>CM052269.1:5372458-5972458 GCA_028455795.1 Lasioglossum marginatum
GTGGCTGCGCGGCATGGCGTTGTCTCCTCGCGTGTAGGCACACACAGTTGTCTCCCCTCACACGTGCTCGCCCCTCACGCACTTTGCTACGCGCACGCACACGCTGGGTTTTGCGACTCGCATCCTCGTCTCTCTCTCCCTCCCTGTGTGTGTGTCTCTCGATGAAAAGAGAACGAGAGATATCGGAACAACCGTACAAAGAAGAAGAAGAAGAAGCAAAGAAGGAGGAGGAGGAGGAAGAAGGTTGGTTTGGTTTCGCGAGACGCGAGCGAACGGAACGGAGCCGCGGCACACAGAGACTTCCTACGGAGAGCTGTCCGGCCTGTATAGAGGCAGCACGTTAGGTCCCCGGAGAGGAGAGGCGAGAGATAGGGGGCCCGGCGATGAGGCCCAACAGAGAAGGAGAGAAAAAGAGAGAGAAAGAGAGGTGAGCTTGTATAGGTCGGAGCCACGCGATTGTGTGTGGTCGGTGCACAAGAGCGTGGCTCCCCTCCCTCCGTAGCCACACTCCACCACACTCCTCCTACCTCTCCAGCCTCTACCTCCTTCTTCTACCTGCCGGGCCGGCCGACACACATGTGTATGTGTACCTTGGTCTTCAGTGTAAGATCTGAACCAGCGGAGAACGCACGCTATTGTTATATCATTATCATTGTCATCGTACCGCGGCGATTCGCGCCCGTCGCCGCCGCGCCGTGTTCCACGTTCCGCCCCAGTGTATCGTTCCGACCTCCAGGAAAAATCGCTCGACGAGCCCGAAGCGAGTCCCTGGCGACCTCTCCTCTGTCATCATTGTCGGAGCGGCTCGCGAACCCCTTGCAAACGATCCAGAAAACCTGCAAGATCGCCGGCCTGGATCGTGAGCCGGTCCACGCGCCACGCCGCGGCCGGCTACTCCCTCTCCCGCCAGCTGTGTCAGGTGCGCTTTTCTGCCGAGCTTTTGCCCCCGGTTTTTACGAAGCAGGATTCTCCGCCAGAGAAAAGCTTGTCGAACAGGTCAAAGGATGACGGGATACGAGGTGTCACCGCTGCGCCCTCTGACAGCCTGCCGCGCACGGGGCGGCCCACCTGTGTGAACACGTGGAAAATCACCTGCATCGCCGCCCGCACACGCGTCCTCTACACGCACGTCCACCGCCAAAACCGCGTGGTCCACCTCCTATACACCGAAGAAATACGGTCGTCGAAATATCGATCCTCTATCTGGTTCGGAAGATTGGAAATCCTTCGGAGGAACTGGACAGATCGCTACATCTCAAGATTTCAAGTGCGGAAACTCTGTGTCACCTGGGTGTGTAGATCGGTTTCCTGATCAGGTGAGATCGGAGTCCAGGGACCTATTGAAGATTCGTCAGGTGATTCGTTCGATTCCTCCTCAGGGTGCAAAGATAGAGGAGTTGGGATGAATTCAAAATCTCAAGCTCGGAAACTCTGTGCCAATTAGCTGTATATGAAGGCAGGTCCCTACTAAGTGAGGCCAGTGTCCAGTTTGTTCCTTTGATTTCTCTTCGGGGCCTAGAGAGAAGGCGTAGAGAGAGGATAATCTGAAAACCTCAAGCTTGAAAACACTGTGTCAGTCAGCAGTATGTGAAGAAACGTCTTTGCTCTGTGAGACCAGTGTTTAGAGACCTGTTTGTTGTCTCCAGTTCTTGAGAGTTTACTCCTTCGATTTCTCTTCAGGGTCCACAGAGAAGAGCCTAAAGAGAAGGTAGAGCATAGAAGAAAGATAGAGTGCAAAGAGAAGAGAAGGTGTAGAGAGAAGATAGAGTGTAGAAAGAAGACAGGGTGCGACGAGAAGGAAGACGTTGTCGATTAGGATCGAGGGGACCCGATGACGGGGAGGAAGAAAAGGAGGTCTCGGGTCTCGACGGACGAGGCGACCAGGATCGATCGGAAACACGCCACGGCCGACGCCTAATTAAATCGATTAGACTTTGGGGTTAATTGTTCTGGAACGCCGCGCCGGTTCCCGCCTACTGTCATCGCCGGCATCTCCTAGTCCTCTCGCCGATATCGGGAACGTGAATCGTTGCAGTGCTAGATAGAGGAACTATATATCGACGCTGTCATCCCGTGGTCGTTTCACTGTCGTCGTTGTCGTTGTCGTCGCGCGATCTGAGCGGCGTGAACAGAAACTCGTGACCTTTCGGTTTGTGGATCGGAGTCGATACCCTCGAGTATCAACTGGCGATGAGATCGGCGAGCAAAATTTCGGTGCTAAGTGACATCCTGTGTTCGACAACCTTGCCAGTGTCGCCTCTTCGTGGTGTATATTCTTCTTTAATCCTCTATCTCGTCTTCTGATCGTTGAGGATTTGAAGATTGGAGGATTCCAGATTTCACGCTCGATCGGATTGTTCTGTGTGTGCTCGCAAAACTGGTGTCTGTTGGTGCTAGCCCTTCCGTTTGACAAACAGCCAGGGGCCAGGATTCTGAGTACCCCTTCCCGCGCAAAAGGTTCTTCGCTGTTCGCGGTCTCGGAATCGTTTTGTGGTGACAGAAAACCGGCTCGGCTCCGCTTGGCTCTGCAACCGTTCGAACGCAGTCCGCCTGCGATCTCCCGATGATTGCTCAATTAGTTTTAAACGTGCTCGCGTAGTGCGCCCATCGCATCGGCCCGCGCTCGCTGCCGGGGGATAGCGATCCGAAGGCTAACGATCCTGTGAATCCGTGCGTGATCAGTGCTCTAAAGGTATCCTCGAATATTCATCGCGGGCCCGAGCGTGTGGACCACTCGGCGCGCGTGATATACCCAGACCCCAGAGCTTAGGCTCCCGCCAGGAGAACCACGATTATGCGGACGAATGGTCGCGGTGATAAATGATTCGCGCGGTCCACGATAGTACCTGGAAGCTACCAGTTGGAACTGACGGTGAGTCGATACACTCTTTCACGATTTGATCGTACCAGCGACTAGGCTTCGATGACGGAATTGTGTGTGTGTGTCGTTTTCTTCAATTTTCGTAGACGCCGATTAAATATACTTCATCAAATATTCATTTATAAATAATAATTTAGTACTCCAGTAGAAGATCCAGTTTACCGTCCGATAGGACGAGATAGAATCTGAAATTGAAGGTGGGAATGTATTCTTTCTAAGAGATTTATTGTTCCAGTATCTCCAAACGAATTAGACCAATTCGTGCAGTTAGGATTAAACCCTCCGAAGTAGTGAATCCTAATCTGATCGATGTAGCAACAGAGTTCCCACGTAAACAGAAAAACGTAAGTCAGTCGAGGTATCGAGTTGTTGATACCGTCACCGTTATTCGACCGAACTGTCAACAATATAGACTGATTGGAGTCTATAGTCTAGAAGCCACTCCGGGAAAAGATTTACTTCAAGTATTCATAATTTGAACTCGATAGAAAGAAGAAAACTAGTTTATATTCACTTTTTTAAAGTTCTACCTCGCCTACTCAGTTTCCAACGCGTAACCCTCTGGAAATATCTGACACTAATCGATGCAGCAACAGAATCTTCACGTAATCACAAGAACATTAATCAATCGAAGTATGAAGCCAACTATCTGCTATCAACATAGTTGATCCACGATTGATATCATGATAGTAAAAGTAGTCACAACAAGAACTCATTAACGTCTCTTCAGGATAAGCCTCAACTTCTTCCTTCTTCTAAGCGACACTTCCATGTATACAGTAATTTTTAATATGCATATGTCTACAATTTCAGCATTCTTTTTCTCCTGAATAAAGTATCGGGGTTTCGAGAATTTTGAGTTGCCGATTACCCTAGATCAGAGTGTCATAATTTACCAGCTTGTTGTTCCTTCTCGTCGCAACAAATTCCCATTACAGCTACTCAGTGTCTACGAGTAAACCCTCCGGAATCATCAAATCCTAATCAGATCGCTTCGCCAACAGAAGTCGCCGTGTAGCGAAAAGGAATCAATCGCAGTAGCAGGTGCCAACAAGCTGTTCCCCGATTAGTCGATCGTGAAATCGGAGTCATCAGCGTCAGGCATCCGATAGTCAGCGTCGAAGTCAGTCTTCCTAGACAGCAGGAAAGGGGAGGGGGCTGTTCACTGGCTGTCAGATGGGGTATCCGCGGGTCTCGTTTAACCTAGGAAAAACGTGGGTTCGCTGGTATCTGTCGAAAGGTATCTCCTAATAAAGCGACGCGGCGATAAGTAAAGAGAGGAGAATTGGCGTTCGTGGAACCTCTCGCGGTACGTGTAAGGAGTTCCCGTTTGCGAAGCGGTGCAGAGTCGTGCGCTCTGCTGGCAGAAAACCCGGGCCGAAGCAGAATTCGAGGCGAGCACGCGGCTTGGCGGCAAATGGAACGATAAATCCTTCGATTGTCGAACGTCGATAATCGTTCGCGGCGGCGCTCCGTTGTAGACACGGCGGAACAAACATCGTCGGACCCCGGACCTGTTATCGTGAGCACGTGATCGGTACCGGGGGGACCCAGGCTGATTCGCGAGAAGTGAAAATATCGGCCCGGTCGGGCCGCTCGGTCACGTTTACAATGTAACACGCCGATCGACGACAGACTCCCAGGAACCTCCACAAGCTCGAAACCGACGGATATCTGACGCCCGCGACGCGAGGGTCCGAGACGCGATTCCGTGATAAACACGGGGAAATTGGAACTGCGGTCATGCCTCGATATTTGTGGAAGATATGTACACGATATATGAGAAAAGTTATCCCTGCTGTCACTGACTCTCTGATCTTTGAGCGACCCAACAGCTACAGAAGAGGTTTAACATGACGCAGGATTACATGGGTCCGTGAGATGACACTTATCCAATGCGGAACTAGTTTTCTAAAATGTTTCTTTGTGAAACTTTGATCAACATGTCATTTTTCTCATTAAAATGATACTACACAAGACTCGAAACCATTCAAGAATTTTTAACCTATTACCGACCGATGATTTTGAAAAATTTTGAAAAACACAATGATAAAAAATCGATAAAATAACAAGGTAAACATTTATTTTTCGATGTTTTTTTTATTCAAATTGATGAGTTAACATTTACGTCTTAGGTTTTTCGGTTATGAGTTTCTCATTAAAAAGATAAGAGCCACGAAGTTTCGGCCAAACTTACCTACAAATAACAGAACAATATAGCTTATTTCGGGAAATCTGTGTCAAATTGACACGGACGGATGAGGGTTAATGGAATCTTCAATAGCAACAGCAATTTCCATTGTGAACTAAAAAGTCACCCTCAATAACGTCATATAATAGTTTCATTTAAGATTGCATTGTAAAAGAAAATTTCTATGCTTTCTTTTGGTACAGCACGATTATTGAAAATCCTACTAATAGGCTTTCGGTAGGTAAAGTGTTGGATACGATTGGTCACAGCTCATCACCGAGCAAGAGCAAACATAAACTCGGGGAGGCTGTAGCTCCGGTTCTAGCCGGGTTCGGCAGGGAGCAACCTGTTCCCCGATTTGGTAGGTTGCCCGTAATGGCCGGCCCGGGATAATTTCTGATTATTTTAATTGACCCCGCAAAAACGTCTCTCGCCGACCACGGGAACAATCGTCAATGAAATTGCTGTTACGCGTCGGCGGCGAGTTTTGCTCGGACTTTCTCGGCCAGATTGCTTTTTACTCGCACAGTAGCAACTCACAGTGAATCGGCCGCGTCACCATCCTGGATGACGAGCAGAGAATTACTATGAAATCGGCGAGACTCGGGGATTCACGAATATGCAAACGGGAATACTGGTTCTTTTTATTCATCCTGGATTCTTGCCTGTTTCTCCTTCTTTCGCTTCATAGAGAAATTAATGGGTGAGCTGATTTGTAGTTTTTGTGAAGTTAAAACTTCCACTTGCGTTTGTTAGATTCTTCTGTGATTTTTAGTGCAGTGTATGCATGGATTTGTCAATTTGATTGTCAAATCTTATCATTGTCAAAATTGTGAAATTGTGTTAATAATTCCCCAAGGATTTTTACTGGTTCATTTCGGGAGATCATGTGGGATGAACCATCGAGAAACATTGTTTTCATCCTTTTTCTTGTTTCATCTTTCACATTCGCTGTGAGTGAATCATTCACGTGATCATCGGAACCGGGTAGTTGTAAATTCGATTTAACAGTTTGTGGAAGTTGTGAGTCGTTCATTTTGGTAATCGTGGTCTCAACGTTGAATTGACGACATACTCATTAGCGTTTCTTCTTGAATTATGTATGGTTGTTGTTTCTATGAAAATTTTACATTTGCAAGATAGTCGCTATTTTTCCTGGAATGGTTTCTTCAGCTTCTTTGGAATTTCAAATCTATTATAGGATCTTCGTTTTGTTCTTGTAGTCAGTGATCGTGTGTTTGACTGTGATTGATAGGTTGGTCGATTCGAGTCCCGGTTCAGTATGGAAAACTTGTGTATTACTACTACTGAATCTCGCGGAATTTTCAATAACAATTTATACTTGTATATTTAGTGGACAATTTGAATAACAGTCATTTTGATGTATAGTCTCAATTACTTGAATGCCGGATTCTAAACACTGTGTGAACATTTTACCGTGTATTGGACAAAATTGAATTACGTCAGATTCTACCTGAATAATTAAGGGTTGATCGCATGCATCCTATTATTAGCTTCTCTGTGCCAGTTTAGCTTGGCCTCTTCCATTGTAGAGCGAGTTGAATGGACAACGAGCGTACAGAAAATTAATTATTATGAAAATATAAAAATGTACAAAATTTCTGAGAATACGTAAACAACGTAAAAATTTTCATCGGAGATTTCATACGATATTCACATCATAAATTGAGAATAGTGTACAAGTAACCTGATAGGGATAAAATGCTGACAAATGTGGGAATAAAATGAAAGCTTTCAAGTGACAGCTGATGAAATTTGATCCCGCACGAGAGAAATAAATTTCATATGTTTCTCATGCCATTCTGCAACAAGCATAAATTACCTCAGGCCTCCGGTGTATCTTATCTTCTAAAGTTTGAAGTGATCCACTGTTTCTCCAAATTTTTAAATATTTAGTCAAGAATAAACCTTTACTTCAAATTAAACAAGCAACCATATTTTCGACTTTTCGGCGACAACGCGGATTATGTTTGAACAGACCGTGCCTAATCGCATGTGCCTCCACAGCATAGTTCCGCGATAGTTTGCTTTCTTCAGGGTTCCCCGTGTAATCCTCCATTAGCGTAGAAATTTTCGTTTTTCCATGATCAAGCATTGTCTAGCAATGTCGCAGAAACTCGTAGCGAATGGAAATTTGTCCGATGAGTAAGTCTCGGAATTATTCCTGTCACGTTGACAGGAAAATCGGCGACCTCGCGTTCTCTCCAAGAACTGTACAAGATTATTCTTATTCTTGACAGTAGCGATCATTTCGATTATGATGATCGTTCCTTCGAATTCTTCGGACACTTTAAACAACACGATAACTTTTTTAATATTATACTATATATATTTTGGAAGCTAGAGCAATTAGCTTACTAGAGGATGCGAAAGGAAATTTTTTAAAAATTGCAATACATCGGAATTGTAGAAAAAATACTAAAAGTTGCATTTTACAATTTTTTTATGTGGGCCTATATTGAAAATTTAAAAGATACGTTTTGTAGATCTGTGTGAATTATATGCACTGTGAATGTTTCATCGAAATCGGTTGAAGCGGGAAAAAACGACAGGCATTGAAAGATGTAAGAATCCTTAGATTTATTGCAGTTAAAGGTCGAAAATCGTGAAAATCTGCAATTTTTACCATCTTTAAATGTTTCTAGTTCATTGCAATGTCGATTTTGACGAAATTTTTAGAATATGTTTCATTCACACAAAATTCATTCATACAAAACGTATTTTTTAAACTTTCAATATAGGCCCACATAAAAAAATTGTAAAATGCAACTTTTAGTATTTTTCCTACAATTCCGGTCTATTGCAATTTTTTAAAAAATTTCTTTTCACATCCTGTAGTAAACTAATTGCTCTAACTTCCAAAAAAGTTCAAATCGTATAGTACAATATTAAAAAAGTTATTGTGTTTTTTAGAGTGTCCGAATATTAATTCCGGCCACTGTACATATACTTACGGAGAGAATAAATTACCTGCAATCGCTGACTCTGTGTACGCAAATTAATTAATTCGTCTGTTTAACAGACTGGTTAGATTTCGAGGGTCGAGCAATAAAAAATCGTTCTCGATCATTGTGTCCATCGCGGACTATCATTTTTAAAAAACGATCAGGCTGTTTCTACTCTCCGTTCTATGCATTCTAATCTTCGATATGTAGGAATTCTAGGTATATCTAAAAATCTACAATTTGAGTATTTTTTATACCTAAAAATTCTGAGAATTTCATTTTACAGAAGTTTGAATGCCGAGCCGTAAATCATCCTTGATCACTGGGTCGCGATTAACATACTCCGAGAGTCTACCATTACTAGGCACAGTATTCTAATTTCTAGACCAACAAATTTGCAATTTAAATGTTGTTTAATTACAAATAATTCTTCTGTTCAAATAATTTCTATTTAATATATTCTCAGTATTTCGAGTGTCAAACCATAAATCATCCCCGAGTCTAGTTCGGAAGTGTTTCATTGAAATAAATAGACTAACACCTTTCACAGATGTATTTCCAATAATTATTTAAACGAAATCATCAACCGATCCGAAAACCATGATTTTCGCGTCCCGAATCCCACGGTCAGTCGTCGCCCCATTATTCGCGTCTCCGAAATGAAGAGGTTGTAACTGTCATTGGCCGGGAGCCTTAATTCGCGGAATAAATTCGGGCGGATAATAAAATGAGGAACCTGTTGGCAGCCCGTTATAAATTAGGCGAAGATGAAAAATTCGCTGGCTCGGGAGATCCGCTCTCGGATTCCTCTCTTTCTCTCTCGCGAGGGAGACGGAGAAGAAGTCGAGCGAGACACGCGATCGCATTAACGAGAAGAGACCGGCCGGGTTTGCAAAAAAACGACGAGCGGAATTTCGAGCTCGCGCAGGAATACAGGAAGCAAGAAAGAGACCGGTAAAAGATGCGACTTATATAATATAGTATACGATATCAAAATCACGGGGACGAGAGAGAGAGAGAGAGAGAGAGAGAGAGAGCTAAATCTCCCGCGTCCTTGCCTCTTTTCTCCGTAATTAAACACTTTTACGTTGTTTTCGGTATCGATTAGCGACAAAGTACCCGCGATGGAAAAAGCGCGAACCCGCTCGGCGGGTAGACAAGATCGCTGCTTCCCGTCCCGTAAATTATTAATCAGGACCGCTAATTACAGGTTCCCCCTTCGGAGACTTCGATAGGAATTCCACCGGTATCGAAGCGTATCTCATTATTAAACCGTCGATACGCGAGCATTTTCTAATATATTTAATTAACCCTGTTGCGTAAACCGATCCGACACGCACGCGTTCCTCGCGAAACAGTAGCGTATATCGGCGTATGTCTCTCGCATTCGCATGAAGCGAGACCGAAGCGTAATAATTCGGTCTTCCAGCGAGCATAAATTCACGCACCTGTTCCGTATGCGCGTCCACGCTCCATCGACGGAATTAACTGCCGCGTATATTTCATCGTTCCTTCTCTTCCTCGTTTTCTTTTTTTATTTTACACACAGACCCCTTTCCCGGGACCGGTCTCTCGTTTCTCGCTTTGTGTATTTTCGATCTCTAACGAGCGGATATAAATATATCGAGCAACTTAATCGACGGTCGCCAGCTGTCGATGATCGAGGCGAGAGGATCGTCTGCGAATTCCTCCGCGGAAATCGTTTCTCTCGAAATCTCTCGATCAGCAACGCCGGCCAGTTTGTGAGAAAGATAGGACCAGTCAATGAACATCTTCTAATGTTCTCCGAAAAGTTTATTTATACACAAACCACGCCCATCATCAACTAATCAACTAATTGTTCTAGCTTCTTCAAAAAATCCATGTGGTATGGTCTAATATTAACACTAAACTCTACCACTGCCAGTCAAATGACCGATTTTATATTTTTCTTCTTACAGTTATTGAAATTATGAAGTTACTTATATGGACATTGATTCGATTAATTTCTTTGTCCAAGCACATACTAGAATAAGAATTGCACAGAATCTAAATAAATAGAGCCTTGTCATTTTTGTATGCTACAACATTTTAATCGCTTTTAGTACTCGATAGGAGTTTAGTGTTAAAATATTGAGTTGGCAAGAAAGTAATTTCGAGATTTTAAGGTGAAATAAAACTGAGTTTCTTTATTCAAGCGATGAATTCATCAATGAAATATTATCTTGTTTGTTCTTTTTGGCAAAAGATCATCGAACAAAAGGGAAAATATTTTATTCATTAAAGATCATTGCTTGAATCAGAAAATTGGGCTCTATTTCACCTTAAAATACCACTTTCTTGCCAACCCAATAGTTGTAGTCTTCGTAAGAGTGTCCGAATATTAATGCAAGACTATAATTACTGAATGTCTTTGCATGAACTGTGAATTTTAAGAAGGCACCAAATTAATGTTTGATCCTCGTAGTTTAATTATCAGCAATGACAGAGCGATATTGAGTCTCGCTGATTCTCCATGAGTGACGTATTATTCATCATTTCCTTATTCGACTCGCGACAACGCTTTTCTCCCGATTCTCTGCGTGCATTTCATGCACCTGCGACTGTTCTAGAGGAGCTGGCCCCGGGGTTGCAGCAGCGTGTGGACGCTTAACGCGCGTTAACGAGCTTCCAGCGATTCTGCGTTTAAAAATACGGAACGGTGTGGAAGGCCAGTGTGTTAGAAACTAGCCGGCAATTTGTCGCCGGGCGACGCTTTTCAGCGAGAACGGTCACCCATTTTCTAATCCGTCTATTTATCATCGAGAACCGCGAATGTAGACGCCGCCGCTCCGGCCCCGCGCCCGCGCGCACGTAAAACCGGTGAAATCCGAATGGGATATATTGTCGATACTTTCTATCTTGTTCCCCCCGATGGGAGACGATCGATTTTTAGAAATCGAGATTCTTCTCGGAACGACGAGAAATTCCACTGCGACAAGCTAATAGGAATTCTGACGAGAATGCGAAGACAAGTCTTCGCAAGATTTGACTGAACGAAGTTTAGCAAGAAGCTGGAATGAAATTTTTCACTTTTGACGGTACCCCAGTTATTAAAAAATAAGTTCCAAAGATTTTAATTCGCAGAAAGAAATGTTCATTTCTTTACGAAACTGTCTTACTCATTTTTCACACTGAAAGAAATAAATAAGGACGAAACCAGAGTTGTGCTATTAATTAATTCAATAATTGTGCAATTAATTCAATTACTAATTAATTCAATTAATGTGCATTTAATTCAATTACTAATTATTTCAATCAGATGTGTAATTGAAATACAATATAATTAAAATACAGCTCTCCAAATTATAGCCCAGAACTTTGAAGAAGTGCGATATATTTTTGTTTTTCTTTCATATACTTGTTTGCTGTCTATGCGGCGTATTTTCTATTCCCCGTCCTCGTAATTCGTAATTAATGTAATATAATTACAAAGTATTTTATAATTGTACTCCAATTGCAATTACGAATTACATTGCAATTTAATTGAATGAAGATCTGAATTACAAATTATAATATGACTGAATTACAATGTAATTCAATTACTTTGTAATTATAATTCCTGGAGTAATTCAATTGTAATTCTGCACAACTCTGGACGAAACATTAGATCATTGAAATTGGTAGAATGTATAAGAAGAGTATACGTGTTAAGAGCACACAGATTTGGTAATGTAAAAATTGTTCTAATTGGCTAGAGTTGTCCAAAAAATGGTGTCACACGCAATCAACGTAATAATATCAACAAGTGAAATAATCCAGAGCCTAATTTTACTGCGCCCAAATTAAGCAATGTAAAAATATTTATCAGTTTTCAAAGGAATAACGCTGTCGAAAAGAACGGTGTCATCAGGAAAGTGTGAACTGTAGCACTCGTTGAGCTCGATGAAGAGCTCGCGATCTAAGAAGCATGAAGGATGGTCGCGTGTCATCGGGATTCATTTCAATATTTCATTCAGGTGTAGAAAGGGGGCCGAGATGATTCGTGTGACACGGTGGACCGTTGGACGACCGGTCGTGCATCGACTTTTTCAGCGGATCAAAGAGAGGAAAAAGAGAGGAAGGTCCTCTCCGGATGGTTGCGATTCGATTCGAGAACACGGGCCCGGGACGTGGGCACAGGTTCCAGGAACACGGAGGCCCGGCCTGGGCCTCAGGTCCTCAGTTCTCAGACTGTATCTGGTTGCCGTACGTTTTACGACATTCGGCGGAGCCATAAATCGTGGCTCGCGGACCGATTTATACATCGATATCGGTGCACTTAAGTATACAAATGTGCCCTTAATTGGACTGTCTCCTCCCGTGCGTACTATAAAAGCGGCACCACCCAAATCACTGCTGACAGCAGCTCCTTTTAAGTTGGAAATATGGCCACTAAAGGTGGCTACCGTTCACCGGGCACCTCGCAGTTGAGCGTCGCACGGTTGACAATGGACAAAAATCAAAAAATATCAACTTTCACGTTGTTATTTGAAACCTTCGTGGAAGCTTTCCTAGATACGTTTGTTAATAACTTTTTAAATATTGGAATTTTCATTTAAAAAACTCTACAGACAACAGGACAACGACAGATACGCATGACAAAGCAAGATCCCGGTAGAATCCAGATTTCCTCTGGCGACGATCCCAGACTTTCCCGAGCGGCAAGAATTTTTCTTCCCTTTCAATTAAAATTCCCAGGGAGCACGCGCGACACGGTCGAGCCGACACAAACGATTGCTACGAATTCCCGCGGCGGATCCCGTTCGGTGGTCCTCATTTAGAGAAAAACAAGAGAGAGAGAGAACGGGAACGATAGAAACAGAAACGAAGGAACGTTGTGTCGTTTACCTTCGAAAATGGAGATCGCGTGTAGAGCGTAATGACGGAGCGGTAACCGGCGTAAACGATGACTGAATGCGTCATCGTAGTGTGTCTCGCTCACGAAATTCATTTTCATACGAGACAGACTGTCTCTCGAATGAGAGAATGGAGGGGGTTGGACAGCCGGCAAAAGTCGTCAAGGAAGCGTGTCTCTGGTTTTCGCGAAGAGCAGAAAAGCTGTAGCAGCAACGGTAGAGCAACGGCAGCCGAAGGGGTTAAACCCTTTACGCGCTACGTCACAAAGTAGAGCGGAGTTTACAGCCCTTGTAACGCGAGTTGCACCCCTCTCTCATTCTTCGGAGCCGGAATGCGCTCGCAGACAGGACGGAAAGGTATATTTCCCTTGTCGTAAATCTTCTTCGCTTGTTTCTCGCGTGCTCTTCAACGATCGCCGTTGAGTTACGCTCCGCAAGGCTTGCAGCTTCTACTCGCGAGTACGCCTCTCTTTCTTTATCTGGCCACTCGTAAATGCTCAAAATGAAATCCTTTAAAGCACGGTATATTCATTTCGCGTCTAGCAATTTGCATACAAATCTGACACGTTTCTGTCCGAGCCACCCGGGTGTATTGACGCTCCTTGTACGCCGAGCGAGCCGCTGATACGTCCGCGACGTATGCTAATTGACTCCTTCACGCTTCTTTTCTTTTTCGTTCGACTTGCGCCGACTGTCTCGTAATTCATCGACTAACTGACCGTGCCTTCGGGTCCACGCTCCCCGGAAACGGGCCCCCGGGTTTATCTCGCGACTGTGAAATCACGTTAACTATCGCGTTTCGCTCGTCGGTTCTAGCCGATGACGAGTGTAATTAATCCGTGTTGAACGAATTGGGATGGTACGGCCAATTAAGGAAAATTTATAATTGGAAGATAAAGTTTGCTTCTAAAAGTTTGCTTCTAAAAGTTTGCGTCTAAAAGTTCGCTTTCTGATCAGAGTGATGGGTGGAATCTTTATGCAAAATATAAACTTTCTTCGATTTTAAGACACGGGAGCCAAGTAAAAATATCTCCCTTCCTTTAAATATCTTCTGTGGTTAAAAATAATACTCATTTAGTGATGGGTCAGAAACCGTCATTTCTAGGATAGAGAATCTTGAGTGCGGACCTAAAATAAAATGATATTCCTGACGAGGACGAGAGAGGGTTAAAAATTCTCGAAAATCCCGTTTCTCGCATACGACATAATTCGGAGGAGCAAACAACGGTGCCGAGTTTAGGCACGCTAACAAGTGTTGCGTAATTCGTGCGGTGTGTGCAAATACGTAGATCAAACACAATGTTACGAGCACAATGCCGGCGTTATCTACGGTTTCGTTTTTGGGCCGTGCAGCTCGAGTGTTGCTCCGAAAGAGATTCGCCCCGTCTACTTTCCCTGCGTCATTATTATATCGCCAGGAGCGTTATTCTCTCTGTGAGGACTACTTAACACCCTGTACCGTTTCCCGCGAGTCATTGGAACACGTCGTTTCACAATCCATCGTCGTTGTAGAACTCGTGACGAAATCAATCGATAAATTCCGAATGAATTTCTTCGAGTTCTTCGAAATTTTCCAGGCAGGCCCGGGAGGCCAAAGACGGATTTAAACGTCTCGGGGGCTATTCAGCCGGTTCATGCAAATGGGCTAAATTGCGATCGTTCCCGGGAGGATTGATCGATCGGCTCGGGAACGGTCTCTCTCTCGACGCAATCGCCGGTCCCCGGCGTTCCCTCGTACGGACATTGTTCTACATCGAATAGCCGGCGAACAACAATAGAGAGTTTCGTCGAACGACAAGAAACATTTTCCATGCCAAGGCGAACTGGACTGGCTCGCCGAAGACGGATTATGGTCCACGCCGGGGACGCGTCTCATTGTGTTCCGTCCCGCGCGTCTCTCCTATATGGCGAAAACCACCTGTTTCGCAAAAGTCGAATGCCGATCGGCGTTCTGCATCCTCTCGGCAGGCTGTGCGCGTCGCTCGATCCGCGCTCCCGATAAAACAAAACAAGAATGTAAACATATTCAAATCGCGAGCCGACGAGTCGCGATAAAACCCGCGTACGCTACGCGCGCGCGCGTGCACCGCCTGTTTTATTGAGGAAAACGTATCGCGACCGACGATCTCGTTATTGCGTGAACTATGACGGGCCCTGGTGGTGTATGGTTACCCACGCTGTCTCGAGATCGGTTTAGCGCAGATTATTCAACGATTTTAATTAAATATTATTACGGGCATTAGAGGTATTGATTTCGCGCGACCTAAAAATGGTAAAATAGCTAAACTGGTAATTATATCTGCACAGGCCTGTATACAAATCCTATTCGGTATTTTAATTGTAAATTTTACTGTAAAAGTATTGGGAGGGTACAATTTTAAAAATGACGAAAAATTCTTTTTATGTTTTTACTGATCTTGTTAAGGATGAGCATTGGTCGTGGAAGAAGGAGAAATAACGGCACTAGGCTGTAGAGTTTAGTTTTAACAGCAAAATGTCCACTTTTTATTAAAACTTATATAATCGCAAGAACCCGACACCACTTAACAATAACTTAAGAAATCGAACGTAAAAGAAAACTAGAGAATTAATTCGAGAAAAAGAAAACAAAGATTTTGCAATCGAGAAGGTCTAAGAAGCGCAGTAGCCTTGTCTACTTAGCGAGGTTTAGCTCAAGCGAAGCTGGAGTTTGAAGAGCAACTGACTTTCCGGGCAATCAGCCTGAGGAATCAGAACGGTGAGGGGAGGGAGGTGACGAGGAACCGCTATTGTCGCGAGACATTATTATGGTTTCGGAAACCCCGTCGCCTCTCTCTGTCCCAATGCTTTCATTTAGTTAAAAGAATTTGAGTTTATTAAGATGATTGAAGGAAGAAACAAATTTTTATTTGCCAATTGACACAGAAAATGTTTTTACAAAGATTTTCAGTCTGTTATAATAATTTTCTGATAGACAAGACATTGAAAGTACATAACACACGTCTCGTCTCATTAGGCTCACACAATATAAACAGAGAATTGATCGGGCAATCTATGCCCCATGGGGCAACCTATGCTCATATTGCACAGGCTTTATAAAGCGCGCGGCTCAGAACCAGTCTATTTACAAAGGGTCCAAAGACAATAGCAGTGAAACATTTTAGCAGTTGCTGAACTATTGCTTACCTTAATTTTTCAGCTTGTTGAAGTGATTATCTCTGTGCGTAGAATGCTCCGAGTTAGGTTTTCTTGCTCTCAATTCCGATTGAACCAGTGCCCTATGGAGCAATCTATAATTATGTTTGCTTCCCAGAGCAAATAATTAAATTAAATAATATCTTTTAGATAGTACATATTAGAACTAAATCATCTGTTAATTTCTCATATTGTTCAAATGCCTGCCTCGATTTCACCGTGCATTTTCCATTGCCCTCGTTTTCATCTAAACAGGACAGTGCCTCCACTCCGTCTACAAATAGTTAAAAGCTGATGCGAGTAAAACCAACACTTCTATCGCATTGCAAGCTACCGGCTCGTTCACCGTCCGACGTAGTTAAAATTACAATAGGATTTTTATGATCGTTTTTCTAAGAGCCTGATATCATTGGCAGCGCGTTTATTCGCTTTTAACGAGTCAGAAATATTTTTCCCTAGTAGTAAGAAGGCCATTAAAGAAAGCTCCTCTGCAAGAATCGCGCGCGTATGCCATATGAAACAACACGACACACGCGTGTGTCCGACGCGTCGCGTTCCCCGACCCGGTTCGCCCACTTAGGCTCATCGAATCACGATTCTACGAAACAAGTATAAAAGATCAAAGGGGTTTTCGGGTGGTTTAATGCTCGCGCGGATTCGGAGCCGTAAAAGCGGCCAACAACCGAGAAATAAAGTAAGGCAGAGAGACCGGGGGCCTCTGGGAACGATCCGCGTTCTTAATTCCGAAGACAACACCGCCCACCGTGCCACTATTTACGAGTAGAACAGCGGTCTGCGCGTGTTACGCCGCCGCTTAGACGAAATCGATTCCCGAATAAATTGCGACGTATAATTCCGTTCGAAATGCTCCAGGAAGACGTTTTTCATTAAGAGACCCCTGTCGTTAATTTTATTCCGTCTACGATCGAAACCAGTTGGACAACGGCACACCGCTGCGCAATGGCCTACACATCAAAATTATAATATCAGGAAACTATGATATAAATGCCCGCGTGGCATTCTTACGAATTTCCATCTGAAAGCGGAGCACCTACCTGTGAACCCTAGAGGTACCTGTGCAGCTGCCGTCGATGAAGCGGTCATCGACCCAAACACTTTCGGCCCAGCATTACCTTTTAAGGTCTAGGAATCGTCTACGAGAGCTGGCCTGACTTCATTCAGGTCCGGCGAGGATTCTGTGGTGTTCAAGAATTTCTCGAAGACTTGTTTCAATACATGTACATCGTTCGAATCACCAACATAGCAATTGCACAAATTATATTTTTAAGTCTTAATTGCAGACTCAATCAATTTTTACATTAAATTTATCAGTATGTAATAAATGACACAGAGAATAGAGACATTTTAAAAAAAATTCTTCAGGAGGGTTATAAATATAAACAAAGCTGGGAAGATTCTAGCAGCACAAAAACATACCCACAATTTCAGTCCGATTGATGCCACGTCAGTACCAAAAAGCCGAGCTTCCCCCTGAAATTCTCGCGGTCCCCTTTCCCCGTCGTTCTCTCACAAACATCACCACCGTCATAACTTCTCGGGGCCTCGTTCCGGACGGATCCGCAAGCTTGCACCATCACATGGCCGAGGGATCGCAAACATCGTACGAAAGACCGCGCGCGGATCGTTTTCGCAAAAGAAGTAGACCGCTCGTTTCCTCGTCTCGTCTTCTCTGCCGACCCCCTCGAGAACGATCGTTGTTTCAGCGGTTGCAGCGGTCCGAAACACGACGATTTCTTCAGGAAGAAGAGTCGAATCGTCGAATTCCGACGGGTGGGAGGTCGATATCATCGGAAAGGGTGACGGGGAGCACGAAGGAGAGCGAGAGGGGGTTGAGAGTGGCAACCACCGAGCGAAAGAGAGAGAGAAAAGAAGAAGAGGAGAGCGCGGGATGAGGACCGAACGAAGAGACAGCGGCCACGGTGAATGCAGGAGGAAGAGAGAAGGGACAAAGAAAGAGAGGAGGCAGGGCGGCGGTGGGCCTAATTAGTCAAGGATATATCTGGAATCTCATGGAGGCTGAGTTTTGTAGGCCTCCTTCAGTTTTATGTACGCAGGCGGATTTCTCTGGTGGATTAGCATACAAATCGATTTAAACTCGAGATAAATAGCCACTCAAAGGCTCCTCACACGGAGCCGACTCCGAGCATTATCTTGTCCACCGGTGAGATTAACGCTTAATGCTTTATACTTTACAGCCAAGAAGTTCCTCCCCGCGCTGCCTCCCGCAGTTAACCACTATATATACTTAAGTACGTACCTGCGTTTTGTCGTCGTGAGCCCGTCCAGAGGGAACCTTTTATCTTCCCCTCCTTTCCTCGCCACCGCCACCCTTTCTGTCCCTCGGAATCCCTTTCTCCCTCGTTTCCGTCTCCTGTTGCCATCGCGCGCCGCGACAAACTCGATTCTCTCTGTTTCTCTCCGCTTCTTCGTTCGCCTCTTCCTCTCTCTCGATTAATCGAAACGGCAGGTTATCGTTCGCGCAATATCGAGCCGTCGATGCCCGGATCGCTTACACTTTACACCCCCGATGGATTTCAACGGAGTAGCTGCCTAAGCGCGGATGACGCGAGCAAGAGCGCAAAACCGCAGATAAAATCGCCACCTCCAAGGCCCCGGTCCCTCCACCAGATGAAACCGATGAGACCCGGATCGTATCTCTTCCCAGTTGCTGAACGGATCACAATTAACAAGGAATTACCTTACCGCGAGAGGTTACCTCCGAGCCTTGCGCTCGCAGTCAGAGAGCAGCTCCTTTAAATACGTTTATTAGGATCCGCAACGAGCCTACAACCAACGCGGTTCTTCTTTTTGCGCGCACGGCTCCTGCGTATAACATGCTTTCGACAAATTCGCCGGACTGTGTTTATTCCGGTGTGAAAAATATTTATTGCTGGATAAGATAACGGGCAAGCGGATTTTAGTGGTGCGAGGTTTGGATTTTTTGTATTGTTGAAGAATTGAATTTTCTGCTGTTGGACTGTCATGTACAGTGGCCGGAATTAATATCCGGACGCTCTAAATAAGACGATAACTTTTTTAATATTGTACCATACAATTTGAACTTTTTTGGGAAGCTAGAGCAATTAGTTTGCTACAGGATGTGGAAAGGAAATCTTTCAAAAATTGCAATAGATCGGAATCGTAGAGAAAATACTAAAAGTTGCATTTTACAATTTTTTTATGTGGGCCTATATTGAAAATTTAAAAAATACGTTTTGTAGATCTGTTAATGGTCCAGAGTAATTTTTACAGATGGATCGAAATTTAATTGATTTGGTTCCGATGGTAAAGTATCGCAAAGGAGAAGAATTTCATAAAAATTGTATTAAACCGACTGTAAAAGGTGGTCAGTACTAGTTTGAGGGAGCTATGACAGTGAAAGGTACAGGTCCAATTGAGTGTATTTGTGAATTTTGTTAAGTGTAATCAGAAAGGATTTTCGAACGAACGTTCGAGGAAGTTTGAACGAACAATTCCTGGAAGACAATGGGCTGAATCAGCATTTCCGAGCCAAGTCTGAATCAAACGTTGCCCAATATACTTTTAATTTACATGTTTGCGCAACAGAGCCAATTAACCGCGACAAGCGCCACGGGGGGTGGGGTTCTAACGGGATAAATTAGGATAAAATGGTGTGAGGATTAACGAGCACGGAGAACGATACAACAAATCTCGAAGGGGGATTCTCGATTTTCACAGAGCAGGCCCACGTGTTCCACGGTTAATGACTGGCAACAGGGAATCGTTGCTCGGGGACCTTGAACGATCATGAATAATCGAAATACGCCGATAAAACACACACACAGAGAGAGAGAGAGAGAGAGAGAGAGAGAGAAAGAACAGGTCGGAGGCCCCGTGCATTTACGAGGATGATCCGTGAGCAAGAGATCGAAACCCGTTTTCTCTATGATTCGGTAAGCGAGCGAACGTTTGGCGATCGCTAGATCCTTCGCCATCGGGCCCCCGGACCACGAATAAATTAACGATCAAGGTGTAATCGTAAACCTCAGGGGGGAATATCTGAATTCTCGAAACGATCCGAGCACAATGGTCGCGCTATAAATTAGACTTTACAGCGCGTCACAATTGGAGGCTGTGTTTCGACGTTTCGTAACTTCGCTGGATATTTCACGACTCTGTTTGGTCACTAGAGACATTCTTTTGAAACGTCGTAAAAACTATATTAACACTGCGTGTTAAGTTTATGCGGGATATGCAGTGGAAGGGATATTCGTTTTTCTTAGATCGTACAGTTCCCGTTTTCTTACATCGATTGTTTGCTGTACATTGTATAATCATATAATTCCTTGCAGATATTTTTATAAATTATTTTGTGAATAAATAAATGGCTATATGTACATGTATCCCTTGCCATTTTATCAGCAAACGTGTCAAAAACGGCCACCAGAAAATTCTCAAGCACGAAGACCTTAGAAAGGCATTCTTCTCCGAAGCTCCCGCTGTCAGCATTTCATTAAAAACGTAGGTTCCCACACATCTCTTGATGCATCCTAATGAGCGCAAATTGCTGTGTTATCGGTACTGATAAGAGCGCCGGCCTGTTCCCACTGTTCCCCAATTTCGGTTTTTCAGTCCTTATCCGTCGCGACAAATTTATTCGAAACGTCATGTCCGACTAATGAGGGGATACCTACGCGAAACTTCGTCTCTGATACTTGATACAGTAGTGCCCCGATAGTAGACGCATTCTTCCCCCATAGTAAGCTAAAGGTCAGCATTTCCTGGAAGTGTTTTCACTGAAAAGGTGCCCTTTCGTATAGGGTACCAAATTTTGTTAGTGGATACTCTGCATTATCCTCAAAACATCATTTTGATAACATAATCAGACTGCGAATTTTTATGCAGAATAAATTTTATGCAATTGTATACAACAGTATCTGTGAATACTTCAATTGCTCTAATTACAACTAGATTGTAAAATAAAAGGAAACGCATACGTGAACAAGTCCCAATAGCATATTCATATTTTATGTTTGCAATAAGGAAGTTTTTAGTGGACGAGGAAAATTGTTTCCTAATTCTGATTCTAATCATAACTGGTGATACGTTAGATTATATAAATATTTATGTGAGGGGTTTTACGCTTCTAATCAATCTAACAGATGTACAGATAAAAGACACATAAATTTATGGACACATTATGAGTGACATCACTATAGCTCGTAAAATAATAAAATTGGTACTGCTCGTGCTTTCACTGCAATAAAATTCTTCATTAATTCAGTCTAGGCTAATCTATGAATACACTCTTAAGCGGAGAAAGAATTTTTGCAAGTCATTCGATCGGTGAGAAACATTTACTGTTCGATAGCGTTTTTAATGTACCCCTTAAAAAGACAGTTGAACGAAAGATTCTTTTACGATTTTCTCGCATTCTAATCTGCCATTAAGAATAGATCACGAATCGGTTCGAAGAAATGCTGTGCGTAAGATCCAGTGTCTTTACAATCGACACAAAAATTGTTTTACTATCATAAAAATCTACCAGACCAGAATAGTACCTAAGATAGCTCATTTCCCACAGATGTGCTAAAATATTCTCAAATGGATCGTTATAAATTCATAATTTCGTTAAATTCAGAAAAACAGCTTTCCCAAAGAGGCCAGAGCGACCTCGACCGAACTGAACCAAAAAGATTCCTCCGGCGCATAATCAATCAAAACGACGCCTCTCTGATCACGTTCTCGCACGAATAAGAAACCGACGGAGATTCGGTCATCCTGCAGTTCTAGATGCTATCGGGTCTCCTAACTGTGCCAGTTCGCGATCCACGGCGATTCAATTCCCCGCACAATTAAAAAATCGTTTTCACCGATCCCCCGTAACGGCGTGCTCAAACATCGAAGAGAACACGGCGATGATCGTTTCTCGTGGAAATTAAGTGACTCACGCAAGAAGCGAAGTAACAAGTAACGCGACGCGTTAATGAGAGCATAGTCACGGTAGGAGAGGCTGCAGTCATGCTTCTCGCGCCGAGCCAGCGCCCACAACGATTCCCCGTTTGCCGATCGACGGCATGTCGTTACATAGCGATTATAACGTATAGTAATAGTAGGTAGGTACGTATACAATGGACACGATCATCTCGTCCGGCGCTCCGGCCGTTTTACGCTCGCGTGTACAATCGCCGGTCTAATGAAATTTCTCCTTTGCTAAACATATATACGTAATTAGAGTGATAACTGCTTAATAACGAGTGGTATCGTCACGCCGGATAAGCATGCCGCAACCGCGATACCATCGCCGTTCGTGGCGATACACCCTTTAAGCTGCTTTCGGTTTCCGATAATGCCTCTTAACGAACTGAATTATGGTAATTGTTGAAAACAGCCGCGAAGGGATGGGGTTAGCCGGACCCCCCAACCATGTCTTATTTAACCACGGAAATGAAGCATTATGGAAACCGACCGCGTTTATTAACACCGGTAACGCGGACAAGCACGAGTTTTCTAGCCTCTCGCGAATTTTTATTAAAACTATTAAAAATATTTCGCTCGAGAACTTTTACGCTAACGGTCGAATAAACGCGATCGTTACACGGACACGCCGCGTCGTTGCGATCGGCGAACACGTTTTTTTTTAGAACGCCGCGATTAAAGACCGGTGGCGCCGTTATCGTTTGGGCTTCCGGTGAAAGGAGATGCTGAGAAGTTACTGTTTCTCGAAGCAGTGGAACAAAGAATTCGCTGATATCCGTTTATCCATTGAATATACTAATGGGAATTATTAATTCAATTCATAGTATAAATAAGGTGACTGTGATAGTACGGCTCAAACTACAACGAAAATGAAGAATAAAGTAAATACACTGGTCGCTCCGTTTGCGAGTAAAATGAAGTTCAAGAACGTGTTCGGATAGTCGAGATTCTACTCTATCGTGGATGAAACGAGTGAATACGATCCGAATTGTATCGTGTTTGGAATTACAACCGGAAGAACGTCGCGAATACACTACTAAGAGTTCTATACAAAACTAATTAAAAAGAAAAGAGTTTTGTTCAGTGAATCGATATTGTGTCTCCGAAACACTGTTTCATTTACTGGCTGTCCTCGTCTGCATTCAATGCTATTGGTAGGGGATCAAGCAATACTATATGTACACGATATAGGTAACACTAGAGACCTAAATTTTTCACAGAAATCGATACAGTACAGTACACAATCGAGGTACATACATACTACTATATCAAAGCGATCATCTCACGCCGGAAAGAGGTCCTCGCAAGTGGGCCACGTTGAAACGGATGAACAGGTGAGCGGGCGTAAATCAGAGTGGGCTTAACTCGCGAGAGACGAGTTTCAGAGACAAAGAGAGAGAGATAGAGAGTGAGAAAGAGAGAAAGCGAGAGGGACAGGAACGGGGGAGGACGATGAGGACGCGGCGAGGACGAGGTGGACGAGAGGAGTAGCACGGTGGAACGCTCGTGGAGAGAAAGAAACGAGTGACACGTAGTACGGACGTAGGCAAAAGGGAACAGAGGAGAATTCTCGAATGGCTGTCGAGTGTCGTCAAGCCCGAAGAGCCGGGCAGAGAACTCGCTGCTGGATCGGGACCAGCTGCTGTCACCGAGCTGCCCGGCAAGCCGCCAGATCATCGCGCTTCTCTTCCATGGGCCATGGACACGCGGCTTGTTCGTTCCTTCGTTCGCGTCGATGAAAACGTCCAGCCGTCACCAACCACCGAAATTTTCCTTTCAATAAATCTGATTTACGAGCGGATTATTGTTACATAACGCGGCGACACGGTGACGGCACGCTGAATAATTACACCGGCGCAAGGACCACTGGGACCAACTCCGATGCCGAGAGTTATGGCGGCTGAATCTTCGCCCGTGGTCTTGTTCGCTGAGAACATCCATCTTTTTTTTCTTTTGCTTCTGAGAGAGAGAGAGAGAGAGAGAGAGAGAGAGAGAGAGAGGGAGATCGTGTGCGTGTGTCTTCGGGATCCACGATTCATTGATGTCGAGGAGTACTGGCGCAAGAGGACTTGTTGCTGGTCTGCGGTTTTATCAAGACACTTGTCCCAGAGCATTCTGCTGCTCTCTTGATCCATTGTTTTCCGATGATCTACAGTCGGGGACTTTAAGTGGACACCCTTTGGAAAGACTTATTTAGTAAACTAATACTTCTACCATGTATAAATAGTAAAATAACAAGACTCGCGATGAAGATTTCGAACAAGACCTATGGATGTAATTCTAATGACTGCTACTGCGAAATAAAAATTATGGTGTAAGGAGTTAATAGAAAAAATGAATGCTTCTGATCCGAGCACGGAAGAGAGAAGAAGCTAGAGTAAACGGCTGACTATCTCGTAAATTAGCAAAAGCGAAATGGCGTCGTCGACATCCCAAAAAGAATGAGCTGTCATTGGCAAAGGCTAAAAACCAAATTACCCTTCACGATGTCCTCCAGCAAAAAGTAATTTACGAGTAATTTGAAGTCATGACGTTAGGTATCTACCTCGCCCCGCGGTACAACCTTGCTATAACAGCAGTAGACTCTATGCCAAGACGAGGCGATGATAGAAAGCGACAGTTAACAGTGCACACAAGCGCCACGACACTTCGCCGTGCTCGGTATCGTTTTACATCGGCGTAAGGACGATTTCAGGATCGCGTGTGCGCCGATCGAATCGTTGATTGCCACTTGACCTCGCGTGTCTCTAGCCGGAGCGCATCCGCCAGAAGAAGAAGAGGAAGAAGAAGAAGAAGCCCGACTACTTTCATTCCTCCCCAGAATGAATCCGCGCCTGGCCGATGTTAAATCGGTGGAAACCGTCCCGGCTAATAAATCTCCGCGAATACGCTCGCCGGGCTGTAACCCGGCTCCCGGGGCAAGAGTTATGTGCTATTGATAAGGCATCGCGCAAAACTGTAATTTACGACATCGTTTACGCCAGCGTGTAATTGACTATAAATGAAAACCGCGCGACCGGACGCTATTTGCTATTTCGGTGTTCGACTGCAGGAATCGATTCCCGATTTAACGGGTTCCGAAGATTTTTCCTGAAACCCTGACTGTATCTGTGGGAACACTCGTCGCACACCGGGCCATTATGATCAGGCGAAAATATTACTTCAGCATTTCTTTCATGCCGATATTTATGCTTTCCTATTAATGCTTTAACCGTTCCACGTTACAACGATTTTAGAAGAGGGACTTCAATACGTATTACAGGATTTTAAAAAAGTAGCCCTTGGTTTTAGCCCCATTATTTTTTAGAATGAAAAAATTCGAAAATACCAGTCGTAGCAGTTTTTCTTTCCTGTTTCGAATTTCCCCATGATAATTTCACAATTTGTAGTTGAAAATCATATTTTCCAGTAAAAAAAATTATTTTTCGTGCTAAAAGAAATTGTAATTCAATTTTTATGCCTTGTAGGTGTATGTAACCCTTTAAGGCGCTGGAAACGGGGACGACTGGGCCTATTAATTGATGGTGGTTGGGCAGGGAATTGCATATGGAATTGCTCATGGCTGTTTTGCCGCGCGATTCGATTTCGCCGGCACGAAACGCGCTCGGTCGCTCGCGTTCGGTATCGGTGATCCCATTGACAGTACAATGTGAAAGAGAAAGGGAAACAGGGGGCTCGGCCGGGTCCCGAGAGAGACCACGGAGCGTTTTAACCGAACAAAAGGCGCCCCTACAGGCCAGGAAAGCTCGGACGTCGTTTCATAAAGATACGGATTTATCGCCGGCCCGGCCGAAAGGGTTTCGCCGGAGCCGACGAGAGCCGGCCGCGACAAAAATACGAGCCTCTAGCTTCAACACCTTGCCGTGCACCGGCGATTCCACGGTATCATGCGGCAACCATAAGCGGGGGAATCGCGCCGCGCCGGTGGACTAGCCCCGGGCCACGGCCATTCTAAAATTAAGTCCCATCGCGAGGAAAGAACCGTCCGAGAAATGGACAATGTCCAATATAAAAATCGGCTCTGCTTTCTTTTTTATTCTCTTTTCTTCTTCTTCTTCGTCGTCATCCTCTTCCTCTTCTTCTCATGGTTCTCTTTGCCGAGCGCCTTTCGCAGGGTAGCCAATGTTCACGGTGCGTTTCGTGAATTTGCTGGCCATTCACCGGGACACACGCGATGCAGAATGATTCTCTTGATTACTGCGTTATTGCCTTTCTCCGGCCAACGGCGCTTCCTCGCTGGCCGCTTAATCATCGCCCGGCTACAGATCTTTATGTAAATTTTTAATCTTCTACGATAATTTGTAAAATCGCGAGCGATTTGTCCCTGTTAGACCTGGTGTGCTCCGAAGAAAGTAAAAATCTTTCAAGTTTCTATTAGAATAACCCTCGGACTTTTACAATTCATGGTGCTTAACCCTCATCCGTCCCTCATTTCGCGAAATGAATCTGTCCCTCAGTGTCAAATTGACACAGTGATAAAAAAAATCGATAGAATAACAAGTCAAACAGTTACTTTTTGATGTTTTTTTCATTCAAATTGATGAGTTAACATTTATATCTTAGGTTTATTTGGTTATATGTTTTGCATTAAAAAAAATAAAATTCGCCAAGTTTCGGACAAATTTACCTACAAATAACAGAGCAGTATAACTTTTTCGGGAAAACTGTGTCAAATTGACACGAGGGACGGATGAGGGTTAAGACCCATTCTCAGCTTCATTGTGAATTTTTTGAAACACATTGAATCATCAGAAATCCAGTAATTAAATACATAAAATTACCACTAGATTGTCATCGGTCAATTATAATCCTATAATCTACAGGCAATAAAAAGTTGCTCGATTTTTCTTCAGTGTGGACATAGCATTACGTCGCGCTCGTTCCAAGAGGAGTTTCTCTATCGACACGTAAAGGGTCGCTTTCGAACTCGCCAGAGTGAAATGAGGTCTCTTCCCTTCAAGTCGGAAATCGACGAAAAAGAAAGAAGATGGAAAGATGGAGGAAAGAATCGAAGGGGCATCGAGGAGGTTTGACATCGAGAAATCGGGTACCCCATTAGCGACAGCTTTGGGAACCGTCGGGGACCGCTTACATTTCTAAATGTATCGTATCGGTATCGTCCATTGGATTACTTTTGCTTAAATAGATACCGGTCCGATCGTAAATCGAATTTCGAAGATACAAGGAAACGTCGATGCCCGAAGTCGGAGAGGAATACGTCCGTGGATAAGTACCTCTATTCCTTTGTGAGGCCTGTTATCCGGTACTTAGGTATCTGGTGTATCCCCATGTAAAGGCCCCTGACGATCCAATCTTATCGTGACGAAGGGCCCCGTAGCTGGGCCGGGCCCCGTATAAATTATCGCCACGAATTTCGAAATGCTCCTCCTTCTTCGCCCCCCTCCCTTTCATTCGATTCCCCCTTTAGGGCCTCGCTTTCGCTGGTTCCCGGGCGTATCCCCTTAAAAGCGGTAGGAATTTCGAGGCATTGTGAGCTTCGTTGATGTCGGGGCACCGGGGGAGGGGAGATTGAAAACGGCTCCTAATCAAAAAAATGACGGTAATCACCGAAAGTAATGACCCGACGTTTCGTAGGCCTTTAAAGCCTACGTACGCATCGTCTTGTGCAACTACAACGGGTCCGATGGGCAATAAATTGTTAGCTCCTACGCGCGAAACACGCTCTCCTTCTATCCTTCGTTCTGCTCTCCTTCTCTCTTTCGTTCTGCCCCCCTTGGACCCCTTCTCAGATACAAGTGACGCGAGAGAGCGTTCTCCTCTCTTCCTTCTCCGCCGTGTTCGCTCTCTTTCTCTCTGTGTTGCTTCTCTCGTCGGACCGATCACGTTCGAGACACCTTAAGACAATAATAAGGGGGATAGCTCCGTTGTTAATGCGTTTCCTTTCTGTGCGAGACGTTCTGGACCGTGACCAATGAGAATAAATTTATGGTGGCCGGCCGCAACGTGGCCGTCGCCGCCAACCAACACCGTTCGCACCAAGTGATTACCGTAATATTTTGTTTATAAATGTTCGCTGGCCTTTTATCCCCTTGGATCAGACCGGCCTCTATTGATTGCGCCATTCCCGGCCATTGTGATAGCGCTTTACGGCCGGCACTTCGCCGATGGAAGTGTTTATTCGTGTTGATCGAAATGAACCAAGTTTGCCGAAGTTCAACGGCCCCGCGCAGATACCTGCTATAATGATTAGGAGCTCGCTTATGAGTGGTGCTGCTCGATACACTCCGCGACACTGGATGACTCGTCCTCTACCCTTGGCGACCATACGTTCGTCGTTTCATACGTTCAATGCACTTCTTCACAGATTTAAAATAATTTTCAAGCATTAATTTCAGGCTACAGAACCTGCGTACAAATTTATTTCTCACGTTTTAAATTACAGGCATGTTTCTCATAAATATCACTGTGCGATCACGTTGCACTTTGTCCTCTGGCAGATGCACAAGCGAGTCCGAATGAAACACATAGTACTCACACACGTTAGAATCTGGTTGACTTTTGTGATGCAAATCGCAGTAAGTGTGATGCAACACAGTCGCGTTGAAAAATAGAACTATCTTCTTCGGAGCACTTGGCTGAGCAAATAGAAAAATAGTCGGTAATTTCTTTTCGTAAGAAACGAACAAATCGCATCAGCCATGCCAATGAGCGTCAAAATGCTACCTCGTTAGACAACGCGGTTGAAACAGGCCCGCGCGCCATTTGAATTTCAATCGAGACATAACGTAAAAGCGATTTGTAGTTGTCGTCGTTCGCTTCAACGAATGTCAACGATTATTTTCGGTTGCTCGATGTTTCCGCGTTCGACGGTCAAGCATTGTGCTACTCGAGACAAAAGATCAAAGAGGATTCGCTCTAAAAGCGTCGGCTCTTGATTGGCTAGTGTGAATGAAAAGAAGGTGGTCTTTGGCACGAAATTACGTAAACGAGCTAATTTTTCTGCTTTCCACATAATTGCTCGCTAACGACGTTCGTTCAACTTATTGTTGTTCTTTGTCTTTGGAAGAATGAAATATCTGGCGTCTGTCTCTTCCAATAGATAGAGACAATTTTTATTTTGCATAAAGAGTTCTTTATGGTGCACTAATTGGATAGAGCAAATTTATTAGAACGTCGTTACTAAGCTTATTTTCATTCAATTAATTGATAAATGTTAACCACCTTCTTGAATCGTCGCATATCTTCTTTAGTAAATAAAAGTCCAAAGATTTTACGACGACCAAACTGATTTTGGTGCAATTAGATTGGCAACTCGCAAACACGTCCCTAATACCCACTTTTCCGCATTTATGCGTTTCCCGAAGCGTATCGATCGAACGCAATAGATCAATTGCGCATACCACTGCAGAACGGTTTGCTATTAGTTAACCGCGGTACCGCCCACAACCTCGCTAGATCGTCGCGGATTCATTACCAAGTCAAACGTCCTCGTGCCTCGTTCCCCCGTGTTCCCAGTTAATCGTGACTGCATTCTTGCGATGATTTTTCGCTCCTGCGTCTTTCTCCCATTCCAATTTCGCGGCAATTAACGCGTAGTTTGCGCGCCGCGGCCGGCAACAATCTTGTTACGGTTACATATTAATATTTAATAATACGTCAAGAACTACCATCTTCACAGTTCTGCGGTAGTAGCATCTTGTCATGAATATTGAAATGTACTCTCCTAGGTCAATCGGTAAAAACATTTCTTTTAGCCAAGATTCAAAACGATATCCATTGTTTCCCAATATATTGTTGTCGACGATAAACCAATCATTTATTTCTACTATGTTGTTTGATAGAACACCATAAAAAAATTCAAGACATAATGTGAATATTTCCAGAATTTTCGACTAAAAATTCGTCTTTTAAAGAAATATACGTGAATTTATTTTATCGATTCTTCTATGTATTATGCTCCAATTGTATCCGTTTTCTTCCGTTCTGCCGAACGAAAAATCCCGAAAAAATTCAAGAATGTCCCACCGGATGTGACGCAGGACTGTGAATTTTTCCAGAATTTCCGCTCCCAAATTCCGGATTCAGGAAAATCGAAAAGCTCAAGATCCCCGGCGAAATGCAAGTACATCGATCCTATCACGCTGGTATTTTCAAATTGCGCGTGGCGGCGAGCAACAGAGCCGCCACCACAGTTACATATTAATATTTATCTAATACATGAAGGATCCGTGGATGGTAATGAGGGGTTCGCCAGCCGGCTCGCTCTCGTCGCATCGCTACCACTTAAGATACGCAATTATCGGGTTCGTTCCGAGTCGCTCTCGACGGCGGTATTGATAGAAGAATTCGCGAATGGGAGACAGCCCGGTGGAAAACGAACCGTCGAACGGGTAGGGAAGAAGAGAGGGGGACGTTACGGGGAGAGAGACAGATAGAGAGAGAGAGAAAGAGGACCGAACGGAGATGCGACCGATACCGTTACCGGGGCCTACAATAAAGTAAATAAAGAGAGCCCGTTCGACAAGTTGACTCGGCTCGGCTCCGGCGCGCACTTTTATTTCCTTCCGCTGCTGCGAACTGCTCGTGGCAGCGACGCGACGGCAGCCAGCACGATGAAAAAGAAGGGGGACCAGTTTCGAAGCAGAGAGAGCATGGCAGAGAGTATGCCAGAGGTCTGGCAGAGCGTGGCAGAAGCCCCGTCGATGCTCCACTCGTTATGCACTATCATCCTCGATATCGTTCGTTGATTATGTAATGGACAAGCCTTACCGAGGACCTTGATCTATACTAATTCAACGGCACCTGCTGGCTTCGACCGGATTTCTTCTTCGGCCCCCGGGTGTCTCCTTCTTCCTTCTCTTCTTCCTTTTTACTCACCATCAACCCTCTTCCTCTTTCTCCCCCTCCACGTTCTCTTTTTTTATTAATGGCCGATAAAAGTCGTCGCGTATTTCGTAGATACGTCCATTAGATATGCCATTCGAACCAGTCGAACGATACAGCCGCTTGATAATCGTGAAAACGTTATGGCTGATTGAAATTAAGACATACGGCGCCCTCGACAGGGGAATCTGCCATCGGGGTGTGGTTGCTGAAACGTCGATACGAGAAAAATGTCGGGATCAAGTTGTTGCCGTGGGGTTTATCTTCGGTTTGAAAAGAGTGATAAGAGTTTGTACAAAGGTCTCGGTGTGGTTATCGAGGGTGGATGCGCTGATCGGTTGTAATTGGGAACAATGTTGAAATATCGGCGAATCTAAAGTCCATATGACGTTAGGTTGCAATTTAAAGAGTTGAATGTGTTTTCGTGTTCGAGTGACAGACTTCATTTATGCGAGACAGAGTCGCCAGATTAAGACTTGTCTCCCCACCAGTGCTGCCAGACGAGGAAATCGAGGGGAATACAAGTACCCCCTCTCTGATGACCAGAGTACAGTAAATCCTCTATCAACGCAACAAGGCCATACACGATAAACGCAACAAAAATATCCCCTCCACTGTGTGGTCCACTTCGGCTCGGGTATCTCGGTGTAAACCAGTACTAATGCGATGCGGAGTCGCAGTCGCTTCGGCTTCGCGCGGTCTCTGTTTACACGCGTACACGCTCTACGTTCGGCTCGGCCTTTGGAGATAAAAAAAATAGCTACCCTGTACGGTAGATGCGACCAAATCCCCCCGAGGCTGTCGCGTCTATAGAGAATTTACTGTAATACGTGACACGTTGCGCGACCAGTCTACGTCTTAGTGGGGGACGTGGAGTGTGCTCATGGTGGTGGAATAGGATAGTGAAAGGGGAAAAGGAGGAGAGGGCATGTTGACCGTTTGGTCAACATTCTGGCAGCACTGCTCCCCACTTTATCCTTCCTCTTCTACGAGGCTGTTCCCCCACGCTTCCAACGCCGCCTGGTCACGTGTTTCGTCTCTGTCGTTCCAGTGTCACAATGTCACGTGAGTAATCCGGTACTGGCAGAGTGGGGGTAGCTTTTTCCCCTGATCTGGATGGTAAGGAGACACTGATTTTTTCTTATAGTATTGCTTATCTTTTTCTGGGATCCGCACGGAGCGCTTCTCTAATGTTTTCCCGGGCGCGTCGGATCCAATTTTATTTAATTTTGAACATATAAAATTGCGAAGGAGGCCACATTACCGGTGCTTCTAATAAAAACCGGCAAGATTTACCAACCGTAGCAATAAAGTGAATAAAACGTTGGAAACACAATGCGAGACGGCGCCACAACAAGAGAAATCCGTCGCCGCGGTAGAAAACGATCGACGTCCGTGAAATTGATTCCGCTTAGCCGCGCGCTCGGTTCTCTTAATTAATAAATTGCAGCGTCGGTTACCGGCGCGGCGAGGAGCGGGCTTCGACTGGCGAGGCCCAGGGAAATCGTCTTATCATCGCCGGATCGTAATTAAACGCGACGAAATGAGACGAGGAACGCGATGATAGATATCGCGATCGAGGATTGCTGTTGTTGCACGCGTGCGGCCAGACGTGAAACAACGAGACGCGGACCCCCTCCCTTGCAGACCCTCAACCAAGTTCGTTTCCTTAATTACCGGCGAATCAAGATCGCGACTTCGCTGGAGATGTCTTTGTCCGTTATTGGACGACGATCGTTTAGAGATCTCTGCCTGGGTTTAATTAATCGATTGTTTGTTTCCGATATATCTCACGCGCAAAGAAATAATTTCCAACGGCTTCATCGATACGCGCCATCTGACTGTGTGAGGAAATATATAATAATATATATAAATAAATATCAATGGAATATCAATCAGATCGATGATAAAAAAATCTTTACCATCAGTTTTTAACAGAACGATCGAGTTTTTACCGATGGTTCCTTTTCCGCTTTTTATCCTTGCGGTGAATAGAATACGGCACAATAAAAAAGAATTGTTGATCTTTTAATCTTAAAATTCGAAGTCATAGTTAATTTCACGGCAATTTTTTTATATCAATTTTCAGCAAACTAAGGCTGTAGACAGAGTTGGGCATTAATCGATTAAAATTTTAATCAAGATTGATTAATGCGTACGATTAAAAGAAGAAATCATCGAAAAATCGGCAATTGATTCAATCGATTGATGAAGTTAATCGTCAATCGTTGATTAAAGGAAGAAATCCTCGAAAAATCGGAGACTGATTTAATCAATTGTTGAAGTTAATCTCCATGCAGTCTATCCATAAATTATAATAAGGAGGGAGAGAGACGCGGTACGATGGTCGTAGCTTTCCAGGAACAATAACTTCAAACATAAAAGCATTATTGTATTATAGACCAAATGACAATACACCTAAGCTCAGTTTACATTTTTTTCAGTATTCATACAGTTTTGATTCCGTATTTCATTCCTAAGTTCCAGCAGTTAATCATTAATCAATTATCCGATTGACGATTACAATTGAAAGGAATGTAATCGTTAACCGCAATTAACAACTAAACTAGGAGATTAATTGTTGATTGCGATTAAAACGGTTGAAGTAGAAATTTATTCGTCAATCGTTGATTAAATTTTTGCCCAACTCTGGTTGTAGAATCTCGCGGTTTCCGTCCAGTTTATTCAACTCCACGTTTATTCGACTCCCATAGTTGTCAGAGGACTGTCCCCGTTTGTATGCAGATGCGCCGCGGTATATCGGTGATTACCGTGCCGCGTCGGTTGCACTTGCTCGGCTTCACCGTGAGAAGGAACAATGGGAGCGGAATAAGGTGGACGGTTCTTTTTCTTCCGCGTCGCGTGGACCACAGGTGTCATCACTCCGGAATAATTGGGCTTTGGGACGCTGATTGCACACGGACAGTTGGCGAGCAGCTGGAAAACGGAACCGACAAGAGGATACTTCTCTGATCCCGGCATTTGGTACCGCTCGCGGGATGTTTTCTTTAGTGTTGCTCTTCTGGGTTGGGGAAACAGTATAACCTGTTACTTGTGGGTTTCTGAAAACCCTTTCAAGACGAACTTTATTCGTTGTGCTTGTTCGGATTGTAACAAGTAATTGCGAAGTGCAATTTATTTAAATCTATTTGGACTTGCTTATAATTTCGATAATTCTAGAGGAAACATCCGGTAGTTCAAGTGGTAAGGACGTTTGAAAATCATCAGAATTAAAATAACTGGTAGTTCTAATGTTAATTCAGCAGTAACTAGTAGAAACCCAAGGATCAAAGCAACAATCAACGCAAACGATAGATAAGATTTGCTTCTACAAAAATCAGCAAAGAATTTCTTAAGAATACCGGAAGATCCAGCTCTAATCAGCAGGCTAGCACCGTGAACAGTTTTCATTCTACCCCTTTGAATGCAGAAATTTATTCGAGCGATTTTCAACGGTGCTCGACGAGGAATTCCCCTCGATTTCCTCGGCGATCAACGGTGTTCTTGTAGAAGCTCCGTTGACTCGAATAAAAACGATTCCCGGGGACGGGCTCCGATCAGGAACACTGCAGACAAATGACATTACGGATAGAGAGAGCTTCTTACACGGATATCAAATGTAAATCGGCGCGCGGCGATCGAAAGAAAAGTTGTCGAGCAAGGACGCCGTGGAATTTAATGGCGGCGTAAAGCGTAATAAACATTTCCCAGTCTGGCCATTTTCACCGGAAACATCAAACGGTAGCAATGTTTGCAATAAACGGCCGGCTTAGAGACGAGATATCAGATCGACGGAAATATTCACGCGGCGAAACGCTCGCGAGCGCACGGGCCTCGCGAGACTGTTATCTCGCGAGATATTCCGCGCGTTTATAGGACACAATCGAGGCTCGCGAGGCGTTTTCCGCGTGGAACGCGTTTCCTGGACTCCCGTCGGCCAATTAGCGGGGACAAAAAAAAGAACGGGGAGAGAGAGAGAGAGAGAGAGAGAGAGAGAGAGAGAGCTGTTGAAAAATTCGAGCGCGGCGGGCTAATTAACCGACGGGGAAAATCGCGCGAAATAAAGTATTTAAATTACAATGGCGGCGGCGTGATCGTCGGGGCTGGGGCCCCAATTGCCGGGATCGTTTCATTAACGCGCAGAATTACGCGGCAGGACGGGATAAGGCTAGCAGCAACGAGGTGTAATTTCGTTGTAACGACATTTATTCCGCTGACTTATCCACCCGGAAACGATCGAGAATATTCGTTGCATGGTTGCGAACGGCGGTAGGAAAGATCGAAGAGCTTGGCGACAGGATAATGGCGCTTTTGAAATATAATAAGCTGCGGACTTTATGCGTTTATGACAAATATGGTTACGTACAATTTGAAGCAGCGGACATATTAAAAAGATTTAGGCACATCATTGTACTAGTTTCAGCTTGATAAGATAATTGAAAAAGCTTCTGGCTCCTGTGTCTTGCAATCAATGCAAACATTTTTTATTTTGCATAAAGATCCGCCATGTAGTTATAAGAATGGTCCGCCGTCCGAAGGTTAAGCATATCGATTTTTGTCCAATTTTTTAGAAGAATCAAGCACAGTGCGTTCTCCCCTCTTCGCCGCGTGTATCCCTTGTGTGCTATTCCTCTTTCTGCAGGTTCTAGTGTCTCCTCCTCTCCGCTCTTCTTGGTACTCTCATCTCCATTCCGTCCACGCCGGCTCTTCTTTCAGCTTTGGCAGCGTCCACGATCCCGGAAAACACGCTCTGCTCTGCTCAGCTCGGGATCGGCTCCGCTTGCTCGTCCGCTCATCCACAGCACATTATCCTCTCTCGCGTCTGGCGTTCGCTTTTTTTTCAAAGAGAAAGCGAACCACATAAAATAGAGAGCAAGATTTCCCCGTGTATTTTCCCGACCTCCCCCTGCGCTGGTTTCCGCGAGTGTAAGTCTTCTCCCCTCATAATGATTTCCATGGGATGCCACGGGGGAGGAAAAAAAATGGCCGGACAGCAGACAAGCTTTGTGGATACCTAGCTTGAATCTCTTTCTGTTTCTCTGTTTCTCCAGGATTCTCGAGAATCAAACCTTTTCACGCCGACGATCCTTAAGCACGCGTGAATAATTACTTCGGATAAGGAGCGGCCCTGTTGCCCAGCCTTTTCTCTTTACACACTTTATTAACTCTCTACTCTGGACGTGTGAAGGAGGAACCGAACAGACGAGTTATTGTGTACCAGGGGTCCGTGTGTCGCTTTTTCTTCTTCTTCCTCTTCTTCTTCTTGTTATTCGTGTTCTTCTCCGTGGTCTCTTCCGGCCGGCGAGTTCGACTCGCGCGGGTGCCGCGAGCCCCGCTGCGCGGAAATGCGATCGATTAGTTTCGATCGCTTCTTGCGACTCGACAAGACCGACTTCTTCGTCAAACTTGAGGACGCACCGCTGAGAGGGGCTCTCGAACAACTTTGTACTGGTCTGGAAAATCGTGGAACAGGAAGCCGAGCAGCTTTTTCGACTCGATTCCGAGCAGAAAAGATTTTTCATTCGGACTTGCAGATGAGTTAAAGTGGCTATGATACATTTGAACTTTCCAGTTTCCATTTCGTTAATCACATATATCATTCAGAATTTTTTATAGGACTTTTATGTGTTGAAATTAGGGACCATAACTGTTATAACCAAAAAGAAAACAAGTCATGGAATAACAAGTATTTCATCGACTAAAATCGTATTGGTTACAAATAGGGATTATAAGTAACCGAAAATTTTTTTCTCTTGTTGGTAAATGTTATCGTTGAGAGAAATTCATTTACGATGAGAGTTATCGATGAGAGAAATTTATTTGAGCACTCGAACACTGCTTTGAGCAATCGAAACAGTTTTTCTTCATCGATAACAGTTATCAAGAAGGATCCAATTTTTTGGACACTAATAACTGTTATTTGTAACCAAAAAGTATAAAAATCGATATTTTTTAATAATTTTCTTCTTCGAAATTTTTTCTTTGTATTTTGTGTACATTGTTTTAAATTTCAATAACAACCAACATTTCGTTAATGATTTTTATCGTAAAAAATTTTAGAAAAACTCTTATTTTTGATCGCTGATTGAAATGAATTTCCAGCACGAATAATGCTCACGAAAAAACAGTTTCGGGTGCAACCCACGAAACGCTTGCTCCTCCGAGTTGCATCGGCTGTAGCCACCTGAAAACGGAAGAAGAATCGCGTCGGATGAACGAACGATAAAGCAAAAGAATGCGAGTGTTGTCTCTCTCGTTCCCCGGCGCGACGTCTCTTCTCTTTCTCTGCAATACGTGCAAGCGTGTTCCCGAGGCTCATTAATATGGAATTTTATGCGCGGCCGCGCGATCGATTACAGATTCGCCAATTTATCTCGAACGTTACTTACCGCGACACGCTGAGTGTGTAATTTATGGTCATTAGCCTAATCCTTTTCCTGATTTTTTTTCACTGGATAGATTGTGTCCGATGCCTGGCCGGTCAGGTCTGCACGGCGGCGGCCGGGCAGAATTTATGTCGTTTATGGTAATCAGGTGATTATTCATTTTCTTCGTTTTATTTCGTTTTTATATTCTTTTCTTTGCTTCTCCGGCAGATGACAAGTGAATTCGATGAACGGTTACCGGCATTATTCCTCTCGTGTCATACTTAACGATTCTAATCCGACGGGTTCAGGGGACTCTGATATAAATATGATCGTCAAGCTAATTAAACAGAGCCGTGTTTTTGGCGAGGAGAGAGTGTAATGGTTAGGAAACGATCGATAAATTTTTCCTTAATGTTGACGAGTCCTGTAGGAAAGATACTGGACGGGTTTATGGTGCTTTCTTTCGAACCTAGGAATAGTATCCTGTCGCCATCGAGCATATGCTTCCTTCGAATAAATAAACGATAACTAAATTAATGCAGAAAAGTATCTTATTTTAATGCAGATTAAACGCGAGAGAACGGTACACGTAGGAATGTCGATGTTTAAAACATGTTGCAGCCACTATTGAAACAAGCTTCAAACAACGTCTCGCAATTAGCGAATTTGTAGGACATCTTATGTATGTACTTAATGAAATATAAATTTTGTGAACAAGAGTATAGCGTATACAATAGAGTATATATATAGTAGCACTTCTTGATTGAAATACTTTGCGTTCGAAAAGCAGGTTGAAACGATTTTCGTGTGTTAAACATGTTAGGTGTACAAATGAATTCGTGGACCTCAGAATTAATAAACTTGTAGACTGCAATTGTGCATTCTAAAATCGGACATTTCGCATGCAGCAGCCTAATAAGTACAATGTAAAAGACATGTGCGGAGAGGAGCCAAACAGGAACCGAACGAACCACGAAGAAGCATGGGAGACAGTAGAGACAGCATTCTCTGTGGTTATCTGTCGATCCCGCGCGTCCTCCGCTCTCGAGCAAAAGGCGGTGCGCGCAGCCTCTCGTAGGAGGAAGCATTCGGTGAATTGAATTATTTAAAGGCCGCGCAAGAACAGGCGCCTTTTATGAGTGTCCCACACAATGCGGTGCTTTGTGGCAACGCGCCGGGTCTGGATACACGTGTTGCGTACACGCGCTCGCGTGCTCTCCTCGCGCTGGCGCGGTCGCGCGGGGCCGCTCGTCGCGCCACGTGAATGTGCTAATAATGAAGGTAAATTTGTTCCGAGGAGTCATTAATTAAAGTATTTTGTAACAAGGCGTCGTCGTCGCGTCGTCTCCGACATCCTACACGAAAACATCCTCCCCCATAACGATACACGACATCCGTCTGCGGGGCGAGATTTTCCGCAACCACGGTGAGCGAAACCATATAAACAGGTTTGCCCGTTGGTTGTGTGGTATCAACGCGCGTGTACACCTCGATGAGGCGACTTGGAAAGCCGTGAGGAACCGAGGGCAATGCCAGGCAGAGCAGCCCGGCATAAATAAAGGTGGCGATCATAGAATTGCTAATGTTTCAAAGAGAGATATTATTCTTTTCAGAAGATGACAGGGCATGCGACTGACTCGCCGCGCACGAGAGAGAGCTTTCAGAGGGTTTCCGGGGCCTCTGCAGGGTTAGGGGGCTGGAGAACACGAGAATACGAAAGAGGACAGAAGCTCCCGGGGACAGAAGTCGGTGGTTGGATGGTTGTCGGGGCTCTGGCGCCTTTCCTCTTTCTCTCTCTTGTACCAGCCTGTTCGCAACGACTTTGCCGGATTCGCGTGTATAAGTCCATACAGTCGGACCGTGGCACTCGCCATACTTATATATTACTTGCTGAGACGCGAGGCTGCCCCTATACGAACGTCGTTGCACGCGTCCGTATACAAAACCGGCGTCCAGGTCTGCGTGAATACGTATACATTATGTGTCTATACAAAACAACCAGCCAGCACCAGTAATTCAAAGGCCCCCATTCAAGCCTCCATCTCTCTATTCTTGCTCCTACATTTGTAAACCATTTCGTTTGCCCCCTTCCTCGCTCGACCGTGTATACTAATAACTAATAAGGAACGGGCTCCGCTCGGACCTTTAGCCAACAGAGCCGTCGTTCCATGCCGAGAAACGGAGAGAAGAGAGAGAGAGAGAGGGACTGGCCTCATTACCGGAGAACGCGAACGCGGAAAATAACGGCTTTGATATTGTCTCTCCGACTCGGTACCCGGAGTAATGGACAATGAAGATCGTATAAAGTGATTCAAAGAACGTCGCGATCCAGCTGCGCGAGATATCAGACACACCGAGCTACGAGCGCGAGCTTTAACCGCGTGGACAATGCCGACCGAATGAAAGCGGCGGAATAATCTTCGCGGGTTGAATTAATCTTCATTCCGAGCCGCGAGACCGTGTAACGCTGTTAAAATATTGGCCGACGACCAAGGCGGCAACCTCTTCCGATCCTTTTCCTCTCGCGATCGCTGTTTCCCGATCTTCTCGCTACTTCATCCACTGGGATGCACTTCCACGGTAGTGTTTCGCTGATTGTTCACGATCTTCGTGCGACCGATGTATCGAACGAGTGGAGTTTCCGGAATTAGTATCTTCGTTTTCTAGTTATCCCTTTTATGTTGTCCACTTAAATCGACCGCATTGTAAAGTACAGAAATTTGAAAAATTAGCATCTTCTTTTCCTGTGTAAATTGACTTGCATTGTACGGTAGAATGTACTCGCTTATTAGTTGTCAGTCTGGAACCTTGTCGCAGTCTCTATCGGAGCAAGTGAGATTTTCAGAGATTACAATCTCCTTTCTCTGGCGAAGTTGACTCATATTGTGCAGCAGAACCCGCGAAGTTGAAGTTCCAGAAGGTACTAAATACAATCCACAATTGCTGTCCACTTAAGTGGCACGTTTCTTGTTGAGCTGAAGTGTCGCTTTCTATCGCAACTACTTTTTAGCAGCAGGTATTGGAAGTGCTGAAACGTGAGTCATAACGTTATATCATATTGGTTATCTGAAGACAATAACGTAGATACAAAATAATACTAATTTTAGACTTTCCAGTTACGCCTTAACATCATAATACATTTTTTTTGTTTCTGAATACTGTAGAATATTTGATATTAGAAATCTAATGGCATCTTCAATTTATCGAAAACATAAATTAAAAATAATTAAAATATTATGCTATGATTTCCTATACCTCTAATTTGTTGAAATGTATAAGGACTTCCCAGCAATAACTCCAAAAGAAAGTTTCGTTGGCTCGTTTAGATCGCAAGAACTTTCCCGTTAATGATTGGACGAATAATTCGTTAAGAAACTAACAAATTAGTCGCGAATCATTGCTTTTTAAAAGACTATTAATTAACCACCGGCGAGTAGAAGCGTTAACAAGCACGTATCAGATCTTGTTACGTCGGGTCTTGTTTTTCTGAATGTAATGACGAACTAGGAGCTTTTGGCGAAGTGAAAGTAACTTTGCCATTTTCAATGTGCGTTTCAATGGACGAGTGAATGAACTCATTCAATAATTTCGTACAGAGACTTGTTTAAAACTTCCTGCTAAAAGTTCTGCAATCATGGCGAAAGTAGAGGCTTCAAGCTTCAAAATGAGTGCAAATACATTGTTGTATTATTATTTTTAACGGAATTATGAAAATTAACCGAGAATGGGAGATTTAATGTATTTATATCCAATTCATCGAAATGATTAAAGAGGGGAAGAAATTTCGATCGCTCACTTCTCGACAATTATTAATTCTCGTCAAGATCAACGCTCCAATTACCAATAAACACAAACCTTTTTATCATTTAGCAGACGACCAACCTCGAAAAGAAGTTGTAATTAGTCGTGAAAGAAGTATGGAGCAGCGGGCGGTTAATTGTAGAAATCGATAAAAAATAATAATAATTGATAAAAAAATCCGGAGGTCATCTCGCCCAGTAGTTTCACTGCTAACGAAGAGTATCATTTGCAAACGACTGTTCCCTTCCTTCCTGGGAGAATGAGGTAAATATTGACAATGAATTAAGAGTCGCATACCGATAGAGTAGGCTACGAAACAACTCTTCGAGTCGTCTCTCTAGTCTCGTCCATCGCCTCGCATAACAGCTTCTTCGCGTATTATACCGTTGTCTCTAAACTGAAACGATCCGCCATCGCATTCTCCGCGATTTCACCGATAGAATATTTCCCTCGGTGATTACCCAAAATAAAAGTACCGCGAGCAACGAACCAATCATCGCTCCCCTCTCCTCTCTGTCTCTCTCTCTCTTTCTCTCTGACTCGGTGCCTTCCGCGTGCTCGCGGCAAAAACCGAGCGCTCATCAAGTTTTACGAGTGGTTAGGCGCGCGAATAAATTTCTTTATTACATCGCAGCGAGTCTTAATGAAATACTTAATAACAGGATTGCGAGGCGGCTGGAAAACGCTCGGGGAACAATAAAAAGTTGCTCGGACGCGACCCGGTTTCCCCATTGGCGCTTCTGTACGCTCGGTATTTATGCTGACGCCTGTCATTTTAGCAAATGATTACGAAATGTTCACGAAAATACATGGTTTCGACATTTCTCACAAAGCCTGCATTCTCCTTGCAAACGAAATTTGATCAAGGTCATTTCCTTTGCAAACATGTGAAAATAAACACATTATAACAGTGAAATTATTCTAGGAGTTAAATGGAACTTTGACATCGTTTTTCAAGAGAACAGTTGACTTCAGACCCATGGTTCTTTCGAGACTTTTGTACCTCGCGATAAGTACACACTACACGATGCAACAGTACAAAATTTTGACCTTGATTTTCAAGGTCAAGGTCAATTTTTCATATTTTTAACAGATCTTCACCGATCCAAAGGTGTAGAATCCCGCTATGGTGGCCGTGATATTATAATTTTTATACACCCTGTACAGTAAAGTCTTAATCTAAGAGAAACCATCGGGTCCGTGCAGTTTCTTAGATCGTGTAGTTCTATTTTTCACGTTCAGTAGATTCGATTGGAAATCTTCATCACGAATCTGACTCGCCATTGTACGAAAAGGGGTTGAAGGAATAAAGACATTTCCGAGCACATAAAATTGACACAATTTTCACTCAACGACCACATGTGCAAGGGTTAAGGGAATTGTTCCCAGTCGATGGTGTGACACACATAGCACGTTTACGCCAGTCCGATGGCGGGGGTTGAAGAGATCGCCGCAGAAAGCAATAGGGGAAGGTGTGAACCCTCTTACGCCCGAAGGTCGATGGAATTTCAGGGAGAGCCCGAGAGAAGATCGGCTGGTAAATTGGCGAAGGGCGAATGTGCCGGAGGCACACCACCCCTCTCGCGCCATCCCTTGTCCGTTTATATACTGCAACGAGCTATGCCAGATTGACGTCAGACAGAGGAAACGGTCCCGCAGCCTAGTGATTGTCATTTTCCGGCCTGCATCCGGACCGTATGCTTTTTCTCTGGTTTTCGCGCTCTCCTCCGCGCGACTACTTTTCAATTATTTTTTCTGATCAGGTGCCCTGGCACCGGCGGCGTCTGTTCGTCGTCCGTTTTTGTGCTCGCGATGATTACAGAGCTACTCTTCCTATCGCCAATCGTCCGAGCCGAGGAGGACAAACGTTCGCTTCCGAGCGACGGGGCACCTAATCGACTTTTGCTTGCTGTCCCGATGTCGTGAGACCTGTCTCGGAACAGATTGATTCCTTTTTTTCTCGTCCCTGGCGGATGTATGGACGTGTATTTGCCCGAGGAACTCGAGGAAATGATTTAAGAGTGTTTAACAGGCTAAGAGGATTTCTTCCCATCTCTTGACTGCTGGTGGGGGAGGTTTTGTGAATTTTTTTTAGCGAAACTGGAGGGGCTACCTTCATGATTTTTATACATGTTCGTATATGTTTGAGGTATATTTGCGAATTTTTGTATATTGTTGTCTTTGAAATAGATTGAACTCTTATTTTTAAACTTTTTATTGTTCTTGAAGATCTGCAACCTACTCGCGATTTATGAGATTCAGCTTGACTGCTGTTTTGTATGTAATTAAATATACAGATTCGCTTTTTCAAAGTTCGATAAAGATGTGGTATTTTATTGTTGTAAAGAAAAATTTCCTGACGCGCACCCTCGAAACAAACCGAGCGATGAGAAAATGAGAATGCACCGTGAAATGAAAAATACACGATGACCTGCCACATCCACACGGACAGAATATAATTATGGTGCATATATTTTATGAAAGAATAATCTCCTTACCCGTTCGACTTGTATTCAGAGAATAATTGTAATTAATAATCCGTCCAAGGGGGAGAAAGGCGGTCCGGGTCAGGTCCCGCATTTGTCTGCGCTGATTGAAAGATTCCGAAGACTACAAGGAACCCTCGGAACAAGGGCCACAAGGGCTCCCCCTCCGTCCGGTTCATTGTAAATTAATTACCTGGAAATGAGAAATCTCCGGTGTACGTTCGCTTCCGCAACCGAACGAGCTCAATGGGAGGTAAAAAGTGTTCTTTGAGCGGCTCTCCGATACCCGATTGTCTTCCCAATTCGCTCGGAAGCCATTCAAACACCGCCTCGACCTATAAATCCACGCACACAGACCAGATACCACAGAACCCAATCAGAAATACTGTCTGACAAATTTGTTAAGGTGAACTGGTAGAATCATTTTCTAAACGTCCAGTTTGTTTATGAACCTTCATTTCGTCTTAATAAAATTTTTTCGAATGAAACGTCTCTATGAAAATTTTCTGGTATGTTTGTGAAAGTTTGAGCTACGTTTGTGAATTTTTGTACATGGTTATCTTCGAATCTTCGGTTGTCATTCGCTATGCAAATTGTCGATGGAAAGAAATGTGGTATACAGCAGTTGCATTATTCGAGATTGAAGATTGATTTTTTCTAACGAAGCTGAACGAGATGTCCCTATGAAAATTTTTTGGTATGTTCGTGAATGTTTGAGCTTAATTTGTGAATTTTTGTACATTGTTGGTTATAATTAAAATGTGGATTGTAGCAGTTGCATTATTCGAGGTTGAAGATTGACCATTAAAATGTCTGATACAGATGCATAGAAATTTGATTATCAAGCTTCCTAAAATTGATTTGTTAATTTTAAAAGATTTTGCGATGGCTACCGAGAAATCTTTTATCCAACTACCATGTCTGGGTGTGCAGAGAGCCGCGGTTGCGAATTAGTTGAGTATCGAAAATCGCGTGACGCCCTCGCGAATTAGGCATCACGAGGTCGTTTGCTAGAACACTTGTGACGCCGCGAATAGATAGGCTCAATTTGCAAGTTACGGCCCGTGTACCTCGAGGGAGTTGCGAGATGAGTATTATGCGAGAATGTAGAAGACTATACAACGTTCCATCGGCCTCTCTTTCTCTCTCCGTCAAAGGCGGAATAGCGGAGGCGGAGGAGGAGTCAACTAATGATTTGCTTAGCCAATATTTGCTCAGCTATATGTTCCTTTTCGAGCCGCTTCCTAAATCGAGGTTGACGCATTGTTATTGCCTTCGTTGTGATTAACATAATAATGCAAACACAATGACACGACGGACTCGCCGAGGGCCTCTATTTGAGCAGGTGAAAATTCCGCCATGGAATTGCGTAGGCGCTGATGCGAATAACGCGTTCTCCTACAAACCTCTCTGTATGCGTATGTCTCCGTATTGTAGATGTCTGTGTACACACCTTCTGCAGCGGCAACGCGTGACAATTGTTTTCTAATTCAATTAGAACCGCCCCGCGAATTTTCGGTGTCTTTCGGTGTCTCGCGCACGGCACCGATTTCTGCCCCCTCGAATTTTTTCAAACATCTTCGGTAACGTTGCCATTCTGTCTCGCACGTCCGGTGGACACTCGCTGTTCTTTTGTCTTCGAATAGATTCTCCTGGATCCCTCGGCCAACAGACGATCTCTGTTCAAATACTCTTGGATACCTCGAGTGTTCTCTTGCGATTCAGGAAATTAACACATGCCTGGAGTTTCAAAAGAAGCCCGGGAGACATCTCTCCTCGAGAAAGTACTCTTTCTATTTCTGTGCTGAGACTGTGGATAATTAGATTCCTGGGACGAGGGGATGGTCGCGGGATTTGGACCAGAAAATACCCGCAAATATGTGTGTTAAATCCTGATACGAAAAGCGTGCTAGTTTTTCTGAAGAAAATTCTTAAAAATCGCTGAGAAAACCAGAACAACGCGAAACGAGGAGGACCGACAATGGCAACCGATTGATAATGCTGCCGGCATCGAAGAAGACTTTCTTGAATGTCGGAACACTCTTTAGTTCCCGAGAGAAAGGGTCGAGGGGGTGGCTGGAAGTCGATTGAGCCGGAATTGAATGATTGGGCGAACGCGCGCGCCTCGAGGGCGCTTGATTGTTCATTCAAACAACAATCGTAATTGCGTTACACGTCGTCGAGGGTAGAGGGGGCGGCCTTGGTGACGAACGAGTGGAAAGGGGAGAAAGAGCAGGAACACAACGGGGATGAACGAGCGTTCGATGACTGCCCGGTTTTCGATGGGAACATTGGGAACACCGAGCGTTCGACTAACTGCGAGCAGGACTACTGTATTAGGAGTAGCTATACTGGGACGAGTGGTCTATGTTGAGCACTTTCCTGGCTCCTCGATATACGCCACCACTCGAACTACGCTAACGTTATTAGTGCCACGAGCCCTTGTACCCTGGCCACGCTTCGCCTTTTCCAACGCGGTGTCCTTATCGCGTGTTCCCCTGGCATCGAGGCTTTGTTCAAATTTTAAAGGCTCCTAGCTGCGGTTCCGATCTGTATTTTCTCACAGTGACTCTGACCGCGACTTCTTCACTCCGTTTGCTTGTGCAGCTAGCCTGCGTCGCATATGCTCGACCAAATTGCTCCCGAAGTTGTTTTCTTTGGGGAGTGTACCGTAATATTTTCTTTCTCATTTCACATCCAACTGTTGCACCAAACATTATTGCAGGATTTTTGAGGTGTCACATTATTCCTAGAATATTTTGCTCGAGGCATGTAACAGAATATTTTATTCCACATTTTACTTCTCGGATCCTGAGCTGGCGAATTGTTCCCGAAGTAGTTCTTTTTTTTTAAGAAAATGAAATATTTTCTTTGTAATCTTTATAATCTACAAATAAATTACATCGGTAACATTCCACTGTCGAGGTCTAATTTATACAATGAAAATCTAACTGTACCTCTACACTCGCAACAAACTCCGTTGTTTTTACAAAAGAAAGCAAATCCTTCCGCAGACACATTATCAAAGACATATTTCAAATCCGTAAAAAACCACAATAAAAATATATGTCTAGAAATATCCTCTTGGAACGCAGACAAAGAACCGTGTCACCCACATAGAACCGCCACAATAGCCTCGCGAAGCCTTCCCGGATCATTCGACTCCTTCCGAAGCCCGCTTTCCAATTCGAAAGTTTTTTCACACTCTATTCTCCCGGAGATACCAATCGGATTCCGTGGTCGTGAAATTCCCGGGAATGACGTCACGGATGAAGTAACAGGAGTCTTTCTCCGTTGCGCGAGGGGTCGTTTATGGCACCAGAAAGAACCAGTCGACGTGGAAAGAATAAAGAAAGAGAGCGAGGGCGGAGAGGGGGCCCCCCGCGGAGAACTAATAACCGGGTTTCGCAAGGCGTGTCCCGGTACAGGGAACGATTCAACACGCGAAGAAGAAAGCGCGCGTTACCCTGAAGCTTGCTCGTTCTTCAACAACACGCACACACACGTGAACACAAATCGACTCGTCATGGTTCGGGGTTAGTGTCGTCCGTCGTGTGTTTTGCCCCGTCAAACGGCAGGTAGCCGATAAGCAGACGGCTGTTATTAGCTTCTTTTTCCGGTAATACATGCCCTGTCAAGGCCAGAGCGAGTCGAGAGGGTCCACCGGTTACTTTGTCAGCCTGCCGCTGCGACAATAACCCAACTTTTCTCTCCCCTTTCTTCCTCCTTTCTTTCTTCTTCCTTCCCCCATTCACTGGCCTCCTTTCCTTTAATTTTTTCTTCTTCTTCTTCTTTCCTTCTTTCTCTCCTTGTTCTCTCGTGTATCCGTCGTGTAACTGTTCCGACTCGACGAAACTTGCAAATCCTTGACACGATAGTCTTCAAGGGCGTTCGAAAACACATGGCTCAGTTTGGAAAACACAGTCGACCTTCAAACGTCCTCTACGCTTTCACCTATGAAGGAACAGTTATATCGAGCTGTGTGAAACCATTCCGAACCCAACTTTTGCCTGGAACGTTTCTCGGAAATAATCTCGAAATAATCTGAAAATAATTAATATTAGTGTACAGTTCAAATTGTCGAACTAACCATTTGAGGTCGAATGATGAACATTAGGGTTTGCGATCCCGCGGGACCAAGGATTTCGTTCTTCAATCTAATAATTATTACAACAATTATTATAACAGTTAAAAATTTGCAGAAACGTGACCGATAAAATATGTACAAAATAGAAACATGCTGGAAAACTCGGACTAGGCAGCTGAGAGGTTAGAGGATCCTCACCTGTACAGCGTTTAATGCTAAGAACAGCTCTGCTAAAATTGCAAAATGGCGTAGCATCGCTCACCCCTTTCCAGCAGGTGCTGTCGCTTAAATCACGCGATGGTCTCTCGGCGGAACAAATCCCCGGCCCGTAATTCAAGGCCCGTTTAAACTCAAGATTCCCAAGCACCTTCCCAACAACCTAATATTCTCGCGGCTGATAAAGCGAAGTTTAAAGTCACCGGGGGGATATTTAGCGGGAACGTTAATGCCCGACCAGTCGGATAAAAATCTATTATGCCCCGGCTTCCCCCGGTAACGGGCCTTGAAATATGAACTGCGCTCAAGGGAATCGCACGCGAATTACGGTGATCGTCGAGGTGCGATATATCGCTTGCCGCGCAAAACGTTCTCGCATATGGAAGGTCAGCGGACGTCGCTGTCGTGGAAATCGTTTGCCCGTTTAATGCAAACGAATCGTCCTCGTCGTCGTCTGCTCGAGGGGCCTTAATCGTCGTTACTTTTGCGGATTCCGAGATTTATGCGAATTGCGCCCGAGCGCGGAGAGCACCGTTGGATTGCCGGACAAATTAATGGCGGATCAAGGTGAAACCAGTCCCGATCAAAAGTATCAAATCCTGCCAGGAGACAGGACCTAACCAGCAAGTATTTATTAGCCGACACGTACGTACACGCGAGAGGAAGTCTTTCGCAAGAGGAAATCGAACGAGATCCTGCCGATCGGGGGAGGGGGGATCACACAAGCTATTTTATCCGTTTATTATTATTGCCGTTTGATGCTGAGCTGCAATATTTCGATAGCTCTGTGGAAGAAGTGGTGGATTTTTAGAGCTGCAAAAATTGGAAATATTCATGGAATTGTTCATTTTTACTGTGCGGTGTTTCTTAGACTGTGAAATCATTATTTTTCACAGTTTGGCATTTGGAATCTTGTGAATATGGTAATAGATTTCGACTATCGATTAGTTTTTCTACTGTTTTTGTGATTCTTATACTGTTTAGTAATTAATTTTATTCTCAAGAATTTCTGAAGTGGTGAATGAGGAAAATTGAACAAGCATCACACACTAACAATATTCTCCATTATTCCATATTCTCCATATTTTCATGGATGTAATAAAACAGCTTGCAACAAAAGAAATGAAATCGTGCTGATGAAATAATTTCAAGTACTGTTCTTTTTAATGGAAGTATAATTTCGAATTCAAATAAGTACACATTCTATGCAATCAAGGGCCGAAGGACATTGTACACACGTCACGATAAGATTGCTTGCAATTTTCATACAAATTCTTCGCAAACGATGTACGTCTCGACGTCGATCGTAAAAAATTAGCTCTCAAGCACTATAAATCGCATAAACACCCGCAGTCGGCGTACAAGTGCGTCTCTCGAACCTGCAGGCATTCATGTTAGGGTCCGAAACCAGTTTGCACAGAGTGCATACATTGTAAGTATAATCAATGAAGCATTATTTCCCATGAGTGGCATTCGAAACCCGTGAAACGAAACTTGCGCGCCGAAGTCGGCTTGGATTCGCGACTACGAGTTGAACTTGATCCGATCGCTGCTCTTGACAGTTGGCCTGTCCATCGATTAAACTCTTAAATAAAGAAAAACCAATTGCATCCCATTGGAATCGAATTGGATTATCGCAAAGTTATATATAAACCACTGAAGGAAGAGGGAAGAAATAAACTGCAAATTCTCAGTCGGAAATTCAAGCTGCATTCTGATCAATATTTTAATCTTACAACGGTCTAATAAAATTCCCAATCATCCAAATGGAGTCCTCGTTCATCAGAAGCAAGGCTGATGCCTTGTTACCTTCTTTTTCCGAAGGTTCAGGAGACAGTCCTGCTCAACCTCTGCACCAAAGTTTCGCTTCTAAAAAGACATCACCAGATTCCAACTAATCTTCATCCACGAGAAGATGGCACAAATTTCTGTGAAGGGCATCAAAGGACAGACCCCACTCTTAATACCAGCGTAGTAGGGACGTAGGGTTCTGGAGGGACAGTGGAAGATCGTGACCGCGTCGCCCTATTCCAGCCGCACTCGATAGGTTTGTTTGTTTTCTTCCTGAAACGACTCTATTGCGAAATACTCGTAACGCGAAGTGGGGATGCCACGTAGTGGGGCGTAGACACCTACAAGTTTCTCTGTGCCGTCTTCTCGTGGACAAGAAATAGAATTGCGTGTAGAGAAGTCCTCAATCCCTGAATCCTCCGTTTAAAGGTCGATCTACACTATACGGCACGGACCGTCACGTACCGACAACGGCATAGTTCGTCACTGGCACGACAAAATATTGAAAGATGCGTTTTAAGTGGAACTGTTCACACTATACTGTAAGTCTACGCTGTTGTCGGTACGTGACGGTCCGTGCCGTATAGCGTAGATCGACCTTAAGAAGACGTTGGAGATGGACTCCGATCGGGACACGGGCGTTATCGGTGAAAAAATGCAAGGCCTGGCAAAAAGCGGAGCGTAACAGACCAATTATCGTGTTTACATGAACGGAGTGCAGTCGGGTAGCCGGAGCGATTCCTCCGCGTATAAATACCGGTAACTTAGTTAAGTCGATGCTTGGTGCGTTTGGACCTAGAAAGGGGATAGAGGAACGAGAAGAACGATCAGGCGCTCGCCTGGAAGGAGAAATACGAAGGAAGAGGGGGAGGCGAGTGGAGAAGATAAAAGAGAAAGAAACGAGAGAGGAGAGAGAGAGAGAAGAGAAGAGGAGAAACTTGTAGAGGAAGAGAGATCGCGCGAGCTGTATGAGCTGTTGGAGGGAAAGAGGAGTGGATCGGGTGAACGGGTGAACGGCCTGCCGCGTCCTTGCGAACCACCTGACCACACCGGCCGTGCCGCCACCACTCGGCCTCTCCAGCATCCTTCCAGCGGTAAGGACTCGCCTTCCAACCGGCAAACGTTGACTTGCTCACCTACCGGACTCCTACCTGACCGATCGCATGCGTACAGCCCCGATCGTCCAGCTCGGGCCCCGATTGTTCCTGAACCTCTTCTTCTTCGGTTCCCGCTACTCTACTGACTACTCTTCAGGCTCGCGCTCTTTAATCAGCTGTTCGACGAACGCCCCCATACTCATGCCAGCCCGAGGAATCTGCACGGAAGCTGCGGCCTTGAAACGTTTCAGGTGCTACACGGGCTGGATAGATCAGTAATCTTCTGGGAATAAGAGGAAATTGGGTGGGGAGCTATGTGATTGCAGCTTTTAGCTACTGTAGGCCACTGTAGTTGTTTGCGTTGGTGTCCTCATTTATTATATCATGTAAAAATGTCTTAGAAAAATAGCTTTTCAAGCTTTAAAAGGAGTCCAAGTTTCTGTACGATTGTTTCTTTTAGATTATAACAGGTTAAGTATCAGTCTAAGCATGGCCACATCTAGTTCACAAGATGGAAATACAGTATAACATACTATGAAAAATGGTGTTTGACACTTCAGTGATAGTTAGCAGGAACGGCTATGAGGAGAGATTCGATCGTATATGGGGCAGTTAGATTCGGTGAGAATGCGTAAAAACGTAGATGAAAACGATAACTTCCTCGAGCGTGTAGAGCTTCGAGCATCTGAGCATAAATTTTGCATACTTTTTTGGCAGTGGGAAGCTTCTTTAGAGGAATAGACACGTCGAGATAGTAGCCTATTTGCGGCACTGTAATTAGAGCCTGAAGAAACTGAGCCACGAGGTTTCTTAATGAAGCCAGCTGGTAATGCTAACGAGCCTGAAGAAGTATGTAAGGTGTGCGTTTTGTAGATTGTATCTGTTAAGGTATTTCTATTTTACACAAGCGGATAGGTGCGGTGTTAATAAGGGAAGGAGACGCAACTCCAATGATTACCGTAGATAGGTGCAACCGGTTGCAAGATACGAACTTTTACCTAACTTGGACCCTTATCTGCACCTCATCCTTGTGGAGTATTCTCGTTACTTTATTATTACCGATAAGAATGCAATAAATATTAAAACTAGAAGTCAATTTTCTACAAACGCTTCAATAGTCGATAACTTCCAAAACGTAATGAGCTCTAACTAAAAATTCTACCGAGACATTCCCAAAAAATATAAATTATAATTGAACAAAGCAGCCAATAAACAACTGCTTCTAGGCCTCGGTCGCGAATATTGCGCAGAGGATTCTGGTAGCATCGTTCTCGTCGCATTAGAGGTGCTAAACGGCCACTTTGTTCTCAAGTCGAAGGTGGTTCTGGACCATCAGCCTCGGGGGGAATAAGGCTCGAGCTATTGGCATACCTACTCCGCAAAAATGCATAAGCCTAGCTTGTATTACGCGCAAATTGTCGGATAAGGTATCCGGCTGGAAGCTGCCGACAGGAGCCTGCGCGGTAATGGCAGTTGGTGGCAGAGGTTCGATCTCGAATAAAAAGGTAATAACAATGATAATGCTCGGCCACCCTTTATCCTCAACAGGCAGCTTTACTCCTTAGATAAGCGTGAGAGGTCCATCGTTGTTAGAATGAGGAACGTATTTTCCCGCGCGGTATCTTCGGCGTTAGGCATTTTCGTTGGAGACTGTTTATCGGCGAGAAGGAAGTTGTAATTCGCGGATAAGGCGAGCTGGTCGCGCATCAAAATCGCGGATATCGGTGAGCCTTGTTACTGAAAGCTCGCTCTCGCCATTTAGGTCCTCCAGAATCGCGGGTCGCCCGTTTCCGCCGTTGCATTAATATGCTAATAACGCGTGGGCGTTGTTAAGAAGCAAGGAAGCGTACACGGGCGACCATTTTTGGTCACCGGGCCGACGTAACGGACCAGTCCGGTGTCTTTCTCTTTGAAATGGTCGGGGAAAACTATGGCTGATATACAGGGTGGGTCTCCTAACCTGGTGACCAGACATTAGAAGGAAATTTGCGCACTTCTCTATGAATTACACAAATATTTTCTATGGAACAACATTGCGTGTTCAAGAAGTAAATGTAAGGATTGAATGAAGAAAACAGTGCTGGATTTGATGAAAATTTATTTTCGAGCCGATTCATCTAAAATAGGCATGTCAAACTCGTTTATCCCCAAGGATCCTCATTAAGTATTATAAATTAATTCGAGGGCCGCAATAAAAAAAGAACAGACTCGAAATAAAGAAGAAACACATTTTTTTGACTAACATTGCAGTTACACATACAAAATAACATACGTACAAAACATAACAACATTACGAAAGTACATATGAAATATAAAAGTTGGTTTATGAAACTACTTTATTTTTGTTTTGAAGAAACTTGGCAACGTTTTCCAGTAACGAAATTTTCAAAATTTGGTTGAATTTGTTGAGTTGTAATTATTTCTGAAATTTGTACACGCTGGTCTATTAATCTTGGCCTTCTTCCGCAATTTTATTATTTTTTAACATTGAAAATAGTGGTTCGCACAGATATGTGCTACCCCTGCTACCGAACATAGCTGAAATACGCCTAATTGCACATATCATATTGGAAAATCAGTTGACAAATAAATAATTGTAGAAATGTGGAATCCCAACATCCGTATATTTTTGTTTCAATACGGAATCACACTGCATTTTGATTAATTCCAGTTGTAAATTGTCATCAAGAGTTTCAAAGTTTTTGATCGGCTCGCGTGCCGCGTGTTTGACATGCCTGATCTAAAATCTAAAGGTAAGAAAAATGTTCGAGTATCGCCACAATATTTTAGACACGTCCAAGTTATTACAAAAAACACTTAATTTTTGACTGGGAACATTTTAATCCCGCATAGTGATCCGCAGTCTAGTCGCCAGGTTGGGAGACTCACCCTGTATATTGGCAAGTAGCCTGTTTCGAGGGTTGACGTTATCAATCCGGACAGTTGTTACGGTATCGAGATCGTCCGCGATAAAAGCCCGCGAACACCGGACAAAGCGTCGTTTGCGAACCGAGGAATTCAGCTCCGATTTCTACGCGAGTCCGCGAAGCACCGCGCCGCAATTTACGGCGTCATTGTTGGACCTATTGTAGTTTCGTGCGACGCGATGCAGAGCGTGGGCGACACTGCACCGGTGGACACCGCGGTTTGCGGAAAGTTCGCGCATAGATTTTGCGGTAACGAGTATTCAAAGTTCACAGGTAACGTTTCGGAGGTGTGACAACGGTGCTCGCTATGGGAACGGGTGCAGATCGAACTGCGGTACAGTCTGTCGCAAGAGTCTCCGTACACCTGCCAAATTTATTCGTAATTCTGAATTTTATGCACGTCTAGAAGACATGACTAAACAGAACAAGTTAAATGAAAATACATTTTCGCTTTCAATCATTTTAAAAAATCGAGAATAATCGAGCAACCTCCTTAAGTTTGTCTTTTTTTATTTGCTTTATTCATCTGTGTCGTAAATGCATAAAATCTAAAATAAAATCTTAAAATCTTAAAATCGTATTCTGTTCCGAAGTCGAACAGAGCAGGTCCATAAATTGTCTTTCGTAACCAATAAAATCCATAAATTTTCTGGACAACCTCTACACCAACTTTTGCATCCGATTGCATAAGTATAAATCTGTGCGTGTAGAACGTTCAACAATCTCGACGACGTTCATTGACGCCGCGGTATCAGTGAAAGTAACAGATTCGCTGTTCGGTATAGCTCTCGGGTTGAAATTTGTCTAGACCGTAATGCGCGCTCTCTTCTGCGAGAGCATGAGTCTCATTCATAAAACCGTGTGCGCTAGACGAAGTGCCAGCGGACTTTGAAGAGATACGAGCGATGGCGGTTCATAAATCTTGCGCGCCGCGCGGAGACCAGGCGAAACACCCGACGAAACACGGGTCCGGTCCATTGTTTGTTTTCTCGCAAATGGCAAAGTATGCGGTCCGGAGGACCCAGCCGAAAGAGCCACAGGGGAATCCCGAGGGGCTAATGATCTATCATCTCCTTATTCCCGAGGCCCGAAGTGGCTACTTAACGACTTTACGGCTGGCTGCTGAACGGGAACGCCCACGTGGCACAGGTATCCAAGATGTCGAGCGAATGCGAATTGATCAGGCTGCTTTATTAATAGAGGACGAAGACTACCTGCCGTAATTCCGTCGAGTCGAGCAGAAAGATGGTGTCGGTCAGCTAGGAATGCCTCTGAGGGGACACACCGCTAATGCAACTCGTATTTCATCGGAAATCTCGCGTACGTTTCAACGAAGACCTGCGAACATCGCTAAGTAACGGGGGGTGCGCCTCGGTCCCTGGAAACAATTCCTTTGACCACGTCGCCAATGGTCTCGTCGTCTGTTTTTCCCGATTAATATTTCAAACATTTCAATTTCGGTAAATTTTTTAAAAAGCTGGAACGGTAAATATCGGTGTCGATAGAAATAAAAGAAAAGAACTTGCCATTTGGTTCTTGCAACCCACGCAGAAAATTTTTATTCAGCGTGAAGGTCCGCAGTCTGGTTATGAGGAATCATCCCCTAAACAGTCCCCCACCTGTTGCTGGATCACTATGGAGGTCTCTATAAAGCAGAGACCTAATCCGCCAGGGCGATTCTGCTCCAGGATGGTTTCCGCGGGTCCGTCCGATCGGTCACACGAGTTCTGGCCAGGTGATTCAGAGGATTTCGGTCGGTCATAAATTACAGAAACGGGGAAGAATGTTTAGCGGACATTATATTTTCTGAGGACGGTTCATTTAACATCGTCGGATTCCACCCGGCGGGAGGAATGCCGGCGTTTCGAGTTGAAAACGCCTGAAACCCGTGGGCTGGTGCGCGCGAGACGGAGAATCCGGCGAAGAAAAAGACAGTGACGTAGTACCCACCTTCGTAGGAATCTCGTGTCATCTACCAGGTACTTCTCTCCTACTACCTCTGAATCATCGTCCTTTGTCTTCTCTCCCCGGATCCTTCGTATCTGTCCGGTCCAGCCGCGGGCTACGAGTCCTTCGACCTCCGTGTAAAATCGCCGCATGTTATCCTCGACGGCAGTCTTTGTTATCAATTAAACGGGGATGGGGATAATGAACACTTGCTCTAACTATGGGGACTTCAATCCTGAGCATCAAATTGAAATTTATTCGTTTGTTCTTTTCTCAATGTTTTGCGAACAATTGCATTTTGTTCTCTGAGAATTCTTTACGTAGAGAGTCTTAAGTGGGCGTGGTTTCGTCGCTCTTGCGTTAGACGGAGCCAGCACGGTGCCCCGTAGGGCAGACTACAGGAAAGAAGGGTGAGAAATACAGTCCAGGAACGCCAGAAGACTATCTTTATCTCCTTATGTAAATTGTTCTAGTGGGCGTGGTTTTCGCTGTTCTTCTTCTAGGCGGAACTAGTCCAATGCCCCGTGGGGCAATCTACTATAATCTGTTCCTGAGGCAACGCTTCGGAGAAATTGATATGAGATAAAGAGAAGAAGTTCAAGACCATCAGAAGATTATCTGGCTTGCTGTGTTTATGTACATTGTATAAAGTAGGCGTGGCTTCGTTGCTCCTATGTTTTATCTAGGCAAGATAATGCCCTATAGGCGATCTGCCATTATAGGTTGAAGTAATGCTTTAGGGGAAATGATGTTAGAGTAAGAAAATAAAATGAAAAGTTCTAGAAGGCTTCCTACCTGTTCTCAAATCCATTCAAAATTTCTTTCTCGCTGTAGAATAACTGAGTGGGCGTGCCTTCTATGCTCCTGTTCCCTGCAGAGCCAAAGCAAAACCCCATAGAGCAATCTGTGTTCACAGCTGTACCACAATCAAAATCATACATGAAACAAAATATTTCTTTCAACTTTCTCAAAGTACCATTGCATCGATTTGGTTAGCAATCAGTCTTTGGTTCGCATTTTATAAACAAAATTTACTGCCCAGAAAATTTCCTCGAACGAGAGTACCTAGTTTGCAAGTACAATAACAGCGGAAAAAGTGCGAAAAGTATCGCTGGAGTTTATTACACGTAAACGCAGCTTCCTATTCGGAAACACATGACTAATGTAAAACCGCTTAAGCATTAAACGCGGCCCGTTGTATATTTCATGGAATCGAGCATAAACATAGTCAACCAAAGTCACGAATGATGAATTTTTAAGTCCCCAGACGAGCTGCTTAAACTTTGACGGGACTCCTGCAACTCACCCTTGACTAATGCGCGAGATTTTACCGAGGTTTCTGCCACGGTCCGGCAAATTACCTTACTCATGGTCTTTAGCGTCAGGCAACATTGACGGAACGCTGTATTACAAATGTCAAACAACACTTCGATATTTTGATAGCCGATCGCGTCTCCGTAACAGCCCCTGACATCAAAACTTCTACTTCAATCAGACAAAACCTGAGCGTCTTTAATCATTTTTCTACGAATGCTTTACTGACATATTCGTCACATTTTGCTGATTAAGATGAGTCCAAACATGACGCAATTTGGATAATATTTGCTTGTTTAATCCACGTTACTGCACAACCTCTATTATCCGAACCGAATTCTCCGTTACTCTGTAAAAAGTTCGACTCGATACAATTTATTGTAAAAATCTCATGTGCACATAAAACACTCATGTGCCACTGATTAGTTCGGATAATTGAAGTCCTACTATATCGTGGACTCATTTTAATCAGAAAGATGCCACGAATGTGTTGCTAACGGTTTTATAAAAAGAGATAATTAATATATGTATATCAAGACATTGCTGTATATTTCAGAACCAGCGAAATATATGTCAAATTGACAGTAAAGGTTGTGTAAGGGTTAAGTGATAGTGGAGATTCATTAAATCCATTATTCCATCATCCCGCAAACGAACAAAGCCAAGAGAGTCTCGCGAATGCAGTCGAGACTACAACCACATCCATTAGCAGACCGAGACAATAAAACGATTCCCTGAATCTGTTCGCAGAACGGTGTGCTTCCTGATGTTCGCCGTAATTGTTCGCCGGTGGATGGGGTCGTCACGGCCATAAACCCGATCAGCTGGAAGGAGATTCGAAGCCGGTGAGTCGAGAAGCACCTGCTTATTGCGCTTATTCATTCACCCCTGTACCGCCGTTCTGTTCTCAATGGAACGGGAGCCCGGATGGAAAATCGCCTCGGTTCTCATCGTTTAACCCTTTGACTCACAAATATGTCCCTTTTACAAAAATCAGCTAATAACACGGAAATCGAATTACGTTGATCAGCTCAATACATTTTCTGGATTTTTTAAGAACCCCAGAGAAAAACGTGTCTTTGCTTGTTCATTCGAATCTGTACTCGTGTACTCATACATTTATCTGTATAATAATTTATGTAGATCTAAAACATGAATTCTCGAGATCCTCTCTTAAGCTTAACCCTTTGCACTCGATTGTTCCCTCTGAGGCATCACTAAAAATTGCTGTACCATTATTCAAAATATTGTTTACATTATTAGATATATCGGTATCTAATCAATTACTAAACATTTAGGTATTGTATGAGGTATTATACCAATTTCATATCCATAAAATTTAAAAAATCATAGAGAATGGAAATATTCTAGATCGGAAGAAATGTTTAATTTTCCAGTTAAAATAGCCCCGAGTGCAAAGGATTAATATAAACAATTATAAACTTGACACGAATATAGAGAAAACTTTTTTGAAAGTAATAACGACAGGCACTCTCATGAGAAGTGATGTGTCAGACGAAGTTTTTAATAAAAATATAATTTTTACCGGTTTTTTAGCAGTAATTATTTTAGTATCACCTTTAATATAAAAAATACCACTATTGCGATAGCAGAATTTTCACCTATCCACATCTTCGACATTTTTCAATTTTTAATTTAACTTTTAAATCTTAAAAAGTTGATTGGGGGTCAGCCCAATCGGTGCAGCAACTTTCCAATTTCTTCGTTCCATTAGCAAAGTAGATTTTCTCAAAGGCCGCAATATTTTTGTGTATTTTTTCCAGCGACTGCGACAGGGTTAAATTCAATCGTTAATAGCACATAAAATGATAAAAAATATTTATTTCTCCACAAAGATCCCTAGTCCACCGATGAGAATAAAGTTCGACAACCTTGTTCGCGTTTCGATTTGCATGGCGCACGATTATCAGCGACAAAGTCTCGAACAAATGCCATAATACAGCGTTGCAGGGTGGTCACGTGGGTCGCGTGTCGTATCAAAATACTCGAGGTACAGGAAACGTTAGGATCCACGTGAAATCGTGTCGGGCGCACGTGGCCAGGGCCCGTTTATGTTCGGTCAAAAGGCGCCGAGCGAAAAATCCGCTCGAGTTACATACCGGCGGGCCGGGGACACGCGCGGACAATTACAGCCGGCGCTGGACACGATTTTACAATAACTCAATTCATTTCCGAGGCTGTGCGCAAGAACGAGAGGTGGGTTCGGCAAAAAACCCGCGGCTCGATATAGTTATTGCGAGAGAGGCTGCGTGTTCATGTGAACAGGTCAGTCCGGTCGAGTATGCTGCGGAGAGAATGATCGAAGGGGATCGGATGCTGCGAAGTGGGAGAAAGAAAGGCGACGGGGACAGACAGAGAGATGTAACGAATCATCAAAATGCACGAATTAATTATTTTCAGACTGCGAATTTTATTTGCGATAGAAATGATAAAATAGTAGGTTATAATTAGCCTGTGGATTTTAATGCAAAAATAAAAATTGTCTCAATTACAAGTAACAAGAGTCCTTTCTTCTTTTAATTTCTGCAAATTTAAATTTGCATCTTCTCATTTTTATCATAAATGCGTAAAATGAGTTCTAGGACTCTAAAGTTTGTATATAGTCTATTGATACGAAACGTTTCTATTTGCTCCCAAGAGAACGATATTGGTATTGGCATTGACATTGCCACACTGTAACGCAAGAATCTTTATAAACCCTTCCTCTATTTATTCTACGTTTTATCGGCGAAGAAACTGTATTGAAGAACGCAGGTTGTGTGCAACGCAACGCGGACAATTTTTCAGGGAGGACCCTTAATCTTGCGAGTTCGATATCAACGTCGATAGACGACTTCACCTATAATGCGTCTAATTTTATTAAATATTTATCTCGTTTATCAATCTGGTCTTCAAGAAGTGACTAGTAATTACTAGAGGTGTGCGAGACCGGGACGGGAGTACGGGATGTATTTCGTACAGTATCAGAAATCCCGCAAAAATTCACGGGAAACCCGAACACCCCCGGGAATCCCGAACATCCTCGCACACCTCTAATAATCACTAGATTTTTATGCAAGAACCTTGCCTGCAAAAATGTTTATTTCCATAAAAATCCGCAGTGATGATTTTTAACGGCGCCTCGAAGTCGTGGTCCGAGCGTAAAAAGGGTAATCCACAAGCGATTTCTGCTTTAATCGAGCATCTTCGACTGAAAGAACAAGACTGTCACAGATAAAACGAGTAAACAGCAGGGCGAGGGCGCCACGTCTAACAAGCCCTCTGTAAGGTGAGCAACGTTGCCAAAAAGTGGAGGGGGTCAGAAGACAGCTCTACAATAATCGAATGGTCGCGCGGTTGCATCGCACTGTTTGCAAAAGCGTGCCGATATCTAATCGGCGAAATGCTCGGCGAAAAGTAAACCGGAGAACAGGGTGGAGCACCGTGGTCAGGCATCCACCGTCTCTTGTCGATCGGTGTGTGTCTTCGCGTTTTCGTCTTCGGCGGTGGTTCTCGCATGGGAGCAGCGGACGGGTTCTACAACACGGGCTGAGAGATTCTGTTCGCGGGAATACCTGCCGGTGCACGCACTGTGTTCGTCGGGTTCGTTGGTTCGGTGGACCCGGTTCTACGTTTACATACGGGGGACCGTCTTCGATACGCACCTTCTCTCTCCGTCTTCTTCTGTCTCTCTCTTTCTGAACGCACACTTACGCAAACGTCTCTACACGCAACGCGTCGGGCCCCGCGCGTTCGCGTGCACACACCGCCGCCCGGTATTGTATAATGCAGCCATTGATAGCCGTCCTCTCTTTCACGCACGCGATCTGTTGCAGTCGCTGCAACCCGTGTCCGGTGACAGCGTCCAGTGTCCAGTCTCCCTCCCGGTGAGTGTCCACAAGATTTATTTTCCCATGCGATATACGGGGTGGCTCCGCGAAAACTGGACCCGATCCCTCGACACGGTTCTCCGTTACCTGTGAACACGAGAAAAAGATACACCGACGACCCCCGCGCGCCCCATGGGCCCAACCGGGGAACGATACTCTAGCCGATGAACTGTGAATAGAATCGGCGACCGATTTATAGTTTAAAGGGGTACCCTGTTCGAGAGGTTACGGGTTTGTGTGTGGGTTTGTGTCTCTGTGTGTGCGTGTGGGAGAGTGGGTGGACCTGTGGGCACCACGTGAGAGACTTCGGGACGTCGAGAGGAGTACGGACTATGGGACTCATGGATCTTGTTAGGTAGGTGCAGGTCACTCCGTGTTTTGGGCGGTGTACTTCCTTGTTTGTGTTGTTTGTCTTTCTCTTTCGGAATTGTTTACGAGATTCTTTTTGTCGAGAGCATTTTGCACCGGTTTGAGTCGTAGTGGGTAAGGTCAACACCATGCTTTTGTTGTTGTTGTTATTATTTTTGCAGTGCTTTTATCGTGTCGAATCTGATGCAGTTATTTGTTCAATTGTTGCTAGAATAATTATTCTGGAACTAGTCCTACCATTATTGCAAATTAATGACCTGAACTTGAGGAATGGTACACACTTCTATTTTTGCACAATAGTTCGTCACCTGGTAACGATATTCGTCGAATCGTATTAAAAAATTGTAGCAGATTGAAATGATCGAGATACACGATATGAGGTTACAGTTTTGATACCCTCTGATATCGAAGCAGATAATGACAACGTAGAATTATCCCCCAAAAGCCACGGCTACGACGATCCACAGGAACCCAGACCCTGATAACTTCGTAACCTTGAATATGGTCTGATAACGCACACATATAGTATTGTAAAATGTATTGGAAAAGTTCCAGTTAAAAAGTATCTCTTCGGAGAACCTTTAGTTTGTTGCGAAAAATAACGTTACGGAAAACTGAAGAATCTGATAGGGTGTTCTGTAGTAATGGTTTCTTGAAAAATTTCTTCTTTTTGTTTCACAATGATACAACCTTTGAATCAATTCTTGATCTGTATATCAAGATCTGTGTATAATAATGTATTATACATTGGAAACATAAAATATCACTTATTTGTACAGAAATATAATCTAAATCTTTTATGTACATACACTTTATCTGAATCTTATTTAATAAATTCTTATCTATTGCTTGCTCTCAACTTATTTTATGTTTCCCTTCTAATTTAGATAGAATTTTTAATCTGAATTTTTGCTGTTTTAAAAATTGTTCTTGATTAAACGTTCTGTAGTGATTATAGCCTTTCTTTCAATCAGTATAAATGTCTCCATTTTAGAGAAGCGACCACTTCTCGAGAACACAATCGATCTCCAAAAAATTTTCAGAACATTCATGTCTGATTTAATTCCAAAATTAGAAAAGCTCTCAAAAATAGCCGAAGAGCAAATCGAGAAAACTCTTGCATCCCTGTCTTAAACAAAGAGTCAAAATAGCCTATCAGAAGCGACCATCTTGAATCCAGTTGGAGAGAGTGGGAATAATTCAGCATAACACAAGCAGAGACAAAGGTGCACGGTGTATCCATGCGTCCGCTTCCGCCATTAATTGCAAGTGCGTCACGATTCGTCGTTATTTTCTCGATCTCGATCTCGATCCGCGCCGGATCACTTTCCAGCGCCGTCTTTCTCGGAGGCTGCGGTACTTAACGAGCAGATCGCTTTCAGCCTGGACCCGGTCGCGATCAATTTACAAGCGCCGCACGCCGTGAAACCGTACGGTTCCTCTTGCTGTGTGTCGATTGGTGCTCGTTCGAATTTCCCGCGTCGATCGTCTTCCACCCGCGCGCGCTCGCGAGAGCTTGTTTCGCGAACGAGAAACCGCGATTCGACGAAATTGCGTAAACCGAATCGAATTACCGGCGGCTCGTTCGTCGCCGCGCGATTCGCGGCTCCGCGTGAATTATTTCAGGTTTGAACGCGATTTAAACATTCCTCGTGCGCCGACTTACACTCCGCCACAAGATGGCAACAAAACCGTGTAGAACTTCAGCAAAACGTGTTGCAAAGGATAATTGAAATAATTGGAATTTTACTTAACACGTCAAAATTAATGCACAAAAATTTTATTACATGATTAACACTAAACCTAGCAAGCTCAAACATATAAAAGTGAAACACCTCATAAAATTGAGAATTTACTTAATTTTTTTTTTCAAAATTTACAAATTTTGAATTTACTTAACCCTCATCCGTCCCTCATTTCACGAATTGAATCTGTCCCTCAGTGTCAAATTGACACGGTGATAAAAGATCGATGAAATAACAAGGTAAACAGTTATTTTTCGGTGTTTTTTAATTCAAATTGATGCGTCAACATTTATATCTTAGGTTTTTCGGTTAAGTGTTTTGCTTCAAAAAAATAAACGACGCGAAGTTTCGGGAAAATTTATCTATAAATAACAGAATAGTATAACTTATTTCGGGAAAACTGTGTCAAATTGACACGAAGGACGGATGATGGTTAAACTTTGTAGGGTTTTCATTATACTATTAAAGTGCTTAAATAAAGAATCAATCCAGCAATTTCCTATGAAAGCGTTTTTGAAATATTGATTTTAAATAAGCTTAGGAATGATAAGCTTAACAATTAGAGGAATTTCTGTGTGCCATCTTTTTGCTGCAGAGTGTACCTCTAGCGGTTCCACGATGGAATCATAAACGCGAGTCAAAGCATTCTGGTTTGAATTTTCGTTTATAGCCACATGGATACTTAACCCGTTTATACAGCGCTTCCATGGGAGATTATTATAGAAATTGATCTCACACCGGTTCCACCGATCGAAGGGAATGCGCGGTGATCGTGAGAAACAGTCGACAACGTATTTCATAGCAAATTGTCAAATTTTTCAATATCCAAATTTTATGCATTTGTGACAAAAATAGCTACGTACAATTTAAAGCAATGAACATATTTAAAAAATTCAAGGACGTCAGTGTATTAGTTTCAACTGTATAAGATAATTATAAGAAAAAATTTTCTAAGTGGAATTTTGCAATTGATGTAGAAATTTCTTATTTTGCATAAAGATCCGCAGTCTTTATATTAATTATATTGTCCACAAGTAATATAATAAACACAAATCACAAATCACAAAGAGGCGACACATTCGATATAAATTATTATCAAGACGATTTTTATAATTTGTCACCATCCAATTTGTAATTTATTTCACTGCCGGATTAGGTATTCAGCATCCCATTCCCTTCATCATTCACGCAGAATCACCTAACTGACACGCATGAAATATTACAAGAATTTATGTGTGATAAATCCTGTCTCGTTAAATCCGTCACGTTAAGTATTACCGCGAGAAAACATAATATATTACACAATCCCTGTTTAACGAAATCTGTGAGTCACTGCGTCTGTTGGTCCAGGACTGCTAATTCAATTACGATCGGTCCACCAATCGGCGATGTTGACCGAGCAATCTTCTATTTTCTTGCAATCTCAGCGTTGCTTATTCTTAAATATCAAACATTCTTCCCTGTGCACATGTACAATACTATTTCAGAATTGACCAAAAAAAATCTACAAAAATTCGAGGTTTTTAGAAGACACTAAAAGAAGTTAGGTAGTTAGTTAAAATTCGTTTTCTAATTCAAAATCCAATTTTACAATGAATACAAATTCTCTGCATAATAGAAAATCATTAACAACAAGAAAAATCATCAAAGAAATCGTGAAACTATGGATTAAGACAATTTAGAAATAATTGGGAAAATGTCTGGGGGGCTGAGAGATAGGGTATGAAAATGAATAACCTAGGGCCCAAAATCGCTGTGCCACAGCCCTGTTCGTATCCTAGCTCCACAATCTCAATTTCTAAATACCTAACCCAGAATTCCTGCACTATAAGAATGCGCAACAGTCTCTGAACCGTTCCGTGAGGCATGAGATATTACATCGTCGGAAAATAAAAGAATATTTCGCGTTCCTCGCGAGTATGATATACGATTAGAACGAGATGAGCCGTTGTACGTATCTCTCTCCATCAGGAGATCGGCGATGACAAAATAGAAGCGGCTAAAAATAATCGGTCGGGGAACGATATACCGAATAAAAGATGAAATACGAGGATCATCGACGGGGATAATAGAGGGGCGGTACGAGGATGGACGCCTCTGTTTTCGCGGTGCAGTGGCCCGTATTTTATTTCGATATTTCTGAAATACCGGCTCGCGTCACACGCGACGACCGTACACGGTGACCGGATGTCTTAATGACGTACCGACAAAAGCACGCGCCTTCATTTCGCTCCCTTTTCCTTTCTTACCGCGGCTGCAAAGGATTTCTTTTTCGATACACTCTCTCGATTCTCGACCGTGCGAGAATCGAGAGTGTATCGCCGACTGCGTCGAGTTCGTTGCCACGCAGAATATTCCTCGGTAGTTTACAAGCCCCGAATACCTTCCCGAAGGATACACTTTACTCGCCAAAGACAAAACAACCGATTCCGAAATGTCGCTCGCACATATTCAGTTTTTCATCCGATGCGGTTATAGAGAGCCCTAAAAATTCCTTACGGCTGAATTTTTCGTATTAGCTACGTAAACATATATTTCATAATAATCTTGTGGAAAGCAAATGTAATCTTTAAATTCTTCAAATATATTTATTGTTTTCTATTTGATCTACTCGGTTCTCTCATAAATGCGTAAAATCCTTGTGACAGCATCTTTGTTATTTAACAAATCGGTGGACTACATTTCTTTAATTTAAAAATAAATATATTCTTCAAAATCAGAGTAACTTCGTCAGTCACAAGAAGTAGTAGAATTATATAAATAATCAACATCTCAATGATTTATTCCAGATCGATCAGTAGACTGGAGAAATTTAGATAGAAAGATTAAAATAATTTACCAATACCAAATTGTTCGGCTCCCATTCCCGAAATTTTTTTATTTTTCAACAACATCTACAGTTCACTCAATTCCACCATTATTGGTCGCTACACCTCCACTGAAAGTGGCCATCGCTTCTCGCGAGATTTCCCGGGCCAAAATCGAATTAGCCCCGCCGGAAAAGTTGAGTTATCGCGGCCACACTTTCCCCGGACTTTACGAGCAGTTTATGAACTCGGGTTCTCTTCTCGAGGAACGAAAATAACGCGACAATAACGCGACCGATCGAACCCGTTCGTCATCGTCGTCGTTTTATTAGCGCTTCAGGGCGCAGTTTATACCAGTGGCCCGCGCTTCAAAGCGTTTTTATTAAGCTTGCAGCGGCGACAAAATGCTCGAGCAGATTACATAGACACCTTGCGAGACCCCACCCCCCACCCCGGCAAGAATGCGAGAATTATGAGTGACAAACCGACCGGGAGAAATAAAAAGGATGAGCATCTTTTGTCGGGGTTTATGCGAGGATCTGCCTAAGATCGTTTTTTCTCGCGCGGTTCTGCTCTTCGAATCGCTCCGAATTTAACTGTTCTCTCTTTCCTTTGTGCCCGGAAAAATGGGAACCAAAAATACAACTTTTTATGAACAGGCAAGGAGATCTTTTTTTTCAATGGTTCGATCTAATTCTGACTAACAAGCAATTCTGCAAATTTTTAAATTATTCTCAACGATCCGGATATGGATCCTTTTCACGAGAAATTGCGTCTGTAAAAAATCGTATATTTTAATGTATGTTAACTGAATAGGGTATTGGCTGTTATATCACGAGAAATTTCGTACTTGCTGTGTGAAAACAAATTCTTTACATAACTTATTGAAATTTGGAAATACAAAATTGCTTAGTCAAAATTAGATCGAACCTATGCGCCGAAATCATTAAAAAGTATATGTAGAATCTCAAAAAATAATAATAAGATAATAAACTAAGTGTGCAGATTACTGCAGATTGCAAAAGCATCTCTCATGTCCGCAATTACTAAAAAAATGAACGACTGCACGGCACCGCCAAAAACCGTAACACCGTCGCATCGTTGCAAAACGCGAGGCAGATCTTCGCGAGCCCATGATCGATTGTTTGCGCAGAGGAGCGATAAGATTAAGGGAACAACCTTTCCCATCGTCGAAAATTCTGCTCTGTACACCGGTGTGCGTGTCTGAATGCATACGTGTCCGGACGAATCCGCTTTATCGCCCAGGTTCGTTTCGCCTTCGTAGCCGATACGCGCGATACCGCGTTTTATTGACAAACGGAACGAATACATACACGCGACTCCTACATTCTCGTGTATATGTGTGTATATCGTCGCGAAAGTACATCGTGTCGACGAGGCTATTTGCACGGTGCACCATTGGTAGCGGCGTGTCAATATCTTTACGAATACAACATCCGCGCTTCAATGAGAAACGATAGCTCCGAGCAAACCGCGCCGATTCGCATTACATCATCGCTTTCGACGGGATTTCCGGTAGGTGGGGCAGGCACGAGCATTCAAATTACAACGACAAATATCGATCGTGTTTAGTCTCTGTTTTCTGTCTTCTTCATCCCCGTCTACCTTTTCCGCCATTCTTCTCTGCGTTCGAATTCTGCGCGGTCCTAGATGGTCATCGATAAACATCAGATACGCTAATGGAGTTACGCGAGATGTGCGAACGTTTCGCAGCGATTTTGGGAACCGGAATTAACGATTACGTCTTCGAGGGTTTCGCAAGCTGACGTGACCTTGTGGGAGGAGGGCTTCGGAATGTGCAGGTTGTCGAGGAGGGTTGATGCTGAGGGTTGAACTGATTTACCGTGGTGTTTCCTTCGGGTTTATGCTACTAAATTTCTGTAAATCTTGTCTGTTGATCAAGTGATACGTTACTGTAATGAAATTGCTATCTTCCTCTTTCATAGCTTTAAAAAATTTTCCCCGACACCCTATCATTTATATTTTATGAAAGGATTATTATTATCTCATCCATAATTACATTCACGATTGCATGATCCATTTGTAAATATCGGAAAATTTTTGTTTAGTTCATTAAGGGTTGCATCGCGTTCCAAAGAAGATAAATATCTCATTAAACTCTTTCAATTCCCAACCACGAATTAAATCTATTTCGTGTTTGATGTTTCCTGCCCGTGTGAAATTAATTTCTATGTTACTCATGAATTCTGTCTCGTTACATAATTTATTAAAAACGTGGTGCATTTGCTAACATTTTTCGTAACTACGCAATTATTATAACGGACTTCACAAAATGGAATTTGAGAAAAGCAGATTTCTCACGTACGTACCATGAATTAAAATTGGGAATTCTTTAATCACGAATAAAAATGCCATCGATGAAAGTGAAAATGCTTCGCTTGCAAATGATTGAGAAGAACCAATGTGGAAGTTCTTCGTTCAACTTCCTATATATCAAATTCTATTGAATCTATTTAATTTATTTAAATTATCAGTCTCGGTAAAACGAATTTCTTGTTACAAGAAGAGGATTACAGAGGACTAAAGAAACCAATGGTCAATCCTTCCTCTGTTCAAAAACCTATCTCCTCAGAGAAGCCATAGCTTAGAGCTCAGCGCAGAAGACACAAGGTCCGCACAGAGTTTTATGCAAATTCGCATTCCTCGGGAGTAACGCGCACCCTGTGGAATTAAACAGAAATTTATTCCCCCTGTTAGGGGTGTCATCGGACCCACGATGGAACAAGTTTATTAAGGTCCATTAAAGTTTTTCCTTCATTGTACTTCGCTCCCTGGCGTACACCTGGGACGCAATAAACGTCAGCGAATTAACCGCGCTATAATGCTGGGACACTGCAATAACGTCTATTAGTATACATATTTTTCTGAGCGAAGTGAAGACAGGTTGTTGTCATCCTTAAGGGAGTAGACTCCTTTTTCCAGGATTGCAAGGGTGCGGGATTCGCGTTCTCATTTCTCGATAATACAAAATTGGAGTTTTTCAGTAGTCAAAAACGCTAGATAAAAGTCCTATTTTTCGTTCCTTTTTTACGAGGCGTAATTTGCATTATACGGCATCATGTAGCTATGAAAATAGCTACAATGTCTCCCACTAATATTCGGACACTCTTAAAAAGACGATAACTTTTTAAATATTGTACTATACGATTTGAACTTTTTTCGGAAGCTAGAGCAATTAGTTTGCTACAGGATGTGAAAAAATTTTTAAAAAAATTGGAATTGATAGAAAATTGGAATTGTAGAAAAAATACTAAAAGTTGCATTTTACAACTTTTTTATATGGTCCTACATTGAAAATTTAAAAAATACGTTTTGTAGATGGAAACGAGTCTACCGCCTAAAACCACACTGGTCAGAGTAAAATTAAATGAACATTATAGCGCAAAACGGGTCCGAAAAATCAATTTGGATATATTAGGTTGGCAACTAAATTCGCGACCTTTTGTTTCGTAATTCTTTTATTGTATCATAACCTCATTCAGTGACCATTCCTTTTGAACTGAATATCATAGGAAAACTCTGAATTTTGCGATTAATTTTATGTGAAATACTCGTGCCTCATTTCACCAACTGAATCTGACTCTCGGTGTCAAATTAACACAGTGGTAAAAGATCGATAAAAATAATAAAGTAAACAAATATTTTTCGATGTTTTTTTATTGAAATTGATGAGTTAACATTTACACCTTAGGGTCTTCGGTTGTGTTTCACACTAAAAAAATAAAAGTCACTCAGTTTCGCGGACAAAGTTACTTACAAACAACAGAAAAGTATAATTTATTTCGAAAAACTGTGTCAAATTGACACGAGGGTCAAAAAATATATATAAATGACTTTATTTGAGAAAATGTGGATATTTTGTAATTGTTTTTACGAGAGTATGGTTACCAATTATTTTTCAAATCCTTATCTAGGTGTAGAGATTCACCCGCGTTGGTTCGTTCCTCGATACTCGAAGAAATCTTCTCCCGGCGTGCCCTGCTGTCTTCCTCGTTTTTTTTTCCTGTTCCGCGAGGGACCGGTTTCTGATATCCGCAGCGAGTCCCGAAATTTGCTAATGACGCAATTATATCGTTCCGCGGGATCATTGAACCGTCCTAATTCGCCGGCGAAACCCGTTAAAAAATTTTGTCTCCGCTATGAATTCTACCGACCGAGAGAGTCGGGCCCATTATATGTATACGAAGATCCGAAAAAAGGAACAGAAAAATATATGTATATATATGTAGACGCGTGTACGTACGCACAAGCATGTATACATACACGTGTCACACATGTATACGCGGCGTGTCCCCATCGCCGTTCTTTCTTCTACCCGGGTTCCGCAGATCGTCCAGAGAATAACATTCGCAGTTTACGATTATGGCTGCCTACTTTTTTTGTCAAGCTGGCCGGGGCTGGCTGTTGGTGTCAACGACAGATTCACGATCGCCTCCTCTGCTCGCGGTCCAAAGAGACGAGACTACCGGGGAACACGGTTCACGATAGTCACGCAGAAGTTGCTAGTCTTGGATTAAGTAGGCGAGGCGAATCGATGTTATCCTATCGACCTTAATCCTTCTCTTAAGCTGAACCACTACGTAGACAATGTTAGATACTATAGACACTATAATGTTAGATAATGTTTGGTACAGAAATGTTCTGTACCAAAAAATGTGTACGATGTAAATTATACATTGAACGTGGATTAAATGTATATCTACTATTGTGTACATCACAAACATTGACAAATTATTGAACGTGTACGAACTGACAACTGTAGTAAAAATAACGGAATAGAATTAAGGAAGTAGACTCCTTTTTCTAGGACTGCAAGGGTGCGGGATTCGCGTTCTCATTTCTCGATAATACAAAATTGAGGTTTTTCAGTAATCAAAAAGATAAAAGATCGATCTAGGACGTTATCGCCCTCAAAAGTCCTATTTTTTCGTTCACGAGGCGTAATTTGAATTATTCGGAAGCATACAACTGCGCATATTGCTATTTTCATAGCTACCTTGCAATCCTGGAAACGAGTCTACCGCCTCAATTGAAAGCAATTGTTAGATCCAATAATGATTCTGAAAGTTCATCATATATTATAAAGTCTTGCTTATATAAAATAAGGGCGAGAAATAACGTCAATGGAAATTAGGTGGAACATGTAAAACAAGGTAAAAGATAACATTTCCAATTCCTGTGTCGAATCGCGTGGTTAGGAGACTTCGGTGTTAAAAATTCCATCGTCCAAGAGCGGTGCAAAAGAAATCAAGGACTGAAGGGAGTCGGGCCTGTTCTCGGAAATTAAGGAAACAAATATTATGGAAGCGAGGACAGATAAAAGGGAGAGTAATACGGCGCGCACTTCAGAAGATAAAGTCGGTAATGCTTTTGGCTTTCGCGCAAACATCATTTTAATCCCCGTTTTGGCGGAAGAGGCGGGACTGAGAACGCTGATAAAGAGGGAGGGCGAGACAGGGAGAAGAGATCGTGAACAGAGACAACGAGGGCGAGCCAAGAGAAAGAGACGAGAAACGAGGGGAATGACTGGGATAGGGGTAGCGAGGGGTTGGACGGCGGGGTGGTTTGAGTTGAACCGAAGCGAGTAATCAGGGAGACATTATTTTCCCTTTGAGACCTGCCGTATTTTAATACGAAGGAAAACGTATAATCCGCTTGTACGGTTTCGAGCCACCGAATCTCCTTTCTCCAACCCCCGTTGTCCCTCTTCAGCGATCGTTCGCGATTGCCCTGCTCCACAGAGCAATCCTCGGGACCTGATCTCCGTCCCGTTTTTGAATTCCTTCGAACAATATCCTGAAAACAAAGGGGACATCCCATCCCCCAACAAAAAAGCGTCCAAGAGATTTTGACATTAATCGATTAAAATTTTAACCAAGATTGATTGATTAATGTGTACGATTAAAAAAGGTAATCATTGAAAAATGGACGATCGATTCAATCGATTGATGAAGTTAATCGTCAAACGTTGATTAGAAAAAGAAATCATCGAAAAATCGGAGACTGATTTAATCAATTGTCGAAGTTAATCGCCAAGCGGTCTATCCATATAAATTGTAATAAGTAGACACATAGAGATCGTATTATAGACCAAATGACAGTATACCTAAACTCAGTTTACATTTTTTTCAGTATGCATATAATTTTGATTCCGTATTTCGATTCGATTGACGATTACGCAACTAACGATTAAAGTAGGAGTTTAATTGTTAATTGCGATTAAAAAACGATTGAAGTAGAAATTTATTCGTCAATCGTTGATTAAATTTTTGCCCGACTCTGGATACATTGCTTATTTGGTACATAAAAATATTTAAAAAATCACAGCTGACTCCCAAGATCTTCGAGCAATATCTTGAAAACAAAAGGGACGTCCCACCCCCAACACAAAAGCGTCCAAGAGATTTTCTTCGTGTTTCAAGTTGATACATTGCTTATTTGGTAGAGGAATAAAAATGTTTTAAAAATCAGGTGACTCCAAAGATCTTCAATTTTGACTTCACATTTCGACCGTGTTTGAAGGAAGCTTATGGTGGCGTGCAATAATGTGAATGAAGCAATTCGCACGGTCGAGAGAGAAGTTTGACGAAGGTGGCAGGTGGGTCGGCAACAAAAAACGATTTCCGTGTGTCGGTCTACCTTTTGCTAATTTTACAGAAAACGAACGGGCGAGAAGTATCGTGCCCCGGATCAATTTTTTCTCTCCGGCGGCAAGGGATTGTTTTTTGTATCGTGATTGTGCGCGAAGAATTACAAACCGCCACCTGTGTATACATTTTACCGTAACGACTACCGGCCATTCAATGTTTAACAGGTTGCAGCAACGTCGTCGCAAAAATATCGGGGAATAATGACTCGGTTATTGGCCTGCCGGGCCAATTATGATAAACCGGTCCATCGGTGAATGCGAAATGCCACTTTCTAAAGTCGGCTTGCCCCCAAATGAAAAGAAGAAACTCTTGTTTCGCCCCGGCCACCGGCATTTTTGTTGCAATCCGACTGCGACTGTCTCCTCTTACCAGTTGATGGAACTCGTTACGTTGATCTCGACCTTTTACAACTTCATTACGGGGCTTCCCGTCCCGATACAGATGGACGAGAGATGCCGAACTTTTCCCGTCGCGGACGTCCACGGATAATAAAATTCCCGCGATCGAAATTCTGTCGGCTTAAGCAAATTAAACGAAATTAATCGATCGGCTCTAACACGAACCGGCTCTGCCAACGATCGATAGAGAAAACGACTCAAGAATTAAACGTGCTTGAAACGTGCGATCAAACACATGATCCTGACGTTAATTCAATAAATGCGAATGCATTCCGCGCCTCGTGAATGGAGAGTTATTCGGTCGGAATGTGAATGTTTGAAATTGTGCAGTAAAGTAGAATTTCATTTCCTGTGTGTAATAGTTGCGATATTTTAAAGAGAATATGAGATAGAGGGTCAGTAGTTTCCCATTTTTCCTTTGGACCTTTCTAAAGGTTACTTGCACCAAGATCGACAGTTTATTTATAGATGTTGAACTTTTACTGGGGATGAATGCAATTTTCTTCCTACTTAGTATTATTTATAACTTGGGGCAAATGCATAATTTATTTCGACAATAAAATAGATATAGAATTTTCATTACAATAGTAATTCATTATTATAATAGTATTTTCATTATACAGGGTGTCCCAAAAATGTACTTCCTTGAAAGTGGTGATTTCTGAGGTAATTTCAAGTAACTTTTTCCTCTGCGACAATACATGGACCAATCAGAGTGGTGGGTGTTTTTCGTTAATAACTCCTTAACAAAGCCGGTTAAAGGGTTCTTTAAAAAAAATCGCACGGCATCGAGATCCTTCATAATTTTTGTGTCGAGTAGATCGAATTCGTGTCAGAAGTCAATGTGTCTGGAAAAAGAGAAAGAAAGAGAGGGGGTGGCTGGTCGTTCATAATATATGGCGGCCGTAGGCGAACATAAAATTCTCCAATTGCAAAATTGATGCGGCTTATGTTACTTCCTCTTCCTTTATCCCCCGCCGGGTGTCCCTGTATCTCTCCATCGACGGTGGTCTCCCAGTCTCTCTTAGTATCTCCCGGTTTTTCTCAGTCTCTCTTAGTCTCTCTGTCCTCTCGTTTCGACGTCTCCACCGGATCCAGATCGTGGCTGCTGTCGGCGACGGGTCTCGCGGGTCCCCAGCTCGTTTTACTGTAAAGCAACTCCTCATATTGTACAGGGACGCGTAATTCATTTTTTACCGGACTCGGCTCAATTATTTATAAATTGCTGCTCCCCCGGGTAGGACGGGGGCAACCTGTCATCCCCCTCCGATCCCCCATAACCCCCTCAGGTCCCCCATAACACTCGCACATCCCACGGATACTGCGTTGGTAGCCTCCTCGCAGTTCTCTGATGGCACTGCTTCTCCTCCCGTGGAATAAAAAGGAGCGTAGTCCGGGAACGGGGGAAAAAGAGGGACTGGGGAACGGGCTCCAAACCTGTGGGGAGAGAAAGGGGGTGGGATGAGAGAAAGAGAGAATACGAGAGAGAGAAAGAGAGAAGGGGCCAGGGAGGAAAGAGTACTTCACGAGAGAGCGAAACGTGCACTCCCGAGTACGAACCACTTTGGACGATCGAACCAGAGGTACAATTTACCGGTTTGCCTCGCTCTGTTTATTTTGTTACCGTGCTAATGGAATGGTTACAATTCCGAACGGAGCAGCTCCCTTTTCCCGGACGATAAGGCGAATTATAAAGATTGTCCGCGAATAAAATTTGACGGCCGACTAATGGCGATACTTCGCCGGGCTCGCCTCAATTAGAGGAATATGCGGGACGATTGCGATTGATGGGTCAATATTCGGGCATTGTTCGAGCTTTCCGAAATCGCTGCGATCGACCAGCATGTTAACCCTTTGCAGTCGGAGATATTTTAACTTGAAAATTAAACACCTCTTCGAGCTACAATAATTCATAATTATGGATATGAAATTGATATAATACCTCATACAATGCTTAACACGTTGACTGCCACGGTACTTCTCAGGATTCCGGTGTAAGAAGCCAATTTAGTTGAAAATCATAGGGTCCTAGGCAATAACAATGTATTAAATGTGTAGTAATATTGATTATATACCAACATGTTTAATAATGTAAAGATTATTCTGAGTCAGACTCATCCCTCGACTGCTAAGGGTTAACATATACGCTACCAGAAATATTTTCGTTGCTCAGCCTCTGCGTCAAAATATTTTGCTAAATTCCACGTTCCTCCTTCATCGAACTAATCTTTATAATCAATTTAAATTATTTAGGAAGATACTGTGATACATTTTCTCAATAAAGTCATCACCGAAGTTAAATAAGAACCAATTGAGCATTTCAGTTCATGCTTATGCCCTCACGTTCGTGAATGTACTCAGACACCATTTACTACATCTACAAATTTCAGATGTTAAACATATGTCCATTTCGTAATGTTATTGTTCGCCATTTATTCGTGGTACTCGCTGTATACTGAACATGATTAACCACTGAACGTCACATATACGTCCCCGGTACAGAATGCGTGAAGCTAATCTCTTAGAGGCGATAGATTTACGATAAAAGTGAAACGCGCCACGAATACCCTGTTTAGAGAATAGATTTATTGTCTGTGTAGGTGATAATACGATTCCACGTTTCACAGTGTAGTAGAGTGGCGGATGAAAGGCGTCTATCGCGTTCGATTAGGCGGCTTGTAAATTTTGTTTAACGCCGGAGCGTGGGACCGTGCGAACAAACTATAAAATATTGAAAGTTTGTATGCCGGCGTTGTGCCGTACTCTCGATCCTCCATTTAGGGAGATGTTGATTACATTTTTACATTGAATTAGACAATCCAGGGATTATTTACTGGCAGTTTGTCGCATAGAATTTTTTAAATGTTTTATCTGCATTCTTGCTCAGATGAAATGGAGCCTATTGTGCAAATGGGGTTGCACAATACTGGGTTGTTGTTGTGCGTTTTACTTCCAATCCTATTTTTGCTTGGCTTGCATAACATTTTATTTTATCGGCCTTCATGGTTGAATAAGGAGTATAAGCTATGTAAATTGTGGAAATGTTGGCTGTAAAGCAGGGTGGAGCATGCATGTGGTTTTTCGAAGCTATCAATCATGTTTGATAGTCCACTGTTATGTGCAGGAATGATTATGTGCGGTTATTCAAATGAAAATGCTTCTTTGAAAGTAAAACTGCCTTTAAAATTCAAAAATATGCTTCAGAAAAATCAATAAATAATAAATTGTCCGGGGTTTATAATTTTTTAATGTATCTGAAATTTTACTCTAAATAAGAAATACTCTCTCTCTTGGAGGAGACGCTAGAACATCTCGTGGGGAGGTGTAGGGAGATGGAAGAAGCAGAAGGAAAAATAGAAGAAATTCTGGATGAAAAGGGAACAGGCACAAATTGAGATAGGAAGTTAAGAGAAAATAAAGAGAGAGGAGTGGGAGAATAAAACAGGGTAGAAGTAATGAAGGACAAGGAGGGTAGAGATAAGGACAGAAAGCAAAGGGGAACACATTGATTGTACATATTGTAAATATCGTAAATATTAGTATAAGAGTGTATAGGAGTTAAAAATGTAATTATAAGGAATATAGAAATGAAGAATGAGGAGAGAAAAAAATGTAACGCCGGAAGGCATATATTTTGAGAATAAAGATTATCTACTCTCTCTCTCTCTCTCTTCTCCACATCTAATATTTCGAAAATAACTACAAGATGAAAATATTAAAGAGTGGAATGAATCCTGAATTTTTGTTTTCCTAAATAAATTGTTCGTGCAAATTTTTGCACAGCAAAAATGTGGAATACAGAATCAGATGCCATAAACGAGATGCTGTCGATTACTCGGTTAATCGTAAAATAAACGAACAATTACGCCGGGTGTGGGAAATAGCACGCGCTCGCTCGAGGAAAGACGGGAGTTCACGATCTCGCGTAATTCGCGATCTTAATGACGCCGTGCTCCATATAAATTTGCATGTAATTGGAGGCTTTTTCGCGGCGCGGTAATTTATGCCGATATTCCGCGCGACTCCCGTTTTACTCCCGTTTCGCGGCCGCATCTTTGAGAAATTATAAGTCTCGAAATGTTGCACTGCCGCACACCGCACCGGCCGAAAACGATAAGCGACCTTCTTTCGCCTCGGTAGGGCGATAACATCCGCCGCTGCGAGCAATTACCGTTGACTTTTTCGCGAAATTTCTGCCCGTTCACGGCTGAAAATCTATAATAAATTCGAAGTACACCCTCGTTTCAAAATATGGGACAATCGTGAAGGCTGAAATGAACTTTTAAAAGTACGGACTTGCGAAAATATTTTTTCAGCCGGAACAGGCGAACACGTCCAATGAATAGTTTTCGGATTTTGATGAGAAATAAAAATGTTCTGGAAACAAAAATTAAATAAAAAATAAATTGTCTGCTTTAATCATTTTAATGAAATGGATTTAGGATCACTTTGGAAATTGTTGATCCATCTTTCTCAACAGTAGAACTATTTATCAGACGGATTAATTAACTACAAGAAATACCATCAATAAACCCATAAAGGTGTTCACACAAAATGTATTCCATTTAATTTTACCGATTCTCTCACAGAAAATTAAAATTCTACAAACCTGTATGATTAAGATCATTATTATAATTCCACGGCAACGCGATTTTCGACAGAACCTGAGAGAAAACTGTGCGAGGATTATATTCACAGTCCGAGGAGTCCACAGGCCACTCAATAACCATTCTTATCGGATGCTGATTCCAGAACAGTGGCGCACTAACGAACCTTAGCAGCGAGATACGAATCGCGCGAGTCGTACAATTAAAAATTCGTGCAACTTAATTATATCTCGCCAAGTCTTTCGGCTTTCGTCGTCCGCGAAGAAAACCGTCGGCAATCTTGCTCCGTGCACAACGAGCAACCAGAAGCGACTTGAAAATTACATAAATTGAGAGCGCATTAGAAGTCTCATTAAGATGCGATGGCTACGCGGATTATCGCGCATATCCCGTGTTCAGCCGGCTGGTTACTTAGGTTCGTGCGCCAGCAATTCGTGCCATAATCGGCGGCAAAGGGTCGCCGCCAAGGAACCTTATTTTTTTCTCGTTAAATCTCATTCACACCCGTGTAAACCCTGCCGCGGCCTTAAGCGGCGCACACCACCGCGCCGCGCGCGGCCTGATTCGTAATTACGCGTCGATGCTTCAAGAATCCGACCGGGGTCAAAAGCGCTTCTCACAGAACAAGAAAAATTATGCGAACCCTAGTTGCCCAACACTCGCCCCAGCCTGCCCGAATTATGAGAAATTAACGGGGACTGTATCCTGCTCCGGTCGCTTGTTTTTCGCAGAATCGGTTGGGGAAATTGCACTTTCATTCCGCACCCTCTGAATCAAAGAATTTTAATTATGTTAACACGAAGTATCTGGGTATACTCATTTTTCTGTTCTATTTTACATTATATAGGAAATTATGATTTCCTTCTTTTAATTTTTGTGGATTATTTGGAGTCAGACTGGAGTCATTAATTTCAATTAGTAAGACAAAAATGATTAGATCTTTATGCAAAATGAAAATAGTGTGCGTCAATTGCAAGGGACAAAAGCCGCCGAACAAAAAATGAAATCTTTTTCTTTCGCTTTAGAAAATATCGTCCCTGAAGAGATTAAGGCAGATGGAATAACTAAAACTACTTTACGGTGGCCTTCCATTTAATGCGCGCTGCCTCGGTCACGCTCCAGCCACCCTCTTTCAGAGATTCTTTTCGTTTATTGCGTTAGGTTGTTCATTTATGCAGTGAAGTAAATGCTTTGAAATGCATGCAGCTTTGTCTGCAAGTATTACAATATTTATTCACAAGGTAGTGGTAAACAATCTCTTCATTAACCCCTTGCAGCAGATGAGCAAAACAATGTGTAATAATCCAGCAATTAGTCCCAGAACTTCGGATCCTGAATTGATCGCCTATCGTAATTACGATCGAACACTATTGCCCTGTTTGTTTCGCCACCCTAATCCCTCGATCGCAATCGACGGTGACGCTGCCCGGGCGCACTATAATACACGTCGATCGACGTCGGAGACCATCAGTTTGTTTGATGCCCGTGTCGTCGTGACAAGGGCTACGTTACTTTGACTACTCCCCTGAGAACAAAATCTCCCTTTCCGCTTGCACGGGCTGTCCCTTCCTTCCCCCTTCTTTCTCCGGTTTCTCTCTCTCCCATTCCCTTCGTCTTCTTCTGCCATCCATCCACGTTCCTTCTCCCCTTTGAACCGGCCCGCCGATACGCGGCCTTGTTTGCAAATTGCGCAAAGGACCGCCCACCTTATATTTTTAAGGGAACCATATGCTTTTTAATTAATCCTCTCTCGCTCGCTATGCGTCCCTTTTTCGCCCCGTTGCCTCATGGTTACGTGGCCAAAGTATCTTCTTTTGGACCACTGTTGTCCCTTCATTTTATTTTTCTCCCATCGAAATACCGTTCTCCTGCGAAACATTAGATACCATTGATGTTTGAATGATAATACAGTTACAATGCTAGATGAAGCTATTATTGATTTATATATTAAATTGTGTGGACCACCCTTACATAATAAACATAAAAATTGCATTGACCTATTTCTACTGAGCAACTCAGATCGTGAGTTACAGTGGCCCATAAAAGATTCTACGTGCTATCTGTTTTATTGCTGCTCAATTACATGGATTAATTTTATGTCAAGTTTTTTGTGCACCAAGGTACACGTACCTATACAGATAAAATTTATTCAGTTTGATGTTATCTATTTTTTAGTAACATCTTTCTGTCTAATTGGCGTTCTCGTTCACTAAAATTCGACGATTATGCGCCTCACTCTAATTATATACGACTGTTTTACATAAACACGCTATTAATAGACCAATAAAATTTATACAAACGCCGGTCTTATATGGGAGGAAAAATAACACTTTTGTGGGCAATCATTGTAAAACCTGAAATTTTGACATAGTTGAAGTTGGAAAGCGTCATACGATGATTATGAGAATTCAAAATTTATTTTATAAGATATCCTGATACATTGAATTTCTCACGCAAACATTTCGCAACGTTCAAAATACAAAACTTCCTCTCTGGAGATGATTATCCAATAATTTTATTTGTGCACGGTCACATTACAATAAATGTCCATCGTAATGTACTCCCATAATTTATATAAGAAAATATAAACCAGTTACTTCGACTGCTCGGTATTTCGAGTGATTTAACCGCTTATTTATCTCCGTAAGAATCAGCGAAAGTTGTTCTGTTTCGTTTACCTCGATGAAACCGCCGGTGACTTTTAACGCTTAACACGTTCGCTACCATCATTTGTTTCGCTATCACTTCTTACAGCGCCAATAAATATGCATACGTTCTACCAGATTCTCCATTGTATACGCTCGACGTTTTTCAAACAAGTCTCGTAGCTGTAAAACTAGTTAAAATCTGGAAACGAATTTAAAGCAACAGCGTCAAAACATAGTGTCGGTCAAATCATGTCGATGAAGACATTTGTCGACGATTTGACCGTGTCGATGAGAACATAGTGTCGACGAAAGTTAATGTCGGTTAAATCGTGTCGATGAAGACAGTGTCGGTGAAATGAGTTGTCGATGAACACAGGGTAACCCACGAAAAAGTCTCTTGACCGATCTCGAACAGTTAAATCCTGATTCGGGACAACGACGATCGCGGCGCCGCGGATTCCGCTGGCTCGCGGTCTCTACCCTTCAAACAACCTTGATATTAACCAGTTGCGGAGAGGCCATTGTCGGCCGGGGACTATGGACATTGTGCTCTTTGAGCGTGCCACAAAGAGGCGCAGCTCTCTCGCACGCTCGGTGTGCGTGCGGCATTCAGCTGCGCTGCGCTCTGCGTGTACGGTGCGCACACATAGTCGCTAGATTGCCGCTAAAAGCGCGGAGGGACCACGAGGCGGAGAGTGTCCATTGTGGTCGCCGCACGAAAACGTAACTCGGAGATTACCGGCCTCGAGGTGTCCTCGAGAAACGTTGCCGGGAGAGGCAAGAGAGGAGGAACAAACAGGGAGGAGAAACGAAAGAGAGCCGTTCGCGAGCAAACGCTAGGAAATCGGGGCCAGGTACCATTTCTCAACCGGCCATCCGCCCACGCAAAGTCACAATGGCCGCGGAGGAATTTCCTGCGCGGGGAGATTAATCGGTCGGAGAGGATCAGAGAGGATTTCGGGCCAGGTGGCGTCCAATTTGGATTAGAATCACCTCCATGATCCTCCTCGACAGAGTCCATCAATGGAAATGGTGTTAGATACCGATCTAACCCAGATTATACATATTTAGGATTTAGTCTCAGATAACTACTCATCAGTCCCGAACCATACAGTTTGATGCCTTGCATATCGATAACAAGTGGGATTTCACCCATACATGGTCGATTCGACGATAAGACAATAGAGGTGACGTTTAATTAAACACTTTCTCGAATTCCCTGAATTCAATACAAAATATTCGAAGTCTGCAAGCCTTTCAGCTTGATTTTCTTCTTTCACAAAAATTTTACAATGAGGATGATAGAGATAAGACGAGATGATGCATTTACAAATGAGGTGGAGATGGCGTGATACGAGAATGAAATAAAGCTATCCCACACAGTGGTAGCTTCAATGCAGTAAGATACATATGTAGTTACCTTTTCCCGCACGTTCTACCTGAAATTGTCTGACCATCTCAGGCTGTATCTCCTTCGCTCTTCAGATGTCCACCCACATTTCTGAGAGTTCGCACTCCACCCAAGACAATTGCGGAAAGAGGATCCGTTATGAAAGAGGCGACCCACCACCCCTTTAAATGCCTCGCGGAATTGAAGATGGAGGTCAGATCAGAATGACTCCTAGTCAAAGTGTTCTTGTCCCGCGAAGAATGGTCCGACGAAAGAAAGAAAGGGAGACGATAGGGGGGAAGTTGGTATCACGACGTTCGCACGAGGCTCACCCTAATGCCTTAAGCTCCTTGGGCCGGGGAACGCGGGCGTGCATGCGTGCGAGAGACTAATGCACCGCCGGTAGCACAATGCCGTCGTCGTGGCCGCGATGAATGTGAGCATTAAATGATTATAGCCAAGGATTTGTACGAACAAATGGATGACAATGGTAACGCGTCGCAGTGCACGCTCGTTTGCCGCCACCATGGCGTGGCGTGGCCTTGGAACCGCTGATGCTGCTTCTGCTTCTGATTCTGCTTGTTGCTGTTGGTCTCTGTAGCCTGTTCTCTCGGGCCGGTCTTCTTCGGCGAGCTCGATGCCTCCCGGTAATTAAGGGCTGGCTATTGTCTCGAGTGATACGTCGAAAACATGTTGTACCGACGATCTGTTCTTGTAATTCTTACCGGAGTGGTAATTTAAACACACTCGGACGATGTCCGTGTGCGGTTGGGGAGACTGTGTGAGCGGTCTAATTGTGTGAACGGTGTTTCTTCTTGTGGAGGAGCTCGAGGATTTGTTGAAGCGATTGGCTACCCCGAAGTTGACAGTAATTTGTGGTGTATTTAATTGTTGTATTTAATTTGTGGAGAATTAATGGGTGAAATGTTGGTACGCGAATTAGGAAGTTGGTGTACGTTCATGTACGTGCGAAATGTATGAATTTTGGGATATTCGTTTCTAGAATTTCTCGAACACAAATCTTTATTCTCAAGACATTATTCGCAGACTTATAGTACTCTACACGTTTCTCACGATGACGATAAGGTACAAGTGATAAGTCGTGATAAATATAGAAAAAAAATAGGAACTATCAAGTGAAGTTCAAAGAAATATAATCTTGTGCGACAGAAATAAACAGTATGTGATTCCCACGCTGTACATTTTATAGTAATCGCGTAATACTACAAGATACTGAAATGTACAGAGTGTGATTGTTTCACAATTCTCTTTTTATTCCGATTCACAAGTTAATTTAAAAAATTTCTTCAACTCTTAAAAGCTTAAATAAGACTTTCTAGTCAATCCAAAAATTCGAAGAAATATCTCAAAAGAATTGCTAAGTGTCCAAGTGGGCCGAGTCATCACAGCGTAAGAAATCATCAGAATTATTCACCTCTCGGGGATAAAATCCCCGAAGGATAAAATCCACCGAAGAAAAGCTCGGGTCCGGGTCCCGTCCGATCAATTCCCCTGGAATTGACTCGTCTGTCCACCGGCTCTGTCTCGAATACATCAACGTCTCGGCACATCCGCTATATTGATTGCGAGAACACAAGATACCTGGTCTGAAAGCACGTGCGCGCGCGTTCGCCGATGGCAGGGAGGCAGGCGGAGGCGCGGATTCCGCTGTACCATGCAAGCGGAAGCCTACATCGTGATTATCATCATATCTCCGCTAGACATCAAAGACTTATCTTTCTCTCTGTTCGGCTCTCTTTCTCTCCTTCCTTCCCTTGGCTCTCCGGTAGATCGCGTTCTCCCTTTCACCAGCTTTTCTCCTCTCTCTCTCCTCTCCACCCCCATTCCTTCAACGTGTTTCTCTCCCTCTGTCGTTTCCGTCTTCCTCTTTGCCTTCGGCTTCCCTCTGTTTCCTCAAAGCGCGTGGCTTCGGCCCTCCGAGAAATGACCATTTGTAAATTAGTTCCTTGGTTCTTTGGCTGCGATTACAGCGCGCGATACTTACATTCTGTGTCGTGCGGGGATGTTAGAAATAGGCTGCGACGCGATAGGGGTGCACAGACTGTACAAGTCTGTACAGGTCGACAGTTTGCGAAGCAAATCAGGAGAACGTGACGATTCACCCTCAAAATCAATCCCCAAGAAAGGAGTTTAAATACAGTGTACAGTGGATCTTTGTATTACACGATCAAAAAATTGCTTAAATTATGATAATAATAATTAGACATAATTAGACGCAAGAGGTAACCATTTTATATTTTTCACAAATAATTTTATTATAGTGTCTATTCATTTCTGTCATAAATGTATAAAATCCAGAGTCTAATAATAATATATGAAATTATTATATTATAAGCTACGATAAGGACTAATCACTTAAAAAGTCATACGACAATTATAAAAGAGATTAATACAAAAATTTCTCTTAAAAAATTAAGACAAATCGTGCAATTTTCACCTTTGAAATGTTAAATCCAACCGGATCGTCGTCGAACGATTACTGCAAAGATCATCCACTACAGTTGTAATAATTTCCTGGTAGCAAAAAATGAATCCTAGGTTCGCCAATCCGGAACAAACTAAATCGTTCAATCAGTGACAGATATCCTCTGTGTACCCCGGTCAGAGAATGCTCTTTCCCAGATGTGCTCCAGAAGGTCTTTTTTCGCCTTGATAAACAAACGTTCCATCAGCTTGTGTTGGAAGCGGGTTCTCTCTTTCTCTCTCGAGCGCGGTCTCGGGTCGGCCGAATTCCAGCGCGCGTGTACGCTTGTCCCTTTTCTCATTGCTTCCGCGAATAAATGTGACGATAACGACCGGTCCCGCGGTAGTGAAAGAAGTCGGCTCGGTTCGAAGAAAGAGAAGACGGTGGATGGAATCGGTCGGTCGGTCGGTTGGGACCATCTATCATGCAGCTGTTGCTTCCATTGTGTTGTTAGTCTTGCGTTACCGAGTCGTAAGGAGAGAAACGTAAGGAGAAAACGATGCTAGAGCGACGAGGAAGGAGAACCTGGTGAACAGGACGAGGCGGAAAAGAGAAACAGAGAAGCAAGAAGAAAGAGAGAGAAGCTGGAGGAGTCTAGAGGCAAAGAAGCCAGCAGCAGCTTTCCGAACGACGAGTGTGCAACATGTGTTTGTCTCCTACCGCCATTCTTCCTCTTCTCGCGTTAGCGAACCATTCTTCCCTATCCTGCTCGCACCAGCACAATGTTATTCTTCGGACTAAGCGGCTAAGAATACGCGGCAAAGAACATAGCAAAACGCTCGGCCGATACAATGGCTTCATCTCCATTTCGCAGGGCGCGAAAATTTACGTCCACCTAGCGAATCTTAGGCCGATCCCCCAGAGGAAACCGTTCGACGTGATTCCTCAAGCTAACCACGCGTTTAACCGACCGTTCCTCTTAATTCGAAGGGCACGTGTTCTTTGTTGAGCTGTCCGGATTGTCTCGGCAGAGACAATCTACCAGCCGACGCCATTCACTCGGACAGACGAGCTCTCCGGAGTCCGCGGAACAATGCGTCAAATTTTTCATTTCCTTTTTTGAATGGCTACGAGCCTCGACGCGAGCCTTCTATTATCCTAGACAGACCCATAAATTACCGAGTGGATCCTAATGGGAGTGGAACGAGCGATACTGTTGGGGGAATTGGTTTGAGATGTTCGCTCGAGAATGAGGTACCCAGTTTCTGGAGTTTGTGGGAGGAATTGGGTGGTGGGGTTGTCAAAACTATTGATTGAGGGATGTTTCATACGGAAAGGATAATTCTCTAACTCTAACTAAAAAGCTAAGAGAGAATGTCGAGATCTATAACATGTTTAAATTTCATCAAAATCGGAGTACGGATTCTCCCCAATTGAAATTTGAAAGTCGAGGAAGCTCGCTTCAAAGATTCATCTCAAGATTACTCTTGAAAAGATCAGAGTATCTCCACTGCTCTAAAAATCCCACCAATCGCTCCACACGTTCTCTCCACACTCCTCTGCATCCTCCGGCTATCATCGCCTTCGAAATCCATCACCGCTATCATCGCAAGCATACAATATAACCGGGACGATCGTGTCAGCTCGCAGAAGAAGTATGCGTTTCGCGGGTCGAAATAAGAAGCAAGATTCGCAATCGAAGAGAGACGCATGGTGAACCGGGCAAGTTGGCAGTATTATACGGAAGGAGATACTACCGGGAGTCCGCTATCGTGGGCAATAAATTGCTCTGTTCTTTTTTCTCATCCCTCGGACTACTTTTTGCCCCGGTTGTTGTAACGTCGTCGTCAGCGTGCGCGCGCGTACGTACACACTGGCGAACATTCGCACACAGTTGTTCTCGATGCTTGTATAGCGTACACCAATGGGCGACGTGTCCAGGCAACGGGCTGCTCGTCCGGCCTAAGAAGATACAACGGGAAGCACAATAAACGATGACTCGCGGCGAGTATGCGCGCGTACGCAAGAAGTGCGTCCTGCTTTCACGACAATCCAATGCGGGCACGAGAAAGTAGTCGGTCCATCCGCCTTTATACATACCAATGGAATAGAAAGCCGAGATAAGTTTTATAGTCGATCGGAACCGTGAAACCAACAACGGAGCTTTTAACCGGCCGCGGCCGGTGCGTCGAGAGATGCGCGTGTCGTTCCCATGCACCCACGCATTCTTTCTGTTCCGTCTGAAATCTTTCTTTCGATCGAAAAATACACGTCTACCACATCGACTGCTGAACAAAGTGTCAGTTCCGAAAAATCAAAGCTAAAGCCGGACGCAGATTATTTCATATTTTAGTAAAATTAAATGAAATCTAATTTTAAAGTTAGAGACAAAATTTTGTGGATCGCGTATGATGGCTGCCAATGTGTTCTACAAAGTGAAACAATCAGGAGTAATGTGATCTGTTGTCAATGTGAAGTTTGAATATTGTCTTCAATGCTGGATATTATTATTGGTCTTTCATCTAGGTTGAACACTCCCCGAACCTGTAACTTTCGAATCTTTTTCATTAATCCTTGATCCATACACGCGATAAAAACTGATATCCCAAGGACACTTTCGGAAATATACTGTCACCGAGACGTGATTGTTAATGTTTCATTTAACGTTTTTTGTTCGGAAAGGCGAAATTTGACTGGAAAGGCGTGTTCGATATCGCCTTTCAGCAGGTTATCATTTTCGTCTTAATTCATCAATAATTTTTTTCACAGTATCCATATTGTATAAACTATATTATATTTATAACGGTTGTGACATTTATTAATGAAACTTTTTGCATAAAGATCCACAATCGAACCCAATCGGTAAAATCGTCAGAGAAGCAACAACCTTTACAGAAAACTTTTGTAGCTAAAATGTGTCATTCGGAAAGAAACCTCGCCGAGGAACAACGTCCCCGTGAATCCCGAGGCCTGTTTCCCTGAGAAACACTTCGAACTTATCGGTACATGTAGGTTTTTAATCCAGCGACGAGTGGAATAGGCGTGAAAGAGGTTGTTAGAGGCGTATCGGACACAGGATGGCTTCGATCGAAGACACCGGCAATGCGTCCGCCTGTATCTAGGTCGTTGAGATTACTCCTCTCCGTGAGTGTCTTTGACAATTGAGGAAAGTGGCAAGGAAACGTAAACATGCTGATTTATCTTAGTCTTCGATACCGGGAAGAGAAAGAACTGAAATCGTTGAGAGAAGAGCTTAGAGGCGATGTGTTCCTTCTACTTAAAAATGACAACAAGCGACAGACTGGCTATTAACGTCAGCCTGATGGACGATAAATCGTTGACTTAAGGATAGCCGACTTTGACTGCGACTGGTCGATGCCTGGATGCTTTGGCAAACACTAGTTGTGGTCGCTCAATTGGTTTTTACGGCAATGTTTATTTATGTACTCAATGGAAACATTTTATAAGAGGATTGTAGAAAAATGTATGCAAAAAATAATGTTGTTTCACTTGTTTAAACTAGACATAACAGTGCAGAATAATTGTTCGTTCAATTATCTTTGTGTGTCAGCAATGTCCATTTATTTCGCCTTTAAAAATGTGTCGATTTGTGTGTACTCAATGGAAGCATTTTATAAGAGGATTGTAGAAAAATGTATGTAAAAAATATTGTTGCTTCACTTGTTTAAACTAGAACATAGCAGTGCAGAATAATTGTTCGTTCAATTATCTTTGTGTGTCAGCAATGTCCATTTATTTCGCCTTTAAAAATGTGTTTAAAAGAGGATTATAGAAAAATGATGATGGTGAATGATTTTTACTCTTTTACGTCTATTCATTATCGTAATAAAGGCACGAAATCCGCAGCGCAGTAATGACCATTGTCTCGACGGACGTATGCAAATTACCTTTGAATTACACGAGCGCTAATCTGCGAATCGCAGCGACCTAACGGAAGCCGCAAATGGTCAGCATCAGAGTCGCCAGCTTTGACAGTCGGCGGAATTCTCGGGGCTTCGAAAACTGCATCGGTGAATCAAAGTCCTTGTATAAAGACGTTTCGCGGCTCGTTGATAAATTGAAGTTCCGATGATAAGACGCGATTAGCGTCCCAGGCGAAATTCTTTCTCGAAGCCTAGCCGTGCGGCGATCAGCGAATAGTCGCACGCTTTCATCGAATCGATGGTTCGCCGCGGTGCGCTCGCTCGTTTGCATATCTATAGATAATACGTATTTTCTGACAGAACGTGCTGAATGCTTTCGCGCGCGGGATTGTTGGATCCGTTTCCGGTGATTTCACCGGGCGCTCGCTGATTCAGCCCATCAACGACTTAATTTTTACGCGGCCTGAGTATGAACGTCTCTCGCTTAGTTTTCTCTCTCTCTCTCTCTCCCTCGTACGAACACGCACGCATACGAATTCATACAAACGAATCATAGAAAGTGGACTTTCGAGTGTGACCGCGCGAGCAAATTCATTCCTGAGCGGTCATTTTCACGCGGAAAAATCTCTCCTCGTCGCTGCGGAAACAAAACGATTGAAGAATGTCTTAACCACACGGGGAAACTAATTAATCCACGATCGGGGAGATTAGATCCGAGATTGTCGAGCAGCGATTCCAACACGATAGCCTGGCTGTGTTTATTAGTCGAGCGTCTCGAAATTTTAGAAATTTTAATTTCTTTGAGGAGTTCAATGGTTGGAAAATGAGGAAACTTTTAACAATTCTTCTTCTACATAAAATTGTGCTTTATAGCCCAACTATAATATTTATCTTCCTGTCAAATTGTACCATTGTATTAATTAGACGCGAAAGGTCCAGTCAAATTAGAACAATGCTCGATGAATGAGACTTCGGTCGAGTTCAAAATTGGGATTGAATTAACAGCGAGCATTGTCCAGAACATTTCAAAGACAGACACTGAAGACCTTTTCAGAAGACAATCACCATAAAAACATCCTTTGTCCATTCACGGTTATGATTGAAGTTCGGACAAGGTACCAATATCAGGGAATGGGAACGATAGGCATTCTTGGGATGGGAAACCGCATTCAGAGAGGGGACACAATCGAGGATGATCGAAACGGCATCGAACTCTCAATAGTCATATTTCATCCGTTTATCCACTCGAGAGCAACCCCGAGGCTAAATAGACGAGCCACCCCGAAGCGTCTATCCTATCCGAGCTTTGGGGGCAGGCTTCAATAATACAGACGGTGGGAAATTGTGATCGAAGGATACTATTGGAAAGCGATACCTTAGCCGGCACTGCTGAATAAGTGATGGAACAATATTTTTAAAACGCCTATAATTCGTGGCCGAGTCTCGCCTCCGCCCTATGGCGGACCCGTATTTATCGGCCCGTGGAGTATCAACGCAGCCCAAGAAAGAAGAGCAATCATTTATGGCCGCCACCCGGAGGGATCGAGAGTTTTTCCGTCAATTTTTACTCTACAATCGAATCGCGAGAGTATCTCGGGAAAAACCGAACCCGGGGATTATTGCCGCCATTTATCCGTGGTGCCTAATGTTTTAATAACGACGTCCGGCGCACGTGCGCGGAGCCCTGCCCTTTTGGACCACGGGAATTTCAGAGTCCTTCGAAGAGCACTCGCCGCCGAACTTTGAAATTAGTGGAGAAACTGCGACGTGTTATGGGATGATGGTCCTCCTAGTTTGAATAGAAGTTCCTTAGATTTTTTTATTTTGTTATGTTTCGGATATATACCCAAAATAAAAATTGTTTCCGTTAATTGCAAGATACAGGAGCTGCGTAGATATGTATTTCTTTTTTTCATAATTTATAAAGAATGAATGTTGCGTTGAAAGAAAAGTGGTGAACCTTTGTGCCAGCTATTTTTGAACTAGTGGAAGTAGAGGCCTAAAAGATAGTACTAGTGGAGGCAAAAACTGGCCGAACAACTGCGGATGCATTGCAGCGGAGGGAGCGGTGTGGATCTCTCGGAAAATCCATAATTCAAGCGGAACAAAGCTGGGGCCGGTGGAATCATGTACTCGGCTAGCACACAATTAGAAAGGAAGCAATAAGTTGCTGGGGTCCGCCAATAACGTCTTGGTCCGATGCAAAGCAGTCCATCGTGTCTTGAACAGAGGCGGTCTCTGTCGGTTCCTAGAGTCTCTCGGAACCGATTAGATAGATTGCAAGCGAGCCAGTGTTCCGTGGGCCGCTGGCAGAAGGATCAGTGACTCCTGAACGAACGAGTAGGCAGTCAGGCAGGCAGGCAGTCAGAGAGCCAGCCAGCAGCAGCCAGAGAAGTAGAAGAAGAAGAAGAAGAAGAAGAGGATCAGAGCCGCGCGGCAGTAGCAGAAAGGGGGTGAGAGCGGATAGATAGCGAGGGGAACGATGGAAGAGGAAAAGAGGTGTGGGACGGCGGGAATGGAAGGCAGCGAATAAATACTCGGAGATGTAATCGCCGAAGGAAACAAGCGGCGGGATTGTTCGAAGGGAATAATTGAAAGCGCCGCTTGAGCTTCTCATTCCCATTCCCGGCGGCTGGTGCCGACGCTATTGCTGCTCCCGCTGCTTCTGCGGGATGGCCACGGGATGCCAGTAGGCACTCTCATCCGGCCACCTCTCTATATAGGCCCGCGGCCAGCCAACGGGCCCGATCGCGTCTCCATCGGGTGACAGTGGCGGCGCTACCATCGGGACGGGTCCGCGGTAGCCTCTTCTACCCGCGCGGGACCGATCCTCCGCTACCCGGCCCGATCGGATCCTCTTCTACCGACGGGGCTGATCCGATCGACCGCTACCGTGATCGCCGCTTCCTAATGTATGCGTAATGCCGCGGCCGTCGGCATCTGCTCATTAACGCCCGAGGACTCTTCGGCAACCTCGTACAGTCCAAGAACGTCCCCATACACGGGGATAGTTCGGTAAGAGGACCCTTGAAGATCGAATGCGGCGGCGATAGAGACCTCACGCTTTTAAGGTCCTTTGCCTTCTAGTTTATATCAGCGTCGATTTTGAACCTGTTAATTATAGGAAAAGCTAGAACAACGCATTTTTCAATAGAAACAGGTTATGTTCATTAATATTACACATATTTTCTAGATTGAAATTTCATGTTCCGGAATTCGTAAAATATTATATTGGTATATACATCTCCGTCATTTAACAGCAACCAACACGGGGTAATGACGAACATTCAGTTCTCAACGCAGACACGAGGGATACTCTGGGGATCTTGAAGTTCTGATGAAATCATCAAAACTTTCGGTTTCGCGAGAGATTAGAGAAGGATTATCTTCGATGGTGCTGGCAGACGACGAACCCGGACGTAATAGTCGGTTTGATCCTTTTCCAAGGAGCGCTGCTGCGACAGATAGTCTGCGCGTTTATGTCAAAAATAAGTTTGGTTCTAGCTGGGATTATGGTAGCAATTTATGGTACCAAGTTGCTGTAATTTAAATCGAACCTGGCCCGAATTATTCTCCCCTAAAATCCTATAATTCATAATATTACTAACAATCTTCGGCAATATTCTTAACCAGAGTTCTTTTTCTTTTGTTTCAGGTAAGTGTCCACGATTGGTACGATCGTCGATGAATACAATCGGACTCGTTGTAAGTAGAATTCAATATGAAATCCAGAAGATTATTAGACAACTAGAGGATTGGATATTTAGAATGGGAAGATCCATAAGATTATTAGACAACTATTCGGCAAATGTATAATTAAATGTTGTAATCTCATTCTATAACATTCAGTTATTTGCACTCTGAAACTATATATGACTCCAACATAAATAAATTTTTATTCGATGAAATAACTTGCTTGAAATCATGCTTGAGACACTAAATTTAATGTTTTGAGATTACAAGTACTATATGCGAGTAATTAAACGTTAAATTTAATCGGCTACTGGATCTTTGCAAAGAATTTTCAAAGAAAGTTCTTGGGGCGGTACTCGTCGTCAATTACGCGCGATTTTAAGTGCCGCCCAAATTGCCGCGATGATTAACATTTGTTGTTGTTGGACCTGATGGGCGTCCGATCGGGGCCGCTAATCTAACTAGTAAATAATCGGTCTTATTTATGTAAGTGGCCGAGGAATTTATGCGGTAGTTAGGCGAGATTTACGAGATTCGGTAACAATATGCACCGACGGCGTATTAATTGCCGGTTTCCACCGGTTAACGCGGGGAACGGTTAACGACGCAGTACATATGCGGTTTGATATTACGCGCGGCGCGCAACGAATTGATGCTCCATTAAACACCGAGGCAATAAAGCAAGCCCCGAAAGAAGAATAGCCCCGCGTCTCGTTGATTTTCAATGCAATCGTTATCCTTTGCGCGATTCATTAACCAATTGCACTGAGCTCGCGCGCGCGCGCGTCCGCCCGCGTTTGTCTCTCGAATGCCGTTCCCCCATAGGCGGCACGAGAGATCCGACCGATCGATAAGCGGATCGCGAATGATTAAGGGTTAATTGCGAACTTAATTAGGGATCGATTCTATGATGACTCCGATTCGCAGAAACAAAGATCGTTGTGAGCATCCGTGCACACTTCGACGTGTACCTCCCACCTCCAGACGGTTTTCAAGTTTCCAATTACACTTTAATTATGCCGGGCGTTGTCGGATGAGAACCGGTCCCGGGTCTTTTATGATCCGCGCAGGAAATTGGTCTGATTCTGTGCATTCGTATATTATTTCGACGGATAGTATATGTCGAGCTTTAATTTTTAGTTTAATACTTGAGAGTTAGAGGAGGAAAATCAGACTGCTTCAGAAACTGTTTCGATACTTCAAGATTCGATATTGTAATACTTTCTAATTTTTATCTGAATTTTTAATAATTTTTTCGTCAGACCACGAATGTTGTCACGTCTGAGAGATATTATTCCAATGTGATTAATCGGTACAAATAATTACTGAGAGTGTTAAATGATATTAAATGATTGCATAAGTTCGTGCCTGATTTTTATAGATGTCGCAAACTGCACGGCGGAATGTAAAAGAAAGAAGATTATATAGTCACCATTCTTTTCAACAATTACGTAGGAAAGAATGGTGACTATGTATACAGTTAGGAGCATAACTGATTACACACACTTTAAATCAGAATAACTTTTTTATGAATGGACCAAACGACTTCAATTTCTCTATAAGGCTAGAAGAATTAATCTAGTAAATGACGTCTAAAAAATATGTTGAAAAAATGCATTTGGTCGGAATTGTGAAAAACAATAGTAAAAATTGATTTTTACAACTGTTTTAGCTGGGCCAATAACGAAAATTTAAAAGATGTGTTTGGTCAACTCGTATAAATTATACACGTTCTGAAAATTTCATTGAGGTTGGTTAATTAGTTTACGAGTTATAAACGATCAAAAGTGGTAAACCATTACCACTTTTGATCAATCATCTTTTAAATTTTCGTTATTGGCCCAGTTAAAAAAGTTATAAAAATCAATTTTTACAAATGCATTTTTTCAACATATTTTGTAGACGTAATTTACTAGATTAATTCTTCTAGCCTTACAGAGAAATTGAAGTCGTTTGATCTATTCATATAAAAGTTATTCTGATTTAAATTGTGTGTGATCAGTAGACTGCGGATCTTTCTGCAAACTAAAAAATATTTGCATTAATTTCAAGACACAGGGGCCAAATAGAAAATTCTTTTTTCTTTTAATTGTCTTATTAAGCTGAAATTAATACACTGATGTTCTTAAATCTTCGTAATTCGTCCACTGCTTTAAATTGCACGTGCCCATTTTTGTAATGAATCCATAAAATCCGCTGTCAGTTATGCTCCTAACTGTATAATTGATTAATTTAACCATTGAATTTTATTTTCAGATCGGGCACGAACTTATGCAATCATCTGATACATGATTTCCCTGAAACTATTAAAAACACTGGTCACGCGTTAAGCAGATTCTCCCGCGTGTAGACACGTCTCGGCTTAAAGTTAAATCGAACTGCGATATTTATCGTTGCGGTCAGTAATACCTCTCGAGGCGGAAGCGTCCGAGAGGATTCCTTTTCTCCCGTGTTGATCGAAAACGGACCGTCATTTATGCCTGGGGGTTGGCAAGTCGAGCATTAAGCCCGAAGCATAACTGAACCGATGCACTCGTTGAACGGTAGCCACGATGTAGGCTTGAATCCCCGTCGCGTCTATCCATCCTCGTACAGCGTACTATCCACCGCCACGTATGGTCCACACGTGTCTAAATTATTATTGTCTGAAATATACTCCGGTCTGCGTATAGGTATAGGTAGGCGTCCCGTGTCGGTGTCGAACGCCGTTTAGAACTGGTTACCTTGGGTTCGTGGTAGCCATCCATCAAGCGGTCCTACAACGATGTTCCATTAAATTATGACATCCTCGATTTATATTTCGCGCGAAGAACACCGCCGTTGCCTTCCCCATACTGCCCTTAACCGTAGACCCGTCATTTTTTCTGCTCCATCATAAGCCGATCCACGGTGCAGAAACGTCGAAAGAGACGGCTGATTGGCTCCCGCTACCGCTCGGAACACTCTTTTGTGCGTTACTGACAAAGTAACGCGCTGCGATCCACTCTGAAAACTTGATGAATCGCGCACCGTCCATAACCACCGCCATTTGCCTCGTACAAATTAACCCTTCGCCGACGCGTGTCTCACCGCGGTCGCATAAACGATTCCCGAGCTCAGAACTTGATGCATTGCGACTCGAATGCACCCACGGATCGATACGGACCAATTTTAGGTTTTTCTTTGATTTTGTGTGCAAAATAAAAATTTTGTATTCATTTCAAAATACAGGAGTCACATAGGCAGCTATTTATTCTATTAATAATCTGAACGAGTTCAAAGTACAGTTAACCTTGATTTAAGACAGTGGTTCATAACCTTTTTGAAGTCGGGGAACACTTTTGATTATAATTACATGAAAAATTTTCGGAACACCAAAATTAATAAAAAATATATTAATGCTATCGGCGCACTGGTTCGATCATTTTTTTTTTGTTTGATCTACATTTTAATAAGAATAATTTTCTGTTATTTATCTTCGCAATTGATAAATTTGTGTTGGACCAGTCCTTGAGAACCTTCACTGTTTTCTGATGATCGAACCAGTGCGCCGATAGCATTAATATATTTTTTATTAACAACTCTGCGATCGATATAAGGAAATATTTACCAAAATTAATGATCCAAAAAACAAACAAAAACATCCCGCGTAGAAATAAATATATTCTAGAAAATATATTATTAAATATATCTAATATATTTCGCGGAATTTCGCGGAACACTTGCTAAAAGCTCGCGGAACACCGGTTAAGAGCCAGTGATCTAAGAATTCGGAAACCGTAGGATCTAAGAAAAACTAATACCCCTTCCATCGCGGGACGTACCACGCGGGGAGCCAAGGAGCTTGAGCTGCTAATCCAATTACAAAACTTCTTTATTTTTCATTATTTCTTTTTTACGGGTCTTTCAATAAACGTACAAATCTTTGAGATACGAAGGGTTGTGTTCGATTAAATAATTGTGTGTAATCCTGACGACTATAAAAACTTGTTCGCTAATCATATCTTCAGTACAATATAATCACGCCATAAACCACGCACAAAGCCTCGCCAATAAAGTGGCAAGATCAAAAGCGAGGGTGCGAGCGATGTACAAGAATACTCGCATTGAACGTCCAGCCGTAAAAATGAAGCAGCCCTGCAATAACGAGACGACTTTGTCACGGTGAAAATGGAGCTAATGCGTTTGCTGGTTGATTTACAGATTCTGAAGAGAGCACCCTCGCATTCCGTCGAACCGTAGCGACCTCCCCTTAAGCCTAACCCACATGAGCCTCTTCTGAACCACGCTGACGACAACTGTTACGCGATTGTTACTAGAATCAACCGCGTGAAGGTCGCACATATTATTATAAAAAAACACAGCACGTATAATGTGTGACAGGAATATCAATCAGGACTTTTAACGCAATTTTTTTTTAAATTCCGGCGCTACTGACTTAACCCTCATCCGTCCCTCAATTTCACACAGTTTTCCCGAAATAAGTTATACTGTTCTGTTATTTGTAGGCAAATTTGTCCGAAACTTGGTGACTTTTAATTTTTAATGAACATATAACAACAATGAGCAAAAACCTAAGATGTAAATGTTAACTCATCAATTTGAATGAAAAAAACATTGAAAAGTAACTGTTTGACTTGTTATTTTATCGATTCTTTTATCACTGTGTCAATTTGACACCGAGGGACAGATTCAGTTCGCGAAATGAGGGACGGATGAAGGTTAAGAACAATTGTCAGAAAAGTAGTGGCGGTGTTCAACAATAATTTCGTCGATTCCGCTGCGCGTTTACCACCAGTGGGATATAGTGCCACCACACGAGGCTCAACTGTTTCGCATCGAGCGTGATTTGGGACGGTTCCCTGTGAGTGGGGCTTAAATTCGGTGTGACCAAAGCACCGGCAGCTCACGCGAGAGTCATACTTCTCGCTCGTGTCGCGAACAGAAGCCAACGACACAATGTAGCGATGTTAATTTCGGAAAGCAAGGATGCGACGCATCGATGTTCATGATGAACGGTGCGCGCGTGCACGTCGTCGCAGTGCATCTTCGCTTGGTGGGCGCGCAAGATGCAGCCCGTTACAATAAGCACACCATGATATCTCACCGTAGTTGCTGCGACATCCGGTGGGGCCCACGGTGCATGCCAAAACCGTGAAAACCGCTCGCGAGGACCGCACTTGCCCCTAATTATTGTTGCGCCCGGGCTCTCTTCCCCCTTTTCAAAAGTCTTTACACGTGCTATTTCCAGCTAAGGATGTGACCCGCTTGAAATTAGAAGCCCGAGGGAACGCCGCTGCGCGTACCGTGGCCGACCAACGCCAGACTTGAGCTAGGTCAGGGCCGTTCCCTTTCGTATAGTCGTTTTCTAGCCGCGGCGATAGCGCCAGGAAAAATAAATGCGCCCGCGTTTACGACCGGTTCCGAGTAGCCGATTCCGTCTGTTATTTTCCTGATGGATCGATTGTGTGTTTTTATTTGCACAAGCTACGACGGCCGCCGCTCCGGCGCGATGGAACCAACTACCGTCCCGAGATCTACTGGGTGTCGTTAAACAAACGGGCAAATTTGTGAAACGAGCTTCCGATTTACTAGAGTTCTTTTTCGGATTTATTTCACACTCCTTTCGTCGATTTAACCCAAATAAGCAACGTAAAAGACCGGGAGGCTCCAACAATATTTTTATTAAAACCAATTTATTAATTCATTTTCGTGTTCTATAAGATTTATTACTAAAATGATGAACCTTTTTAGTCGTCCGTGGGACCACTGTGCAACAAATAAAAATTCATATTCCTGACACCAGAAACTCATTGAAAGATGCCACCGATGTGGAACAGATCTAGAATCGACTTGTCTCCTCAGCTTCATTTTTCACAAAGAATGTCAAATCTCAAACATCACAACCACCACTTCGCACGACTAAAATTAATTTTTCTGAAACAATCAAACAACCCAACTACCAATGTCAACTGACGCCTAGGCGACACCGACAACCGTTGATTAGCAACGACATGCCACAGCAGCAGATTAAAGTGCAAACACTCAGAAATTAAAGTGCAGCTAAAGGCCCTAAGGCGCTAGTCGTAACACATGCAGCGTAAATATAAATCTAAGAATAAAGCTAGAACATTCATTCCGCTGGTCTATAATCATACATGTCTATGAATCACTGTAGCACTCCGTGATTTTCCGGATTAACCCGATCGCCGGTCGATGTTTAATTAATCAAGACTTGATTTATGACGGTGGCGCGCGCGTCCACCGGGAAAAGTCGAGGAATTCATCAATGATGCTAGAGCGCATCGATGCTGCAATTTATATCGAGCTATAAGGATCTTCTCGTTCGGCGCGGTTTTCGCGCACCGGATCGCTACACGGCCTCCTATACCTTAAAAGATCGCGAGCCGCGGTCATTAATAATAAAAGCGTATTTGTATACACAGTTAATAACTCACGTGGCGTCGGTCATACATCATCCACGGCCATCTTATTTGCCCGATCGCTAATAACGCCGTTCGAACGATGCAAATTTCTGCGACGCGTTTCGCCAAACCCTCTTCGCGGTATCGGAATCCCACGGTAGCAAAAATCACCAACATTCTTGCTAAAAGCGTACTTTCACTTCTGAGGTCAATTATGAAATTATTTTATAAAATAGAAGCGAATATATCAGGATATTATTATGGCTAGACTGCGGGTCTTTATGCAATATAAAAATGTTTTGCATTGATTGTGGGAAGCAGGAATAACATAAAAATTGATTTCATCCCTTAACGACTTTGTTACATTAAAAGCAACATTACAACATTCTTGAATTTGAATTTGAAATCTTTTACTGTTTTATATTTTGCCCAACCGATTTCTTCATAAAAGCATAAAGATCTGCAGTCTAATTATGGCGTAACTTTTCATGCAATAATGTGGCTAAAATCGTGTAACAAGTTTCAAGCTATTTTTGTAAAGAGGAGGCTCCAATCTGTACGCCTATGCATATATTCGGTCGTGAAAAAAATTTTCTAATAATTTTCTGAGACGTTTCAATGTGTACTGTTTCTGAGAAAAATCCCTATATCGTACAAAAATATCTTAGAAGAAAATTAATGATGGATGGTGAAAGTAGAGGCTTCAAGTTTTAAAATGAGTCCAAGTTTATTGCTATACGATTCTTTTTTCGATATTAGAACGGCTTGAATTTCCAAAATTTGTGACTAAAATTTCGTAGTATTTAGAGCAGGTAAAAAATTCGATTTTTGGCTGCAATCTTCGGAGATGTTGGTTAGCAGTGCACGGTCACTGTCGCCTCGAGGACAAAGACAAAATCGGTGTCCGGTCGATTTTACCGTTATTAATCGTCCGCGGAGCGCGTGAACACCGTTAAGCGTTTTGATCGCGCGTCAATTTTCCAATTACGCACGCACGCGTTCCACATTGCGCTTATCGAACAACGGTATACCCGGCAGCAATGAGGAAACGTCTTCGCGTCCCGAGAGCGCCGCTATTACCGAGCCCAGCTTCCAGCTAATGATTTCCGTCAGCGACCTCTCCGCTCGCGTATCCGATGGACGTCCCGCCGAAAGAAAAAATGATCGCCGTTGTTACGTAAATTAGCCTCGGATAGTCGATCTACCAGGGGGATATTCATGATACAGGATGAAACAGGACTTGTACTATTTTTTTTACATCCACCCTCGTCCATTGTCCTGATCAATTTGATCCAGAAGTACCAGAATTATCCGTCATGAATCATCGTTCTGATCAAGCTTCGACCCAGAAGTGCGTTTTTTTGTTTCATGAATTTTTAACATTGAATTTTTATTGAAAATAATTATTTGTTCGTCATGCTCCGTTTTGGTCAGGCTTGGACCCAGAAGTGCTGTTTTTATTTTATATATATTCTTAACATTAATTACATAGAAGAATTATTTATCCACCATGAATTTGATATATTTTGATCACGAAGTTTGCAGTGCTGTTTTTATTTTATATATATTCTTAACATTAATTACATAGAAGAATTATTTATCCACCATGAATTTAAGTATTTGCTTTATAAAATCGTTAAGAGGAAAATTATATAGACCAAATTTTTATTTCCCACAATAATCAGCAGTCTCACTATGCCCACCTTCACAACGAAAGTCCCCGCAGCCGCCGGAGGCAAATCTCAACCAACTGACTCACTCCGGTAGCAGAACAGGATGCACCAAAATAGAAAAACCGGCATTACAATGCAGGTCGAGAACCGCTTCATTGATATCGCGTCTCCGCTCGACTACCAAAGAAAACAAGACGTACAAGAGACGAGAGGTGAAAGAACTAACAACCGAAGATGCTCAATCTGCTGTCCATCCTTCACCAGGCAATCTTCAAATGTAAACAACGCTAGGCAATCCTCGAGAGGATCCAGTGCAGTTGCAGTTGCAGTTGCAGTTGCATACTGCTCAGGAAAATAACTGGATAAATATGTGGCAATTGTCTTCATTATTTTGGATTTTCCAGTAAAATTGTCCCTGTTAGAAAAATTCTTAAAATGATAACTGAAAATAACCGAACTATTAATTACACAGTCAGCGCCATTCCGATTGTTACTCCACGTTTCGCATGCTGATGAATTTCTGTTTCATAAAAAACAGTGTGGTATTCGTTCAAAGGCGTCGAGGTCTCTGAAAATCGAATTTTCGCAATCATCCAATATTTTTCAGGAAACTTCAAGATAATATTGTTTAAAAAATGAAACGTCTCGCCAAGAAAATATGCGATTTATTCGACTGTTCGCAGCGTTGCGATACGAAAGTCAGTGTCTTGGAATCAGTGACATGCCGCGGGACACCTGGCAACAAATCACCGGGACTTTCGCGATGCTACCTTGATTCTATTAATTCCATCGTGTCCGCGGAAACGTGATTTAAAGTCGACTGATTCTCTCACAACCTGCTGCCTCGTTTACCAGCCTGAGACGACGACACGCGACGACTGACACCCTGATAATGAAGATCGCGTGTCGAGTTCCCGCGGTTTGTTCCACGGTTGTTGAACGTCGACCACGTGACAGCGGACTTAGAAACACACCGACTATTTCCACGGTGAAATAGGCCTAGTCGCTGGCTGTTTGTTCGCGCCGTTCCTCCGCAATTACTAATTGCCGTGTTGCGCAAGAACGCGGACTAAGGTGCGCTCGAGCGTCTTGTTTGGTATTTAAGCGGATAGGAAGAGAAGAGCCACGGATAGCGTCTCTAAATGCGGTTGGATGCGTTGTAATTGTGTCCTGGCGCAATTAACCATGTTTACAATACGTTTAGCGGCGAATTAGATGGTTTCATTCGTTGTGTATCGAAGTGTCATATATGTACTGTCTCTTGTTTACAGCATTTATCGTCTTGTACATTTTCAAACAATTCTTCATGTTGTTTGTCCATGATTGATCTTAGAAATGCCAACAAAATTGAATTCGTCCTTGGGCTCCATAAAAGAAAACAAAGATCACCTTGAAATCTGGAAGGTGTGTTTTCATGTAGATCTCAACACAGAAATTTTCGTACACATGAAAGATGGTCTCGTCAGAAGGGAGGACGTCGATTCGACGGATCAGAGAGCTCGTCGGAATCGTTACAATGTAATTACGCGGCTCGTGGAGCCTGATCGGAAGCTGCGGAGGCGGGGGAACAGAAGAAACGGGGAGATTACACGTGGCATAGAGGCAGCTTATTTTGACATTCTTATCGGAGAATCAGAGTGCGGTAATCCCCGAGGCGGCGTGTGTAATCTCGCCCCCCTCTGACGCCCCTTTCCATCCCCCTTTCACCAACCCCCGTTCCCAACCTCCCCTCTCACACTATTTTTCTCTTTTTTCGTCGATAGAGCTGTTGGTTTCTCTCTCGCTCGCACTCTTCTTCTGTCACTGCGATTTCGCTAAGCGCGTCTCGTTTGCCCTTCTTGCGCCACCTACGAGCCGGTAATCTACTATTAATTGCCGCCACAAAGAAACCCCACGAGTATAGCGCTCGAAGTTATAGTGCATCCCTGCAACGCGGCCCTCTGATCCCTGTCGACGTTCGTGCATGCTCGGAAATATTTCTGGCTGGCAATTTTCGGTTAGGGAGACTCGTTTCGACTGGCGATCGTTGTTCATATAATAATTTATTAAAACAATTATAATTAGAGAATTTTTATCAAGCACATATGTTGTGATGTAAATTTTGCGTGAAGATAAAAATTGCAATGCGATCCTACAAATAAATTCCTGGGTGAATAAATCTTATTCGATACATTTTCCTGATGTTTTCCATGTCATGAACATCCCATCGAGCCGCACCCAGTATCATCGTAAATCGCGAAGAGCACGTGAAGGCGAAGTAGCGAGGTATGTGAAGTGATTGTGGTTGAAATGATGGAATGGCGAGGCAAAGGGCGACCCCCATGCCTTTCCTACGGGATAACCATAGACGGGTACGTACCGGCGCGGATTAAAGCGGCCGTGCCACCACGTAAATTACGCTTAACGCTGCGCGAGAAGCGCGAGCCCCGTACATGGCGCTACTGTCGTGCAAATAAGTCGGGACTTTGACCTTACGCTACGCTCGCGGAATTCGAAATATCCCCTTCGGCCGAGCCTCTCCGGGCTGCTGGACGTCGCCGCTCCTCACCGAGGACAATCGCGAGAAGTGGACGTTCGGAGCGCGGAACTCGCCGCAGAGAGGATCGCCAGTGGCCCTCACCGGAGCCGCTATCTCCTGATGTCGATCTTCCGATCTCGCTAGAACACGCCGCGCCGACTCTCAGGGAACTGGGAATGGTCGATCGAGGACGGGCGAAACGGTTCGTCGAGTGATCGGGGACTGTACTGGCATTTACCCTGGACGTTTGCCCTTTTACATCGCGAAACTCCTAGGGAGCAGATTTTGTTATGGGTCATGCAGGATGTCCTCCGAGAATCAGTGAGTTTTGATATACGGTCTTTTTTGTCACGATTCATTTAGGGCGTGTTGCTGCTGTGATATTGTGGTATAATAACTTCTGAGTGTTAGTGGTGTATCATGAATACCAGGCAACCGTAAGGGGTTGAAGGAAGATTATTTAACCCTCGTATACCCTCCGGTGAAGCTTCCCCCTTTTTCTCTTTCTAAATACTGTAACATGTTTACATTATCTCTTTCTGATTGTAACTTGATGTATTTGCTCAACATATGGAAGTACGAATAAAACAGAATGTGCTGGAACCATCTATAAAAAAATTGCATTGTACTTCAGTAATACAAGCTACACAAGCAGTTCCATAAACTCTCCTAAATAAATAGAACATATAGTATCTGCAAAAAGTGTCCAACTAGTTTTATTACTCCTCACTCTTAAAATGTCCGTAATGAAAAAGCACCACGGAGATGCGGAAGAAGAAGAGCATTAAAACAGAAAGAGTGTATTAGACAATATCATCTCTGGTCCCCTAACAACCCCATCGTGGTAACGACCGTTGTATCAGCGCAGAAGTCGTCGTCCGGCAAACCGCAATGAATACTCATAATAAGAGGACATGCGCATATAATACGTCGTCGTGTGTACGTCGATCTTCACCCCAAATCGCTCGGGGGTTTTACGAGGAAACGATACAATGGTTCTAGAATGGCGATTATTCAGAGGTTGGGGTGGATTATGGTACGCTTATTGAGGCCGGGGCAGTAGCAGCTCCTGTCCCCATCTCGGATCCGTTTGCGGCTGTGTCCGAGAGCGTGTACACGTTCTCGCAGGCGAGTCTCTGTCGATATAGAAAGGCAGGAGAGGATGTTGACATTAGCAGATCTGCTCGCGGATTAAAGCTTTGTGTCGCACAAAGCGCGGTCACAATGGCCGGGGCCCACGACGACGTGTGTATGCGCGACCTTATGTGCCCTTAACATCGCAACATCCCGCCCAGCAGCCGCGTTATTACGCTGTCGATTTCCTATTAAGGATTCAGGCGCACTCGAGGCGCAGATAACTATCGGCCAATCCCGGCTCTATCAACCTCGAAACCGTACCCGCTTGTCTCTTCCTTCGTCGTACAGTCCTCACCGGCTCATCCTATGCAGATTCTCCTGGACCCTGATAGAACCACCCCTACGGGACGGTCGTAATTTCGAATAAGATTGGCTGGAGAATTCGTCGAGAATTGTTTGATGTTCGCGCGGACGAACCTTTGCAGACGCCGAGATTGATCTAGCGTGATGGTGGTTTCGGGTCGAGGACTTAGGACCTTGAATCTTCGGTTTTGATGAGTAGACGGATTTTGTGCATTTATCACCAAACTACTATTATACTATCTTCAATCACTCCAGTTTGCTGCAATTCTCGTAAAAAATTTGACTGAACATTATACTGTGATGCAAAATAAAAACTTTTCAGCCGTAATCTGAAAGTTAAGCTAACAAATGCATCACACACTTCCGAATCCTATTTAGCCAGTCGATCAAAATCTCCTCAGGTACCACCACAACTTACCCAGCACCATACGAACCGCCCTAATCCCACGACTCACCCCTCAATAATTACGTGTCCGTGTCATCAGCGATAACGGGGCTCGAAGACATACGAGTGAACCCGGTCATCGACATTATCCGGGCTCGCAGGCAGCCATAACGTTTCAACCGGGTAGCTCCTATCCTAACCGTGCTCCTCTACGGTGCAGCGTCTTTTACAGCGTAAACCCACCCCCCGTATCACAGTGACATCTTTCCCCTGTGTAGGACATAGCCACTAATACTGTCGCGGCGTGTCCGCGATGGCCGTTTCCGCTGTATTTTTAGTGTTCTCCGAAATGAAGTTGCGAAAAGGTAGGTGGGTTCTAACGTCGCCGATGTCGCTGGCTGCCAGCTACGGACCCGCTACGTAATATCTTCGTAAGCTCCGTCTTTTATGACAGGACTAGAGCGCCTCTCAAGGATATTGGTAATCTTCGGGCTGGCTGTAATATTGGCGGCGCAGTGATCTCTCGCCCCGAAGACCTCCTCCACCCCCTGGCCCTTCTCTCTCTTTTGCTGTCTCTCTCTCTTTCTCTCTCTGTCGTCGTAGCTCGCCCATGCCACCCCCGTCTGCTCACGAACCCGAGACCGCTACCCTCTCACCCCCAACGTCGCCCAAGACCAGTCTTTCCTACGCTCGCGCCTCTCTCTGCCACCCTCTCGCATCACCGCCCCGACCCTTTCACCCCCTCTCACCTCCTATTCACCCTCTCGTACAGGCAGGCGTATTGACGCGGCTTTGCAGCCACATTCCGGGCTAAGAACATGGAACGCGAGTCTACGTGCCCCGCACATACCCCGTATCCTACACCCCTGCTAAACCCACCTTCGATCTTTTATCACGACTTTTATCACAGCCCTTGACCAATGTTGTCGAGCTACTCTCAAGTCCTAGAAAGAGTACTATCATTGCGGTCGCAATTCTTGACGAATAGTACTGGAGGGACGATCTCTTTGTGGGAGCTGTGGATTTAGTAAGTTTGTTGAGTTATGGATCTCGAATCGAATTCAACATTTTCTGAGCTTCTGTTTTACTAAATATGTTTTATCAGTTAGTGGCTTGCAACCATCGCGGGTGCGAGTATTGAGGTACTGACGCGGTTTTGCCTCTCCCGAAGGAAATTCCTCGGCACAAAATCCGACCCCAACCAATCACGCACCGGCGACCATCGGCATTCTAATCTTAAGTACCGCGTAATAGCCTGTTCACGCGTCTCGCGCACAAACAACCGCGGCGCAATTCATTTCGACAAGCGTATTGTGTGCAAGACTTACGGCCGCGCCGTAACGAGTCGTCTATCGGTTCGTTATGCGTCTGGCACACCGCGGAAGATAATTGGATAGTGCTCTCTCCGAAGTACTCGAGCAACAATGAGCGCGGGAATACGCGGGAAGACTTATGCGCACGGCGTGCGGCGTTCCAGCCCGTATTATCTTTAACCAAGACACGAACCAAGGGAAGAAGTCAGGGAAGAAGCAAGCGAGCAACAGAAAGAAAGCAAAACCCCCGGGATGAAACGTAGCAACCGCGACTCTAGTAGCAGCGAATCCGCTTCTATCGTTTGAATAGCAGACTCGGTTGATCCGCGACTCGCTAAGACACCGTCGAATTGAAACGCGGAGGAATGCCGCGCGGCATTAACAATCAACCGTAAAAAGAAGAATCACCGGAGAAAACCAGGGCGAGGGAAAAGCGAAAGAAAACGGAGCAAAGGGGAGGAGGAAGGTGGGACACGCATTTAAACGGTCCACGTATGAAAACCATAAGTTCCATTCAACGGCGGCTTTCATGCGCGGCCTGTGGCTTTTGTCCGGCCGCACAGTTTCCAGCGATAAACGTTTCACGCGTATTTTCCACGCTAAGGAGACGCGCGGGCGAATCTAGTTATTCAAATAGTCTTTCGTTAATGCGTCCTCGCGCCGACGTTTATCCGCATTAACACGTCCTCGCGCGGACGTCGCATTATCTCGCTCGCGATTCACCGAACAAGAGGCTTTTTCTTCGGCGTCCGTGTCCGCTTGCTTCAGCTTCAGCTTGCTCGCTCGCACTTGCTCGTGTTCGTGTTCGCGACCCTTATTTAGCGCGAGACAGGGAGAGAGAGCCGGCCGCTTAATTGCAAAAATTAACGCCGCGGCTGGCGGCCCGGCCCGCGGCCCCGATTGTTCAAAACTAATTAGGGCCGAGATTTTATTACGCGGGAGCGTATAATACGCTTTCCGTTTGATAGCCGCGCCACATAAAGGTCCGACGGGCTGCGCCCCCCGTTCCGCCCCCCCCCCAACCCCCCCCTCGTCCTCCTCGTCGGGCGATGCTCTCGCCCCGCCCGCCGCGAGCGCATCCGTCCCCGTCTTCGGCTCTTTTCTGGACTCGCGCGCACCCGCGAGGGCTCGCTGCTCCTCTTCTCTTCTCTTGTGAACGGGCGACAGTGTGTGAGGCCGGTAAGCCGAAGGAAAGAGAGGTAAGCGCGAGCGCGCGAGATTAACACGAGAGTAAAATAAAGGCTATTGAATTCCCCATGCCTCTCCGCACAAAAATAGCCTCCAATGAGAAAAGGAACCTTACAGTTTCTTTTCACCCGGCTTTCATAAAAATTTCTGAAAACTAATTTTCCTCTTATACGGACGACGCGGCGGGGCGCCCGTGTATATAAGGAACGGACGGCCTTCGTTCACCCCTCTTTCTCTCTTTTTCTCTAGTGCTGCTACTGCTTCTCCTCCATCACCTCCTCCTCCTCCTCCACCTCCATCTCCTTCGCTCGTTTCTTCTTCGACCCCCTACCACGGCTTTTCTTTCCCCACCTTCCATCTCTCGATCTTTCTTTTCTTCTCCCTCTTTCTTTCACCCTTTGGCCACACCACCTACAACCTCGCCACCCTTCTTCGGCAACGTCGCCACCTACCAGCTGCCCCCACCCCGCTCGCCACCTTTCCCCCGAGTTTCATTCCCACTACAGCACTTTTATACGAGGTGCTAATCTTCCAGACAAGCCCCCAACATCCCCCTACCCCTTACTCACCGAGAAAATCCTCTCTGTCGCACCCTTTCTCGCTTTCTCTCGATCCGCGTCTCTTCCTGCCTTGACTCACCACCCCCGCAACTCGCCTGGCCTTGCCTCGACTCGACTCGACTCACATCCCCAAACCCCTCAACCGTTGCTTTCATAGCCTCTACTAAAGTCACTGTCGGGATTATAATATAATATTGCGCCTGCAAGGGTGAACGCGAGAGCTACGCGAGCTCTGGACCAGGACGCGACGAGCAGGGGGATGGCAATCTGTCGATCGTATCGGATTTGCTAACATTTCCTTTTGTACTTTGCCACCTTCGTTCTCCTCGACGAGGGAGGCGAGAACCGAATACGAATAAGGCGACTGTAAATGGAAAATAAAGTTGTTAAGGGATGGAGTTTACGATGCCGAATTAAGGTGATTGTGCTGCGCGACTCTGCGTTGTTGCGACTTCTAAATCAATCTTTCAGAGAATTCTAATACGTTGAATGTCGCGCTGTCTTATTGCAATGGATTTTGTCGGTTTTGTTGGAGTTTTTAACTAAATAATTTTAAGAAAACTAGAGCTAGAATAATTCTGTACTACAAGGTGTCTCAAAATTCCTTCAAAATCCGGAAATGGGAGGTTTCTGAGATCATTTGAAGTGACATTTTCCTTCGCAAAAATCGCGTCCGCAGCTTTGTTAAGGAGTTATTAACGAAAAACACGGACCGATCAGAACGCGGCTACAGCGAACGGAATCCGACTCGGCGACAGGTCCCGCTTAGCGTGGCGTCGCCGTTGGCCGAGCCATAATCAATCCGCTGTAGCCGCGCTTGGATTGGTCCGTGTTTTTCGTTAATAACTCCTAAACAAAGCCGCGGACGACATTTTTGCAAAGGAAAATTTCGCTTCAAATGATCTCAGGAACCTAACCCATTTCCGGAGGAAAATTCCGAAGGAATTTTGAGACACCCTGTATATGATTTTTTCATTTAATGGATATGAAATTGATATAATACCTCATACAATGCTTAAATGTTCAGTAATTGGTTACATATCACCATATTTAATAATGTAAGCAATATTTTGAATAATGGTACTGAGGGCTAAATGTGATCGAATACTTTCGCCCGGGGTTGTGAGTATATCGGGGTAAATTTGAAAAACTTTTTTTCATACAGCACGTGTACACTCGACATAAACATTTAGCAGGTTAAACAACCACCAAAATATACAGTATTACATGTGGTCAGGCACTCATTTTTTTTAACGTTACTTTTTGCCGAAAATTTGGTGTTGATGTCGGTTCTGGCAAGGGAGGTCCCGGCAAAACGTCACTAAATTCAGCGATCCGGGCCACTGTGCGTTACGACGCTATGGGGGGTCGGAAACTCTTTTACTGCGTGGCTCGGGGTCTGCGTCAAGGGGTGGGGCGGGGGGTTGCGGGGGCGGGGCCGACCACGCCGATGCCGAGCGAACCGAGACGAAAGCAAGCAATCAAAGGGAATAATTCAAGAGGCGGCCCACATTGTTCCCGCGTCTCCCGCGTATCCGGCTGCGTCCCGCGGGACCGCGACAGCCAGCGCGATCACGAGTTATGTGACCCGGCCGATAATAAACGACGGAACACCGTCACGGCTCCATACCGGCCAGAACGAAACGACGAATTCCCCGTGTAATGCTCGCACCTAACCCCGGGACATGGTACTTTCTGTTGCGTTACGACCTGCCGGTGATGACTCGTTTCCAGGAACGCGTGAAAAGACGTAGGAGTGGGATATTTCTTCTAGCGACAAGCTCCGGAGTGGCGGGTGAGCTAGCAATTCCGCGGCTTATGGCTTGTTGCATATGAAATGTCCAATTTGAGAATGAAATCTCCAAAATGAAGGTGACAGTCTTGTAAATGAAGAAGAAATTCAATTTTTACTGTACTAAAATCAAGACACGTGTTGTTCGTTCATAGAATGCTGATTTTGATCAGTAATTCTTATTCAGAAGAAGTCATGTTTGTCTAGTATTATTGTTAAAAATCGGACATTTCATGCAAAGTAATATACAAGGTGGTCCACCTAAATGTAGCCACTTAAATATCTCCTTTATATGCACAGATATGCATTGTCTAAAGCGATCGATGACAGATTGTAATGATCTTTCGATCTTTCGGAAGTCAGAGTTTACTTCACGGTCATGTTAATAATATCTCTGAATGCGTTTTACCTGACCCCCCGTTTGAATGACCTTGAAAACTCCGGAAAAAATGACCTTGAGAAAACAATAAAATTTGCAAAGCATTCGCCGTGTGATACCATCTACATTGTATTAAAAAAATTGTTATGTCATTGCAAATGAAGGAGATATTTATTCTGTATGCTGGAAGTAGAAGTGGTCGGTCACGATCAGACGATTCCTATTTAACTTTTTCGAAAACGAAGCTTCGGGTGGCAAAATGTTGTACCAAATTTTTTCTTATCTTTTTATGTAGAATCACCCCGACCCTGTAAATTTTGAATCGTTAACGTGTGGATCGTCTTTCCGCGATTCTTGCCGGAGGCCCAGGGAGCTCTAAGGGCGGTTCTGCAGCTTTCAACCCGGCCACCCCCAGGGAAGAACGAACGCGTTCCGCAACTCATTATGACCGGTTTCCATAGAGCGTTCACAATAGCCCGCGGTGGTACCCTCGGCGAGACAAAAAAGATAACGCGGTCGAGTTGTCTGCCGGAAAAATGGCCGTGGAAAAGAAACGAACGAACGAACGAGCGAGGTTGGTGGGTGGGGGGACGGGCCCTCCACTGCTTTCGGTTCTCCGTTTTGCTCCTCCTTTTTGCCCCGGAGAGCCCCCCGAGAGCGGAAATCGTGCGCTCTGTCTGCAACGGGGATTATTGAAACGTTAATTAAGGGAAGAGGAGTTCGAGGAGAGCGACCCGAAGGTCTTGCAATTAGCGCTACGGTACACGTTACCTACCCACCGGTGGCAGTTCGGCCACGATCCACCTTGCGCGGGAAGGATCCGGTGATTACAGCCGCGTTACATAACGCGTTCGTTAGCCACGGTCCGTTATTTCCCGGCGATTTGATCGAGCGGACCGTTTATCGCGGAACCGGTAATCATAGCCTCCTTCTTTTTGCTGGCGATTCTCTTCCGGTATTCGGCTATTGTACCCTCATCCTCTCAAACGCTGGGCCGAGAATCATGGTGGTCCAAAGACTGAGGACTCCGGTTAATATTCGTTTTCGAATTTTATGGGCATCATTTATTTGCAGAGAGCCTTAATTTTCCATCGAAAGGTGCCATTTGGGATCATACTGGTGTAACACGAAAAGAAATTGAAGTATTTCCCACCGATTCGTCAGTCCCTTTCTTCACTCAATACCGCCGTGGATGTACGAGACCATGATCAATTAATGACGAAAATGAGTAGCTGTAATTTAAAACAACAAAAGCATTAGATGAATTCAAAAATCGTGTTGTAAATAAATTTCTATTAAACTCCAGTTTGTTGGAGTCCAAATAGAGAAGTTTTATTGTGTATAAAGATGTCTGCTGATGGCAGACAGGAAGTACGGCAGGAAGTAGTCTACACGAAACGGAAATACAATATACATTTTTGAACAAGAAATTGATAAAAAAAATGTCATTTCTTAAGAATATACTAATGAAAATGTTGGTTCGATATTAAATTCTTCTGATTATTCCACAGCCTCATTTCTCCCATAAACGCACGAAATCCGCATGCAAGTGCTGCAGAATAGAAAATCATTTCACTCGCCACAAACAGTTCAATCACCGGTCCGCACAATCTCCGTGTCACGTTCCGGGGAAAATGATCAGAGTGCCAAGACTTGCGAATAAAATGGCTTCTCCGGAGACTCCACGCGTCGCATGATCAAACGTGAAACCGTGATCGTTCCATTGTTCAGCCGTCCTCGAGAGATGGATCACGCGTCGCTTACACTATAATGGGTCTAGTGTCGGCCAATAAAAGTCTTTTTGTGCTCGATATGATAGAACACCCTGTCACCGGGTCGGTTCCAGCTTACGCGCCCAATTTTACGAACCGGAAGTCGCGGGGCGTCCGTTCGAAGCCATTAAATCCCATCGATAAACCACTCTGCGTGTATGTGTGCGCGTGTATCGAGGCTGCCATGGAGGATTTCCACTGAAATCTATTAACCGCGAAACGGATCCGGCGTTTAGCTATGATCATGACCGTGCTACACCGCCGGTGAAAACATAGTATTGAACGGGGAGAGGCTGCCACGGTAAAATCAGTCGGAACGCGATGGCAACGTTAGGATATTTGTGCGAGAGCGGACATCAAAGGTATGGGTATCAAAAGCAAGTGGTATCCTTGGGAGGGACGGTGGAAAAAGGCTCCCGAAATAAAAAGGGCAAAAATAAAAAGAAAGAGACGGAAACGGGGGTGGGGAGAGGAATACGCGGGTCCACATCGGACACACAGGTTCGTGTCCACTTAGCCGTATTAACGGGAGGTTGATTGCCGCAACATCCATCCGTCCATCTGTCCGTCCGTGGACGTTTGTGGACGTTCGTCTGCACGTTCCACCCTCGAGACCCCGTCTTTACATCACGACAAGGTCGTGATCCGTGACCAACCTCCCACATTCTGCGTCAGGGTTCCCTGATACGAACAGTGGGCAGTGGTTCGGATAAAAGAACTTTCTCGTAGAAGTTTCTGTATAACAAAGAGATCATAATTACACTGCAACGGTAAATTACATGATAGTGGAAGGGGTTAAATGGAGGACCCCAGGACAAATGTCTCATTTTCCTGATGTTCAAGACGTCCTGGGAAGAAGATGCTGCAGGATCTGATGAAGGAACAGCCGTCGAGGAAAAAGATCGGAACACGGAAAAAAGTGGCGAATGGGATAGTGTGAAAAGAGGAGATAATACAGGGGGTGTCAGAGAGGGAGGAGAGCACACCGGCCGGGGCTAATGAGTCGCAGGATGATTGATTCGCCTATCCGCGTTCTACCCGAGCCAAGCTTTCACTCGCCCCTCCCTCTCTGCCCCTTTTAGGTGGCCCTTCTTTCTCCACCGCTCTCCTTTCGTTCTTCCTCAACCGAGTCTCTCCGGTTCTCTCGCTCTCTTGTTCTTCGGCACCTTTATCTTTCCCCGTTAGCTTCGCGTTCCCCATTCAGAGATTATCACGACGCCTCCAGCAACAACGTTCAATAAATATTGTGCACGCCGCTTTCAGGGGCCCCCTTGAACCGATTCAGCCGATCGTTATCGTAATATTGAAATTAGACGCGTCCATGGCGAGAGCTTTTCAACGGGAGTATCTTCGCGCCGGGTGTTAAGCTCGCCGAGGATGAAGATGAAGGGAGATTCCGACGCTTCTCGGTAATTACTGCTGCGGATGATGAGTCTCGGATGTCTTTGGAATTCTCCTGTCTTCGGGGGAATCGGAATTCTACCCCCGCCCTTCGTAAATTTCCCAATATTCAATGTCCCTTTTGTGATTCCTCTTGTCTCTCTTCACACTTTAACGACGGTGTTTTCTAAAAATTTTTAAATTATATTTCTGACAAATTTTCAAAGTTCGGTCGTTTTTTGAACGAAGGTCACGCGAAGTCATATTAGATGTCCACTTGGTTCCTATGCTGCGAATGTGAAGTAATAGGAGTGAGGTGGACATCTATTATGACTTGAAGTATCTTCCCTCGAAAAAGGGACCGTTGTCAATTTAATTGTAAAGTACGCATTTCACGCCGAAGAATGTGCTTTTGTAAAAGAACGGTTCTTGAGTCAGAAATCTGGAATTTGATAAATATTGACGCAATTTTAATCCGAACGATAAAGGAATATCATGGTCAACATTCCTTTAAAGTTTCGAGTTAATCGGATGATTGGTTTTTGAGATATCGTATCAGGCATTTATAAAAATACTAAATATAATTTGATATGGATCGATATAATTTTATTATTTTTCTTATAGTTTCAAATTTTGTTTAAGAGCTTTCTCAAAGAAAGAACTGCGAGTTTCACAATAAATAAATTCGTAATTTATACATTGTTCCAATGATATAAAAAATATAACAAAATTTGTGCAAAAGGTGGAACCACTTCTTCATTGCTGCAAGCCCATCAACCACTAAAATTATGATTCTATACATCACAATTCTATACAGCACCAAATACCTTGAAAGCGTTCCTGCAATTTTTCTTACAAATTATATTCACCACATTGAACTCTAAACGCTTCGCGCAGGCCAGCCGCGCGCGTTCAAATCTGCAGACGATGTTCCGCTAGAAAATGGCTGATTACCATCGTCGGTGGTAATTGCTCGTTAAGACGGTCGCGTCCATATGTCGGCGATCGGCGGGTGGGCACCGATGGACGATAAATTCATCACACAATAATGACCTTAATGAACTGCGCGAGGGGGTTAGGGCAACAAGTTCGGGTCCTGGCCTGGCCATGAAATATTCAGCCGGAATCAATCCTAACTCTCTGGCCCGGGACGGAGGCAAGCATCATCTCTCTCTCTCTCTCTCTTCCACTAACTACCAAACCTAGGGGGTCGAATGTCGAAGGTAGAGGAGGGCAGAAGGGTCTCCCCGGCACGTTGCTGGAGAAGGTTCAAGGATTTCGTGTCCTGAGGGGTGCGTGAGGACTCGCGTAAAGCGGAACGGAGGCTCGCTTAACCCTTGAGTTTGCGGCCGGGACTAAAGTAGTTATGTTTGTCCTTTGAGTTGATAGGAGAGCCGCTGCGGGGCAACTAGGCTAATCCTGCGGGACCCGATATATCCTTGCTAATGGGTCCGGTCTCTGTACAGCGGCGGAGAGGAAGTTCGCGAGCCTGAAACACACCGCTTCGTATCTCGCGCGCGCGAGACTCCGCTTCGAATCTGCTTCCTAACAGCTCGAGCGAGAGGGAGACGAGAGAGAGAGAGAGAGGGAGAGAGAGAGCATCGGCGCTTTGCTGCCTCCTCGGCTACGTCCAATGTATTATGCAACGACGTGCTTTAGTAGTCATTGTTGACGTTGATGGAAGACTCCCCTGTTCCTCTGTGTTCGAGTAACGGTGCCCGGGATCCCCGATCGACGATGAGATTAGAAGTGTACCGAACGAGCTACTCGAATACCGCGTGTCCCGATACATACTCGAAGAACCGCTTTTAAAGTCCACCGAGAACGGAGCTACATTGTCCCGGAATGAATCGAGCAGGATCAAAGTGGCTTCCATCCAGTATCGTATTTCACCGAGACAATCGTTTTCGATTCGCGGCGGAGTCTTCCCGATCGAGGATACATCCCCGATTACCTCATCCGACGTGATCCCCTGGATGGATTTTCAGGTTGATCACTTGGGAAAACCGGGATTTTCTAAATGTACACCCCCGTCCATAAATCACCGGATACTTCTCTTACTTATCTTCAACAAAATGGTAATTAAAGAATACAAGCTTCCAGCTTGATTTTATTGCTTTATTTTGATTAGATGTACAGTGGCCGGAATTAATATTCGGACGCTCTAGAAAGACGATAACTTTTTTAATATTGTACTGTACGATTTGAACTTTTTTGGGAACTTAGAGCAATTAGTTTACTACAGGATGTGAAAAGAAATTTTTTCAAAAATTGCAATAGATCGGAATTGTAGAAAAAATACTAAAAGTTGCATTTTACAATTTTTTTTTGTGGGCCTATATAGAAAATTTAAAAAATACCTTTTGTTGTATGTAACCTTTTGTATGTAAAAAATTAATAAGTACCATTTTTATTTCACCATATAGGTCCTTTCATAACAAAAAATCATACATTTAGAGCAAAATTGAGTAGATGAAATTCAAAATTGTTAAAAAGATTTGCAAATTGAAGATGTCAATATATGATTTCTCCTCTATTAAAATCATTAAGGGAAGAAATAAACTTCAATTTAGTTTCTATTTCTTGCAATCGATGCAGACAATTTTTATTTTGCATAAAGATCTACTTATGAACATTTAGTCAAAACCGAATAGCATACCTGATCCGATATACGGCGAAAACCGTTCCCAAGCCATCGCCTTATATCGGAACAAGACTGTATTCAAACTTTTTCAATTGCACCGCATCGTCCAATTTTGAAAAACTTATTCTGCTCTAAGTCGCTTGGTCTAATTTTGAGAGAGATATTCTGCTTTAAAGGACCCCCGAATATTAATGCGAGCCGCCGTGGCTCGTCTCGAATCTAGACCATTTCAGCCTCCGATTCATACTTTATTGAAGATCGTTTACCCAAATCTATGCAGTAACAAATTCTCAGACGATTCAAGCTATCCATTAATGCACCGGTTCTCATTAATGAGTGTACAAACATTGACAAGGTGGGAATTATTACTGATGATGCTCTGCCTCATGTATATGGGGATACACGTTCGGGTTTATTTCGAGTTAATCCTAATTAGAAGTATTTAGATATTCATTAATACCCTGGTCCTTATTAATATGCTCGTCTTATAATTTACCGAGGGTAATGAAGGATTTTCATACACTGACAAAATGGAAATAGTACTTGACGATGAACTCTTGGCTTGTGGATGCGGGGGCTAATTTAGCACGAATTTGCGAGTGTTCTACATTTCAGGTGGACTGACAGCTGTTTATATTAGATAAGACGATCGAAGTGTACTGAAAAATTTACGTTCAGCAATTTATGACAGGAGAAATGGCAGAAATCGTCTTCTACAATACAAGATAATAATTATTGTGACAAATTAAATATAACATAAATAAAATGTTCGAATACATTTGCTCGATTTGTAAAAATCGACACTACCGACAAACCACAAAAGATAGCGTTATAAAATTTCATTGGACAATAGACAAGACTATCAGTTCGACGTTTCAGTCACAAAAATAACCAGAGTCTTACAGACACAACAAAAAAGAAATCCTTTCGCAATTACTTTGCACAGCACCGCCCGGTCCAGCGATATTCAAGATCGAGTTTCCCTCGATCACGGAGCAGGTCTCCTTTGATCCTAACATAATGCTCTCTCAGCGATCTCCCTTCTTGTTGGCAGCTCGATGTCCATTAATTCGTCGGTGGCAAGTACTCCTCGGCGAGGCAGCGCGTTGTAATAACGTAACAAGAAGGCCATCGGAATAAAAGGATGACGGAACCGATGCGATGGTATTCCGGTCACGGGGCGTGTTGTAGGAGAGAGAGAAGTTGGTAGCGCTGTCAGCGGCACGAGGCAGCGAAAAGTCAGCGAGGGGTGGCCCACGGCAAAGGCGGCGTTACGATCGAGGGGCTGAGAGGCGTCTCATCTTCTGGACAGGCTCGCTATAACGTCATAAAAATAATCAGCTTCTCCTCGTCGAATGAGCCCGAGGCGTACTTTGATCTCCAGCGCATTTGTTTCGTCGCGTCTCTGGCTCGTCTGCGGAGAGAGAAGATTCTTCGGGGGGAGGGTGGGGTGGCTCGTTGTAGCGCCGCGAAATTTTTCTTTAACGTTCTTCTTCCTCTTCCTTCTCCTCTTTTTTCCTTTTTTTTAATGGCCCGTCGAGACACGCCACGGAGTGTACAAGGCGGGCGAACCAAGAGAAAAGCGACGAAGGAGCCCGGGAACGAACTTCATCCGAGGAAGCGACTTTTCGTGCTATCGAAATAAAAAGTTAATGAGAAACGCTACCCGTGGTCGGGGCTACCCGCTACTTAAGCCACGGGACTCCGAATCGAACCTGCTTCGACGAGACACGCGTATTTCCGAATCGAGGGAGTTTAACGTTTCGGCTGTGTCGAGAACGTTCATCCCCCGAAAATCGCATAAATCTAAGTAATCTTAACGTTGTTATCGAAACTGCGACCTTCGGACCATTCTTGTAGCTAGACGAATAGAAAAATATTCTGCATCGAGTGTGGGAGAAGCAGTGGTTAAATAAAAGTTAAATTCATGCATTGATAGATTTTTTATATATCTCACTGTTTTGTATTTCATATATCTTCATAAATCTTCATAATTTCCTCATGAAAATCCGCAGTCATTAGAAAAATAATATTATTCTATCATTTTCGATTTACCGGAGGTATTTCAAGGAGAAACACGTATTGCCATGAATTATTTTGCATAAAGATATTTACAGCTACAATATAATTGATTGGAGGTATATTTTCTTTGGACTTCGGACATCAGACGGAAACACAAAGAAGTGCCCCATCTTTTTGTCGCCCGTCATTAATTCCTTGGACAGGGCCGTTTGGGGAATAAATATGTTCTTGCGTGGCGCGTGCGGTCGGATCTCTCATTGGAACCGAATATTTCCGCTTAATAGATCGCAACAAACGCAACACACTCGCATTCAACGGATACGAGAAACAGAGAGAAAGCGGCGTTCGGGAGCGAGACGGCGCGCGTGTTCGCGTGCCTATACAGACAGCTATTCAATGCGGAGTATCGACTGCACGGTACGAGCCAATGAGAGGATGCCGTGCATAATGCATGCCTAGAATATATCGCAGTCGCACAGTGCACCAGCAAAATCCCCGGTAACCCTGGAAAGGTACCGGGAGAGTGTACGGACGGTTCAATTCGCTCTCGCTCTGTGCCTCTCTCGGGAGAGAGCAGCACGCAGACCCACCGGTTCTGTGTTTAGCTAATAATTATAATTACGATATTGCAGTGATGCGCACACCGAGTTGCAGCCTAGCAACGGACATGTCCCATTGATTAGACCGCTGCCGCGTCACGGTTCGATAAGCATACCGATATCAAATAATCGACCTTTTCCAACGGCGCCTCGGTTCGCGAACCAGAGCCCCGAACAGACCCGTTCGATTCCGATTCTGTGTTCGCGAACGGCACCGCCACGCTTTGTTGCACGCACCCGGTCATTCTATCTGATCGAACCCGACGCATTTAATCAGTATTTACGCCGACCATTCTGCGCAGACGTTTCGGCACGCGACGGCCCGCAAACGCAAATTCGGGCGCAAATCCTACCGCCTCGCTGCAAACCGTCTGATACTGTCGAAGATGATAGCATCGATGATCAAATTTCCAGAATCAATTGTTATACGAGGAAGACACAAATGAATCGTAACTTAGAATTTGAAGCAAATTCGTATACCAAACTTCGCGGGATTTACGCGGGATTTAAGCGGGACGCTTCATTTTTGGCCCCTCGAACCGGATTTATTTCAACTAGTCGTTGTTACTTCTGTAACATCGTCAAAGCACCGAGTATCGTCGCCAGCACGCGAAACGGGATTTACGACCCCGCGAAGTTCGGTATAATTTGCGGTATTCGGATACTTCAGAATTTATGCAGGTCTCCCACTCTACTCACGTGACTAATCATGTGACACGTGACTAAAAAGTACTGGCAGAAAGAGGGTAACAGTACCCTCGTGAATTTTGAATATTTCTCTTTATTTAATTGCATTCTTTTCTTCCATTCGCAGAAGAATGATTTGAAATTGTCCTAAAATGATGTCGGAAAAATTTCATAGAAAAGAGGATCTCTTATTAGTCTGTTTTTAGATAAAACAGCAAAATTTTTCAGAAAATGCTCGTCTCGATTTTCCATATTTAACCCCTTGCCTTACAATATCGTGTCTGACACGTGATGAAATTCTGGACACATTGTGATAAATTTTTATCTAATTTTATAAATTAATATGTTTTTTTTTAATTATAATAATTTCCTTTAAACCGAAATAAAATTCTATTTTGGTTCTGTTAATATACAGCTATTGGAGAATTGATAGGCACACAATTTATATCAATATTCTCCTTTTTTAGGAAATTACGATCTACAGAAAAAGTTCTAGTCACTAAAACGATAAAATAAATTGCAAGGCAAGGGGTTAAATATCGTAACAAAGTAATAAAAAGCAATCTGCACACCATTTTCTAAAAAAGTAAGGTTGGAATGTCCTGCAGGGTTGAACTGAGGATTTCACAACTCCTATGTTTCAACAAAACAAAACAAAGAATTTGCACAGATCGTGCAAATACGATTCAACAGTACAAACGACAATTTATCCTGAGACATCGCCAATAGCAACGAAGTCATTTTTGCAGCTAATAGTTTGCAAGAAGGTGGGCGTTCCCAGCAACTTGGTTGCGATGGTCTCCGTTCCCAAGAGGAACTCTACCGTCATTGACCAGACAAGGCAGCGCAGGCTCTCCGCTCATTTGCGTAAGAATAGGAAGAAATAACATCGTCGATCAGTTGCAGCGCTAACGCATCGCTTTCTCATCGCCGGAACGACAGATCCCTTCGTCTTTTCAGCATTCCGTTAGCATGTAACAGGCCGGAGAATTTATCGACGCAAAAACTTTCCCGACTAGCTGACAGCTCGAGCAGCGGCGAGCTTAACCCCTTGAAAAACGCTGCGCGCCGCCGCCGCCGCCGAGAGGAAATCATTTTTCATTGTCAGAAGCTGTGATAATTGTTCGCCGCGTCGAACCGGAGTGCTTCGCCGTAATAATTGTACCCCCCCGTGTAATTAGTCTAACGATAGAAAGTCTCGCAAGATCCCGAACCTTCGCGCGAACTTGCCGAGTCACCGGTTTTTCGCGGTATTATGCGAATGAGCGGCCGTGCTCGAAATTATTCGAATAACTTTGAACGTTCGCAGAACCGATGGTGTCACGGTCCGTGTAACTTAACACTTTATCCGGCGTTAAATGCTCTTGAAGCAATAAATTACGTCAAGTAATATGATATGATCCTTTGAAGGAAGTACAACATTTTTGGGACATCCTGTACCACGTAGAATATTTGCGATGAAGAACTCGTCACCGCGAGTCTGAATCTGATACAACTAAACTGCGAATTTCATGTATTATAAATAGATTTAAAGAATTCAAGAACATGAATATACTAGTTTTATCTGAAAAACATTCTTGAAAGATAGAAATTTATATTTCTTCTGCTTCTCGCAACTACTGCAAAATAATGTTTATTTTGCATAAAGATCCGATGTTGAATGAAGTTTATTTATTAACGACCGCATTCTTGCAACTATTAACGGAAATATTATGTTCGGACTAAATTGTTTATAATTTATAAGTGAAAGTCTGCCGGGTTTTGATTATTCGCCTGGAGAAAGTAGGCAGGAATTAATTATAATAAATTAGCGAACTCTTTTCGCGGTGAGGGAAATTCATTATTCAACGCCGCCGAGTCTTGTTTATTGAACGCGAATGATATTACAAGGCGGGAAAACCAACTTTCAGCAGTGTCAATATCATAAAGTTGCGGTAATTCGCGAGCAACGATCGGTCTCGTAAGTCGATGCCAGTTATCAGGGATCACCGTACACCTTCCTGGTTTACCGTTAATTGCCGTCGAGGAGAAAATGATCTAAAATCAGCCACGAAATGACAGAGTAATTGCCGAGTAAACAGGAACGACATAATGGAACCAGTTTCGCAAAGATGCTAACAGGTCTTTCTGATGGGAAAAGCGTGGCCACCGCTCGTTGTCCGTATCAGAACTGTGATTAGCGTATCAATTAACGGTTCTCACGGTAAACGTTTCATTACCGGATTCATTCGATAAACAAACTCCGCCGGATTGATCGAGCGGACACTTGATCGAGCTTGGATATTTTATTTTCCGAGATCTATCCAAACAAAAAGTCTCTTATCACCTTGCGCAATTACGCTGTCATATTTATTGGGGACGATTGGCGAATCATGTTCTCCGGTTGTCAATAAGTTTTAATTGTTTCCGGTTTCTGTACCAAATGAACATACCCTATAGAAAATGTATAATGCTTAAAGACGCGCGACGCTTACGAAGCATTCAACATTTTTTAAATACTTTGATGCAACATGGGGTAAAAATTTTTTATTTCTTTTCGATCAGAGTATGAAAAATGTCTTCCAAAAAATTCTTGACTATTCTTTACCAAAGAAATGCATTGAAAAATTGGTGATTGAAAGTTTGATGAACTAGAATGCACATTTTACAACTTCCAACTGTTTGAATCTAATTTCATTATTTTTCTCCATGGATTCAGAAAGACATCAATCAAAGCAGTATTTGATATACCTTTTTAAAAAATCCCAGATAAAAATCAACAAAAGACCAATAAATAGAGAAACATGTTCCAAAGATGTATCACAGGAGGAGAACGGTAATTGGGACGACCAAGCGATGGATAAGCAAGCAAGGAACATCATAATGGCAATAAACATGGGATTATTCATCGAATGAGCTAATAGTCGGCCATTGCGGGTAGCAGGGGTGGAATATTTGCGCGCATTAAGAAAACGAAATCCCGCCGGTTGATACACGGCTCGGTGCTTGCTCTTGATGTAACTTTACGACTAGCACTTAGCTTTTCACATAAAAACCGCCTATAAATACCGCGCGTTATTTTCGTTGAAGAAATACCGGCAGACGTGTGTTCGAGTAAACGGGCGCGGGGCATAGTGATTCGGCCGCGTGCCTCGAAACACACCGCTGAGAGGCGTAATTCATTTCTTTTTCCCCGGCGCTCTCCGCGTCGACGGCTCGCCCGTTAATTTATATACCTCCACCGACACTGTTCGTCTGTCGTTCGACGCGTCTTCCTCGCCCCCTCGAAGCGTTGCGACGAAAGGGGGCTGCGCTCAACACGAACCGACGTTATATCATTTCATGTCCTCCATTTTAACCGCGGCGAATCGAATGTTGCGAAACCCGTTATAAATAATTATATGAATACCAATTAGTTCAGACAATTTCCAACAGCTTCGCTAACGGAATGAAGAGTGAACTATTTAAATTTTCAATAAAGCAGTATTTTATAGAAATCATTTCAACACAATACCGACCGGTGGTTATTGCATAATTTTTGAAAAATCTATGGTACATGATTAAACACTTTTTAATGGAACTTTCAATAGTAATTTTCATTGTGAGCTAACAAGTCACCCTCAATAACGTCATCTAATAGTTTCATTTAAGATTGCAATGTGAAAGAAAATTTCTATGCTTTCTATTTGTACAGCACAATTATTGAAAATCCTATCAATTGGCTTCCGGTAGGTAGTGTTAAATATACATCAAACTTAACAATCTCTGGAACGTTTTATACTTCCCAAATATTTTCTCTCTAAACAACAATATTTGTCAAACAAGAGCAAACGACTAAATCGTAGTTAAATCTGACTCCGATTCATGTAGACTGAAAATGGTCCCCAAATCGCAGTCGTAATTGAATATGGTCACTCGGTTCGTTCAATATACAAGAGTCCTTCGCCATCGGTCATTTCATTGTCCATCGGCCGTGCTAATACGGACCACGTGTGTTTTGAATAGCGGAAGACGAGAGATGTTTGAGAATCGCGTTTTGACCAGCACGTGCACCGTTCATCCAACCTCAGGCATTCTCTGTTCGGTCTTTTCCTTCTCTATTCCTTGAAGCGAACCCACCGGCCATTAGCCTTTCCATGTCGGAGAACAATCACGTTGTGACCGCCGCGATTTATACCACCCTCGCCGACGATTTCGTGCTTGCGTGCATCCACGCGAGCTACTCGATCCGATGCAACACTCGATGTCGTGTCTGCCACGTGACCGACGAAATTATGGTCACGAGCCTGTTTAGCGAGATGTTGGGTCCTGATGGAGCGGGGAATTGGGGGATGGTCACTCGAGGCCTGAGGATTTGCAGACACAGGGAATTCCTTGAGCAATTAGGGTTGCGTGTGATGCGAATGGAAGATATAGTTGCGTCTAAAGTTGGAAGCTGTAAGGATTTCATTCATAATTTTGTGCATAGATTTTAGACATAATTTCGTACAAGGATTATATTCATAATTTTGTACATGGATTTTAGTCATAATCTCATACAACGATTTCATGCACAATTTTATGCAAAGATTTTATGAATAATTATATTAGAAATTTGTTACTTGCTGTCGATAATCTCAGCATTAATTTGTAACTGGTTAAAAGTTTCAAATATTTTTACATATTGCTGATTGGTTATGAAAGAATTAAAAGAACAATCAGCCCATACGAGAAGGTAAGAAGTACTCAGAAATTTCGGAACAGCTGTAAAGTAAAAATCGCTTGCGTGGAAGGTCTCAATTAAAAGAAGAAAGGGTCGACAATTTTGAATCGGAAGGGGTTCGAAGGAAGCGGCAGAACGGGGAGACACAGAAAGCGAAAGAGAGTAACGTTGTAACATTGAACCTGTCCGCCGATTTCACAAGAGGGATTCACATTCGCCGCTCGAATCCGGCAGAGCATCCTCGACCTTTATCTACGAAAAGTCGAAGATAGATATAAAGGGGAAAATCATTCCTATAGAAACGTTAATAATAATAATCATAATAATTCTCTTCTCTTTTCAACGATGTCTGTTCGACGCGGCCTTTTCATCGGGCCATGAATGGGTCGAACGAGTTGAGCCACATCCTCTTCCAGCTCCCTTTTTCCTGCTTTCTCTGCCGCCGCCACCATCATCGCCCGGTTCCCACCCCCAACTCCCGTCCGATCCTGACAAGGAACATCTACCAGAGACTGGCAAGACCAATTGTACGCTCGGTGCCCGATCTAGGAGCTCACGTATGAAAAGAGCCCACGGTTTTCTACGCTTCTTCTCAAGTGCCTTCCGCCTTTCTTGGAAATTTCGTGATAGAGAAATGCATCCCCGCTCCCCTCAACCCCCTGCCTCGCCCCCTAGACTTCACCCCCTTTTCTGCCGATCCAATTTTATCGCGGACGCAACGCTGCCCTCGCTTCAATGGACCACTAACTCTGCCATACTCTCCTCCGCCGAGATCTACCGATTTTTCTGTCGGGACAGTGACAACGAGATTTTCAGGTAGAACACGCTTGTCTCGAAAGATTTAAACAAATTTAATTTTAGTATGTGAACAGAGAGCCGTAAGGTAGAAGTGTTCTTTCTTCACAGTACGAAATGATATGGCCAAGGGATGATTGGTGGGGTCAAAGTTCTCCCAGTCTGATGGAGGACAGAAATCAATCGAATAGTGATAAAGTTACCGATGCGGTGCGGCTGCGGGATGAAATCCGCGGCACGCCGCAGCTCGGTGCACGTGGGTTCGATTCACGGAAGGGCGAGGGAAAAGAGGCTCGAAAGGGTACATAAGAGGCAGCGATGCGAAGGGAGGGGCCCGCAGGAGCGGGAAAGGAGAGAAAAGCAGAGAGACGGGGTATAAAAAGACCCGGTTCTCGAATTTGCCCTCCGCCGTCGTTCCTCTTCCGTGCTCCCGCGTATGCAATATGCTCCGCGCCGCGCGTACGACTGCACGTTGCCTTTCGTTGCACACGGACATCGCCGGTACACACCCTTCCCGGACACGGACACTCGAAAATACAGGCTGATTCAATTGTGATGCCACGAATTGTAGAAACACTGCCAAACACGAAGCTAGGAACCAAGTACTGAAGGATCATAGTATTTTTTAATTATTTTGTATGAGAATTTTCTATATAATTTTGTACATGGATTTTAGTAATCATTTTAGTAGAATATATTCAAACTTTATCAAAATGTATCAGTGCAAACTTGCAACAATGAACATACAGGCTAATCCAATTGTGATGCTGCGAATTGTTTTAATAATTTTGTAAAAGAGGATTTTATACAAAATTTTGTACATCGATTTTAGTCATAATTTTGCACATGGATTTTAGTCACAATTTCGTACGAGGATTTTACGCATCTTTTTATTAGAATATATTCATACTTTATCAAAATGTTCCAATACGAACTTGCAACAATGAACATACAGGTTGATCCAATTGCGATGCGAGAAATTGTACAAACACTGCCAAACTGTGAAGAATCATAGGATTTTATTAATCATTTTATACATAGATTTTATTCATAATTGTATTGTAACATATTTCAACTTTATCAAAATGTTTCAATAGAAATATACAGGCTGATTCAATTGTGGCAGCTCTAAATCTACAAACATTGTCGAACAGGAGGCTAGGAAGCGGTGTTTTCAAAGATTGTAGAAGTTCATTAATAATTTTCGGATTAGAAACGTTTAATTCACGTACAATTGAGAATTATTGCAGTGTCAGATTCTTTTGCTTCATCGGCAAAAACGTCTCAATTATTGAAGTGTCTAAACTGCGAATGGGAACTTGCAATAACGTTTCAGTTTTTATTATCCAGTTCCTTGGAAGTCGTTTGTGCAGCGTAAATTAGATGCATGGTCGAAGAATGCATATTTATCATGCTACTCCGAGATAGTTGTTTGGAGTTGAATTACCATTGGCAGCATGGTATTACTGATTTTTTTGTTGGTGGTCTGCATACATTTGCTGGGGAGACCTTGCCGACTTTGAATGCAACTTAGCGTTTATATACAATTGTGCAAGGAAATTATATTCTGAGCTGCAATTATAATAATGATAATATGGAGACATTATCATACTTAGATCGTGCGATACTGTTTGATACAAATCCATACATTTTATTCGGAAAGCAGTAACGAGAATAATTCCACGGAATTTGCAATTCAAAATAAACTCAATAAGATCAATTGATATAAAACATGGATCGTACAGGAACGCGTTGAAATGCATTTCTACTTTATTGTTAAAAAATTAATTACCACAATGTTCTGCCTATTCCCTCGCTTCCAATGTGTAGCCTGTGTCAATAAAACAATTACAAAATAGTACAGTAATAAATAGACTGCGGCTTTTATACATACAGGATGGTTCACGCAACTTGCACACCTATATAACTTCCAAAGTATGCGTTGCACAAAAAAGTTTTGTATACAGAAGTTGCATGGTCTGAAGGGGTACATTATGTAGTATATTTATTTTTTTACAGGTGGAAGCGTTTCGAATATTTGAAGGTCGATTTTGTGTTTTTAAATGGAATACTATATTTTTTATACCAAAATATGGTAGAATGTCGAATTCTGAGTAGAAAAGTATTGACTAATCCTAAACCAAATAATTGACGAGTAATTTCACTTTATTTCCTGAAAATTTTCTTCGCGTAATGTCAAGTTAGAAATTCAACCTCATGACAGATTTCCGCAGGATAGCGGGTTGTTTTCAGAAGATAAAGTGAAATTACTCATTAATTATTAAGTTTAGGACGAATGAAGGTCAATACCTTTTTACTCAGAATTCGATATTTTCTTCCATATTTTGGTATAAAAAATATAGTATTCCATTTAAGAAAACAAAGTCGACCTTCAAATCTCCGAAACGCCTCCACCTGTAAAAAAATAAATACACTACATAATGTACCCCTTCTGAGCATGCAACGTCTGTATACAAAACTTTTTCGATCCAACGCATACTTTGGAAGTTATATAGGTATGCAAGTTGCGTGAACCAGTCTGTATATGGAAAACCGAGTAGACGAAATTTAAAACAGTGAAGAGTTTACAAAAATTTAAGACAGAAAATTTTTAAGGGAAGCAAGATGTCAGAGCAGACAATTCTTATTTTTAAGATGACCGACTATTATGCTTAAACGGTTCGCTGCTGGAACAATTGCTGGAACAAAATAGCGGAACATCGCAGCATTGCAGCGTCTCAATTTTCGCGTTGCAGATTTGAACGGGCCTGTATTCGCGACGATGATCGTTGCACGTGTGCACGCGTATCGTGGTGTGCCTTCGCAATATACGGAACAGAAGAGAGCGCGGCGATATCGCGGCGTATTATACCGGAGAAGCGACTCTATGGCCCCCGTTCCGTGCACGGTAATCCGATCAAATGGCAAAGTGGATCGCAACAAAAAAAGACGATGATCTCTATCGCTGGCCCGTCGAATTTCAATATGGGCCGACATGCCCGAATAACTACCTATCCCGCGCAGGTATTCGTACGTGTTATATGAAAGGCACCAGCCGAATCCTTTCCGCGGCGAGACGAGCGGACGATGCTGAATACAAGCCGCGCGACCGAGCGGACCGCGTTATCCCCGGGACCAGATATAGTCCGCGGGAATATATAGTAATGTATAGTCGTGCACCAACCCTCTCGAATCGGTCTGCGAGTCCTCCGAGTGCCGGTCTATATACCGATCGTCACATTGACGTCGGATAATTATGCGCAGGAGCCCAGGAACCAGTTCGTTTCGTCTCGTTTCGTCTCGTTCCTACGCTTTCCTGTTCCCTCTATACATAGTACTACCCCATACGCTTCTCCTTTAGAGTCGAGAGGCCCCTAATTGCAATCGGTACCGTCCGATTGTTGCTACCTCGCTTCCCAATGGGAAACAGAAAAAGATTAACCGTAGAGCTACCCGCGGAACTTGTTTTCCAACATTATACGCGGTGTCCCGTTTCAATCAGACCCCTTCGGCAGATGCGAAACCGACGGTGATGGGAAATCAGAGTGGGAGAACAGTGGTGCGTATCCATTACTATGGGATGTTGTTTGTGAAAAGTTCTCATCCGAACGTGCTATTTCAAACTCAAGTGTCTTTAGATTCGTTGAAAACATGGTTGGTCTGGGATTGTATGCCTTTCTGCGACAAAACTGAATGAAGATCGAATGCAAAACAGTAGAACCTTTCAAAAGGTTTAAAACGACTGTTGTATTATACTTAAAATGATTATGGAAGGATATAAATGTGCTCGCAGCTCCCGTAATTTTATTTCGCATAAAACACCGTAGTCTTCATAATTTAGAAATTTTATGCGATGAAGATCCAGTGAACACGAAGGGAAACAATGTCGAATATCGGAGGCAAGAAGCCGACTCTCCCATCGATTTACATATTCTCCTCCAAAAAAGCGATTCCCGCCGAAAGGTCTGATCTTGCATCACTCTCGATCTCGGAAGAAAAATAATCGGAAAGAAATCGACCTGAGCAACCCATATATAACCAGAATCCTCGCACATTTTGTCCAATCGATGAAAGCAATGCCCAACAGAAGTTGACCTTTCGGCTCGTTATCGCGCTGTCTATCGCTCAGGCAAGCATCGTCGGGTTTCCACCGGTCGGATGCAAAATCCGAGGGGCCTTTTTTGTCATGTTAATGTTCTCTCTCAACCCCGGTGGATGAAGACGTCCGAATAGATGTCTGATGTAGCATTTCGAGGCGTCAATCTCAGGACCTCCCGGGACCCCTATCCGAGAGCGTTATGGTTGCTCGCGATCGTACGGATCCAGGCGATCCACGCGGTGTGTGTATGTGTTCCATCGGCGTTAATAACGCGATAGAGGAACGGAGACTCTAATCGAGCGCGAGGGAAGCGTGAACGCGGGCCCGGCGAACGTGAGAAACCGCGACGCGGCGATTATGACGGCGTAAATTACTGACAAGGAACGGCGGACAAGAAACGGTGCCATGCCAGGGCCCGGTTAACATTCGAACGCTCCCCCCAGAGGATTAATAGCAGGTGCACAAACTGACATTTCGCCTGGAAATCGGCTCGCCCCGAGTGAAATTCCCCGGTGTCTAAATAGGCGGCGAGCTAGCTGACTGATCGAACAATTTAGAGACACTGCTCGCCGCAGCTCTCGCGCGAACTGCAACACCGACCTGAAATTTTCAAAAAATGCGAAAAAATACGTACTTTGATCATTTAACGATATTTAAAACAGGTTACCTCGCTTGTAATTTTTTAGGAGTCGAGGAGATATGAAGATCGAGACTCAAGACGAATACAATCAACTAGCATGAAGATCATTCAAGATCAAAAATACATACAATCCGCAATCATAACCCCTATAACTTTTGCTGCACCTAGAAAGAGACGTACATACTTTCCGAGACTACACACAATGTAATACATCTCGTATGTTTTTAACAATTATTTCAAAATATTTTCCGGAACCATACAGGTTCGCCCACAAAGTTGCTCGCCACGAAAATGTTCCGGACAAGTTTTTTATTTATACCAGCAGAAAGAGCACGACTCGGAGATCAATCGAGATTGATGAACAATCGAGAATCGAATTAATACGAATCCATTAATCCTCCTCATGGGAAGATCGATCTTCCAGCAAAATGTCACTAAATTCCTCGATGCGGACAACGGCGCGGAACGATCGGGGATTTTCAGCAAAGCGATAATAGGCCTCGGAACCTTAATTGCTATAACTGACCTTTCGATACCGTTTCCCCGCGGACCCAGGACTGCGCAACGGATTAACGCTATCACGCTCTATCACGATAAAGTGTCCGCGAAGAAATACGAGGGAACCTTTGTGATCGGCCCATTCGTTAGGAAATTATGATACCGGACGGCAAGGGAGAGGGAGGACGGAGAAAAATCCCGGGAAACAAATGTCCGAGGGGAAATAATCGGAGTTATTAATGGATTCGTTCGCGGCGATTAATTATCGGCGCGGATACCGAGCCGGCCGATAATAACGATTTCATTAACCGCTCCCTTGAAATCTTTATTGGCTGCGAGGCAGGCCAATCGGCTGTCGCTCGCCGAACGAACGAACGCAGGCTTTCTCGAACGAAAGAGAAAGAATATTGAGTGGTCGCCTTTATGCTAAACAACCGGCTGCTGCTGCTTGGTGTTTCTGAACACTTGTAGCTGTTGATAGAGATTTATCTTCTGAATCTGCTGTTTTGTTACGCGGGACAGGCTGTGCAGTCGTGGGACGTTGGATTTTGTTGGTCGTACATTTTGATGGATTTTGTTCTTGGTGAAATGGCAATAAAGTAGAAAGTGATGATGTTCATCGCTACTATGGAGATTTTATTTTTATTTTATTCTGAAGAATGATGTAATTCTATATAAGTAGTTCTTGTTAACTTCTTACATTTAATGTGAAAATAAAATTTTGATATTACGGATCAAACGAGAGCTGTGCACCAGCATGATCAGTTAACACTTCTAGACCTCTCTATCCGCGATCCACCCCTCCCCGGCGCATCCTCTATCTTCCTAACAAGAACAAGTCCCCATTCATAGCTCAGCGCCGCAAGAACCTGTAAACTGCGAAAGCCCGACTGTTCGCCAGAGCATCAGCGCGAAAGAACCATAAGACAGGGGGTGGGATGAAAGACAGGGGGTGGCAGCGAGGGGATGGAGAAGACGCGTCACCTAGGTGTAGGTTTTTGTGTCGGTCGTTAGGAAGGGAATCGGTGTTTCTTCGTCGGTGTCTCCTTTTTCTCCTTTCGAGGCGGTGCATTTAAGAGAGAGCCCACCCTCTGCCTGGTTCTTTTCGATCTTTCTCTTCCCTTTCTTCCCTTTCATCGGGCACAGTGGCCGCGTCGCGACGCGAGGCGTCGCGGCCGACTGGCATCATCGGCGTCGTCGTTGCCATGAGCCAGCGCGCGCGAACCAGGGGCAGGGGCTGCACGTTGGAAACGTGTTTGTCAATAGCCTGTTAATGCGCTAAGCCATTAATCATTGCCAGCGCTCGCTCCTGTCACCGCTAACCTTAACCATTCCTCCCGAGGAACCTGAGGGGATGCTGCTACTGCTGCTTCAACAACCCCCGCGCCAACCCCCCCTGTCTATCCTTGACGAGGAACGTCGACCACCTCTCGACGCGTTCTTTCTTCGATACACCACCCTATTTTCCGTTCACGACGACAGGCGATCCTGCCGACGACGACGACGCCCTTTCAAATAAAACCGGCCTAGGATTAAACCCTGCGATCAATTATTTGCTCCCAGAGAGATCCTCGTGATAGGGGTCCATCTTCTTAATGTCCTCTGAGAGGTGCGAGACTCCTTCAGCATGGAGGACGTTGTTTTGACGGCTTGGATTGTTGTGATCGTCTTTCGAGCTGGAGTCGAAGGTGGTAGATCCTCTTTAGAAAGACTTGAGACATTTTATAATTCTCTTAAGGAAATAGACTCGCGTTTCCAGGATTCCAAGGATGCAGGATGCGCCTCCTCAGTTCTCCTCAGTAGTCAAAAGCGCTAGATAAAAGACCTAGGCCGCGATCGCCCTCAAAAGTCCTATTTTTACGTTCACGAAGCGTAATTTCCATTATTCGGCAGTGTAACTTGCTTTATTCTGTTAGACTTTATTAAAGTATGTAGTGGAATCTTACAATACCGCGTGTACAGTGTTAAAGATATAGATAATGGGATGCATATAACTTTATGACTAAAATACAGTAAGAATGGTTCCTTTATAAAATGTGACGACGCGACGTGCTAGGCTCGATGGTTTCCTTGCGACTGACTTCGGGACCTCGCTTTTTCTTTACTACAAGGGTCGCTTATACCTAAGGACTGTAAACCGCCTCTTAAACCTACAGTTTTGGAAGTGGCTATCGTTGCACACCAATATATTCGATAGTATAATTACTGCTTAATCATAAAGCTGCGACAGCTACATGCTGCCGAATAATGCAAATTACGTCTCGTAAATGTAAAAATAGGACTTTTGGGGTCTAGATTGATCTTTTATCTAGCGCTTTTGACTACTGAAAGACTCCTCTTTGCATGATTGAGAAATGAGAAGGATGCATCCCGCACTCTTGCAATCCTGGAAACGAGACAACGACCTTAATTTAATTTTTGTTAACAGACAGTTTTTAATACGCGAAAGGCTTGAATCGATTCAATAGATAAAGGCGTGTAAATCGTTAAATACAACATTCAGTCAGACATTGTTTACGTTCATTGTTGTTAAACATCCGGTAAACTGCAGTTATGTAATTTGTTCAGTCTCGACACACTTTTCAGAGACTCGGAATGTAGACAGTGCAAATTCATACTCTCCGACAATGCGAGGAAGCTTGTCCACTTTGTTGCTGAAGACAATTATCATTGGAAGGTGCCAAGCCGTCATCAACACTCGATGAGTGATACTGTCGGTCGTTGTAGCACACCTCTAATGCGTAGATAAACAAGCGACGAGGAGAAATAGCTGTTCTTGGGATACACAGAGTGGCATAATTGATAGTGTCCAGGACATGGTCGTGCATTCTGTGCAGCAACACATTCCAGCAGCAGTTGATTCTTCCTTTCTCTGACTGTCCGTCCATCTACGTCTTTATTTTCAACGGATTTCTAATTTTCTCGTTTGTTCAACTGGAAGCTCTCGCATTAGCGGACTTGCACAGTCTAACGCAATTTCGGAGACAAAGAAAATCTTTCTTAAACATTCGAGAATTTTTCCATTCATTAAAATCTTCGTTGCAGCACATTCAACATATAACATCAATTTAGACTTACAGTATGTTAAATTAGAATTCTACTTAATGATGAAGAAGGCGTGGAAAATACAATTAGTATTAAATTAATTAGAAAGCTATAATAAATCAGGAAGTTAATTTACTCACTGGAATTAATAAACGCCACAATCGGGATACAAATATATTCCCTCCCCTAATTGGATGCCAAGTTTGATCCACTTTCATTCTTAAAATATTAACGTGGCAATTACACGTGCAGCGCACAAGAGCTAAATTATAGCTGAACATCCGTAGCAATTTATAACGCGAATTTATTCTATAATAAACACTGTTATGACGTAAATTTATTCGATTCCTCTGTGTTCTGATGATCATATCTTAAGAGTCAAATTGGGTCATAGTTAATATTCAATTCTGGAAGAAATCTAGTTCTTAAATCGCGTGCAAGGTACACGATTTATTTCTTTTCTATATTCTTTAAAAGTCAATGATTGGCGGTGATTGTTCCTCCTCGTGTTGCTAGGGATAATTTCAGGTCGAAATTCTTCGACATCTCAATTTCCTGGATGAACTATCACGCGACGATGATCGCAGGGTCTGCATCCCGGTTGTCATCCTCCCACTAAACCATCTTTGTTTCCCCGTGGGTTGTTCCCTCGTTCTCCGGGCCGCTTCAAAGGCCGTCCGGCAGCATACAACACTGTGTACGCAAGATCACGAGCGGTTCCGATCTCGAGACTAGACGAGTTAATCGGCCACGGAAGCACAATAAACTCGAGGATAATAAACGAAGCGCCGTCCGTTGGTTTACCATAATAATGCCTTCCATCATGCCAGATCCCAGCAGCCACCGAAAGCCACCCGAAACGAATAGAACGCTATAAATAGGCGGAATCCTCCTCTCATTCTCTCGTCTCGCGGCTCCGTTCCTCTCGAGCCGTCCCCTATCTCGTTCCCGGTTTCTCTCTTTCTCTCTCTCTCTTACTTTCTCGTCATAGACGAGGCCCGATCATCATCTCGGCACAGGCTCGACGACCGAGAGCCCAAGCCGCCCGCAAACCCGCGGTTATTTCAGAGAGCGAATTTCCGCGCCCGTGCTTGGTAGATATCATTGCGCGCCCGTGAGCCCGAGATTGAGACAATCGGATGAATGAGTCAATTGATGATTGCGTTTTCTCGTCGACTCTCGCGACATTCTCCCGAATTTTTGCGCACCTGCTGCGGATGCATTGTCGCTCGCCCGTGAACTTAGAATTAAGTCAATTCTATTCTTCTCCTTTTTTACCTTTTCACACGTGCTTAGAATGAATCAGTTGTCGAGTTTCATCGAGTTGATCAGTGTTTCCATTGTAAATTTTAGGTACGAGCCTGTGCTTGCAACGCATGATTATGCTCCCACAGGTTTCGGATCGAGACTATCAGCTTTCCCTAACCTGCAGCTCTCCTCTGGCGCAGGTAGTAACAACTGGCAATTGCCAATCGACCAAGCAAATTGTACATGTTCCCCGATCCGGTGCTTCGAAACCGAGCGGCATAAATTAAGCCGGATCCTCGGTCCTCATCCAGTGAACACAAAGGGGGTGATTCACGCAGTCTCTCGGCTGGCCATCCTCGCCGGATGTGTTCGCGGATCGGCGTCGGCTATCCGCCGATACATCATCGTGAGTGGTTGGAAACCGAGTGGTACAAACCGAAACCCGGGGAATTACAAACTGCTTATTGTTTCGGAGCGTCCGCTAGGCGTAACGGCGCGCGGCAAAGAACGGCGCGGCGAGCCGAGGAGCGCGGAGACGATAATAATAGCCGGTGTACTCTCTCACCAGCTTCTCCCGCGGTCTCCTCTCTTGGTCGCTGGCCGTTTTCCCGCTTCGGCTTTATGAAATATCCATTCTTTCCAGACTGACTCACCGCGAGTCAGACGGAGAAGGAAGGAAAGTGGCGAACCAAGGAAACCGACAGAGAAAGAGAGAAAGAGAGAGAGAGAGCCAGAGGTTCATTCATGAACGCAGCCGCGCGGAGAACAGTGATCCGCAGTGTGCGGCCACGCCGCTTTAATTGCGCGTGCACACGCGCACGCGTGTCGGTAACGGATACACCGTTTTTATCGTGGCAACGAACCGATCTCCTCTCCGTCTATCCGCCGACTGTCTCTATCCGTCGAGAGAGGCTCTAGCGTTCCTGGGCATTATCGCTAGATAGGTACATACAAGGTTACAAGGAGGATCGAGATAGCCGCTCGCGGATTCCAACGGCATTCCCGGGCGCATTCGCACGGCTCCTATCATAATTTCGTATCTGCCTAGCCGACCAAGTCATTGTCTAGACGCTCGCGAACAATTAGCCGACCGCGAGAAAGCAGCAAGAGCTCCAAAGGAGCTCCGAAGCGGATCGAACAGCCCGAGAACTCCCGGACGAACAAAGGGTCTCTTTCTTCTTCTTCTTCTTCTTCTTCTTCGAGTTCGATTCTCTGTTGGTGATGCTGCGGAGCTGATGGTGCCTCTTTTCTCTTCTGTTTTTCGTTGCCGGTTTCTCTGTCTTTCGTGCTTTCGATCTTGCTCCTTCTTCAGCGCTTTCGCGATTAAACGAGCTATTGAATCGGGGGAACGCATCGGCGCTGAAACAATGATAGATGATCCCTTTGTCGAGAGATTCAAATGGGGCCTAGTGAAAAGGTGCTTGGTTTTCCGCGAGGACGCTTCCTGGGTTTGTTTCGACGCCGATTGAATGGGGTTAATGGATACTTTGAGGATTGCGAGCGTGCGGGGAACGGAAGGGTGGATCATGCGAGTGAATGCATGGCGGAAAGTGTATTTTGCTTGTAGACTGTTCGCGAGGCTGTAGGGTGTTTAGATCTTTTAGGTGGTGCGCGGACCTCGGAAATTGGTGGATCGTAGAGGATGTTGTTTTGATTAAACCCTTGCTGTAGCGGTGCCTTTGTGATTCGATCTTCTTTGTTCTCGATGATATTATTGCTCGACTACATTTAGTTTAATGGTTCAATATTGGGAACAGAGAAATGTAGTTTTCAGTTGATTCCGGAAGGGAGTTCCATTTACTTCCGGAGTAGTTTGCAATTGCATATTCGTGGCCCTTGGAATGATCAATTTCATGTCATTTATAAAATCACCCTTATAATACGAGGAGCTACTAAAAATTGCTGCGTCAATATTCCGAATATTTTTTGTATGCCTAAAATGACAAAAGTCATGCAGAAAGAAAATATTCTAAGTCGGAAGAAATGCTTGCTTTCAAGTTAAAATAGTTCCGAGTGCAAACGGTGAATTGTAGTTACGAGTAGAAAACACGCACAACTTCATGTAACACAAAATGAAAATATCCTAGACCAGAACAAATATAGAATAAATATAGAACAGTCTAGCTCCAGAAGTTAGAACATCTTCGACTATAAAGGGTCAAACCACCCCTAAGTTCTTCCCTCCACATTCGAACCCAACAAATAATCTTACAGCAATCATCAAGCTCCATGATTTCCCAACTACCATCCACGCGATCTCAAACCAACCAGCTCGCAGTTAGAAAATCCATCAGCCGTAGCAAAGCCATTCCCCTGCACTGGCCTAGAGCAAGCATCCTTCGAGCATGTCCGCGAAGCCAGAACTCGCGCATAATGTCCGCGGAGAGCGACCGTTCCGTTTTACTCCAATTAATCTGCCCCGTTCCAGATTCCTGCGAGTCCAGTCTGCGCTGTTCGGTCCGGTCGCGGAGCACCTGGCCGGCAGGTATGGGTTTGCGCAAACGCTTGTCAATCACCGGGCCCGTTGCGTCCAATTAAATTCCGTCCGGCGTGCAACGCGAATCTCGACCGGAGCTGATCGATCATCGACCCCTGATGGGGGAATATCGAGCTGAAAATCCCGTCTTGAACACGCTTTTCGCCGGCCTTTCAACCACCGTAAGAGCCCGTTCACACGGGGACACGCGAACCATTCACCTGTCGCGTGCTCACGTACTCTCCGTGCCTCACAAATCCCTCAAGACGACACAGGGGCAGAGGGGGTCCTCGCTCGCAGCCAATAGCTAGGCCGTGATGTCATACACTTTAGCCAATAATTCGGCTAGAACCGGAAGTGCCAGTGGAATGACCCAACCGGATGGCTTGCCGCCGCATTCCTTTCGAATTCCTGCCAGGGACACGTATAAACCTACGTTCCCATTGAAGCAATATCAAACCATTTACAAATATTGGGTCGTTCGGAAAGTCATTTCGTTTTTCATGTAGAGATGGCATTGCTTCCATTTGTTATTACTAGACTGCGGATTTTATGCATTTATGACAAAAATGGTCACGTACAATTTAAAACAGTGGAGATATTAAAAAGATTTAAGGCGATCAGTGTATTAGTTTCACCTTAATAAGATAATTAAAAGAAGAATGAAATTTTTATATGGCTCCCGCGTGTCTGGCAATCAATGCAAACATTCTTTATTTTGAATAAAGGTCCGCAGTCTAGATATTACTAACCTTATTTTAAATCGCAAAATCGTGGTATAGTAAATCCTCTATAAACGCTTGTTGCGCCTTGTTGGCCGTAAACGAAAAAAAACGCAACAAAAATATCCCCTCCACTGTGTAATCTGATCTCGGCTCGGGTATAAACGGTGTAAACCACCACTAATGCGACGCGGAGTCGCAGTCGTTTCGGCCTCGCGCGGTCTCTGTTTACACGCGCTGTCCTTCTTTACGTTCGGCTCAGCCTTTGGAGATAAAAAAATAGCTACCCTGTACGGTAGATGCGACCAAATCCTCCCGAGGCTGTCGCGTCTATAGAGAATTTACTGTATATCTTGACAGCTGACACATTTCGGACGTAATTTCCTACCTTGTAGTGCTTTATAATCTTTCAAGTATGTTTTTATCATCACATCAAATATGCAAAATCAAAGTACGCATTTCCATCACCTTTTGCTTTTTTATTACCGCAAGGGTAAAAATGTAGTGCACGAAAGAAAAAATTGTGCGCTGTTTAAAGAGACGATGTACCATCGATTACTATTTTTTTCGCCTTTTTCAATATTTTTTATGCGGTGCAAATTTCATTTCAAATGAAGTCGTGAAAAGTCATACAACTCAATATTTTGATAATAAAAAACAGAAATTCTACGAGCACAGGATTTTTAAGTTGCCTGAAAAATCGCAAGAGACCAAAGAACAAAATATCATAAAACTTATTCTAAATGGTAAAAAATTGACTTTCTCAGTTTCTCTTAAGAAAACGAAATGACTTTCCGAACGATATAGAACCTTGATTATCCGAACTGAACAAAGACCCCTGAGAATTGGCATAATAATTGTGGCGCGTATACAACACGTGAATTAAGATACGTGTGTCCACGTGTGAAAGCGCTGTAAGGGCGGCTGTGGTCCCCGTTATTCGCCTCGGTGTAATTCACGCCCACGCTCTCTTTCTCTTTCCCCCTCTCTCTATCGTTTGCTCGCTCACAAAACTGAGAATACGCAAGGCGGACAAGCGTGCGTGTGCAACCAGCAAACGCACCGCACTCACCTATTATGGACGCGCTTCGATTTCGATCGCACCTCCGTTCGGACACCTGTCGCACGCGCGTTCCTACGCTCTCGCACGCTAGCACGCGCTTCTATTTATACCGGCACGCTTTACGGTGACCGGTACACGCGCCCCGAGATAGCTGATCGTGAAAAGGTGGCCAGGAGAGCCGCTTTTTCTGATGCATTTTGCAGGAGAAACGTACTCGCGTATTTAGGATGCTGTTTTGTAGATAGTGAGTTGTAAGTTTGGATGTTCTCTCGTATTTAATTTTTCTGTGTGGTTCTCGGCATAATGTTAATAAAATCAGCTTGATAACGAAAAAACTTTATTTTTGAAGTGAAACTTCAAACTCGAGTTCCCGTTGCACTTTTTATCCTTGCGATCGATAGAATACGATGCAATCGAAAAAAATAATTGACTTTTTGCCCTTGAAAGTAATTGTGTGTAGGATCTTTTACAGTTTTGTTTCGCTGCTCATCTATTCTTGCCAGAAACGCATAAAATCCGTAATCTAGTAGTAACCTGAAATTCGGGAAATGAGAAAAGCAAGAAAATTAGCCTGGGGAGTAAATTACTCCAGTACAATCTCCAGAAACCTTGACAGTCCGTAAAACCAAGCTCCGCCAGCTTAATTCCGTCTGCCCGGTGCCGCGTAGCGCCGAAAGGAGAAATCTAACGCGTTCGCACGGCAGAGGAAGGCGAGCGGCTCCGAGTAAAAAAGTCTTTTAACCGTGACGGGCGAGACGGGAGGGTGGAGACAACTGCGATGAAACGATGGAGGTCCAAAGAAAAGCGTCCGACAAAGGTTACTATTTATAATCAGCGGGATGCACATCACCGGATGGGCATCGGGCGGGGGTGACGCTCGACGAGGAACAGGCAGCGGCAGAAAACGCACCAGCACCATCAGAATCATAAGACGAGAACCACGACGATCCACGACGACGACGAACCACGAAGAAGAAGAGGAGCCAAGGTGAAAAAGGAAAGGGTCCGCGCACAGAACGATCCGTGGAGAAGCGGGCGGTCACGCGCGGGGTCTGCGATGTATTAATAATGGGAGCAACAAAGCGGCAAGGAAGAAGAATAAGGGACAGCGGGAGTAAAAAAAGGAAGACTATGGATGCGCTAGAGGGGTGGGCGAGAGAGGTTCCTGTTCTAAATTCGTCGCAGGCCTCGTTGCAACCGTTTGGCTTAAGGCTAACAGTCCGTCCGGTCTTCTTCTTTTCTTTTTCTTCTGCTCCTCTCTTTCTCGGTCTCGAACGAGCTCGACAATCTATCTCCGTCTCTCTGTCGTCGGGATCGCGGGCGACTCTCATTCATGAGAAGAGACGGAGGACGCTAGAGAAGCCGAGAAGAGAATCCGGACCCGATGGGACAAGACGGAGACACTAGTCGCCGAGAAGAACGAGAAGGAGAGTACAAGGATGAGCGAAAGAGAGCGCCGGAAACGCTCGCGAGCCAATGTTCATTCACAAGCCCCGGCCGTCTTCGCTCTTCTTCTTCTTCTTCGTCGTCGTCGTCGTCGTGGTCGTCGTCGTTGTCCTCTGGCATCGTTCTCCTCTTCGTCCAACGACCGAATCGCCTTCATCGTCGTTGTCGTGCTCGTCGTCGACGAAACGTCCCGACGCCAACGCCGCCGACGCCGAGCACCGTCTTCTTCTTCTTCTTCTTCATCGTTGTCTTATTCTTATTCTTCGTCGTCTTGGTCCTCGCGCATAAATCTACTCCTCTCCCTCTACCTTGCTAGCTGGCCTCTCTCTTCTACACCCACTATAGAACACGGGAGGATGCACGAGCAATACAAGGGACACGTACAACACTCATTGTTCTTGTCTGCTCCCGCACCCGGACCCGGCCCGGAATAGAATGGTATCCCGTGTGTGCGAGAGAGCGGGTTAATACGAACCCGCGGAACGCGTTACGATCACCCGTCCACGATGAAACGAATCGCTCTCTTCGAGGCAGAGTTTAAAATTCAGACCTGTCCAAACATAAGAGTGGCTAGCTTTTAATTCTCTATCTTGAGACATTTAGAACGGGCTTCCGGTTACGACGACGCCTTTCAACGGCCTCGGTTAGGTGAATGAATGTAGCTAGGGGATCTGTTTGGCGAGGATTTTTTATTTTAGGTATCTTTGTCGTATTTTAAATATACTATTTACGTTGATTAAAGTATACAATGGTTCACAAGAGCGGTTTTTTCAATTCAACATTTTTATGTAATATCGTTATGTCTTCAACTGAAGTAAATAAGTTGATCAACAGGACTGGATGATTCGAAAGGTTAGGTATGTGCAAACGTCGGCAGTTTAGTAATTTGTAGATCGTGTAGCAGTAGATTGGTCGATCAAACGCGCCATGTCTGTCTGATGCCTGGCCGTACCTATTCTACTGCGAGTCGGAAGACTGTTGCGCACTGCTCCCGACATGGTTCGAGCCATTCTAAACAGTGTAAACGAGTCGTTAACACGTTGATGAAGAAATGTTGCATCCGTGTAATTATCTGCTTGCAACGATTCAGTTTAATGGGTTTGTTAGCGATGCTGTTTAGTGGTACTCCGCAACTTGTCGCCAGTCATCGTTCACGCCCTAAGCTTGCACATGAAATATATCACTTTCTACATTCCTGGTAAAATGATGAAAACACGTTCTAGAATTATTAATAAACTAATTTTAATGCTAGTCTCGCGTAGACTAACCTGCAGTAAACAACACCGGCACAAAAATAAAAGCGACCACACAGGGAGGGAAAACAACGAAATAAAAAGCGCGATCACGTAACCGAGGCAGTACAATGCCATTACGAGGTGCCAATTTATCATTCACACGATGGAGACCACTGCCAACTTCGTAATGCCACGAAGAAAACCAACGAACATATGACATTCATAAACGTCAATAGCTTTGGGCATAAACCAAGTACAGGACGTAAACTTCAACCATTTTTCTTGGATGACGAACTATCCTGATTGCATTCTATAGGCTATCTTGTGGAACGAAGGACGATGTAAATCAACGGCAATGTAGAATTTACAATGCACATTTTACTTCAATGCACAAATTCGCTGGATTTTAAAAATTAAAGTTGACTGTTTTAAACCCTTGCCTTACAATATCGTGTCTGACTCGGGACGAATTTTCTGAACAGATTCTGATAAAAGTGTATGTTAATAATTCCCTTTAAACCGAAATAAAATTCTATTTTGGTTTTGTTAATGTACAGATATTGGAGAACGTGTAGGCATACAATAGATATAAACTTTCTTCTCTTTTAGGAAATTACGATCTACAAAAAATGTTTTAATCAGTTTTAAAGGTTAACATTAAATCTACCACGGTCAAATAAAAATGTTTTAAGAAATGCCTTTTTGATTTTTACCTGTAACCTTGTCAATTATAATTATTTGGAAAATCTTTTTGCATATCATTTCGTAAACCAATGCTTCTAATTGATTATAAAAAATCAGGTAGTTTGGTACATTTATAAAAAAGTTATTCTATTTTAAAGGGCGTACGAATACTTTTTACGCTCACTGTAGGTTCATAAATATCAAGTTTCATCAGGGCCCAACAAAATCCCGAGCTTCAACCAGAAAATCGCTCGCGGATCTCGCAAGAACGTCTACCATTCGCTAATTGTCATCGATCGAACAAGATCGACCGAGTTTCAGCAAGACAAAGATCAAGTCTTTGTCGCGGATTGCGTGTCCCATTCATGCTCCAAGGACACGCGCGAACTTTTACTCGGAGCGCAGCAGCACACGCACAGAGAAATACTTTGCCCGCCAGTCATCGCGAAACCTCTGGTTCCGCGGATTTCGCAATGGGCCGGCGTATTGCGCAACCGTTTACTCTCGACTTCGGGGAAACTGCGGAAAACGCGGGTTTCGATATCGTAAAACAGTTGTCAGGGCAATTAAGCGGCGTGCTTCCAAAGCGCCGTGTTCTCTCTCATTCTCTCTCCCGCTCTCTCGCATCTCGAGGCTGAAACACTCGCGCGCGGAGCGGTGCAGCGAGCGAAATTGCCGCGCAGAAATAGCCGAGCGAGTATTTAGTAAGTGGAACAGGAAACGGCCGATTCTTCCAGCGCGTCGTATCGCGGAAAACAATTCCGCGATGGAATTCATACGGCTCGGTTGCGAATTATCCGGCCGAATTAGCCGCATACCCACCGAGCAAGATCGAACGATCCCGACGCGAGCGCATTAAACGCTGCTTGCGGTTTCACACTCGCGTGTCCACGCGCCCGTGAAACACCGCGAACAAGGCGCCTTCGGCTATCGCAAATTTGAATCGGCTGCGCTGATTACATCGCGAACTTCCGCGCACGAGACTGTGGAACGAAACTCTTATTTTCTTAGACGGAAATACAACGTTCTAGGAAAGATTCGGACGATTTTGTAGAAAATAATGTTGAACGACAATTCTCTTCCATTACTGCACCACTTGAAATAGTGTCACTTTGTCTGAAACAAGTTTCCCAGAAAATTGGAAACAGTATAATATCGTAAAGGATCTTGTCACTCTTTGTCACGTGGTTAGTAAAATTGTATAAATAATCGCAACGTTTTCTATAATTTGAAATGGCACTTCTTAATGGAAGACTATGTAGTTAAATTGTGAATAACGTTGCACAACATGGCTGCGCAATACAGCGAACCGTTTGGGGTGGTCTTCAGGAAACACTTACGAATAATCTCGTTCCTGTTAGGCCCCGATAACTCCCATGATTAATAACAAAATGCAAAGTAGTAAACACGTTTACGGTTAACTGGTGATAGATAACGAACAAAAATTCGTACACGTTACTCCGCGCATTCCGTCACAGTCGCATTAATTTAGTCAGCAGGCTTGTCACAACTACTTGTCACGAACGCTTGAGCCTAGGAATGACAGAAAAGAGGAAACAGGTTACCCGTCCACGAACGTCATTGCTGGTGTTTATACGAAGGGTATGTAACGATGTATCATCCATCAATCTTTGTTTTCAGTTTGATGGAAAATAATTTTGAACGCATTTTTTAGTTTCCTGCGTTTGTGTCGAAGGAGAGAAAAACATGTTTGATCGATTATCAGAGATACTATCTGGGCTAGAAAAATATACTGCACACCAACATTCTGTATTTTATTAATCGTGCACTCAGCTTGTCAAGCAGATTTCAGAAAAGTCTATTTCGGTCAAATGACAATCCAGTTTCCTGTTCAATCATGTGAGAAAAGAAGTAAATAGTTTCAGTTTAGTTATTAACCAATTTCAATATTATTAATTTATATTTGAGGCATAAAAATACGCTTTCAAAAATGTCGTGAAAATATTGGCTATTGACGTAACGGTTGAACACACTCCCATAAAGACCGACAAACTCTCGCATCGACCCATAAGAGCCCCCGAAGAAATCAACCGCTAATTACCGTTTCCCATAATCCCGTTAAATTTCCGATCGCCGTCACGGATCCAAGGGGACCTGTGTATTTTGGGCGGTGGAGGGGTGTGTCGAGGGGGTAGGTGGAGAGCTGGAAAAAAGAAGAAAAAAAAAGAGCGCATCGCCGCGTTTTGTGGCCGACGATAAAAAGGAGCATCCGCGAAGTGGACTCGGCTCGGTGTGGTCTGTTTAGCGCGCGCCGGTGGGGATGGTAAGGGGCGCAAGTCAAGGGTGCATTGGTGCGGAGGACGAGCAGCAGCCAAGAGAAGAGGGGGGAATGGGTTTTGCGGAGGACATGAAAGGGATGCGCGCCGACGCCATTCTCGTCCATTCCTCTCGCCAAGGTAGGAACAGCGAGGGTGGCAGGGGGTGCTCCGGGGGATTTCTACGTATAAACGTGGTACATACGCGCCGCGGCGGCTGTATGTATAGCTGTGCGTGCGTGCGCGATGGAGACGAGGCAGGATATTCTATCTGACGGCTGCGGCGAAGGCAAATGCAACCGGGGCGGGGGATCGAACGCGACGTTGGAACACCGACGATGAGCCGGCGAGGAACCGGGATGCTTTGCTGTCTCAGCGCCGCGCGATTTTCCTTTATCCACCCTGTAGACACGGTCTTTTTAGTTGCGAAATGTGGCAAAGTTTTCGCCTCTGATTTGATTAACTTAGCGGAGGTTCTTGATCAGATGAAATCTTTTAAGTTTTGTTGCTTCCTTTCGAGTCCTCTGGATATTATGTATCCTAATCTGTGACGGATTTTAAACATTTAATTTCTGGTTTGGCTTACTTGGTGAAGATAAAATAAGGGTAGGTTTAAATGCACATCTCTCTGGTTGTAGGTTTTATTTTTTTCGTATAACTGATTTTACAAATTTTGTTCGACGTCTGCCTCTGTCTCAATTCATTCGAGATTACCTTTATTGACACGTATATATTCTGCGTTAATGAAATGGATAGTGTAAACTGCCATCTGGTGCGCCGTCTTGTGCCGATCAATATCCAAGTTGCACTCATTATTTGTTCGTACGCAACATCCAAATTTTGGAGTGAAAATTGCTTTGATTGCGAAGAGTGAAATTCCTCCAATGTAAACGTTTCCTGTTCGATATTTCACCTGTGGATTTATAAATGAAAAGCAATCGATAATTCGCGGAAGAATGCGCGTCAGAAAATGAACAATAGAATAACAGTGGCGACTAATGGTGGCGAATAATGGGGGCCGACCATAGTAATCGAGGAGTATCGACACGGTGCGCCCACCGTAACCGCGCACCTGCAGAGAGGCAGCTACCTGAGCGTGGCTCACAGGAGGCACCGGCGCGCGCGGAGGTGGAAGAAGCGATTCAGGGATGTGGGCGGACAGCTCGGCGACAACAATAAGCATTGTGATTTGCGCGGGTGTGCCTGTGCTGTGATTGGTCGGCTTCCACCACCTCCACAGCCCGGTTGTAGGGCCGTCACCGGGCGGCCGGGGGTTGTACCGCGACCACCGCCTCCGACCGAGACAATAGACAATGCGCAGCACCATCACTCTCTCTCTCTCCCTCCCTCTCTCTCTGTTTCACTCTGATTCTCTCTTTCTCTCTACACCTGATACTCCAACGGGATTCGAGCGCGTCGAATCGGACGCCGCGGCGTGATGATCGCGGCGCATGACGGGACGGATCGAATGGATTCCGATTAATTTTCCAGCAAGCCGCCGCACAAAGCCCCGCTCAAATATTTGCTATATACGAGCCAGCTACCTGATGTATTAAAATTGATACTCGTCAATATTGGACCGTTTGAACAAGAAATTGTCCTGATATTACCGATACTCGATTGCCCTGTAATGAACCAATCTCTTGCCTCTCGCCGTGCCTTTATGCCCACCAAAGTGTTTGATGTTCCGATGCGAGATTTATTCTTCCGCGACGTGTAACTGTTCGATCGATGAGAATGATTATCAATGGATCCGTGGTCGTTACTGTTCGACGCGATTGATTTGGGTTGGCTCTACCGGAGATATTAGAGATGTTTTAACGCTAATTAGTTTTCGTTCAGCTTGGCCGTCTTGATCCGGAGAGAATGCATGCTGCGCAGAATACTTCCGGAAATTTTATTAACGAGCTATATCCTCATGTATTCTTCAAGAATTGTCTACTGCTCTTCGGGGATGTTCATCGACCTTGTCCTTCTGGATTCTTTAAGAATTAGCTACGTTCGTACAACAACGCACGAGAGAGCTCCGCAGGAACGTTTAAGTTTCTCTACCACCGATCAATATCCTTGGACATTATCCTCCTGAAGCCTCAGGGACCTCTCTATTATCCTCGAAACAAAGCATTGAACCAATACACCAGCAGCTAACTAGCCAGGCGGATTCGCAACGGTTCGATTCGATTCGGAACAAAAGCGAGGACATTACCCTGAAGGACACAAGATCGGGAGTGCCTAGGAGGATCAGAATCCGGCATAGGTTCGGGTAGATGTTCAGGAGCTGATGTAAACGGCACGCGCTACGTTGTCGACGTTCGCCGATCCCGCGTGTGCCACGTGACGGGTTGTCTCGACTCGCCCCTTCGTCGGTGGTCGTCGTAGGTGGGGAACGCTGAAGAGGGAGAGAGAGAGATATGTCGTGTAGCAGAAGGTAGCGTGCGCTGCCCATCCACGGCGCTACTACTACGCCCAGAGAGCTTGGGGACCGTGACAGCGGTTCTTGTCCTCTTCGAAAAGAGAAAGAGGGAAGAGAGAGGGGAGAGAGAAGACAGTGTATCGGGACGAGGAGGGGGCGGGGTGTCGGTGTAAAGGGATGTCAGTGGTTGCGCGTACAGGTGAGCTGTGTCTTCTCGGTAGAACGCGGCGACAACGAGTGAACGTGAACGGGCGAAGAAGACGGTGTCGGCGAGGAGGTTAGCGGCATCGACGAGAGACCAAGGAAGAAGAGCGTGCGAAGGCGTGTGTAGACGACGACGAGGACGAGGACGAGGTCGCGAACGAGGACGACGCTGGAACGAACGAACGAACGAACGGTCTCGGCGTTGGCAGAGTGGCGGTGGTATAGTGGCGGTAGTCGGTGGTGGTGGCGGTGGTGGTGGTGGTAGCAAAGAGAGAAAGAGAGAGAGCGGCCGGTGGTGGTGGTTGCTATACAGCGTTCGGTTATATCGTAGTAGGCGCTCGCCTTGGCGTGGGTGTCGGAGGAAGAGGGCGGTGCGTGAGCGGAAAAGGGGCGTGGCTGTTGAGCGGGTTCCACCGTAGTCGCGCGCGGCCGAGTAACCGTTGTCGCGGGACGAGGACAGCCGGCGAGTGATCAATGGAGCGAGAGAGAGGGTGGGGAGGGGGGCGGGGAGGCCGGAGCGAGACGGAGCCCCGCTCCGATCGGCTCCGGCGAGACAGAGAGTCCGACGGCGCGCGTCGTCGCGGCTAGAAACACACAGTGGCCTGTCGTCGTTGGAGGGGGAACAGACACAGAGAGCTGGCCGGTGTATAACGTGAGAGAGGCGGACGGAGACGGGGCGAACGGGCGGAACAAAAGCAAAAGGGAGAGAGAGAGCGAGAACGGCGCAGGAACACGGGAGAGAAAAGACGAGAGAGAAGAACAGTAGCGGGGAGCCCGAGAGTGGCGCAGCGCGGGCGCCGAAGCAGGCCGGAGCGGCGCGCCGTAGGCAGCGCCTCCGAATCTCATCCCGTTCGGTCCTCGGGGGCTTCAGTCAGTCAGCCGACGCTCCGAGACGCGGTGATTATTCCCATTGTATGCCCGCTTGCTCGAGGGGGGGTTTCTTCCACCACTGACTCTCTCGCTTCCTCTCTCGCTCTCAGCCTGATTCTCGCCCTCGCCTGCCTCTGCTAGCTTAGCAGCTTCGGTGAAGGCTTCGGCGGCTACCTACGATCCCACCGTCTCTCGTGTCGTCGGGCTCCAGAGCGGCGACCGTCCGCTCCCGCGTTCCAGCACCGCGCGATAGTGTCGCGAGCGTTCACGCGAACCACCGGTCCGCACGCGGCCCGAACACGATCCGGGTTGAGCGCGCGCGCGCACGCTTCTTCTACTTGTTCTTCTTCTTCTTCTTCGTCGTCGTCGTCTTGTTCCGGGCGGCATCGATCCGGCGTTCTTCCTCTGTGAGATCGGCGCCCGATCATACCCGAGGATCTTTTTGGACCATGACAGAGCCGTGAGACTCGACCGGTGCCGCGACCAGTTTCGTTAACTAGCAAGGTTCTTCCGGCCTGTGTCCAGGGATATCGGGTCAACGATCGATCTTCTGCTGGCCCAGCTGCCATCATCAGTGCCCGAGAGAGATACACCATCGACGGTCACCTCGACTACACCTCGTCCCTGCTGCCTCGGATTGTTGGTATTCTCGTTGGAAGTGCCGGTTTTGTGCGGGGGTGTAATATTGTATTTGCGTGACAAGTGACCGGCAAGCCGTCAGAGGGGTAGTCCAGGCTACCAGCGCGCGAGCAGGATGATATGAGCACGCTTGGCAGGTGAGTGAGTCGCACGAGCACGTGACCGTGTTGTTAGCACACCGTCGATCCTCCACGCGCCGCTTACCCTTGTTCAGTAAATAGAAAGGCGACCATGGGGACTGGCTATATCCCACCTGACAGCTCATCCTCCACCACCTTGGTCAATGATAATCCACGCGGTGATCTTCCCATTCAACCTGGGAATATCGAAAGCATCGTGTTCACGCAATGTCAGGCGATCGTACGCAATCTGTGCGACGAGCAGATAATGTCAGTGACGCTCCCGGTCCTTGTGTGATGACGGCTCGCACACACACGTATACACACTTGGTGTGCGTGGCTGCCAGACGTGGTGCACGAGGGCCATGTGTTCCCCGGAGGAAAAGAGAAGGAGATCGGGAGAGAGTGATAGATCCAGGGAGTGAAACGCGGCACCCGAAGGAGGGTGCAGACAGAGAGGGACGCACGCAATGCATCTGACCCAGTGACCCTCCCTGCCTCTGTCTCTCTGTCCCCTTTCCCTTCGGTCCCTCCACCAAACAGTTTCCCGTTTACTCCATGGCCTTTCCTGCTGCTCCTTTCTCTCTCCGAAATCTCGGACGGATTCCTTTCCTTTCTTCGAACCGTCCCGACAACCACTTGCCGGCCTGTCGATCCTGTCGCCACAGCCCCATGGAACGCGGGGGAGGGATCTGTTCCTGGGAAAGGAAGGTTCATGGGGTCGTTCCTACTACGAATATGACTAGGGTGTCGGTTATCGTGCAGGAACGCGGCGGATGCAACGAGAAATCCAGAAGGACAGGCAGATGTTTTGTTGCGTTGGGATATTGGGCTATATTCGATTTAGGGGATGGTAGGTGCACTGCTTTCTTAATTGTTCGTATAGGACCATGGCAATTTCGATGTCTTCGTTTCCTATTTAAGTATTCTTTATGACTATCACTTCGCTGGATCAAGAATTGTGCAAAAATCGGTTTGCGAGTAGTTAAAGGTTTATTGTAAGATCAAATTCAGTTAAGAGTAATTATCTTGTCAAATATCGAGGATTGAGCTTGATCGGTGATCGAGAGGCCCACGAGTGGTCAATAACCTGTGGTCTCAGGTGGATCGATCTTTCATTGAAATTTTTTAAGTACCAAAGTTGGAGTCAAAGTACCAAGTCTGTTTTCGTTGGACATCAAAGAGCCGGGTCTCTGTTTTGCATAAACAGCTAAACCGTGAAGGGTTGCCGGAGGGTTTTTCGCTCCGAAGAGGAGACAGAGGAGTAACTCTTTCACCGTAGTCTTAATTAACATCGGCATAGTGGTGTTTTTATGGAGCTTCGTCTTGGGGCCGCGGAGATTATAGCGACTCAATATTCATTAAAATCGGAGTACCTGCGATAATCTAATGAGAAATCTGGCGGCGAACAAAGTATGACAATTTTATTGGATTCTCAGGTTTCTTGAATTATTGATCAAGCGTTCTTCTTCATTCTGCATTATTGATTTTCATCGAATTAATTAAGCAAATTCATTCGACGATTCCGTCTAGTTCATTCTTATCGTCAAGCAGAATACATTGACTCGATATTCATTAAAAGTGGCTTCGATGATCTTCAATCAATTTTACTGTGATTTTTCTAATTCATTCTTGGCGCCACAGAGATTACGCTAACTCATTATTCACTGTGCTCCAGTTTTAGAGAACAAATTTTTCTAATAAGAAATCTGACAGCGACAGCAAAGTCTAGCAATTCTACTGTCCTCAGCTACTATACCCTAAGACCACTCAAGTTTCGGCTCAAGTGTCCCCTTCTTCTTGGTAACCGTTCATTCTTTGCTCTCACGTTCCATCCAACTTCATTCGTTCCATTCACTCGTTGCTTTCATTCTCCACTTCACGGACATCACACTAATATTCATTAAAATCGCAGATTTTTCACTGATCCTCTAATAAGAATTCTGACAAGCCTACTGTCATCAACTAACGTACCCTAAAGCCTCTTTAGGTTCCAGCTCAAGCATCCCCTACTTCTTCGTCTTCCAATTTCGTGGTCCATCGAATTTCGTGCTACACGTGCTTTCTCTTCTTCCTTGGGCATTGTCAATTTCGTACATCTGCCAACCAGACTGGCACTAGCACTTCCGGACTGGAGTTGTCAAAAGGCTTCCCCACGTGCATTTTTAACTTTGGTACGGAACCTAAGTCCTTTCTGAAGAAGGAACGACAAAATCATTGTGGTCATTTGGTTCTGCTCACTTTGCCTCTCAATTGCATTCGATTTATTGTTCTGGCGATTGCTGTAATAACTTTTATTATTATTATTTGAACACAGTCGTAAAATAAGACAAACAAGTCAAATAAGAAATAGAGTATGGCGAAGACCTGAAACACTTCTTTCTACGTGCTCTTGCGTTGGACTTCGGTTCATTCATTTGTCATTGTTCTCGGAAGCGATGCTAGCGGATTCGGTCGCGTAATCTTGGCGACATCCGCGGGTGTCGGCGGATGCAACCGCGCTATTTAAGCATCGGGCCCGCTCGAAAATAAGCGTCGGTCCGAATGATTAATACCGCATTGTTCGATCAAACGCTCGTTGCGTCGCGACTCGCGTCGAGGCGAGGTGAGGCGCGAGCAAGACAAACGGTTCGCCACGGGAATTCGAGGAATCGAGGTGTTCCTTTCATCCACCGGGGGTACGCGAGACAGGAAACGCAGGCGGCACGACCGCGGGCAACAACATCAGAATAGAAATTTGCCGAGGTGTGTCGTCGTCGTACTGTGCGCAAGCTAGACGGCCACGAGCAAAGCAAGAAAGTTGCCACGGTACATACATCGGACAACAACGGACCCGAAAATAGAGCCTTGGCGGAACGGGCTGCACCGTTCTGTGCTGTCTGCCGAGGCAGGACCAGTATTATTACTCGTCCCATTAACTCTTTGTCTTCTTCGGGCTGGCCGTGCAACAATTGCGGGCCGTGAGCACGAACGCGCATCACAAGAGCTCGCAGACTCGCGGACTTGGCTATTAAAAGGTTATCGAGACTGCCGCGGCTAATTGGGCGCTGCCGCGTCGCGACCGAACATGTGTACCGATTGATTAGGCCGCTGACAGAAGCCTGATCAACCTCCCATTACGTCCTCCCCAAATTAACCCCTTACTTTATCATTTCATTATAATCGAAATGGTTTGGAAAGCATTGTTTTCATCAATTTTCATTTCCACTGTGTCCGAATCGCCACACAATAATCGTCCAAAGTGAGAAAGTAATTCCGCTTTTCACCAATTTTTGTGTTTCATTCTTTCGTTTCAAGCGAATTAGTTATTTGCTCTTTTCGATACTCTGCTATCCCCCTCGTTTAGAAAACATCGATATCTTTCGATTCTGAACTGTCTGGGACAATTTTGGACGTCTGATGGCCCTAATAATAGACTCATCAGTGTATCAGGGATGTTTGTGCATTTATGCATAACACGTTGCAACGTGTTGCAATCGCGCATTTTATAATCTGTATATTTAGAGTGGCCATCTATTTCCACGGCGAATTCGTCAACAGAATTAATAATAATTGGTAATAACCGGACGGATTTGATGTATTAATAACAAAAATAAATAGACAAAATACAAACCTGTGAGGATAATAGAAGAATTTAAAAATACATCATTTCCAATTTATTAAAATTATTAAACTTTCTTCTGTTTTGACAATTGACAGGAAATTTTTATTTTACATAAAGATCCTCGTCTTGCGGAGCACCCTCATTAAAAAAATTGTTCAAGAAGTGCCACAAATAATTTGATGGAAAATCAATATGTATGTACTGTGCTCGCAGTCAGCAGAAGGGAAACGAATTCGCAGTCGATGTTGACTGACGGAACTGCTTTTAAAAACTGGAAGTTGCATAAACATCCGCAGTCCAGTCATTAGCAACTCGATTTAAACAAGTTACACAATCCTGCACACAGTTTGAACACAAGCTACTTTCTAATTACAAAGAATCAAGTAATTCGATACTTTTACAGAGACTGTAGCGCGTTATTAGAGTTCGCAGTCTCGTCTAGATTAGCCTGCATAATTCTTTTTGATTAATCTTTTTATCGACGGTTCTAAACATTCCGGCAATATAATTTCATAGGCGAGATTTACATTCGAGAACACTGTTTAATTCTAATTGATGTGTAAAACGAGGTACGTTCTGTAATTTGTTGTTTCCTGTTAGGCGACGGATACCTCGATTTTTATTTAAAATATCTGTATGTGATTACGAAAACAGTGATTATTAGCGTATTCGATAAAATCTACGACCTCTGATTTGTTAAAGGTTGATTTAGCGACAACTTCGGCAAGATAATCAGTTGTTCTCCGGCATTATTGCGAAACTCAATAAGGAAAACTTCGCAAAAAATCGTTCCTTTTATAGACGATCTCTAAGAAAATGAATGAGAGGTAGCATATATCACATGCCTTATGTGGGAGACATACGTATGTCCATTGCTTGTCTTACAATTTTGTATGTACGTTATTATTTAGCTAGAACGTTTTTCTTCTTAATCAAAGCAAGCTTCATTATCAAGTGATAATTATTGATACCTCTGATGGTTTATGCAAATGAAGTGAACAAGACACAAAATTCACACGGCTGTCAAACATGTTAATACTTTAGCTACCAGCAGTGTACTAATCGACCTTTTACTGGCTGATTTGTGTGTGAAAAAAAGCTGAATAATTTTCTTTTTGAATGTATTTTCAGAAGTCCACTAATTAAATCGCTTATATAAATAATCGTTCGAATTCATTCTCTTTAGTCGAATATTTTACTCGGAGACTTATTCATTATTCGTAACAAGTTATTCTCCCTACATGATCGAATAATCCATCATTATTTATTCGAATATCTTATTCGAATATCGATTGCAAAATTACTCGAAGAAAAGAGGATACAAATTGAATATCATGGATTAATTGAATGTACGAACTGGATAAATTTTTATGCGACCCAATTCATATTTGATTGAATACTTATTCGACAGGGACGCATAAAATTTTATTCGCTGCTCATCTTCATTATCTGAATAAAATTTTACCCGAGGTTCAAGGCTCTTCCTCTAATAATCAGAATATTTTTAATTCTCCGAAGATCGACAATGAGAAATAAAATCGTTTCGGTGCGTCCGATTGTTCGTGTATTTTGCAAGGTGTTGGACGAGCGCGATCCGCGAAATTGATTGGCCCCGTCGAATCAATGAGCGCGAAGGGGCGCTCGGGCCGCTCGATTCTATCGATCACGTTCAAACGTCTTATTAATCAATTACAAACGTTTCCGGGCTAAGCACTCTCTCCGAGAATAACCCGGATTCTAGGACCACGTTCCTGAGTACAGGCGGTACGCGCCAAAAATACCGGATAATCTCGAGGAGCGCAATAATTAAAAGCGGACGCACGGTTTCGCGATGCATTGACACGAAACGCGGTGGTCCGTGTGCTCGCGCCCGCGCGCGCGGAATTATGCTAGCCCGTGATAGTTGCGTAATTGCGATCCACACGCGAATCGATCAGTGTCGGTGAATACAATCGGAACTCGTGCCTTCTACCGTTCTTCTTTTTTATCGCCGCAATAAAGTTACGTTGATCTACACGCTGCCAAAGGATGCGCGAATTTTCCTTCGCTCGTCGAACACGCGCGACCACGGTCTAACGTTTTTGCGGAGCGTTTAACACTGTGCCATTATGGCAGCACTTAAGCGTGGCCTTTTATCTTCCGATTCGGTGAGCAATCGCATAAATCAACGCGGTTCGCCTTGTGTGCCGGGAAAATGATTTTTAGAGACTCGGCGGCTGCTGCGAATTTTGAATGCTGAACTTGGGGAATCGTCACACGTCGTGCATAGCTTGTGGAGTTCAATCCAGATTTATTTTCTAGGTCTTAACGCAATAGCACAGAATCTATACAGTTTTCTTCTTTTTAAATATCCTTATGAAAATAGTAAAATCAGTTCCTCGTTTAATATTTTTAATAGGTTGAAAATGTATAAATGCATAATTTTGTGGCACTAATTTTATTTGACTTGTAATATGCATTTAGAATTGGAAAATTAGTCTAACAGGAGATTAAACCCAACGAAAAGTGTATTTATCGATTATAAAATTCTGTATGATGAATTTCATTATTCGTTCATTAATAAATTTGCAAATTATACACAGCTCTTGTAAGGTTACTCCAAATTTCTTTCAAAATTTCCCTCGATCAAACTCTTCAAATGTATACTCGAAAAATACATCGACTCAATCTGTAACTCATTCTCATCAAATAAGTAAATGAAAATCAGCTATCCAGGCAACGAGATAAAGATAGATTAATTTCTTCATGATCGGGTTCGAGGAAGTTTGTAACACTTCCTGAATGGAAATCTCAACAGTTTCATAGCCGGCTCGAGCACAATATGGCAATACAAGAACGATGGAAATAGAAAAAGCGAGTTCGTAAAATCAGAATATGCATTCTTTTTCGTCGATGTCGCCAGTTCGTTCGTAAAAGGAAAAATCACGCTCCTTTACATAACGTGTTCTCGGCGATCGACAAAAAAATGAACACATAGCTGCAAGACCGTGTTATCGAAACGTTTCAATGTTTCCATCCATATTCATCGTCCGATTCTACCTCCTTTTATATTTTCCTGATCTCCGGGCTCGCGGCACGAACTATACAACATCGTATTGCCAATGTTCACATTGAAACCGTATCATTTAATCAATAACCGGGAATGAAATGTCTGCTCGTTCGATGATGTACAGTTAATAATATAATATTTTATTCACACGGTGATCTAATCGCAGCCGCGTTTGCTATAGTACACCCGGCAGTGCGCGCGCACACAGAAAATCGTCGATGTATTTCGAGCCATACAAAATGCAACGCCGTGCGCAAATCGAATTTCGCCGGTGTATGAATAAAGTATAATAGATTTTTTAGTGGATCGCAACGATGTCGATAAGCACCCAGAGAGTGCTTTGACCTGAGTGCACCTAATTATTCATCCAAATGGAGATACGGAATTTCGATGAACACCGTTTGCGGGTCTCGGTTCGATAGAAGAATGAAATTGTTCACTTCGAGGTATGTTTCTTCGCCCGGCGAAGTGGAACGTTGGGGAATTGCCGCGCGAAACATGGTAGCAAGAGATCCGCGGACAGCTATAATTACTACTGACAACCCACCGCTAACAATTCCTCGGACGGCTGCGTGTGAAGTTGAAAATGGTGGCTTGATCCTCCGATCCCCTTCTTTTCTTCGCTTCTATTGGCTTGCGATTTCATCGAACACTCACAGTTGATGTTCGTGGGAGAGATTAATTTAGCTAATCAATATTTCGAGCTGAATTCCCGGAAAGTTTTAAGGAAAGAAAAGAAAGAAAGAATCACCTATTTCAAGGAAGTACGCTTGTTATACAGACCTAGAATCCGCAATAAATATATTTCTTTGAACATATGAAATTTGCATAAAGATCGAACTAAAGACATTCTTGTTACTTTTGTAATGTGCTAGAAAGTAGTCGATTTTGCTTCATAGTTCTAGTAATTTAGTGTATCATGTCGATGCGAGCACTGTCAATCGATGCGCAGCCGAGAACCCCAGAAACGTCAAAGTGAAAAGAGGAAGAGAGATAGAGAGAGGAATGGAGAAAGATATACAGAGAGAACATTCACGTTCACCATGAATGAGGAAAATAAAAATCGCGATAGCATGGTCCGGCGCGACGCATCCTATCGGCGAAAAGAACGCACGGTGTTGCGCAACCGCGAACAATATGTGTAAACATTGACGATAAAGTATCTTGTCTACGGTTAGCCGTTCGGCAGCGCGATACTAGATAAAAATCATTCTTTCGGCGCGAAAACAGAACCGTGGCCCATTTACTCTGACTCTGATAACCGTCTGAATAATTGTGCGCGATCATTCGGCCCCCGTCTTGAATCTCTGCGGGACGAGCTGATAACGGGGTGGAAATATTAACATCCAGTTATTTTCGATCGAAACCAACGAAGCTAAACTTGTACGATTTTTTCTTCATTTCCTCACGAGACACAAAAACGAGGAACAAATTCTTGCATAGGTGTATCACTGTAAAATTTCCAGTACAGTCCTGATCTAAGAAAAACCCACCGGCCCCTGTAGTTTCTTAGATGGTGTAGTTTTACCATAGAAGAAGATAGTGTGTTTCCGTTAACACTAAACCTACCACCACCGGTCAAGATGACCGGTTCCAGATTTATTATTTTATAATTATTGAAATAATAAAAATGATTTTATAAGAATTGATTGTATAAATATCTTTAGTAGAGCACGTATTATAATAGGAGCCGCACAAAGTCTAAATAAAATCAATCTTGTCATTTTTGTAAGGGAATATGTACCGGTTACTTTTAAGGCTCGGTTTAGTGTTAATACGACAATAAATAATTGTTTCAACGGAACCGTTGTATTACACTGTAGCGAATAACATTTTTACCTTCTGCTTATAATACTAATTCATTCATCGCCTTCGGAAACGCATCCTTCGTGTACACTTGACTTTGATGCATGTAACACCGAAAAAACCGGTTGAAAAAGGTTCGGCAAGAAGAGCAGACTCGCAGTAGAATAGAACTGGTATTTGAATTGTAGAAAAGCATTAGGATGCATTGGGTTTAGTCTATGTATTAAGAACAATTGGAATAGACAATAGCGATTCAGTGTTCGGAGCGGTTGAATCGGTAATTATGTGCGCAGCGTGGTCTAGTCTGATTCTGGTCTGTGGACACAAAGCAGTCGTTAATTTTAGTGGACAATCCACTTTGATCTGTGTGTAATTTGAACTATTGAAAATGATTCGATACGAAATGGGAGGGGGTGAGTAAAAGATCAAATATTTTTAGAAGATTTAATACGTATAAATGGCCCCGGGAATCTCTTCTTTAACCACTTGCCTTACAATATCGTGTCTGACTCGTGATAAATTTTCTCGAACAGATTCTGATGAAAATGTACACGTATGTTAATAATTTCCTTTAAACCGAAATCAAATTCTATTGCGGTTTCGTTAATCAGCTATCGGAGAACATGTAGGCATACAATAGATATAAATTTTATCCGTTTTTAGGAAATTACAATCTCCATAAAAGTTTTAATCGAACCGTAAAAACGTTAATGAAACCGTAAAATAAATGGTAGGACAAGGGGTTAATATTAAAAACGATTTTACATAATGTTTTCATGACTGAATGAAAATAATATTTTCGAGACTTTTCAGTCTCGAATAAAATATTTTTATATATATATTTTTATATTGTATTTCATAACCAGTTAGTGCAAGAAATTTTTAATCATCGCTTGACAGTCGGTCACAATTTTCTAAATGTATTTAGACATGAATAAAATGTCTCCTTTAAAATTAATTATAATAAAACATTTTTGTGCGTCATCTAAAAGCCGCTTGGGCTCAACAGAACTAATAAAAGCGCAGCACGTCCTGCAGTTTAATGAATTCCGGAGCGCGACAGTCGCACGATTTTTGCACCGTTTCCGGTTTTTTGCTCGCGTCGATCGAATCACAAAGTAATAAACGATTGTTGAACGAGTGCAGAGAACTGGAATCTTGCGTCACCGTGTGCTCGGTTGTCGTTCCGCAGCCGAGCAGAGGCCGGAGATGCGACACTCGACCTTTTTCACAATTTCCTTTGATCCCGATTGTGCCTTTTCCCAGTTCGCCTGATACCACCGATCGGTTCGGGGTCTCGTTACGCGACTAATTAGCTTCGCGGATGGATTGGCGCTCCAATTACCATGCTGCCGATGGGAAACGATCCTAAAAAGAGGAGATCGCGGCGGGAAATAAGGAAAAAGATGTTCTCCAACCGCGATCGACGATCTACCGGTCTCGTTTTCCACCGGGGAAATGTCGAGTCCACGGAAAAGCGACGACCACGACTACGAAACAGTGAAAATATTCAGACTTTAGAAATACTGTTGTAGCGTTTTCATCTTCGTTACAATCAATTTGCAACAAAAATTAAAATTCAACAGGAAGTTCTAACTAAAGAGATAGGCGTTTACTTGGATTATGTGAATTAAAAACATTCTTGAAACGATATTCACTGAGATATCGTTAGAAATCGGTATTGTTTCCGTTGCGGTATTGATAGATTCGATTAGGTACTCATGTTTAAGAAGTCGCCCAATAAATAAGCTAATGTCCATTGTACTGTGTGTTAATCCCTCTATCGGGCAGTTTGATGCACTGTTCCCGAGTTGAAGTATTTTCGAAATATTACAATAAGTATAAAAAGTACGAAACAATTGTGCAATTTTCATGACTTCAAAATGTTTGGACAAGTCAAAAAATGATCGTTCAAAGCGAGGGTTCGTGAGATTTTAAAAGTCAAAGTAATCTAAAACAGCAGGAAGGTTAAGGTTACAATGGAAGTTTCCGGTATTGTCTAATACGGTATTGTCTAATACGAATATTGATTGATTCGGAAACACAGACAAAAGACTCTAGGTCTACTATAATTGTGAGAAGATCTTTACAAAACTCACGACAACTATAGTCTTTAAATTCTAAACAAAGACCTGGATAAAAAAGCAGTAAAGAGCAGATCTCCGCAAAGCCTGCTTGCTCATGGATCCTAATCGATTTCACAGCAAATACACGTACAAAACAACGAACACAGGCACAGTTACGAAACAAAACAACGTAGTGACATTTAATGATACCGAGGATCCTCGGTGTTCCGACATTAGTCAACTTTACCCTATCGACAAGAAACAATAGTCTTTATACCGCGTTTTTTTTGCGGGAGGAATTTTACAGTCGAAAGAAATTTTCCTTGGCTAATAATAAGTTTCAACCGGGTAGTAGGAACTGTTGATCTGTTGCGTATATAATTAATAAGCATCGAGCTGCTCGCGGCGAGATGCAGCCGGTTGCAACGATGCAGTCCGTGGGCTGGCATCGTGCTCGCCGGTTCGATGACGAAGAAGAGGACGGTCTGTTTCCTTGTATTCCACAAGTAGAACGCTGACTGCGTGGCACAATCGCACAACAATAGAATGATGCTTCTGACAAGTTGCTCCCCGGCGCAGACAATCGTGCATGGGAACGGAATCGAGCGGCGCGTGTTGTCATCGGGAGATCGTACGTCCTTTTCTCGGAATGTAATGAGGTAAGAGGCCGATTACTATAATCGCCGTGCTCGTTATGCCGTTACAGCCGAACAACCGTCGGGATATCCTATTGTAACGGAGAATCGGAACGGTGACGATGCACGTGGAACACTCTCGCTGTCCGATTGACAGCGAATTTTATTGTATCTAAAACTAGATACAGCAAAGCCTCGATCTAAGGAAAACTCTCGGGTCCGTGGTATTTCCAAGGCATCTCGAGCAGTGGAGGGGATACTCGTTTTGCTTAGACCCCACAGTTTCCGTTTTCTTCGATCAAGGCTTTACTGTAATCACAGATTACTCCATTGTTTCAAGCTGCAGCTACTCATTATGATCGTAAATACATAAAATCCGCAGTCCGACATCCACAATGAATTAATGTACATATCACTGCATCGTTACCAACCTTGAAAAACGGTTAACGAAGATGCGTTTTCTGGTCCATTGTCTCCAGCGATTTTTCTACACAGATTAAGACACCTAATGCATACTGCTAATGCATCTTCGTATCTGATTCGCCTGAAACACGTTCCCCACCAACATATATAATATTGTTTGTACAATAGTCAGCAGATGAAGCATCTCTGGAACCACCGACGATAAACAAGCAATTATAGACCGAGAATCTTCTCAGTTTCAGTATGAATTTTATTAAACAATGTCAGTTGCGTAAAGATTGAGCATCTAGATCCTTATGATACTTTCAAATGACCATATTATATAAGAATAAAGCGAACAACAAAGAGTGAGAGATTGTAAGGCCGGATAGCAGAGGATACCGATAAAAAGGATAATCGCTTCTCCGTTGTAAAAGGGAACCATGATTTCATTTTCCCCGTGGTCTCCTCCGGATTAAAAAGCGTAAGTGTTTTTCGGCGTTACGACACCGGGGCCTTCTCGTGATGTGGAACAACGGGTTAGGTTTAAAAATAAATGAAATAATGTACTGCAGCTCGAGGAAACAGATGTCGCGTTTCAGACGCAGGAGAATAGTGACTACCAAATGCGAGAGCGAGGAAAGCGACGCGTAAATATCATTTATTGCCGGTTCGTTTACTAAAGCCGTTTAAGACGGAGCTTTCTCACTGTCGTAGCCACCCGTGGAACAAAACGCCAGCCGATTCAAAGTGACCTTTGCAATCCCGAAATGCAAAGCCGAAGAAAAAGAGCGTCGTAATTCGTTCCAGCTTGAGCCGCTCGAAATATCGCGAAACGTCTATTCCCGAGCTGGGAGCCCTTTGTCGGATCTCCCATTCTTTATACTTCACTCAAAACACTCTTATATGTCCTGGGGGAAACTCCGTAGCATTGCTAAACTCGTTCGACAAATTTCTTATACCGATACTGCAAACTTTATAGGGAAAAATGTGCAAAATTGATGTTCGTCGAATTTCTTCAGATTTTATAGGAAAAATCGTGCAAAATTGCTATTCAACAAATTTCTTGAAACCGAAAACTTTATAGGGAAGACTGTGCAAAACTGTTGAATTTATTCGACATTTTTCTAAATAGGTGCAAATTTTAACCCCTAGAAGAAAAACGAAAATTTATATTTTTTTTTAGATCATATTCTTTTTTTTACATCAATATTATAGATCAATATTGATTCCAAATTTTATTTCATCTAAACAGAAAGGCGTAACATTCATATTTGTCAGACTTTGTTTAAAATCTTCATCACCAGTTTGACTCGTTAAAATTCGACAAGGGGTTAAAGGTACGAGAAATTTTGATTGCAATAAAGGAAATAATGAAAATGTTGAAATAATGCTTCACAAATTTTCTCGTCGTCTCCATTTAATTTAAAAAATCAAGAGTGATTTAATAGGCTACTCGAAGTTTAATTTCGCTGTTATTTAATTCAACTTAACATGAATAGCCTGTAATTGAAACTGCTAAAACATTATCATTTACAAATCGAAGTTACAAATTACAAATATTGACTGACAGAACTCTATTATTCGGGCTAGTTAGATTTTATCACCGAGAGACAAAAACCCGTACAATCTGTATGGTTGCAATTGAATCTCAGACTCGGACCAGAACCGACACTCGAAAAATTCCTACAGCTGTACTTAAACGCAGAACACAGGATACTTAACATTCCCAGGCATAAATCGCTGTCAAACATCGACTCGAATTTCCCCCAAGTGCGCGACGTCTCTATCGTCCTTCGTTCTAATGGAGCAGCTAGGCCTCCAGCCACTCGACTGCAATTAATCTCATCGACCCGAGGACCAGGGGTGGTCTCCTGTACACCGAAACAAAACCAAATGTTAGTGAAAGACGCGGGCAACGTTCGAAACTCACTGTCAACGTCTTCACTCCTGCGACTTCTGCACTGCACTCCAAACCTCGATATAGGAACTTCAAATTTTGTGATTGCATGCTTGGGTACTTCATTTTGAATATTTCTGTTCATTATTAATATAAAATGTGTGAATGTAAAAACATCGAGACAATTTGAGAGCAAATTCTCAATTTATCAAACTTGTTAAAGGTAGACAAACATTTTTATATGGTTCCTGTGTCTGGTGATTGACGACGAAAATATTTATTTTCCATAAAGATTCGCAATCTACTGATGAGATTATAAGGGTACGTTGGCAGGACATTACGTCGACTCCTACCATTCTACAGCGGACCAGCAAAAAGTAAAATCAGCTGCGAAGTCGTAAAAATAATTGCAGTCCAACAATTTCACTTAGCGCCTCACTAAATGAAAATTTACTCGGTCGCCTAACGCCGGTCTGCAACGAAACGTTTGATTTACGGTCGACAATGTTCCCAGAGTGAAGGCTTAAATCAAGGTTCACAACTGTACCGCGGACTTTATGGGTTTATGGCATTCATAAGTGTGTCACTCCCGGCGTCGCGTAACATTTAGCAAAATTCGAGGCGACTTTTATGTCATTAGCGACTCGAACGTTTAACAAGACCGTGCGCGGGACACAAAGAGAGTTACGAAAAGTGATTTTGTCCGGTGTACAAGGTTCTTTTTTGTCGCGGTGACAATTTAGCAAAAGTGCCCGTAAACCTGTGCGGAAACTCGCTGAAACACTGGGTGTATCTTTAATTCCGCTCGGAAAGCTTTTACCTATGCGATAAATTATCCGGTTGCCGGCGTTACAGGTTTCACAGCGTCGTTGCACGTCGCTGAATGATTCATGTTGTTAGAGGAGCCGTGTGTCCACGGCGATTCCCTCGTCGCGTTGGCGGAGAGCTGCCAGGCCGATCGTCAATTCCCACAACAATGCGGATCATTGAGCTGCTTTGTTCTCTCGATTCGGGATGATCCAGATACGCTTTCGTTCATCTCGGCCGTTCGGGTCTCGACGAGATGGCGCGGCTCTGCTCGTATAATTTTGGTTAATTTTTTGGACACTATTAGAATGTTAGACCTCATGCTCGTTGAACCTGTTTGCTCCCAGGCAAATTGGGATGCGAAGACGATCGATGCGACGCAGATAGAGCGTTGATAAAAGATCGAGGAAGCAGAGCGACGGCGGGCATTCATTATACTAAAGAGAAGAATGGAAGCAGAGAGACCCGGTAACGCGAATCGAATCAAATTAAAGCTCGCTGCACAATTGCGAGCGGGGGCAGCATCGATATGCAAGGGCACGGAATCGGCCGAAGAAAGAAGAAAGGAAAAGGGCATCGTGGCCGGGGGCCGGGAACAAAAGTGGAGGAAACCGAACTGGAGCAGAGCGAGGGAGGCCGGGAAAGAAGGGCAAGAAGGGCAAGAAGAGAAGCCGAGGGTCTTCTGGAGGCGAGTGTGGGCTCGAGAAGTGGGGCCATGTGTTCAGTGTCAAGTTGCTCGAATCTTAGCCCCGGTCCGGCGAGATCTGGCTTCGTCCTTCGCACGCTCTCTTTTCCGACTCTCTCTCTCTCTCTCTCCCTGGAGAGAAATGAGAGAGAGAGAGAAATGGTACACGTGCACGCGTCACACGACGCCGTTGTGTTCCGAGAGATAGGAGATGCATGGACTTTTACGAATTCGGAATTTGAAAGAATTGTGGGCCTTGCTGCAGAAGATACTGCTCCAGTTTCCTCGGTTCTAGGAAATTTAGAAAGATGTGTTTGTGAAATGATTGCCATAAATTACAACTAAAACCAGAACATTAATTTGTGTTGCCTTAGAAAAGAGACAAAATTGTATTGACTTAAATCGTGTACAATTTTCATAATAAACTTTATAATTTCTATAATTGTGAGAAGAAAAAAATTGAAATCGGTCATTTTAAACAAATTGCATTAACTTTATTTTATTTTGTGTCGTAAGTGGACAGCGGATTTTATGCATTTATGAGGAAATTAAAACAGTAAAAATATTAGAAAAATGTAAAGATACTGTTATATTATTTTCGATCTATTGAGAAAAGGAATAAATATCTATTTCACTCCAATTTGTTGTTATTCACAAAAAACATGTTTATTTTACATAAAGATCCGCGGTCTACTCACAAGTATTGTCGGCCAGTTACGGAAACGTTCTCTCATGCTTACAATTGAAGTCTTCCAATCACATAAATAAAGTTCTGCATTCATTTCGAAAATTTTTGCCACGTTGCGACGAATCTACAGGCTCTCGCGAGCGTGTACGAGCGTACAGTCGCGTATGCGAGCGTGTAGGATCGTGTAGGCCTCCGAAAGACGGGGGCGGTTGCTCGGAGAAGAACACTAACGCGTTCCAGATGCTGCTCGCTTTGTTCCCATCGATGCTCTCTCGCAATGCCTGAAATTTTCTCCCGTTCTACCAGTCAACACTCACCGCCATGCTCTTTCTCTCCGCTAAGTTAAGTATTTCCGTTCGATTGTTTTTGTATATTTACCCTCGAGCAACCGCGCGCGTTCGAGCTGCTCTTGGCTTGCGCTTTGTTTGGACACTCGCGAGATCATCTAATTCACTTACGTTTCCGAAACCAGCCCTTCCTTCATCATTCCTCTCTTCCTTTGGACGCAGCAAACTAGAGCAATTCAACCCTTAAACGCCCATTCAAAATAGTTAAACAATTCACTTTGCTTTCGGTAAATTCTTTCAACCCTGTTGATTATAATATCCTTCAAGTTGGTTCGAATAATTAAGATTCCACTAAATCGTGTATTAAACAATCAAATATAATGCAAATTGTGTCGTGTTTGGACTCGTTTTAACCAGAAAAGGGTCACGAACGTGTTGCTAAAAGTTTTGTAAAAAATTGATTAGAAACAACAAAGTGTCACTGAATTGACATTGTCTCGCGGATGTATCTAAAACGCTTCCTATACTATATCGGAGTATATACTCGATAACTATATCGAGACAGTTGATGGTCTTATCCGATAGAACAAATGGAAACGCGTCGAAATTCCGTGTACAAGGAAAAGTACAGTGTTCGGTTCGTCTATGGTCGACGAGAGGTCAGGTCACACGAGGCTATTCGCGCGATTGATTACACGCTATCAGTCTATCGTCGGATGTTTTTGTTACCATCCGTGAACGGTACACGGCGCCAAATAGACTGAAATATATAGGGTGATACCAAAGAAACATAGGAGACACGTCTCACCTTCCGATTCCGAGATGACAAGAAGAAAGTTCTCACGGCGAGGCGAGTGCATCTCCTCGCGAAGGGGAAGACAAGAAAAATGTTTCGGGATACTGCTATTAAACGATACTATAAAATTAAACATCAGCATCGTGGATATTACTACAGTCGCGCGTAATTGCTGCCACTTTTTCCTCCGCGATTTATCTCGCCGTCCCCTGTTAATTAAAATGCTCCATCAATCATTAACCCGCGAATTCTCCTAGCAGTTTATATCTTTATAGACTAATTTATGGGAAGAAATGTTAACAGCATGCAGCCTCTCTATTAATGCTTTTATTGGGCTCTTAGGGGGATAATTGCTTCATTAACGTTCGCACAGGATTTTATGCAATCCGCTAATAACTAGACGGAGGATCGTTACGCGGCCGAACAAAAATTTCTTTGATCGGCTGAACGGGTTGAAGACAATGCGGGGTGCAGCCTATGACATGATGAACATTTTTTTTGATGCAGTTAATTAATTTATGTTTGCCTGTACAACGCTATTTTTCAATGTTGCTGAATCGGTCTATTATTTTAAATTTTGCCCACATTAATTTTTTTGTTGAAACGAATTTAATCTGCATCGAATTATTATTGTGATTGCGTTGAAAGATGTTTCGGTAATTCAATGCACTTCGAGAAGAATCGGTCTCGAACGTCGTCAAAACAATTTTTACGTAATGCAGCTTCACTGTTGCTGCATCGAAGACATCTGCTCTCTATCTGTTTCCATCGACGCCATGACGCCACCGCGATTATCGAACGATTGTCTGCCGTCGATTCATTAAACAACGAATCTGTAACCAAATTCTACATGTACACAACAGTTGCTGATAACTTATTAAATATTATTGTATCGTGTTTAATCAAACTGATACATTGAATTTCTATTCCTAAACAGTGCGGATGAAATTACAATCAAGTCATTTTTATAAACTCATCATATGCAGACCAGTCAACTTTAATATTTTGTAGGCTCAGTATTAAACAAATATAAGAAATCGTGGAGAAATACAAAGTGGTACAGAGTCTAGAATAGAAAATGGATGAATATTCACGTGGGATTGATTTTAATAAATCTCGTTTCCCTTCAGGATCCAGCGAGGATCTTCGAATTTCGAGTCGAATATTTAGCAGCTCCATGCCCAGAAATCTTAGGACTGGCGCAGGAAACTCGAGCACATTGTCTGCAAGTGCTCTTCAGGTTTCTAAGGGTTTTCGAAGCAGGGGTGATTTGTTGCGACAGGGAAAGGTTCTTAGAACCGCGCTTCCGCACTCGAGCCAACCACCGAAGACAACTCTAACAACTTCGAATTCGAGCACCGTCTGTTTCCAAAGTGTTTCCTTTCTGGGGACAATATTCTGAATTCCGTGGGAACTGTCCCAATGTGCAGATGCATCCTTTGTTCCAAGCTGCATCCAAATGCAATTATTCATAAAAGTATCAAGTAACACTATATACAGTGAGGAGCAAAAGTCAACACACATACGATATTTTTACAAAAATGTATTTTTATCTAATGTTTGCAATTAAGTACAATATTTCTGCTTTCCAAAAAGATTTAAACAATCGTGATATTATTATTATTTCGATAAATACAAATTGTTTCCGTGTAATCGGTTTTGCACCACAATTCATTTTCAAATAAACATTTCATATTTTTAATATCTTGTCCAGAAGCCTTTGGAAAGAATATATACATATATATTTCATGTAGTAATATTTTATATTCACATTTAATTTTGTGATATGAAAATCACGGGGAGATGTATAAATTTTAAGTGGAGGGTTGAAGAGCTGCTCTTCTCGTCAATTCATAACAAAATTACCAATCGGCTCACAGAAAGATGGCGCTGAACCCGCGGCATAAAAGAAACAATACCAAAGTACGCGGACGCAGTGGCATTCAAAGGAATACATTACCATCGTCGGGAAAAGCGAGGCAAAGAAAAAGAGTAGAAAAAGCTAGAGAGAGAGAGAGACAAAGAGAGAGAGAGAGAGAGAGGGAGAGAGAAGTATCGAGGGCGTGAAAGGCTGAGGCCGCGTAATCCGTCGATTTTTCAAAGCCAGCATGCGCGTCCGTCGCGGCGTTCTGGTGTCAGCATAGAAATAAGGAATTTCAGTGGTCCGTGGTCCGCGGCAGGAGTGTGCTGTTACACATAAAGCGAGAGCGAAAGAGAGAGAGGAAGAAGAAGTAGAAGAAGAAGGAGGAAAACTCGCGGCAGATAGACCAGGGCGTAGGCAGGGCCTGAAAGGGCGAATAGCAGCATCAGGAAGGGCTGGGTGAGCGGTGGTGGGTGTCCGCTGATAACGTATTCTCGGTAGAAGGAAGAAGACTGACGGAAGATTGCTTTTACAGCAGCCGACAGCGAGCGTTGTCGGTTCCTGTGAATGTGTTCTTTCCGCTCCTCGCTTCGCTTCGCTTCTCTTCTCTTCGCCTTCTGCATTTCCCGTCGCGTCGTGGAAACCGAGAGGACTCTTTCTCTCTATCTTTCTCTGGCTTTCTCTTTCTGTTCGGGGCTGGGACAGCTCCAGGGCGCCTGCGACCGTCTCTGACGGCGATACCGTCGCGACGACGATGACGGTAGCTCTGTTTATGTGTGTGTGTGTGTAGTGGTCGTGCAAGCCACCCACGACCCTGGGCTCGTTCTTGTGTGCCTGTGGTCCGCACCCGCTCATACATAAACAAGAGATCGGCCGACGCCGCTTCAAAAGAAGAGACGCTAGCTGCGACTCCATTATGTAGAGCATATCCCACGGCGGTCCTATAAAGAATACTAACGATATGGCTTTCTCTCCCTGCCAAGGCGAGCACGCGATCTTCGACCACCATGAGAACCGCTGCCGCGAACACCCTTCCTCCGAGAAAGCCGTCCTGGGACTTTTTCTTCAACCCCCTCGGTGGATTCAGAGTCGTGGCGGTGCTGGAAAACTGTCTTTTCTAACAAAATCTTACAGGCTCGGTCTCGTAAGATAATGTACCGCTTTCTTCACCTCCCGATTGTCAGGTGACCGACTCCGAGTCCTGATATTCTAGCGTGAAGATGAAATCGCGTCCTTGTTCTACACCCCTTCAAGGTTGAGATTTATTGAATCACTTGTTTTGGTCTCATCTGTAGCATCTAGAAGGAAGTAGAACTAGTGTCATAGTTATTTTTACTGGAGGACAACCGTCGCAAATGGATATTATTGATGTTGAATGGAAGTTCTGCCTGGTTACACCTGAAGAATGATTCGATCTACAGGTCAAAGGTGGTCTGCAAAAAACAGTGATCGGGAAAATGTAAATCGCAACCATTTTTCTAAATCCCCCATTTACATAAATTCTCCTGTAAAAATCGGTGTTAGAGAAACATTTATGCGTCTACTTCTTCTGGTTTTCTGCAGATTCATTGTACTGCAGATGGCATTTCTAAGAGACACAAAAAGATGACGGTTATGAAAACCAACATTTCTTCACTAGTTACATTGGCTAGGGACTCTCTGATTTCAAACAGTCACCCCAACAAACGTAGACACATGGTCCACAAATCCATCGCAAGAAGAATAAAATGAAATGCTAAGTGAAAATGTTAACTAAAAAATATAAATCGGATAGGTACTTCTGTATAGCCAAGGGTTTCTCTCGGCGCAGCACTCGTCCCATAAACGCAGCTCTTGTATTATTTTCTCCCGGTTCTTTTTGTCTTGCGCTCCGATCTGTCCGAGGGGGGCGAAGAAGAAATAATTGAGATAACGAGACAGAGAATACGAGAAAGTAAATTAATGATCTCTCTTATTCGGTATTGTACGCGGGCGCCTTCCGAAGGGCCTCGCCGCGGCTTCGACACCACGAAATTAGTCAATAGCGCATGTCTTCGTTTCCCTTTAGCTCTCTCGCGGCCGCGTAATCAGCGCTCTGTGGTCGGACTTAATTATACAGCACTCGGTGCCGACCGTTTCCATCGCATCGGGGCTCACTATAACGACTCGACAAAAATCCAGTGTTCCATCGCCTTCGGCTTGGAAATTAGTTTCACGCCCCTGCGGGGACTCGGCGACTGTTATCAATTTAATTCCTTCGATCCGACGCCCTCGATCCTCCGACGTCTAGACGTCGGGTCCGTTTTGACCCACAGTCAATCTGTATTCCAATTTTGAAAGACGGTTTAAATAATTAGCTAATTGTATTTCATCCACATACAATATTCAGTGTACAAATTAATTCATCACCTATCCTCATATTGTTCATTTATGAACGACCAAAATATATTCAAGTCCTGAAAAAGGTTTAATTCATCTAATCAATGGATCTAATGATCCAATGATCTAATTCATCTAATTAATGGATTCGGTAAAAGATTTGAATAAAAAACAAAGTTACCATTGATTAATTGTGAGAGCCACGAATTAATTTCTTCGCAATCATATTAAGGGAATTATTTCGTGTAGAGTTGAATATAAAATCGTTTCAATATATTGGCTCGCATGAAAACGAATATAAAATTTTAGAATTTAATTGCTGTTCACACAAAACGTGTCCAATTCAAGAGAACGAACATGCTCCTCCCTAGATATCCCGCAAGATATCTCGCAGCGGAAGTCGACTCCAAGCAGTTTCGACTCTTGTTACCCCCTCATCGGGAACGAAACACACCATCGCCACCCCTGCAAGGCTACTTGAGCCCGAACAGATGCCGCACCCCCAAAAAACCATGCTCCCATTGTGCCACTAATAGAAAGTCAAGCGTCGGCTTACACAGTACTGCCCTGCAGTCCTCGCGCTGCCAGTTCGGAAAAATTTCACTGTCAACATACGGACCCTTTAATTGGTACCCACGCGACCCGAAGCCAATCAATTGTGAAATGTGATTTTCGAGTTTATCGCGGTTGCGTCATTGAAATTAGTATTTCGAATCCTCGATCGAGGAGCATCGATTATTTGTGACATGTCGAGGAATATTCGGGCATTGGATCGTTGATAGTGACAGTTTTTGAAAAATCTAGTGTGTGCGTGAGACTGTTCAGTGCTATGGTCGTGAGGAGGATTTCAGGAGATAATTATTCGTTAGTACTCTCTCTCTCTCTCTACTGTATAGTTCGTAAATTTAATTTGAGATAAATGTATTTCTTGTGTGGCCAGTGCCTTGGTACCGATTTTTTAAATTTGTCTTCACTAGTCATAAATTAAATGTCAATCTCTGATAAGAATCTTTATGAACACACTTTCACATCTATTCTGACAATTATTCTACACATTATTCTTATATAGTAACATCAACGAATTATAAATATTGGGTTGGCAACTAAGTGATTGCGGATTTTGTCGATAGATTCTTTAAAATCCGCAATTACTTAGTTGCCAACCCAATACAATTTCAACCCCCGTTATGAACTTCTATGAACAAACTTTCATATTTATTTCGACAATTATTCTAGACACTATTCTTATATAGTAACATCAGCGAATCATAAATAAAATTTCAACCCCTGTTATGAACCTCTATGAACAAACTTTTATATTTATTTTAATAACCATTCTACATAGATTATGATTACACAAGCAACATCAACGAATCATAGAGATACATTGCACCAATGAATTGCCTACCAAACGTCCCAGAAACCACAGCGAAATATTTCCAAAATGGCGAGCCAGAAGTCGCGAGTCCTCCCCACCAAGGCACAACAGTTACACGTTCCGGGTGAAATGATAGAAATTAGCGAACCAGAGTTCGAAGTTCAGTGTTCGCGCTTCCGATCGTAATTCTTAAGCAGTCTGATAACGGGCCGACATCGATAAACCTCATCCGTTACGAATGGGAGATAAATCAGCGAGACTTCCCCCTCCCCCTTCCTATTCCCAACGAGTGTCCCTCCCTCTTCCCTCTTTCACATTGCATTTCCATTCATTCCGATACCGATTCATTAACTTGGCGAAACGAGGAATTACACGAATCATCTTGTTCCTTTCTGCGCGGAGATACCTGCGCCCTTCTCTTCGTTTCCAACCCCCTGCGACGCTGAGCCATCTTGATATTCAATGGGAACGTCAGCAGAACAGCGTTTTATTTCCATTCGATAAAAGGGAACCGCGTGCACTGTTGTAGACTACAACTTTTCTCTTTTTTCAAAATCGAGCTCTTCAAACCTTCGATTTAAGAGCATTATGTTCTGGAGTGGCCATTTTTGGAGATTTTCTTTGGAGGAATCTCTCTGAAGACTGTTTTGTATAAATCTGTCGTGTATGTATTTAGAATTGATTGAAGTATGTTACACATTTTTTTCAAGCCGAAATATTTAAAATTGTATGAAACGTACTTTTTTGAAACATGATCGAATTATAATAAAGTTGCGGGTGGAAGGGGTGAGATATGCATACTCGTTCCGATTGTATTGGAGCTTAATCGTGTTCCGGTTCTTATTACGTGCTATCGTAAATCATTATGAAATTACCCGGTCCCAGTAAACTGAAACGCAATTATCTCGCGGTTACGCGGTGTTTATACGGCGCCGAACACAATGCCCGACTTATCGGGAAAGGTCGAACATCCCAGTTACACTTACTCCGTTGATAAACTATCATTGAAACCAATGTTACAAGTGCATATAAAACTGCATCTTATCATTGAACGCGGCTCTTGTCGCGGATGATCCTCTATTCAGTTTTGCGTTGCGTTTCATTTCCGGCTGCAAGATTTCCATTTTTTCCGAAAAATTATAATTCTTTTGATTTTCGACCATTGATCACCTTTTATATTTTTCTTGTTCGATGTTCAACTTTCTTGGAATTTCCTGGTGTAGGACAAAAATTGTTCAGTTTAGTACAATTCGATTTTTCCATGCCTCATTTTTTCTGAGATATCAAGGTGACCTTCAGTTCTTTCGAAATCAGCGCACATGTTTTTTTAGTTTAGTTTAGAAAGTCAGCTTGATATCCCAGAAAAAATAAAGAAAACAAATTGTACTCATTCGATGCATCCTTTGAAATGCAGCATAATTCATTAAAAAGTTTTCTAACCCTAACACCACTAAAAATTGCTGTACTATTATTCACAATATTGTTTATATTATTCAATATATTGGTATCTAATCAATTACTACACATTCAATCTCCATAAAATTCCATATCCATAAAATGGAAAAAATCATATACAATAGAATTATTCTAGATCGGAAGAAATGTTTAATTTTCAAGTTAAAAAATGGCTCCGACTGCAAAGGGTTAATACAAACAATAGACATTTATTTTAACACTGAACCTACCGAGCACTAAAAGCGATAAAAATGTTTTAGCTTATAAAAATGACCTCTCTATTTATTTAGATTTTTTGCCGTTTTTATTACAATATGTGCTTGGACAAAGAAATCGTTCGAAACAATTTCCATGTAAGCAACTTAATAATTTCAATAATTGTGAAATTAAAAATATAAAACCGGTTATTTGACCGGCAGTGGTAGGTTTAGTGTTAAATCATCCGTAACATTTTCGTATACTGTTTCTACGTAACACAGATGTTTAAAGAGAACAACGTGTTGAATATTTTCGTATATTTTTGACTAATTGACATGTGGTTCAATTTTTTTCCTAGTTACGTCTATTTATACCGTGAAAACTGCGCTATGCCAATAGATCCAGTGTTCTGCATTCTCGGGGCGACTTGAAAGGAGAAACGCGGCGGAAAATCGAGCTGTTGTCCGCAAGATAAATTTCGCTCGGTGGCCGCGCGATTCTGTCATTGTCACGTTGCCGGCTCACGGTTCCGCCGCCGTTTCCATTGTCTAACTGTAACAGAGAGGACTCGCTCTAGATTTTACCCAGCAAATTCGTTTTTGTCGACGCGAGAGACAGAGAGAGAGAGAGAGAGAGAGAGAGAGAACACGACAGTTGAAACTCGTCGCTGTCCTTATACGAGAAGTATTTCCATCACGAGAAAACAGAAAGCTGCGCTCGTATCCCTCGGTTGTCTATTCGGCAAAATCTGAATAGCTTTCAAAGTTGCGCAAACATTTCCACCGAAAATTTGCATTTCGTTCTTCGTAATTATCTAAGCTTTCGTGACAGTGGCGGGAGTTTATATTCAAACACTATAGCATGTACAATGAAATAATTGTTCAAACCCTTTGCGGCCGAGGATTTTTTAAAACATTGAAAGTGAAACCTTCTTCTCCCGAAGAAGGTAAATTTTTTAAATCTGTGAAGAATATTGATCTTTCATCACTGTGATAATTAAATTATTTGTTTGCATCTTCAACACTGGAAGTATTCAAATTTTTTCTTTCGCAATTCGTGAAGTTATAGAAATATATTCTTAAGAAACTTTTTATAATTAACAACGGAAGAAATTTTAAAAATTGAGTTTTGGCGATGGAGAGCTGGTTCATCGGAACGTCCGGCAAAATTGCTTCGCGAAATGGTTTGTCTAAACGCGAAGAAGCCTAGGCCCCGGCCTAGGCCGGAACGAAAACAGTCGCGAGCCGGCAAAAAAAATATATTTTTAACCGCCAGATGCCGTCAAGGACCGGCGACTGAAATCACACGGGGGACCGACGAGAAAGCACGCGAAACGCGCCGACAATCGCCGAATTTGTTTCTCCGGAAAGGACCCAGGACGCGCACGCCCCCGCGAGACTGGTCACCAAATAAATTTCTGTTCTCGTCCATGAGCAATATACCAGTGCCGGTATTTAGACACCGGAAACTACATTGTCTAGGTATTCCTATGACGAGTTATTTCTAGGCTGGGCTTTACTGCCAACTACCTCGCGAATCTACTTTGTCTTCTTTCGAGCCGGCGAATTTCTAGTTGACAGTGGAATGGTGGAAAGTGGACGTTGTTGGAGAACGTTTTGAACCATCGCTTGTCAATTAGAAACTTTAAACATTATTCAGTTCGTGGGCCTTCTTGTAAAATTGGTTTTTTGGCTTGTGCAGAAATAGTGAAATTTTATTTTGTTGTAAATCATTTTTCTGATAAATTGCAGTACTCATCGATTGTTGGAAAAATTATTTTGAAGCAATAAATGGCTTTATAATGATATGTAAGAGGTATTACAAGCAAGCGACTACTATTCTTGGATTAATATTTGGCACCTCCTTTGAAGTACTTCTATCGTTAAAATTTCCGAACGCAATTGCTATCGCACAAGTTTTATATTTTTGAAAACCAAATTGAAACTGACATTTTAATTATCTGAGCGATAAGTTAAACAGTAGAAGAGTACAGGAATATGTCCACGTGTAATTAATCCGGTCAAGATCGATACATCGACGAGGTCGTAGAATAATTTAGCGTGTCGTACCGTCGTAGCGTGTTAGTCATCAATGACTAACTCCGCATGAATGAAAAGTCCGGGTCGATCACTGGCAACCAATATGGCGACGGATAACCAGCTACACCAGCTAACAATCATGGTTCTACGTAGTCGAAAGTCCATCTTGTGATCCTAAAGATAATTATAGGATTGTGCCAAATTTCTCCACTGACAATCCTTTCTCGATTTTCTGCTTGTATCCGAACATTTTTCAAAAATGCACATAGCGAGTTTTGAAACTATACTCGTAGAAACCTTTTTCGTAGAAACTAGAATTTGTTGCAAAGGTTTGTAGACTCCGAAAATATTAGAAGTTTTATCCTTCATCTTTATATTAAATTACTAATGCTCGCAGCGCAAAGGTACGATCATTTGTTACTTGATTTACAAAGCAATTTTGCAAACTACTAAACTAATTCCGACGTTTCGATCTTTATTTAGATCATCTTGAGGGGTTACTAGAATTGCGTCTGTGAAAATTTTGAAATTTAGGAATACATAACGAAATCATCATAAATTTTATCTTTATATTCGAGAAAGCAGAAGTCTGTACCAAAATTTGAGAATACCTAAGTATTAACATAACGGGTAAAGAAAATTTTCTTCAACTGTGTCCAGGAAGCGTTCGAAATTTTGCGATCCTCATCGTCTTCGTCGCATCGATCGAACAATATAATTAGATGATTATTACTGTATCAGTACTGCGCTGGAAATAGTTCTCCGAAAGCGGGTATTATCGATGAAACACCTGCGAAGGGTAGTAATTAATCATTGATCCAATGAAACGTTCACTTCACAGATCCCGTTATAGTCGGGCGCCGTTTCCTCGAGCGACACGACGATCGCTTCTTTCGAAAACTGTCTGAAATCTGAAACATTGAAGCCTCGGAATGTCGTGTGTCTAAACGGGGACGACACCCAGTGTAGCGTTGGCAACTGTCACGAGCTTGTAATTTCCAAGAGTGATGAGACATCGGGCTTCGCGAAAATAAGCCGCCTTTCTTTTGTTTAACACTCGCGCCAATTTGATACATTTTTCAATCAGTCTGACGAAAAATAGCGACAATAGCGCAGCGTTCTGTTAGTTATTATGAACGACGCGAACAATTTATCTTATTTGTTTATTTTTAAAGAGGAAATTTATAAAATCTTTTCCGATTCCATCAATTTCCTCAATTTTAATTACTTACAGAGTAGCTTGTTTATGAATAACAAAATTCTCTGACCAGAAATGATCTTTTCAGTGCTACAAAAATTTCATAAAATTTAGGGTTGATCAATTTTTAAATCTGTCTTCTGATTTCCTCGCCGAAAAGAAGCACAATTTTAATTTCGGAAAAAGCAGCTCCGTTACAGCTAAAAAATTCTTTTGTCCAATTTTTTCAAGCCTTCGATCATTTCTCGAGCACAAAATTTAATGCAATTCTGAACCTCAGCTGGCGAGCTTCTCGGGGCGAAATTTTTACAAAGAAAGAGGAGCCGTGCATACGATTTGAATAAATCCAAATTCATGAGTCAGGGTATACTTTCCCGAAGAGTTTTAAGAGACCCGCAAACTAGCATTCCCGCGGAGTCCATCAACGTTTCCAATCTTCCCGGGGCCTGGAACTTGTTATTCGGTCAGCAAGCGAGTTAACCGGCAACAATTCTTTCCTCGTCTCGAAAGGACGGTCGATTTATCGCCGAAGCTCTGCTACTTTATCAGGGTACGCGGCTTTTTCGGGCGTGTGTGCAGAACTCGTGCGTCTGTATCCGACGCAACGGGAGGAGAGCACGCGTTCCCGTGTGACGGGCGTGCATCGGTGCACGCGTAACATCGGTGCACCCGCTGCTGCATCCCGCGAGAGAAAAAAGCGGGCCCGGTCACGCGTGCACGCCGCGCCCGGCTGAAAATGCAACGACGAGTGCATTGTGGCGCAACCGCGCGAGCGCGCTGCACGCTTTGTTCGACGATGCGAAGGAAAAGCGCGATTTCCGCAAATTCGCGGAACGCGGGGAATGCCCGGAACGTTGCTCTCGTCGGATTCACGTTCCGCGAATCTGTCGCGCGGATTTTCTGCGATTTTCTGCACTATGTGCTTTGAAAACTTGATTTACGTTGAGAGATAAGGAAGTCGGTCCATGACCTACCTTGCGTGAGAGATTGAGTTTAGAATTGAATTCTAATGAATTTGATAATGAGAAGAAATCTATAAGGCCAATGGAAAAATTGGTTTTGCAAAATTAGATTACTATGTCTTCAATTCTTCAAGAGATGAGGAAGTCGTTCCGTGACGTACCTTGCGTGTGAGATTAAATTTCGAATTGAATTATAATGAATTTGATAATAATAAGAAATCTATGTCTCTGATTTTTTGGGAGATGAGGAAGTCTTTAAATGACCTACCTTGCGTGTGAGATGGAATTTCGAATTGAATTTTAGTGGATTTGATAATCAGAAGAAATCTTTGCCAATGAAAAAATTGGTTTACTATATCTTTGATTTTTTGAGAGTGAAGAAAATCCTCCAATAGGCTGCCTTAGATGTTGAATGAATTTCGAATTGAATTACAATGGATTTGATTAATCTTCCCACGAAGGTACGACAAACCTCGCTCGCATCGATTAGAAGATTTCGGGAGCAAAATCAGTCGGAAAGCATGGTCGCCTCAGTTGACCTCGCAACCTCAGCTTCCCAGCTCCGCGCCGCAAGATAATCCTCCCGACGCGTAAATTCGCGTCTCTCCTCGCCTCTCGCCCCTCCGTCCCTCGACTCTCCGATCTTGGCCGATTGATAGAAAGAGGGATTACGACATTCGCGTACAACAATAATAATTCCACGCTCAATAATCGCGCTTAATTACTGCGCCTCATGTCGCGATTACGTAATCGGGTATCGTGGCACGGATGCTGTTGGTTCGGCAGCCGACGACGACGTCTCGCCTCCATTCACGATTTAGATTTAGATTTGGTAATTTGTAGACGGAAATGAGCGGACCAGGGCTACGGCTAGCCCCGACAAATTAACGACAGATGGAGTTTAGACGGGTCCCGAAGGGTCGACGGTAAGGAGACGACCTCTTCGCAGACACACTTTGCTGGTCCATCTTTGAAATCCGTTTAGTCCTCCGTCGGGAATGATCTTTGATTTCTGGAGAGGGTCCTACATGGTCGACCTGAAAGACAGCCTTCCACACGACAGCCTTCCACAATACAAGCTTCTAAAAGACAGGCTTCTAAAAGACAGATCCAAAAGACAGATTTAAAAAACAGGCTTCTAAAAGACAGACTTAAAAGACAGACCTAAAAGACAGACCTAAAAGACAGACCTAAAAGACAGGCTTCTAAAAGACAAACCTAAAAAACAGGCTTCTAGAAGACAGACCTAAAAGATAGACTTCTATAAGACAGACCTAGAATACAGGCTTTTAAAAGACAGACCTAGAAGATAGGCTTCTAGAAGACATGGTTCTAAAAAATACAGGCTTCTATAAGACAAACCTAGAAGACAGACCTAAAAGAGAGGCCTAAAAGAGAGGCTTCTATACGACAAACCCAAAAGACCGACTTCTTCAAAACAGATACCTAAAGGACATATTTCTAAAAGACAGTCCTAACAGACAGTCCTAAAAGAATCCTTAGAGACAATTCTAAGAGAGTCTCAAAAAACAGTCCTGAATGATTCTTAAAAGGCATTCCTAGGAGCCAGTCCTAAAAGCCAGTCTTAAGAGCCAGTCCTAAGAGCCAGTCCTAAGAGTCAATACTAAGAGCCAGTACTAAGAGACAGTCCTAAAAGAGTCCTAAGACAATCCTAAAAGAGTCCTAAGACAATCCTAAAAGAGTCCTAAGAGACAGCCTTAAAAGAGTCCTAAGAGACAGCCCTAAAAGAAACAGTCCTAAAAGAATCCTAACAGACATCCCCAAGAGACAATCCTAGATCCTTGCTGTAAAAAACAGATCCAGAAAGATGATCGAGCGAGCCCGGGCGCAGAAGAAGGCAAAGGGTTTAATTGTCCACCGAAGATTTCCTGTGGTTGCCCAGTTAGAGGATAGCCGTAACTCAAAGTCCTTGGGTTGCCGGGCCGTTTGTCCACAGAGAATGATTTACAACGGATTGTCGGCAGCATGCCATTAACCGTGACATATGCTACCGTGAACCATCGCGCATTATGTATTGTAACGAGATTCCTGATCGGGACACGCGAAGAATATAAGCGGCCGTGGACGTGTAACACGACTTTGTTGCTACGGTTGCGCAAGACGCCGCGGGACACGAGGAAACAAAGTGCTCTTTATACTGCGTAATTGTCAGAAAAACAACAAAAACGGTCGGGGACGGATGAAAACCGCTTCGAAAGAAACTGTAGCAGCCTCCGGCTCCGATAGAAACGCTAGCTAATGTGTAGTCTAGCGATACGAAGTAAACATTCGCTGTGTCAATTCTGAGAGACACAGCCCCTGGCAAACATTAAATATGATATACTACGAGATAAATCTAATAATTCATGTGATGATGTAGGCAATTGAACAATAATTACTCTGTGTTATTCTGAAATATAATCAAACATTTTATTTCTTTACAACTTGAATTTTTTATTTCTAACATTTATAGGAGACCTCAATGCAATCACAACCGATCTATACTAACTAGCGGATTTTATGCATTTAGAAAATTCAAAGAAATTTGAAAGTGTCGATAATAAATACAAGTAAGGATAGTGTACTCAAAAGCAGTGCCATCGCGAAACGATGACACAGAGAAACGCGTTTTTTAGCTACACTTAAATGTCAGTGAAGAGATCGTTCTTCCATCATCGGGAGGTTGATGACGACCATTGCAATTGATTAATTAATATAGACAAAGTTCTGAACTGAAGGAGATTCGAAATCTTGGTTATTGTTTAAGTGTGCAGTAGGACAGATCAGAAAATCGTTGTTCGCGTGATGTGAGCAGGCTCTGACCAGGTGGTTTTCCCTTTCAGATTGAGGATGTCCTCAAAGAGGAAGTCACCACCAACGAAGCTATCGGAGGGCGGGGGCGGCACGGGTACAGTGGCAGGCGCCAACGAGGAGGAGGAGGACACGACCTCGTCGGTGACCGGTGGTCCCGGTGGCGAGATAGCCGTCGGCGAAGAGGATCCGAGCACTCCCGTCGGCATCATCGAGGAGTGCTATCCTCACCAGAGGGGAGGTGATTGCGAGTCATCCGGCTGTTCGTCACCAGCGACGACCAGCGAGCCGGATCTGAGGGACTCGCCATCGCCCTCGTCGAACTCGTTGCGAACCAGCAAACGACAGAGGATCGTCCACGGACACCAGGACACCCTCGCACCGTACCACTATCCCCACCATCACCACCATCATCATCATCACCACCATCACCACACGAACACGTCCTCTTCGTCCGGTGGTGTCGTTGAACCAGCCAGCTCGTCCGAGTGCGGCTCTCCACCGACGCCGCTCACCGTTGACCCCTATTATCCTAATCATCCTCATCACAACAACAATAACAACACCGTTACGCAAAATAACAATAACAATAACGGAGGAAGCAGCGCCACGCCAGGTAGCAAGAGATCCATGGACGACGTGCTCAAGAGGCTAACCTGCAAGATGAACAGCGAGTCCCTTTCGCTGCAGGACGACACCGCCAACAACAGGCGGATCAGCCCGCCCCCGTCGTCCACGCCGACCGGACACAACGCTCACTGGTTAGTTCTGATGTTTTATGGGGTTTTCGGGTGTTTCGCTTGTTGGCGGATTAGGCTAACTGGGTTGGCTTTGGTGGACGTAGCGAATCATCGGAGCGGTCGGATCTCATTTTGTTGTCCGCCATGGAGCTGGATAAGTTTGAGCACATTATATTTGAAAGAAGATAACGAATAACGATTTCAAATGCTGTATTATTTTTGTCTAACGAGAAACATTAAGAAAGGATTTTTATTTTGTGCTCAATTCGAATGAATTATTTTCAAATAATTTGGGTCATCAAAGAAATAATTATATATAAAATAAGTCTTCTATTTACTCTCAAAAACACTCGTTCTACAACCTGAAAAGCATAATTTGGAAAAATCTAAAAGAATCGAGAATATTCTAGCATTCGACGAATTAGACAAGACAATGTCGGCAACAGAGCGCTGCCAAGGACTAGCAATTAGCCAAGACAGCTATACCCAGTTCCCCCGCGCAGTATCGTTTTCCCTTATGCGAATGGTGCACAGTCTCGCGTGTAACACGTGGCAAAATCGAGTACAGCTTCACCTGCACGATACTCGATTGCGTAACCCATCTCCTTCTAATTAGCCGACATTGTGCTCCTACTGAAAACCGTGGCTTCGAAGTGTCGCAATCGTCCGGTCTTAATCTGGCCCGTTGTCTTCCGAACGCTATCACGCACTCACTATACTTTACATAACTGGTAAATATAGCCGAAAAAAAACGAGCCTCGGCCCTGGTCGTCGTATCGTCGCCGACGATTATCGCTTAACGGCCCCAGAAAGAAATTGCTGTTTCTTTGAAGATCTATTCTTAGACGACTGGCCACAATCCCCGGATTCGCTGCAGAAAAATTGTCGACTGGACTTAGAGCACCGAATTTATTGTCTCGAAGAGTACAGAGTGTCTCGAATAGCTTGGCGACGTTCAACCCGAGGAGAACAAAAGGGAATGGTCTTATTTTTCCATCACCCTGTATAACGTTTATCTTCGAATGTTATTCTTCACTGTAGTAGCATCATCTTCGTCGTGCATTGGCGTTTTTTATCGCCGCTCGAAGATAGAAAGTGGAAGACCAGATGTTTATCCTCGTCACCGAGTTCCACTTTATTCTACGTCAGGCCTGTGTCGGTTCTTCGAATCGTTTCTGCTAATTTGTTTGCGTGCTCCTCGTTATTGTTGCTCGGCAGAAGTGGAGTTCACTTCTTGAATCATGGGATAGGAACTTCATTAATAGACTGCGGATTTTATGCATTATTTTCAACCTATCAGACCTGTTTAAAAAGGCAATTAATTCGTGTTCTATCTGATATGGTTTCATGTACAAAATTCATATACTCTGTTTTTTTACGCGAGGTAAAATATTTTAAATTTTTAAACTCGAGTCCCCATTTCTACGCGTGACAGCTCACGTATCTAGTGTTACAGAAATGAGCAAAAATCTGAGTGGAGTTAAATATTTCCAACTGAACAATGTGTTAGAAGGTCCTTTCTATTCGGGCCCGTTTCAGAAATTGTGATAATGTTGATGGCTATACAGGGTGATCCTGGAAAGTGGGACAAGTTACTGCTCTTTTTTAAGTAAAAATAGACAAAAATGATAGAGGAAAAAATCATATGTCATATGATTGAATACTTCAGGAGATATTTGTGTCAGAAACGTACTTCATTACAAAAAGTATCCAAACTCGCGATAAGAATTGTAGGAACTAATGCCGTGTTTACTTTGACACGAAATGTTAAATATCTCATGAACTATTGACATTTCGATGATCTTGGATTAGTGCTTTTATACGTGGGATAATAAAAGGAATCGATTGGTTTAACAAAAAAAATTGGGTTGCATTAAAGAATAAAGTGCAATTGCACCTGGCGGTCATAATGTCATAAGGTCATAGGAAGTTAGAACGTATTATGACATATGATTTTTTCCACTATAATTGTTTTCTATTTTTACTTAAAATAGAGCAGCAACTTGCCCCAGTTCCCAGAATCACCCTGCGTAAACAGTGGCAGAGACCATTTTTGTCCGTTTCTGGTTCAAGAGAGAGAGAATCATCGTGAATAAGAACCGCGGCCCCGCTTTTTGGCCCCGCGAATGGCCCACAAAAGCGTCCATTGTTCGAAGGGAACGACAAGATCCACAGATTCCGCGTCGTAAACCGACTCTTCGTTACCGAACATCTATCCGAAATACAAAGCGACCGGGGTGAAAAGGAAGTCGAAAGATGGGAGAGGGGCCGGGCAAAAAAACAAGGGGTCCACACACAGTCAGCCCGAAAATATCTGACTTCTCGGCCCGAGACAAAGAAACATGTCTCGGAAGACGATAAGCGATCTGGTGCGACCGAAAAATGGGGAATGAAATATCGGCTGTTCCCACTCATAATTCCACAAACCGTTTTATTCGGTATCCCCTCGAAAAATAACGTTCAAACATTCAGCTTCTCTTATTCTTCGAGTTAGAGGCTGCTGGTATCCATTTTTCACGGCGTAGTCCTAGAATGAATTAAGATAAATATAATGAAACATGAAAATGTGTTCAGACTATTTAACATTCGTAATTACTCATAGATAATATTAAAATCTTTTGAAAAATTAGTTATCATTAGACTGCGGATCTTTATGCAAAATAAAAATTGTCTGCATCAATTGCAAGAAATAGAATCCAAACTGAATGTTATTTCTTCTCTTATTGAATTTTAATAGAGAATTCGTATATTGACATCTTCAATTTTTAAAATTTTTCAACAACTTCGAACTTCATCTACTCAATTTTGCTATAAATGCATAAAGATCCGCAGTCTAGTTATTATACTTGACTTCAACTGATGCCGCCATCTTTGATCTACAAACCGTGACAGCAGCCCCAAAACAAACTATAAAGACAATTTTTAATCCGTAAGTGAAATTTGTTTTAAAATTGACTAGAAAAATTACTGTAATGTTTTGAAGAATTGATTTACATCATTCAAGACATAGTTGCAATTTCATTAGTAAATTAACTAATAAGATATAGGACGATAAAGTTGCAGCACCACTTTGTCGACCGGGGAAGTCACTCTGATATCCACGACAACAAATTTTAATGATCCTCGACAACAACAATGAATATTCGCAACAGTCTTGATTGTTTATAAATCGTTTACGATTAGTCAGTAGAGGATGGTTTCTCCATTGACTGTGAACAACATTTCGCTGGATGGGAAAGTTGCAATGAATATTCATGAGAGTTTTAATTGTTTAAAAATCGCTTACAGTTAATAAAGTCGGGAATCGTTTCTTCATTGACTACAAACGACTCGAAGAACAGTCGCGTCGGTAAGAAATCAAACCGGTCGAAGTTATCGTCTGGTGCCTGTGGCATCTGTGTAAGTTATGATAACGAACGATTAATCTATATTCAACGATATCGCACGGTCACGTAATAATAATTGCCGTATGTAATCAGGTCCGTCAATGAATTGATTCTTTGTATCGGGACGACGGCGATGCCGAGGTTTTTCCGTTCCCACTGTGCACACAATGTACAAAGTCGAGAATACAAAGTAAAGATTATCCCGCACGTGGCTAATTGCAGATTCCGCGCCGATTTCGAACCGTTCCGCGTACAATCCGATACAACAAATAAAGATGCGCTTGTCTGCGACAACCAGTCTCATTGATTCCACTCGCTGTACCTTTCCAGGGAATCCTCGTGTCCCTCTGTGTAATTCCTCTTCAATTCTTCTTTCATTATAATCACTACAGACATTGTTATTGTTCCTTATGGTTCTGATAATCTGTTAATTGAAATTAAAATTGAATACGTACAAACTTTAAAGTAAACTAATAAACATTTACGTATTGTACGAAATATATCAGTTTCGCGTGCATAAAATGAATAAATTACTATTCTAGGTCGGAAAAAATGTTAAAATAGCTCCGACTGCAAATAAACATGTGAAACAACTTTAATAAGTACGATTTTATTGAACAATGAACTTGTCTGGGTTTTGGATCAGGATCTTCGATTGTTGGCATTGAAAAATTGATCAATTCGTTAGTTGTGGACCATAGATTTTTCAATAAAGAAATGGAAATGAAATGATTCTAAAAATACTCCTACATAACAAACAGTTTACGATTAAAACAAGCAGCACCTGTGTGAATAATACGAAAGGACTGGTTGTGGAACGCAATACTTGTTTATAATTCGCAATATGAAATTTACATACTCAATTTCAAATATGTATTTAGAATGAAACGAAGATTTTGCACGATATCCTCTATAATTGCACGACTCGTGGAGACAGATCAGAATTTATAAATATCTAATCATATGCGGCGGGAAAATCGATGAATGCAGAGGGAATGACTCCGGAAACGTGTTGAAACGATTGGTAAACAAAGATTAAGAAGAGTCTAATAAATGACAAAAGACAAATTTTTAATAAATTTTATGCTCGATTCAATGTTTAAAGAATAATGTACGAAATTAGGAATTTGCATAAAGATTCGCAGTCTACGATAAATGCAGAAAATTTTTATTTTGCATACAGAATGACAAAAACACTCGCACGAGCGTGATACAGTCCTTGATGGAAACACTTCCGATTTGTCAACTGTGAATAATCGATCGAAGCAACACGTTTAACCGGGATAGTCGTTAGCGCAACTTCGAGTATCGCGGATCGGTTCGTAAAAATGGCCGGCCGCTAACAAAACCGAGGCAGCAATCATTGGAAGTAAAGCGAGGTTGGCAACGTTGAACGAGCGGACAGAATCGTGCCAGCCAAAATTCTTCCAAAATTCAGCCAACTGTACGACAACTCGCACTTACGCTACCCGACGTTCGCCGGCTTTTTGGAATACATTCAATTCTCTGGACTCGGTCGTCCCTCGAATAGCGGAAGAACTGCACTCGAAAATACTAGCTACACCTGCAGGAAACATTCCGAGCGACTATAGCACATCAGGAAACCTTAGATCTTTCTGAAAGGTACAAATTTTCTGCTTGTAGCACTAATCATAAATTAATTTTTATCGAGATGGTTAAAGTAGTATTCACTGTGCTAAATTTTAAACTTCCATCTTCGGTTACATTAATCAAGTTATAGTGCTTTGATTTTACGAGATCTACATATAGAGGTCCATATTCGGTACTTAATACTTTGATTATTTGATTAAATTTTAATATAATTTTTGTTAAATCTAATTTTAGATTATATCTACTCATTCTCCCCATAAATGCATAAAATGTACTATTGTATTAAAAACATAATAGCTGATTGCATTTCGGTGCACATACTCGATTTTCGATTTTTATCCGCGTTTTTCGAGTAAATTGCACAATTTTTATCAAAAGGGTTAAAGTAGTATTCACTGTGCTAAATTTTAAGCTTCTATCTTCGGTTACATTAATCAAGTTATAGTGCTTTGATTTTACGAGATCTACATATAGAGGTCCATATTCGGTACTTAATACTTTGATTATTTGATTAAATTTTAATATAATTTTTGTTAAATCTGGTTTTAGATTATATCTACTCATTCTCCCCATAAATGCATAAAATGTACTATTGTATTAAAAACATAATAGCTGATTGCATTTCGGTGCACACACTCGATTTTCGATCCTTATCCGCGATTTTCGAGTAAATTGCAGTGCTTCGATAATCGTGACGTACGTATGGCATTCGACGAGAAATCATCGGTGCTTCTCCGATGGTTTTCGGGCAGTCATCGCCGCTGGGTGACGGATTTAATGATTCCTGCAGCAACAACGCTGAGAACATAGACGAGAATCGGATACTCTTGCAGTTTTCTTAAATCCACGGTAGGACGAGTCACACCGCGGCTAAAAACAGGGGAACCCAAGCTAATTTTAATTCCTCCTTCGGTATTAAAATCCGAATTCAAATTACCTGGCCACTTATATCTGCGAATGGATATTTCATTACGTGAATTATTAATCCGTGAAAAATTGGACGCCGAACGAACGAGGTTTCACGGTTGCTTCGGTTTTCGTGACTGATGGAAGATTCTTAATAGTTTATGCATCGTCAGTCTTTTAAGACAGTCTTTTAAAAATCAAATTTTAGTGATGGAGGAGTTATTTGTGAATCGATTGATGATTTAATAATTTTGTGTGGCTTGTAACGATTCTTTGAAGTGTACATCAAGTCATAAGTTCAATCAACTCCATTTGTAATAAAAACCACTAACTCTAGCATGTTATAAAAATTTGTTTACAATCTGGAATCTTGTCTGAATATAATGCATAAGGTTTTTTGACGATATATCTATTGGTTTTCCTACAATTAATTCTTAAAGATGACCTACTTTCTGTGGTTTGACGAATCTTGGAGAAAATTTGGTGGTCGAACATGAATATATTTTTTGGCAATGTTCTAAAAGTAAACTAATAATTATATCAATTTGAAACTTTATGGTTAAATATATCAATCTTTAGAGAATCTAAAAGAATTTTTTATGTCTGCCATAAAATTAGTAGTTGTATAAAATAAGGAAACCAAAATGCTTTTTATAAAATGAGTGACATCGAGAATAAAATAACATCTCGAACATAAAAATTAAGCTCGTGACACCAGAGAGTGATAGTTTAATTTTAACATTCCTCAATAAACGAGGAGGTCAAATGTAAAACGGTATCACTTCATTTTCATCTCATTAGTACTATTAAAAAGGAAATTAATACTAAATTAATATCAAAGACACGAAATCTTCAGTCTATCCTTTATTTCTCCTGTCTATCTCCTTTACCAAACATCAGATCTTCATCACTGTTACGTCCGAACGAAGGAGACAATTGCGATCTTATAAATGCATAATGTTCATTTGTACAGCGCGAATCGATGGTAGTTCACTGTGAAGCAAGGCAGTAGGACTGATAGGAAGCGAATTAGGCCAGTGTCACTATTCATGAGCTGACACTTGAGGAGAGGTGCAGCGTAGATGGAGACACATGCGCTAATCAAATGCATCGATCGATTTTTTTTGCGAAGCGGAGAAAACTTCTGTAAAAATTCTATGCACGTAATGTCACGTCCAATTCCTTTTACGAACCTTGAAAAATCAAATTGTACTTCAATTTCTCCTCTCTCTCTCTCTCTCTCTCTCTCTCTCTACTGCTGTGCAAACTCAAGTACTCTAAATCCCATTTTAACTTCTTCAAGAACACTTACACACCTCTAGAACCCCCTAAATTAAAATTATTCCCAATAAACACAAAATTAATGATACAATTAGACTGCGGCGGATCTTCGTGTAAAATAAAAATTGTCTGCATTGATTTAACGGTTTCTTTCTTTCTGTAATAATCTTAGCAAATTGATGGTACATCGACATTCTTGAACTTTTAAGAAGAAGAAGATGTCCTGGTCGCGTGAATTTAATTATTATTCCAAATAAACACCAAAATTAATGAAACAATTAGACTGCGGATCTTTGTGCAAAATATAAATTGTTTGCATTAATTTGACAGTTTCTTTCTTTCTATAATAGTCTCAACAAATTGAAGGTACATGGGCATTCTTGAATTTTTAAAAAGAAAAAGATGTCCTGGTAAATAAACACCAAAATTAATGAAACAATCAGACTGCGGATCTTTGCGCAAAATAAAAATTGTCTGCATTGATGTAACAGTATTCTATCTTTCTGTAATAATCTTAGCAAATTGGAGGTACATCAATATCCTTGAATTTTTAAAAAGAAAAAGAGGTCCTGGTCGCGTGAATTTAATTATCGGCTGGTGAACTGTAAAAACCGTGCGCTATTCTTCGCGCCGTGGAACGTCCGCAAATATGGTAGAGGTCTGCCTCGCGGAATTAAAAGCAGCCTTTAAAAACGCGTACATTATTATTACACGCTCCACTTTCGATACTCACGCACATCTGCCTTCAGCATGCGCGGCACGCGTGCACGGGAGAGTAACATCGTGTACACATACCGCAGATAAAAGTATCAATTTCATAATGACCGCTCTCGGCCGATACGTGTACGCGAAACTGAGGCGAAACTCTGTTAATTCTGTTAACTCTGTTTGCGATAAAAACATTGTGCGCGCCGGTCAAAGAATCAGCAAAAATCGCGATTAAGCCTCCGCGAGAAACGGCTTGTTAATTCTTCTGTAAATATTGACAGTAGATCCCCCTCCGGTTAATCTTCCCGCGTCGGTGGAGAGGATATACGTAATTGATTCGTTATTTGACGATACTGTAATGAGCAAGATAATTTTAAAAGCAACAATTACCGGGGAAAACGTCGGACAGAAAGCATCAGGTGTCGTTTTTATCGCCGGGAACGTACGGATGGCGTAATTTCAGCTGAGTAATTGTATATAATTATGTTATATATATATATCTTTTTTGTTCCTGCGGAATAAATTATGTAATGCAGCAATTGGGGGTGAGTCGGAGTAATTTACAGTCGCGAGCGAGCGGAGATAAGAGGACGACACAAAAATGACTCGGTTATAATTCGACAGCGGCGGCCATCAAAATTCCAAAGAGTCGGAGTAATCTATTTAACGGAGCTGAAACTGAAAGATTAAGCTTTATCGCTGGAATTAATTTTTAAATCTAGACAGGCAATTAGTGGACCAAGTGTCCGATTTTCGCGAAAATGCGATTTGCTGGCTAGAAGATCCTCCGCGGTAAAAATTTAATGAAAATGCTATTCATTTGTGTTAATATTCATGTTTCTTGATTCTGTTATACACGTGTCGTAAAAATGAATATTCGTCGTTAGAAATGCCTCTCGGGGTGAATAGTCGGTGGAGAAGCGTTGCGTGGCCTTATTTTTAACCGCGGAACGTCCGCAAACGGGGTTAGTTGTAAAATTGGAGCGATAAAGGGCGGAACACGGTGACGGTTTATTTTCGGCCGTGCAGAAAGCTAAAACGATCGAACGTGGTTCGGCGCGTAGATGATAATAGTAACAGAATGAGCCTTTTGTTGCCTGATACCCGGGGTCAACAGGCGCGAATAGAATCTTGTAGACGCCCACCGGCGCGCGTTATTATCGCCTGAAAGAAAGCCAACGCAACCACAGCAAGGGCCTTTCATGAGCGTGTGCAAGGATAAAAGACGTTCCTCGATAAGTAACGGTTTCATGGTGCACGATTTTTGTTCCCGGGGACGCGGACCGTGTGGAGTCGCAAGAAACGTGCACACTGGTAACGTCTAATTAAATCCCCCCGGGGCACAATGCGGAATTCATTTCTAGCATGTTCGACTCCCACCTTATTACGTCTCGCATGCATCATTTGCCACTTCCGAGCGTTGGTCCTCGCAGAATTATGGTTCAAATGATCATTGGAGAACAGTTCGATCTAAGAAAAACACTCGGGACCGTGCTGTTTCTAAGATCGTACAGTTCCACTACTTTTTTGTGACCTCCCGTTAGAAAAGCATGTATCCGTGTAAATTACTAAATCCATGTTTCTGTTGATTGTGCGTTCTATAAAAAGGCTTGTAATTTTTACTTGCGCCGTAAGCGTCCCATTTGTCAGAAATGAAATTTTGATGCTGCCACCTTAGCTAATATAGAGCTGAAATTGACCTCGATCAGAAGAAAACGAAGAAATTTCACGGTGATAAGAAAATAGATCGACGCACGTCAGAAATCGTTTCTATAGTTAATGGTTAGTCAAAATAAGATGATTGTTCAAATGACCTACTTTATCCTTTCAATCCGTTCGAATTTCGACGCTGTTTCCATATGAAATTATTGAATAAATTCAGTACTTGATTGCATCACGGACCAGTCAATATAACTGTTCGATACTTACACCTTTAATTAGATATTCCAACAAAATTAATATATTGTGTGTATGTAGTACGCTCTATCAATTCCGTCGCCTAATTTTTCAATTGTAAGAACATCCTTCAAAAATGGAGGCAGAAAAATTCTAAAAAATTATTATGCCGATCGTGAAAATTGTTTTCAAAAGTTACTTCGATTACATGAATTAAAAATAACAGTATAATGGAAAAAGTGTCGCGTCTGTCATCATGTTCACTATGCGAATATCTGAGATTGTCTTAGAACATGTAACTCGAATTAATAACGATTTTTTTTTCAATCGATTACACTGTATAATTCGATTACTTTCTGGTTAACTTTACTTACATTAGGTACTCGTTAGCCTTCGTTATATGTACACGACGAACTGTGTTTACTGAAAATCGCTGGACTGCGGATCTTTTCAGGCATGTTTTACAGGTTGAGTTCCAAGAACCGAAATCGAAGAAAAAATGTCAGCTGTTCGTTTATTTTCTCTGTCTCAAAGATTCCATCAGAAAATTGTATGGAACGTATTTATACACTTCGACAGTAATAGCTGGACTGCGAGCTTTATACATTCATGGCAAACATGGACTACTTTCCAAAGCTTCCCTAATATTTTCGTCGACAAAAAAGTAATAGCAAATTTTTATATTGTTGGATGATCACTAGACTGCGGATCTTTATAGAAAATTGAAGATGTCAATATATGATTTCTCCTTTATTCAAATCATTCTGAGAAGAAATAACATTCAATTTAGTTTTTGCTTCTTGCAGTCGATGCAGAACATTTTTATTTTGCATAAAGAGATCCGCAGTCTAATGACCACAGATTAATTTACATAAAGTGCAATATGGTTCAATATTGTAGAAAGTTCTGTTCTCTACAGCAATTATTCTGAACAAAGGCACCCGATGGTCCTTTAACCAAGAATCGATCTTATAACAGTTTTCGAGGCCGGATTCCGCGTTATAGTCGCCCAGCATCCCCCTAATTACGCCATTGCCCCAGATTCCGAGCACCGTGAGTGTTCCTCGTGCACCGTGGGCGTTTTCGTCCTGAATCGCGTCCTTCACGAGCCCATCGTCTCTGCGGAGCCCATCGTGGTGGCTTGGTCACGGCACACAATGCGTCCGTATCACTTATTCGTGGTCCATTTTCCTCGGCATAAAAGAGAAACGAGAGCTCCGGGCGGTTACCGGGAGGGCACCAGCTCTCCTGTGGGAGAGCGAGAGAAAATCCACCGCAGAGCGGGAAACATGCGCGAGAACGAGAGAGAAAGAACCAGAGAATACGATGGTCAGGGGTGGGAAAGAGCGAGAGCACCCCATCACGGGAGCAAACACTCGGGCCTGCCGTGATTGCACGGCCACGACCCTATCTATTATTCACCTGGCTCCCAGCAGCTCGTACGCGATGCGGACCGCATCACTATAACGCTCCGGAGCGGTTCGAGCTCCTGCGAATTGCATCGCCAGCGTGATCTCTACCTATTAGATCATTCCACAGATTTGTGTGCTTCTTGTATTGTTCATTTAATTTTTGTAGGTTCCCGGCGTGATTAGACGGCCCCGTTTCACTTGCAATTATGCAATGCTTCATATAAAATCGCTATACTGTTCCCAAGCCCTCGAAGCTCCTTCGAATTGCATCTGATTGCAATGCACTTCTTATCGAGCTTCTTGTATTGTGCATTTAGGTTCAGTAAAAATTAGCACTTGAATATCTGTGTTATTAGATGTACAAATAAGTTTGGTGCCCTTACATGTGATTGCATTTCAAATCAAAATTTTCTCCCGCCGCTTTGGGGTTTTAAAGCATCAACCTTGCCCTACTAAAATTTGCCCTACTAAACCTTGCACTACATAAATTTTTGCTAATTGGCACGTAACCTCAAAAAACAATACTTTGCACCATGGCGTTTAAGAAACAGCACGTTCGACACTGTATGCTTTTTGCATTCGAGTTAAAATAAAATGCTGCTGAGATTAAATGGGTATTGTACGACAATCCCGAGGGACGAAAGTCATGGGTTCATCCGAGTGAACCAGCAACATCTACTGCTAAACCGAACATTCACGCTAAAAAAGCGTTACTGAGTATTTGGTGGGATTTCAAAAATGTCATTTATTATGAGTTGTTGAAATTATTACTGCTGAACGGTATCAACAACAAATGATTCATTTAAGCGACGCAATTAAGCAAAAAAGGCCTTTTACCGGCAGTGGAACTAGCAAAGATTCTAGCCGAGATTCTCCCGGATTATCACCTTTTTCGATCGCTGCAACACCACTTGGTCGATTCTAAGTTCAAATTTCTCAAAGAGGTCCACACAAGCATTGATGAGTTTATTCGATCAAAACCACCATCTTCTTATAGAAACGGGATTCGCCAGATACCCGAAAGGTGGGAAAAGTGTATAGAAAGTAATGGCGATCGCTTCGAAACATAACGTGTGTTCCTTTCTTTTATAAATAATGATCAAAAGTATGCTCAAAAGGCACCGAATTTATTTGTACACCTAATATTTTTAGAGATATTGAAAAACTTTATTAACAAAAGTTGTTCAGGTCAGGGATATGTATAATATGAAGGTAATAATTTTTTGTATTGACTTGTCTATTGACATCTAAAAATACTGTTTGATTATTTTGGTCTTAATAAAATAATTAAGGACATAAATGTATATGTGCGCAGTCTATTTGTCGCGAATGAACACTTCGAGAATGTCGCAGAAATGTTTGGGCAATTATCCTGTCCAATAAATCCCATACAAAGCGACAAGACACGACGGCTCGACATAGTCTCGTGTATCTATTTGCTTGCTAATCCGTCTTTACGCCCATCGGAACGTAATTGACCATGTTTGATGATGTATGTTGCAGCGGAGGCGTCGCCAGCGTGCCAAACAGCGTGGCGCCTTCACCACCAGCATCTGGAAGGATGCAGAACACCGAGACGCAAGTGCAACAGGATGGTGCATCAGCCCTGCACAGGGTCCTGTGCGCGGAAAGCTTCGCCGAGAAGGAACGAAGGCTGTCCGAGATGATACTGCAGCTGCAGCTGCTCAGGGAACAATTGCTGCAACAGCAAGATCAGTCGAAGGTAGGATCAACATTTCTTCAAATATAATCGCGAAGTGCTCGGGATTTATCGATCGGATGACATCTAAATTTGCGAATTCTATCTCGATTCAATAATTTGTATCCTATCCCTCGAGGTGGTCTACGATCCAAGACGCTCGTTATTTTAGCCTCCCGCGAGCACCTAATCTTCTGGCCATCAACCCTACTTCCCTGTGTAGATTTGACTAATGAATTGGATCTATAAATGCGTGCAAATGTCCAAGGACTTGGCAGTGTTACATTATTATGACAGACTTTTTAATAGTAATTATTCAGAGCAGCTTGACACGTTCGATCGATTAGCGTGATCATCACACTTGCAAATGATGGAGTCGGTAGATGCAGATGTTCACTTAATTTAATGGACGATTTAATGGATATTCGTGTGAATCTGAAAACTTTCTGTTTCGATTGCTGAGAATGAAGGTCGAAATTGTTTTTCAAGATCAAGAATTAATTTTTATTATAATTTAAATTGCCAATCTCCATGCAACATTGAAATTAAGGTGAGATTGCGTTCTCTAACGTGTTAAAATCGAATAGAACTTGCAGATTAAAATAAATTCAATTAAGATTTTCGATCCACGAGGTAGAAAGTTTTTTCTGGTCGCAATTTCGAAGTCATTGTGCTGGAACGGGTTTCAGAATTGAAGTCTCGTGTCGGCGGTGCGGGCTCGCGCGTCAAATCCGCACAAACGAAATCCTCGGCTGAATAGAGACGATTGAAAACGCGTTCCGCGGGGATGGCAGGAAATGATTATATCCCAGGCAATAATTTGCACGCACCTTATTTACGTAGGAACGGGCACGTTTCCTCGAAGGCATGCGCTTCTCTCGACTGGCGAGCGTGTAACGCAGAGTACATGTTCGAATCGCCACGCGATTCGTTCTACATTCCTCTGTTGAATCCTCTTTCGTTCAACATTCCCGTTCACGGCATATTGTAATTAGAACGTCTTCTGCCTTAGAACGCCGCGTAATTACCTAACAATGATTACCTTAAAAAACACGGAAGGATATGTAACGTCGAACCTACTAACGCCGAGGTGGTATGATCATTAGACTGTTTATGCATTTGCAACAAAAACGTGGATTGGACGTGGAGTGGACAGAATACAAAACTGTAGAGCCATTAGTTGAAGAAATGTTATCAGAATTGTTATTGAAAGAAGGAACAGCATGATTTGTATAAACATACAAGTTAGCGATGCTATCGCTCTACAATTAACAATAGCCATGAACAAGATCAACAAATCTAAATTGTTGAAAGGGATACGGATTCAAGATCTAATTTTTCTATCCACTTCATACAAGTTAGCTTGGCCTCAGTGTCTCAAGCCTCTCTCTACAATTAATAATAACCATGAACAGGATTAACAAATCTAAATTATTGGCACATTATGTTAACATCTACAACACCACACAGATGAATTATTAACGGAAATTGAAAGGGAACAGACTCTAAATCTAATTTTTCTACCCATTTCATATAAGTTAGCTTAGCTATCAGTGTCACAAGCCTCTCTCTACAATCAACAATAACCATGAACAGGATTAGAAAATCTAAATAATTGGCACATTATTCTAACATTTACAACATCACACAGATGAAGGATTAACAGAAATTGAAAGGGATACGGTCTCAAAATCTAATTTTTCTATCCACTTCATACAAATTAGCTTGGCTATCAGTATCACAAGCTTCTCTCTATAATTAAAAATAACCATAAACAGAATTAGCAAATCTAAATTATTAGCACATTATGCTAACGTCTACAACATCACACAGATGAAGGTTGAAACTGAAAGGACCACGGCAGCAATCTCGAAACTGTCGATCCTCGCATGATGAAGGTTCGGGATGATGTGTGTAGTCCCGCGGCGGTAATAATTGAAAAGCCATCAGACATTATTGCGAAAGTTGACGCAGGGTGGCTACCGATCGTTCCACAGGTCCTCGAGCATCGATGTTCCATGTCGTTCATAGATCGCTGAGGAGAGACTGCGGACGAACGTGTTTGCTTAGAACAGTCGGCCGCGCCGCGGGGCGAATTTAGCGGGATATCACGCAGGAAAGGGAACATCGTCTCCGCAGCACGTAAATGACCGGCATAATAACGGTAATACGCCGAGGCATTATCTGCACGCGTCCATTTTTGCGGGTAGACAGGTTTCTCTTCGGCGATTCCTCGGCTCCGCCGCCAGTTGTTTCCCTTCCACGCGATGACCCGCGGTTTTCGAGGTCGCGCGAACCATCCAGTCATCGCGATACCCGCCGATACCATCGTCGAGGGGATGTCGATTCCAACGGACGTCCTATTGTCCCGGGAATGCGCCGCGACGAGTCCTGATCCGTGAAGTCGAGACTTCACTTCCTGGAGAACCTCGCGGTTTTATACTCTGTCACGTTTCTCTTCAATCTTTATAGTTACCGTCCACCTGGATATTTATTTCTATGCTTCTGCTAATCATTTCTGCGTGTCCCAAAACTGTGGATGTCTCTCCTGGAGAACGCTCGGTTGATATCGGAATGCTTTGCAACGCTTTTCTCGAACTCTCATAGAGATTTCCGGATACTTGGGTATCTGTTTCTATGTTTTCATTAACGATTTTTCTATTTCCTCGTGGAAATATTGCAAAATTGTGGACGTGACTCATGAAGAACGTCGGTTCTTGCTGTGATTTCACTTCTTGGAAAAGTTGCCAAAGCTTTTTGATACTCCCCTTTAACTCTTATTAACCGTTTCGACGATTGATTAACGATTTCTACGCTCTCTTCTGGAAAGATCGAAAACTGTTCTGAATTTTTTTTAGATAAAGTATAACAGGCCAACAAAATTGGAATGTTTCATCGTTAAGGAATCGAGAGAATAATAATCATAAATAGATCATAAACAAGCCAGAGTAATGATGTACTCGCAATTATCGGCAATCTGGCAATTAATACTACAAACTACAAAGTCATCTTCTATGACATAACGTGACAATTTCTTTCAACATCAATAGTCCGAGGAAGATTGTAATGTTGCATTCCGATATCGATACGCCAACCAATAGGCTACAGCCAGCTGCAAGCATGATTCAGTCTCTTTCTCAGAATAGCCTCATTATCATCCTGTTAGAAATGATTATTTTACATTTTTCTAAACTATCTAATTACCTTTGAAAAAGTGAGGACTTTATAATTGAGACAGCGGTAAATACATATCAAGCGGATCAAATAATTTCATCGAAGCAATGTTGCCCAAAATCGCTGTAAGAAAACAATTCTCCGCGCACTCTTCCGGATCCCGCGGAAGCGTCCGCCCCGCGTTGCGGTTCGTTGCGTCGCGTATCCCCTCCGGATCCCGACGCAGCGTAGAATGCGTCAGAAGGCATTCAGGATGATCAAGAAGGCTTCTCTCGCGGGCCGGGGGAATCGTCTTGAGAAATCTTCCGGCGCGGAAACGCCTGTGCCGCGCGGTGTCGGCCCTTTCAAGGGTGGAGAACGTTTTCTCGTCGGCCATTTCATCGGCACCGAGTGAAAACGCGTTTGTCGGCGTTTGCGCGGCGGGCACGCCTCGAGAGGCGACGTTCAAACGGAAGTGCGACGTCGAGGAAAGAAATCCAGAGAGAACGACAGAGCGAGAGAAAGAGAGATGGGTAGACAGAGGGAAATCGACAGAGACAGAAAACTAGAAACAGAGACAGAGATGAAGAAAATTAGACAGAGAAGACACGGGAAGACAGAGAATTAGAGAGAGATACATTGCCAGAGAAACAGAGGGAAGTTTTCTCGAAGAACCTAGAATGAGACAGAAAAACGAGCTAGAGAGCCAGAGAGAGGGGTAGAGAGAGAGAGAAATCGAAGAGAAGAGAGGTCAGGAGAGAGAACGTAGGAGGAAGGCGGTAGTCTCAGCGTTCTCCTCCTCTCTGGTCCCGGAGGGCGTATAGTAATGTTCGAGCTGGCAGACTCGGGGTCGAGTGGGGGTCTCCCTCTCCTCCGTTCCCCTCTCTTTCTCTCGCCATCTCTACCCCATGTCTACCTCTCTCTCTTTTACCTTTCCACCTGTTATGCGACTCCGTGCCATGCTGCATTGGCACAGGTGTGCGGCCACGTACTCAAGCGCGCACACACCCGTTCCGGGGGCTACACCTAACTCCTGTTCTTCGCTCGCGCGCTTGGCACGCTCCTTTTCTCTCTCCTCTCTCTCTCCTCCTTCTTACCTTCGGTTCGTTCCGCTCTCTCACCCCCTCCGGCCTCTTTCGCAGCAAGGCCGATCGCGTGGGAGGCGAGAGGACCACTCTTTCTCTCTCTCTTTCTTTCTCTTCTTTTCCTATGTTTCCGTCTTTCTTTCTCTATGGCTCTACCTCTTCCCCGAGGCGCCTCGGCGAACCTATACCTTCGGCTGCACCTGTGCAGGAGCATATTGTCACGCCCAGTGGCTCGGCCGTGCAGACGCGGTGCACTGGCCCGACCCAAGCACTCCCTTAGATTGCTCCTCTTTTATTTACGAACTGCGAGCTACGGGCCGAGGACACGCGAGACCCGTTCGATATGCCGCGGCTCTCCGCCTTCGGGAGATCGTATCCGGTAATGGAGACCGGTATCGCAGATTCCGGTGTCTTACAGAAGTGTAAGTGCCGGGTATCGGCCGCTGGATGATGGAGAATTGTGGGTTACAGTGCGCGATTTCCTCGGGTTGGGTTGGCTGATTTTCGGGGAGGACTGGTGGAAATTGTAGATGCAGTACTGTTATAGACACTTTTCCATGTATTCAATTCCTCATTTTTCAAGCGCCATCTTGATATTTCAAGAAAATGTAATACAATACAAAAGCAAGCTCGAAAATGTTCTTATACGTAGTAATCCATAGACGGCGGATCTCCATGCGAAATTATAATTCGACTGTGGATACATTAATTGTAGAAAGCAGGAATAAAATAAAAATTGATTTCATCCCTTAATGATTTTTTTACTTTACAAACAACATTAAAATATTTTCAAATTTTCAAAATCTGGCACTGTTTTATATCTCCAACCAATTTCTTCATAAATGCATAAAGATCCGCTGTCTAATTATTTATAATTGCCTTCGCCAAATGCAATTCTTCGCGTTTCATTAATTTCTTTTCTTGAAAATCCTAATTAGTTGAAAATGGAACAATAGGACTATTAAATTCTTTAAATGCCTTGGTTGTCTCAGTCCTTCAATTGAAAAAATTAAATTTAGAGAATCAAAACTTGTGCGAATCATTCGAAGTGATCGTCATATTGTCAAACGCGAGAGACTTCGTGGTAAAATGTGACGAGCGGACTAAAACGTTCTCGCCGGAAGTCATCTTTTTCTGGGTTCCTTCTTCGCGACGAGTATTTCCTTCTTCGAGTCGAGATTTTTCTTCCGGAAAAATTCTTCCGCGGGACGAGCCATTGCCTCGGGGATCGGGGACTAAAGCGATTCCGGGTCTGAAACGTCCTTGACAAGGCACCGGAAAAGGACCCTTCAGCATGCGAACCACCTTCATTCATCGACCCTCATTCACCGGCGCCGCGGCCTTCCTTCTTACCTGGTCAGGCATGTTCGACCTTCGTCGTATACAGATATTTGATGACTCTCGACGAGAGAGTGAGATAGTGCTGCAAGTGAGCATGAAATTTCCGCTCGCTGTGAGCCTATCTTCCATGCGTTCGCTCTCTCTCTCTCTCTCTCTTTGTATGTGTGCCGCTGATTGAAGCCGGATGCTTTGGGGAATTCAAAGCGGTCTGCTGCTACCGCGTTTTATGCCACCGTCGAACTAATTGCGATTGCGTTAATTACAATTGGATGATGTTGCATATTCCTGTGACGGAGGATTCCGGTAAACGCTGCAACAGAATTTTCCTTCTACGAATGTCCTTGTTCGTGGCGAAACGACGTTCGAGGATTGCGTAGCCATTTTAACGAATTCATATTGCCTGAATAGCAAATACATGATCGGTAAAATATCTTAATAAAATTAACATCCTGAAGCTTAGAGCAGTTTTTCCGAATTCGTGAAATACGGAATAAGGTTGTGAATAATACAGTTCCCGTTGATCCGTAATTAAAAGCATCAAATTCTGTGCTGTTCGGGAGCTATTTCGGAACCAGTAATTCTTAGGATATTGATCGAATAAATCAATCATTGTCAAATGTCAGTAGCAAGTAAATTAAAATCTATACTCGGAGCAAATCGAGTTCGATACAAAATCGTCGAGACGGAATTATTAATAGTTGATCTTCCGAAACCGAAGTGTTTCTAACAGGTTTTATCTTTAAGTACTGACCTTTATTAGAATTTCATTTTGTTTCTTGAAGGCGTATATACAGGGTGCTTCAAAATTCCTTCAACATCCGGAAATGGGTTAGGTACCTGAGATCATTTGAAGCGACATTTTCCTTTGCAAAAATGGCGTCCGCGGATTTATTAAGGAGTTATTAACGAAAAACACTTGTCAATTGGCCGACTGTTGCCAACACGCGTCTAGGTCGCGCTCTGATTGGTCCGTGTTTTTCATTAATAACTCCTTAACAGAGCCGCGGACGCCATTTTTGCAAAGGAAAATGTTACTTCAAATGATCTCAGGAACCTCCCATTTCCGGATATTGAAGGAATTTTGAGGCACCCTGTATATACGCCTTTCGTATATATTGATAGACTTGTGAGGGCGTATATATACGCCTTTAGCAGTGAAAGTTAATCGAAGATCCGAGTTCGCAACCTTCAAACTGAAAGCAGTCGCCATTGTCGCGTCTTAAGCATGATGTACCGTTCGAGTCGGACTCGACGAGCACCAGGTCGCATTTCCGCGCGACCGTCTCGTTATTACACGGTATGGTGATCCACAAAGGCGGGACGAGAGGTCTGGCCGCGATATGCAACCTGCGAATGCCGGGTTAGGAAGCGGTCGGGTAGAGAGAAAGAGAGTGAGTGAGAGAGGGAGGAGGGGTGGGGGTGTGTATGGCGTGTGCGGTGTTTGGCCGGCGAGCGAGCGGCGAGGGTGGCCGGGGGCGCTTGTGCGTATGTCCATACGTTTGTCCATTTGCGTATCGGCCGGCGCTTTATGGGAATTAGCGGCGTATTGTGGGTCGCCGGTGGGCGGTCTGTGTGCACCGGTGCACGAGAAGCGTCCACGGGAACCTGCACCACACCCCCGACCACCACCCCTCCCCCCAGAACTGTCGAGGGTGGTCGCAGCGGTGCATAGAACTGTGGGGGATGATCGGACGAGGACGGCTAGCTGGCTGAAGCCAGGAGAGAGAGGAGGACACGGAACATTGAGAGGGAGAACGAAAGGTAGCGAGCAGAGAGAGATAGTAAATTGAGAGAGCTAGAAAAATGAGCGAGATAGCAAATTGAGAGATATAGCAAATCGAGAGAGATACGAAGCAGAGGAAGGAGGAGGCATGGTAGAGGAGAGAGAGAGAGAGGGATGGGAGAGATAAAACACGGGACAGTCCGGGAACGGGGATGGTTCCCACCCTTCTCTTTCTCTGTGTCCCTTTTCTCTTTCTCTCGGTGCGTGTACCTATGTGTTCGTGTTTGTATCGCTGTTTGTCAATATACGAGCGATATGATCACCAAGTATAATCACCGGCGGACCGGAGAGCGTCCAGCTCTCTGTCAATAGAATGCTACTTTGTGACCCCCCGGACCCTCTCCAATCCCGACCGCTTATATATTGTATCAAACGTGTCCGCGCGTCCGCGCTATCTCTCTGGAGAATGCCCAGTGAAAATCCGTATCGACCGACAATACCTCGGGAAACCTGGAACCATACAAAAATCGTTGGCCGGCTGTGTTTCTCTCTCGTTCCCTGTCGCGTTAATACTGAGCAAAACTGTGGAGAGAGGGTGGGTTTGGTTCGCCGAGGATCATGGCGATCCGTCATCCACGTCACTCGCTTTGTCCGATTGGTTTTTCTGTGTTTTGTTTCGCTTGGGGGATGGATGGGGCACCTGTGTTGTTTCATCATCGAACGTTGCAGCTTGAGGCGCGCTCTCTCTCTCTCTCTCTCTCTCTCTCTCTCTCTCTCTCTCTCTCTCTCTGTGTATGTATGTGTGTGGAGTACCTCTGTAATAACGGGGTGGTTTATTTCGCATTACCTCGCCGAATGGAGCGTGTAACTTTCAGAATGCTACCCCTCTGGCGGATTCGGATTAAAATTGAAATTAATAGCCAGGTTTTGTGGATGATGGAAAAATCGGCATTTGTTGCTTGTGCTTGTTGGAATGGTGGCTAGATTGTGATTGAGCGAGTTTTTTTATACACGTTTTAAGATATTGAAGAATTACCTCGGCGACGTTAATACCGAGGTTTTGTGGATGATGGAAAAATTGATATTTTTTGGTCGGAGTCGTTGTAGTGATCAATGAATATTCGATATAGCCACCGGCTAACGATCATCGACACGTCCGAAGCCTCTCCTTTCAAGGACCAAGTTACACCAACTCATTGTTAGCCTCCATAAGAAGAGCCTAACTCGATAAAAGCAGGAGTCAGATCTGTCAAAAAATAATTTAAGAATCTGACTTGGACTAATGTATTAGCTTGGATATCTTCTTTTAAAAATGAGGCTCCACCATCTGATCCTCAACCAGCGGTAGCAGACTGTCCACCAACCACGCGCGTCCTCACTCACCCCCAACAACCTCCTACCTGCCAACTCACTGGAATCGCACCCTCCACGTCCGCAAATTCCTCGGATCAGAAACATCCGCGTAACAAGCAGTCCTTTTCGCCTAAAGTGGCGTTCGTGGATCGCGCGCCGCTCTCTGGCATCCACTGGAGCGTGTTCCGCGCGATTTCGTAGCCGGCTGTCGCCGTTAAACGGAGCTAAATGAACGCTCGGTGTACATCGCCCCATCTCTCTCTATCCCTCTCTTTTTTCATTCGTCTAACCGTATATCTCCTCCCTCGGTGTGCGCTCTTCTTTTTCCTTTTTACACGCGAAGCATCCAACTTACACGTGTGCGCGCGCGCGTCGCTTATCCGACTCACCGATTTTAACCCCGGACAGGGTGCACAGCCGTGCTGTCGGGGGAGAGAGAGGACAGGGGCGAGAGAGAGAGGGTCGCCGGCTCGTCGGTGTATCTTTTCGAGCGATCAAAGAATTATCGCAGTGGAGCGGCAGGCCGACGGTGTTTGTCGTTTGATCGCGGGCCAACGATGCGTGACTTTGCGCGTTACCTGCCGTGACTGCGGTGCACGAGACGAGCAAACCTCTACGCTACGCTCGGCTCCGCTCCGCACCGCTCCGCACCGCTCCAGAGTGTCTGCGAGAGCACAACGACAGAGGAGAGCAGAGCCTAGCAGAACGGCGGCGTTAACGCCGACACGCGTTAACGCATTTTACCCCCAAGCTCACCCCGTTTCTTTCGTCGTCTCGTCTTCCTTCCTTTTTCTCCAATCTTCTGCCCCCGTGTAGCTCTTCCTTCCCGCCTTGTAGCTCCTCTCCTCTCTGTCTTCTCTTCGTCGTCCAGCCCCCTCTTTTTCTTCTCTTCGTCGGTCAATCCCCCTTCTTGCTCTTTCCCCCGTTTTCTTTTCTCTTCTCTTCGTCGTGCAACCACCTATTTCTTTCTTTTTTTCGATGTTCAACTCCCTGTTTATTTTCCTCTTCGTTGTTCAACACCCTTCTTGCTCTTTCCCCCGTTTTCTTTTCTCTTCTCTTCGTCGTGCAATCCCCTATTTCTTTCTTTTTTTCATTGTTCAACGCCCTATTTATTTTTCTCTTCGTTGTTCAACCCCCTTCTTGCTCTTTCCCCGGTTTTCTTTTCTCTTCTCTTCGTCGTTCAATCCCCTATTTCTTTCTTTTTTTCATTGTTCAACGCCCTATTTATTTTTCTCTTCGTCGTTCAACCCCCTTCTTGCTCTTTTTCCCGTCTTCTTTTCGTCGTCAACCCCCTATCTTTCTCTCCTCTTCGTAGCTCATCCCTCTCTTTCGCAACCTCATCCTTTTGTATCTTCTTTGCCCGGCTGTATCTCGTTCTCTCGTGGTGACTCTCTCCTGTGCTTTGCTCTCTCCCTCTCTTCTGTTCTCCTCTCCTTCCGGCGTTCCACCCTCTGGCCACCCCTTTTGCCAGGCTCATACATCCAATATCTCTTCCAGAGGACCGAGGTCGGGTCCGCTGCCCTCGTCATGTCGTACTAATGCATGTAATTGCAGCTAACCTCATTAAACCCGCCGACTGATGCCACTCGCTCAAATTGCGTCCCTCTCTTTCTCGTTCTCTCCCGCACTCGCTCTCCCTCTCTCTCTCTCTCTTTTCCGAGGCCCGACTCTGTCTCTCTATCCTCCCCACGGACCCGCTGTTTCTCTGTCTGTTTCTGTCTCTCGTCGACGTTATGGTCTACGTTTCGTTATCCACGTTCCCGACGATTCTCCTACGCGTTTTTGATAGCCTGTCGTGGCTTGCAGAGACTCTGTTTGCAAAGTTTCATTCGATTCGGACCAACCTGGGGATCCTCTAATGTAACCATGCTTCTGCTGTGTCTCTGCCAATGTTCACGCATCAGAAAGATTCTGTTGTTTGTGCAGCTGTCTTCGATTGTATGTTGTGGATTGTGAAGGTCGACCTGGCGGTTTTTTGATTTAGACTGGAATCTTTGGAACAGAGAACTGATTTATTCTACTCTGTTACTTAGAGGGTTTATCGTCTCTAGTAACCTCGTAATTGGTTGATTTTCATTTTGTATTTTATTCATAAAATTTTATTCATTCACCCTTTCCAGAACATAGTCATCAATAGACTGCGGATGTTGATGAAAATCGAATCAAATTGGATCTTATTTTCTGTGGTAGCAGTCTTTCCAGATCAGAATTAAAATCGTACTAAATTGCGTCGAATTTTATACTCTAGAATTTTTTAAAAATCTTTAAAAGTCATAATTGCATAAAGACCTGCAGTCTAATCATCAACGATAAAAAAAAACCAAACATTTTCTGGTCCCGAATTTGCCGAACTCATCCCACGAGAACCAATATTAGCCGAAAGATCTAATCGTTATTCTTTCCGGCTGGCTAACGAGTGGTTCGCCGAGCAAACAGCGCGTCTTTGAGCAAATACTTGTGTGTACGGTGGTAGCGATCGGAAACGCTAGTGATCCGGGACGTTTTAATCGGGCGTCCGGGATATCCACATGGTATAACAGTTTGTCCCGCACGGAATGGAGTTATCGCATGTAAAACGGTGTTTGTATTGATCCGTATTGCGTAGGCGTATCGGCTGTAAAATGTACCGAGTCAATCCCGGACATTACCAAAATCCAATATCGGCCGCGATATTGAAACCGATATATTGCCGTGTACCGAAATCTGCCAGTTACGATAAATGCTCGAATGGTCCCGTCATCATTTCCCATTCAAAAACCGGATCGAATTACTTCTGCGGCCGCCGCTCGTTCATTCTCTCCGGTCGAATATACCACGGACACAACGTTCCCGATGCTTCTTCTATCTTTCTATCTTGTATCATCGGTGTGTGCAAGACAGAAATTCTTACCGTTTCGAATCACGGAAATGCCGACGCTGCACACGGCGTCCAGTCACGTAGTTTTATTTCATTAATGCGATCCCGAGCTACTGGCGTCACGTACCATAGTAAGCTACGGAGAAACGAAATCCCGAGCGTGGATTTCTTCGGGCGACGGGTCCCTTGGTGCATTGAATCTTTATGAAACGTTCAGGCTATCGATACATTGTTTATTGAAATTAAAGAATTTATTCATTTTTGACATCCGTAGAATATCTGTAACGCAAAATATTGTTCATCGGTAGACTATATACTAATTAATATAATAAGTTTATTACTGGACTGCGGATCTGTATGCATTTATAAGAAAATTGAGTAGATGAAATATTCAAAGTTGTTGAAAAATTTTCAAAATTGATGATATCAATATACCATTTCTCCTCTATTAAAATTAAGGGAAGAAATAACAGTCAGTTTGGATTCTATTTCTTGCAATCGATGCAGACAATTTTTATTTTGCATAAAGATTCGCAGTCTATTTATTACAATCATCTCTCTTAAGTCGGAAGAGAAGTAATTGATTCGGTCGGACGATGTGTCTGATCAACGGAGTCATTTTCTACTTACACGGGGAACACTCGTATTTTCTACTATCACAAACATGTGAAAAAATATGGATATTTTCAGGATTATTCTACGTAAACACAGTTCTATGAAAGTATATACAATAATACTAGGTACCAGCCTGCGGATCTTATGCATTTATGATAAAAATAGGTACGTACAATGTAAAACAGTGGAGGTATTAAAACAATTTAATCATCAAAAGAAGAATGACATTTTTATTTTAAACATTACTTATTTTGCATAAAGATCCGCAGTCTAGTGATTACATTATACAATTATATTCCTTTTCTTCTATTCACATCGTACAGAAGCTATTGACTTCTATGCGTCGAATTTCGATCGAAGTAATTTTGGAATGAATTATTGTATCACGAAGAAAACCGGCTTCAGAGTGAGGCTTTCTCTTTGACGGTGTTGGAGTGCTCCTAATCGTGGTTCGCAGGGGCGCAAGGTATCACGCGTGCACAGCAGCGTTAATTAGAAAACACTTATGTCGGACGGACGTCTTACCTTGTAGAGGAACAGGGTTTTCGCTTGTGTTAAGGGTTGGAGGCGTCGCCAGTAGTGCATGCACGACGACGTCTGGACCACTTGGCGCTCGCATTACGGAACACCCCCTTTCTACTTGGTACTCTTCCTTGCCCGGGTGCTAGCGCCTCCTTCAGCCTTCTCCTCTCTCCGCATCCGATTTTCTCGAGGAAGAAAATGAACTCTCATATAATTATTTTCCTCATTAACATTGTGGCCCATTGTTCCGACGGGACACGAGAGCCATAGTCTTGCCACCCTCCCCGCCCACTATCCCGCGGTTCTCGCCATCGTCGGTATTTTAATTGCATTCCTATGTGCAGCCAGGCCTCAACTCAAAGGCGACCGTTCACTATTGTACGCAACCCTCTGCGCGGATCATCCGATAGTAATTTTTTGTAGTCTCGTTAACGGACTTTCGGACCAGACTTTTCTTCCAGACGCGCTTCTCCGAATTTCTCGAGTCACTCACAAAAGAACAGTACCCGTGTTCATTTTTTCTGAAAAACCTGGGACATTTCCACCCCTGTCAGCAGTGCTGTAAACGTCACCTTTGGAATATGAATTTCGGACATTTTTTTAAATATTTTATTTTAGCAAAATAAACATCGGCTTCAATTGCAAGGGACTGGAGCCAGACATCCAGTTCGTTTTTACTTGAATAATTTCAAATTGCACGCACGCACTCATTTTTCCCATAAATGCATACAATCCGCAGTCTACATGTACACCTCCCTCCAGTCCCCCTGCATCCTGAAATCCCATCAAAATTCATTGGAACAACCTAATCAAATTCAGTTCACCCGCCAACACCCTGCCAAAAATTGATTTCTAAATCCATACGTAGCCCACAAATCACCGATGCAGTAATCAACGCATTCGCATCCTGTCGCTCTCAAGCTTTTCATCCCTCGCCAACCCCGAAAAGCGGTTCGTTTCTCTTTCGTTCTCCTGAAAAGAAACAATTTCGAAAACCGTTCGAGGAAGATATTTACCAATTCAATTAATTACACGATTACCGAAGTGTCGATTGTCATCGAACCAGGGCTCCGATGGTGTCCCACGGATTGGATTCAAGCCGCGAACCCGTTAATTCCGTCGATTACGCGTTCCTCGGAGCACTCCTCGGATCGTTAGCATCCGAACACGCGTCAGAAATAATAACACGGGCTGTAAGCGAAATTACACGTGCTTCCAATTACGGAGTATTATTCACGCACGATAACCGCTTCTCCCGGCCGGGATTCCGACGTTTCGAGAGAGAAAGAGAGGAAGAGAGAGAGAGAGGGAGAGACAGATTCCATAATTTCCTCTCGAAATTATATTTCGTCTGTTCCGCTCCGGTTGTTCGTCCCGTCGATAAACAAACTATTTAAGTTCCCTCTGACTCGACAATCTCGACAGATCTGCGTCGGATAGCTAGAAAGAGGTGGCAGACGTGCTCGAACATCTTCGTCGCCAATTATAAAATTTTCCACGGTTTTCGCGCTCTCTCCCCCCTCTCTCCCTTGTCGGAGAGAGACAGAGGGATGATCTCTCGCGATCGCGTCGCCATTCTCTCGTCAGGGAAGAATGGGACATAGAGAGTTCGTCGAAAACCCGGGGCACAATGTTTCCATCCTGCGCCATTACCGTGGCATTCTGTTATGCCATCTCTCCCGGGCGAACGAACGTTTTCCATCCGATTGAAAAGAAAAGGTTCGAAGAGGTTCGAGCGAGTCTCGACGGTCTTATCTAACGGCGTCCCCATGTTCGCGACACGGATTGTTAACTGAATCCGGGAGCCGGCATTGTCTTAGCACCGAGAGTCCCGGGAACAACAGTGGCCCATTGTGTCCCAGGTCGCGTTCATTCAGCTTTTTCTTTCCTCTTCCCCGCTTTTTCATCCCCTACTCTTTCTGGCTCCTCTTTCCCTTCTCCTCTCTTGCTGATCCGTCAGCGAGCTCGGTTAGTCCGCGGTTCCGCAGGTTCGAAAATTTTTCTTTCGAATACACGTCCGGTACTTAAGACATCCAATTTTTTTGAACATGGTTATTTCATAATTTTTTTGTCAACCGTGGTTCAACACTTTTTAATGGATCCCTGAATAGCAACAATTTCAATTGTGAACCAACAGGTCATACATGTTAGTCTGCTTAAACAATTTTTGATTGTGTTATACCCTATCCGATGTGAAAGAACGTAAGAAGAAGAAAATATATTTGTTATACAGTGGAGGACCAAAGTATTCGCACGCCCTTTAAAACAGAATAACTTTTTTATAATTGTACCAAACGATCTGTTTTGTAAGCAATTAGAAGCATTGGTTTACTACATGACCTGCAAAAAAGATTTTCCAAAAATTACAATCTACAAGCTTGCATGCAAAGATAAAAGCAGCATTTTTTAAAACTTTTTTATTTGGGCCCTCAATGAAAATTTAAGATATATGTTTTGTAGATCTATGTTAGTCATACACATACTGAAAATTTCATCAATGGAGGCTTTACTGTAATCCCAGAAAAATAGGAGACTGTGCAGTCTGATTCATTGAAGGAGGAGTGAAATAAGAATGTTATTACATTTTAATAGCGTTTAATAGTGTTTTAAAGAGAGCTAGGCGGTTCTACGGTCTCTCCTGTAAAAACTGGTTGAAATTTGACTGTGAACGAGGTCTAATTAAGCGGTTTCCGTCGGGCACTCGACAGCCTGGGTACTTGTTTCTCAATCTGACCGGATCTCGGTGAGGATATTTTGGCTGCGGGGCATCGTTTATCGAGGATATCAGTCGGTTTCCTTGGATGATGGTTCTGGGAGCCGCGAGTACACCGTCGCCGTGGCGTCGACGACGGATAATGTGTGTTTCGGCCGCGGTGCCGAGAATAGTTCAAAGTAAATAGCATGCCGTGAGTGGTACCCTCTAATCTCCTTCTTCTCCTCACCGCGAGGAATATTCTGATTGCATTATGACCGAGCACGGCTAGATAACGCTTCACCAAAGGGATATTCGTCCGTGGCTGATGTAACGTTGCCTCTCTCTCTTTCCTTCGAGCATCAGTTCGAGATGCTACCACTAAGGTGTTCGTTATAGCGGTTGAATGAGCGTTAGGGTAATCATTGTTCGTGTAACAGAACTCGATGTACGATCTGCTACGCCCCTTATTTAAACCCTGCAGATGCCTCCGGAGGATCTTTTGTGAGTCATTGCTGCCGCTGCTGCTGAAGATGTACTCCCTGTCGAGAGTGATTTAGAACAGTGTCCGACTAAAGATCACTGTTTGCCCAGAAAGAATAAGATCGTGTTAGGAATGAACGGTTTGAAGCAGGGTCCACGTTTTATATTTTATGTTTGTGATTTTAAGAAATTGCTACTTGCAAATCTCGATGTCGCCCTTGATTTGTTAATACCGCTGCTATAACAAGAATGACAAATTAAATTGCTACTTGCAAATCTTGATGTCGCCCCTGGTTTGTCAATACTGCTGCTACAACAAAAATGAAAAATTGCGAAAGACGTTTATATTTTGATTCGTTGATCGGGCGATTGTTGCTGATAGATCTGAATAGTCAGAGGCCAATTCTCTAGGCCAGAGGCCAATTCCTGTTACGTTACGGCCAGAATTTTGAGAGTACACTTCGCAATCTATATCGGGCCGGTAATCTGACAGAACGGTCGCTATTAATAATTCGATGGTTAGGTATACATATCCACATACCATACGATATAAATTTCATTCTCCCTTTCAATCAATAACCCCATGGAGCAGGAAACGTTTTGCCTTATCTCGGCGAGATAAGCGGAGAGCTGGTTTTGCAACTAAGTGATATTTAACGGGCAACGTTAACGACCCATGTTCCATGCAATAGCCGCTCATAAATATCGCAATTATCACTTCCTAAATAAGCCACGCCTTATCGATTCCACGGCCGATTACTTTAATCGTAGCCACGTTAACCTTGCATCCAGCCGCGATACGTTATTGCCTTGTAATGTATGAAATAATCCCGGATATATTCCCGCACGGTATTCCCACGAGCACCGAGTGCGGAGATGCTGCCCCTCACCTGAAGCTCCTCGGGTTCTTAACCTGAGACGTTCGAGACTTTCTTTCAACCATTTTCTTCTCGATGGACCTACAAAACTATTGCGATTCTGCTTGTACTAGATCGTTCAAAAAGTAATTTCGTTTTCCGTGTGGAGATGGCATTTCTTCCATTTGTTATTACTGAATCTAATTTTAAATCGCAAAATCGTGGTACATCAACAGCTGACATTTCGGACGTCATTTCCTGCCTTATAGTGCTTTCATCAGCACATCGAATATGCAAAATCAAAGTACGCATTTCCATCACGGTTTTCTTCTTTATTACCGCATGGGTAAAAATGCAGTGCACGAAGGAAAAAATTGATTGCTGTTTAAGGAGAGGATGTACCATCGGATTACCATTTCTTTCGATATTTTCAACATTCTTTATGCGGTGCAAATTTCATTTGAAATACAGTCGTAAAAGGTCATATAACTTAATTTTTTGCTAATAAAAAACAGAAATTCTATGAGTATGGGATTTTTAAGTGGCCCGAAAAATTGCAAAAGGTCATAGAACAAAATATCATCAAACTTATTCTAAATGGTAAAAAATTGACCTTCTTTTTTCTTGGAGGAAACGAAATGACTTCCCGAACGACTCAATTGTACTCCTCTGTAATTGTGGTTCGGAGCCTCCCCCCTAGTGATTTCTTCTGAATATGCTATAATATACTAAAATACATTATAATATACTCGAATATACTATAATATACTAAAATACATTATAATATACTCGAATATACTAGAACGTACTCGGATAAACTATAATATACTAAAATACAGTATAATATAATCGAATACGTTATTTTATACTAAAATACATTATAATATACTCGAATATACTATAATGTACTCGAATATACTGTAAAAATTGGTTGGGGTTTTGCTTCAGCTAACTTGCTAACAAATGCGTTAACAAAATAATGATCTCGTTATAAAAATTTGAATACAACGAAAAAAATTCAGCGAAGGATCCCAGAGGATCGGCAGATGAACGAGGTAATCGGTGCTCGAAATTGGCAGAAAAATCGGAAAATCGTTGACGGATTCTGATAATTCGCCAGCACGATTCGCTCGCAGGCGCGCGCGTGTGGCTCGGCTCGGGAGAAGCACGTCGTTTGCAAAACGTTCCAGAATGAAATGGAAGTAGGTACTGGGCGGGCATTCAATGCGGTTATACTTGTAACTTGGACGGCGACCCCGAGAGAAACCGCGAGTGCGGTAGTAAGAATTCCACTGTGCGCGGATGTGAATGAGCCCCGCAGCTGCTACATTCCTGTGTGCCATCGCCGCGCGCGGCTCCCTTTTCTTTTCTTCCCTTTCCTTTATGTTCCTCGTTCAATATTTTAGCCGAACCCGTATCGCGGGGAGCCCAGTCAGATTTTTCTCCTCGGCCCGCGTCCAAACTCGTCTTTCTCACCCTCTCGCGCGCAAATTTTTCGTCGACTCGGCCCTGTAAACGCTGCCGCCGAACAGCAGTTTCGGTAATCGTTTCAACGCCGCTGCCATCCACGCCCACGCTGCCGATCCTTGTCCCGATAGCCGAGTGTTTATTGTTAATGACAAGCGAATAACCGAGCGAGCACGAGACCTCGTCCCTTTCTCTTTCTCCTTCGTCTTCATCTTCTCCTTCGTCTTCTTCTGCCGCCTTCGTCGTCGTTTCCGAGATTTCGTGCGACCAGACGAAATGATTCGGAATAGCGGTACTTGTTGGTAGATTCATACGCGAGAGCTTCGATAATTTCAGATTCCTGGTAGTCGCGCAACAAGTTGATGGATTTTATCAGCAGATTCAAAGCAATAAAAAAAAAGAAAACCACCCCCCTCTATCAGGAATATCATTTTTTATCTCAGACCTTCAATACTTGAATGACGTGGGTACTCACTTTTAATTTCTGTTTATAAGATTCTCTTTAATATTGTTAAATATGAAAATTGTAGATTTTTATATTCCTGCATGGTCGCAAATTATTTTATATTTCTACAATATTGCACATGCATTGAAAGTGCAATGATTCAATTGCATTATGTTTAATGTGTATATCCATCGGACTGGTCTAATTATCAATCTACAACTTGTACAATGAATTGAAAGTTCGTCATCGAGAATTTCATTCTTTAAAGCATAATCTACTGTAATGAATTACGATCACTTGACTTAAATAATCCTCATAATTTTCATTCGAGGGTGTGTTTCAACGAGAATTTCATTTTCAAGACACAATTTACGAGGTTCTGCACTTTCGAAAGTACAATCTATTAGCACAGCATTCTAAAATCCCTGGTATAATGAATCGACCTCTAAGCACAAAGCATTAACTTCGCCAGCAAAACGTCCAAAAGGATGCAACCGCAGAGGTTCGCGGGGACAATGGAATGTTCCTCGGGAGGTTTCGCGAATTTCCCCGGTGGAGGAGAGTCCGTATTGTAGGCGAACGGCTCGCGGTTGATCGCTCTGTTTGGATAATTGAAGTGTAATCCGAGCGGCTCGAGGGGCAATTAACGAACGCTATTCCAAAACGAGAGCAGAGAACGGAGAGCGGAGCAGAGCAGAGCAGAGCGGAGCAAAGCACGGAGCTACTGCCAGGATGCGAGTTTCAATTCACGCGTATTTCTGGTTTACCCCGGTTCCCGCGTGTCGTCCGAATCTTTATTTCGGTTCTCACGTTTCGCCCCGGCGCGTATGCACGGGACACACGAATATGTAGGCGCGTGCGCCGAAATAAATATTGCATATTTCTGTACGGATGCACCGCGTCGGAACGCGGCTCATATCGGCTTACGATACTACCGACCACGTTTCCTTCCCACTCGTTTCGCGCAGCGAGAACGATCGCTATTGTTCACACCCTCGCGCGATCCTTCAAAAAATGCGTCTACTCCTTTGTCTCTACTACAATCAACCTAATGCGAGTATTCGATATATTTTTGATTTGAATATTTTGAAGCATAAAGAAATACATTAATGTACAAGTAAATATATTAAAGCGTAAATACATTAGTGTACAAGTAAATATATTAAAGCATAAAGAAAGACGTTAATGTAGCGTACAGAGGAGCATTAATCTATGAACAAGTTAACATTAAGAGATTAAGTAGCGACCATTCCCGATGAGTGTGCAAACTTCTGGAGATATGCATAAAAGTGCATTGCTAAGAAAAAGATAAATGGGTCGAGATAAAAGCAGACGCTTTTCTTATGAATTCTCTTCGAATCGAACATACATAACAAACATATTACAACATTTATCATTGCACTACTCTGTAGATATTCATTCACGAAATCTCCGGAAATATTTCAGACAGAACTTCCTCAAAAAAAGTTGCAATTGTTGCAAATAAAGAAAATATTCTCAAGTGCATGATCTCATATTCAACGATGCTTGAGGCACGTTGATAAAAATATTCAGCTCGCCGCGCTGGATCAATTAAAATGATTACTCGCAATCGCCCGCTGATGAACAACAGACGTTCCTCGGCGAGCGGTGTCGCATTCCGCTCGGACCACGGTTAGGCTCTCACGCACGCATAATTTCCCAGGACCCGCGGGAAGGGAACATCGGGTACACGGATCGAAAACCCGGCATTACACAGCGGGCACGGGACGGAGAGCCCGACGCATCTCGTTCTCTCCGAGGACTTTTTACGCCGCGGCCGTCCAAAGAAAACGCTCCTCTCGTCGGTAATACCGCAACGGGCTAAGTAATGGATACCTCGATCGGTCACGCACGATTCCCCGGCATAAGTTCGCCCGGCAAAAAGCGGCTCGCACTGTTCGCGACCGCTCACGACTGTGGCCGAGCGTCAATTGTAGGGATCCGCGATTCTCTGAAATTTTTAAAGGCCGTGTATTAACTGATACAGTGGTCGAAATGCTCGATTTCAATCGAGCGTGAACAACAAGCGCCCTTTTTATCGAGTTAGATCTTGATTTTGTTGTATGGAGTGCCTCGAGTGGGCGTGGCTTCGTTCATCTCCGCCTTGAGTGGGCGTGGCCCACTTCTCGATTTAGAGTTCCCCGAATGGACGTGGCTTCGTTGCTCTCAATTTGTACAATCTCAATTTATTTTTAAATACCGAAATAAATCAATCTTCTGAGAACATTTCAAAATATCAGTTTTAAATTCGCTGGGCCTAATTTAAAATAATTAACAAAATAAAAGGAGCACAGCAGAGCCAACGTGTCAAATTTGCGAAACTTTTGACTCCAGAAGCGCAGCCCTCGATTCCAGCGCGAGATAATCGATCTCCTGGCGCACCTCTCGATCGCGTCGAATACGAACATGCGTACGAATTAGAATCGCGGTTACTGAAGGGCTGAAGACGAGAGGGTCCTGCGCCACGTGCATCCCGCTGCATTATTCTCCGGGTTTTTTTTCGAGTGGTGATGCCAGACCACGAGCCCCGTGGCTCACTCGTACCGAGAAAGAACAAGGAGAACAACATAGACATCGTCGAGAGGGGCGCACGGGGGGGTTGAAGCGGAAGAGAAAAGGAACAAAGCGAGAAACTCCTGCCACTGCGGGCCTCCACGGTGCCCCGTGACTTCATTCTCGCGGCCACGCGGCCGCAACACATACAAAATTAATTAAAGTCGGCGAGGAACCCAAGGGGCTGTTTATTGTACCTCTCCCCTTCGCCCCGAGAGAAGACCGCAAACGGGATGGGGTGGTGGTTTTCGCTAGGTGGGCGCCGCTTATTGTGTAGTGTTTCCTCTTATTCTCTCTTTTCTTCCGCCTTGTGCTCCTGCGAGCTTCTCCTTGCGCCACCTACTGCTTTTCCCTTCCCCCTAACTCCACCCCTTTCTTCTCCTACAATCCTTAATGACTCTGTGCCGATAACGAGTGCGAAAATGAAGATACTTTCTAGATCAGTTGCTTCATTGTTTCATGGAGCAGAGAAGATGTCAAAGCCTGTTCCACGGAGCACTGTCTGGCTCCGTGTAAATCCGGAGCATCGAAGCCACGCCCACTCGGAGCGTTCTGTACAAAGAGCAGACAATTTTTAGTACGTTGACCCTCTGCCTCGAGTGTTATTTAGTGCCAATCTAGCAACCTCAAAAATTCACTGTGATCGAAGCCACGCCCCGGATTCCTTTAACTCCTCCTCTGGTAGCGATCCAGTCAATAGCGGTTTTTCTAAGCATGTAATGATGTTTACTTTGATCCGTGTAAATCAGGAGCAACGAAGCCACGCCCATTCAGAGCGTCTGTAGAATAAGAAGCAGATAATTTTCTTCCGAATGTAAGAGAGATCTTTGATCTGTTAATTGTGAGCAAATTAGCGAGACAAGATCTCCAATGATCTCGCTGGTTTCCTGGGCAAAACCGGGTTTCAGTGCAGTGACCGATGGTTAATGCTCGGGGAAAGGTAATTTAGAGCTTGCTCGAGCCAGAAGAGAGGCCCGACCGGGCGTGCAACTAGTTCTCTGTTTAATCAACATTGTGGTTTTTGCCCTGTCTCCGTTTAATCCTCACTGTCATTCGTTAATGCCCGTCTCTTGTCCTCTTCTTGCGCGGATCCTGGCGATTCAAACATCCCTCCGAGGACGTTTGAACGCGAGCATGCGAGCCTTTTTGCTACAATTATACACGGTAGAGGTATCATTACTTATCCACCGGTGTTCGAACCTTCTTTGATCTATTTTCGAGGCGATCCCTCTGATTCGTTCCGTTTCTTCTTCGGTGAAACTCGAATTGCAACTCGACGCGCAGGGACGTACGTTTCCAATGCAAATGTTATTCGCGATTGTTGCAAGTTATGGCCGATATTAATGCGATTGCTGATATCGTTTCTTTTATTGACAGTGTTTATAATTATTATGCTCCGTTCAGGTTTTACCGCGAGACTCGATCGTACGATTTACAGATCGTAAGATGTTTCTTGGAATTATTTAATTCGCAATATTTATAGTTCTGCTACGATATTGACTACGGAGGATTTACTACGTTATTCATGTGTGCAAATTAGAGACCGCTGACACCGTTTGATCCACCGATAGTACTCATAATTGCAATATTGTTTTGACTCTGCAGTTTTTATTGTGCATTTGCATTGGTTAGGAACCAGTTTGCTGGCTTCATTTAGCATTTCGCTGGCGGCGAAATTAGAGAAATTAGAAATTATCAAGATTACTTGATGACTTAAATAAAGGTCTTCGAAATTTTGTTCACAAATCTTGTCAGATGTCGAAAAAATAAAATTAAAATCTACCTTCCCAGTTCGCATTTAATAAACAAACTGAACTTCATGGAAAAACTTCAGAAAACGAAATAAATTTTTCCGTTTCCTGCATCCACTCGATCTTGCATGAAAGATCAGCGGTATAATTTACAAACTTTCCCAGGTCGTCACTATCACTTAAAAAATGTTTCATAATCACATTCACAGTCGCATGTCAATTACCGGAACAATAAAAATCCTCGATCCGTAATTCCCAGAACAAAAAATATTCTAAATCATTATCGACCCATGGTACGAAGTCGCGAATGTCCCCGATGACCCCAGACAAGATAAACCCATTAAAATCCAATGACATAACTGGTTGCATGATGCTGCATCATTCTTGCGTTCGTAAAACAGGAATTTCGTGGCGAGAACTTTGCTATGAATCATGATATTTTAAAATTTTCCCTAGCTCTTGATCTTATAGCTCTTTTTAATGCAGAAGAAAACCTTGAGAAAGTTTCCAGAGAAAAGTTGTGCCGTTTAATGGACTATCGCCTGATAAAACAATTTTTTACATAATTAAAAAACAATATATACAAATATTCAAGGATTGATTTCACCCTTTTAAAGTGAATCTTGGCAAAAAAATAGCAAACGCTGCATATCCATAGTTTCAGAATTTTCTTAATTTTCCGGATTCGGGATCATGCTAGTAGTTCCACAGAAATCGCAATTTCTGGATTATCGAAGTTCCTTTATGAGAGGACTAGACTCATCTTCATGATCGTCTCATTTCTGTTTCGCGTTCCTAAAGCAGAGCGTTTCCTCGAAGCGGATCGCGTGACGCGTCTCTCAAGTTCGCACACAAACGCTGCGAGTTTGCTGGCGATGAAAAAATCGCGACGATTGCTCGGCTACGTTTCACGTTGACATCCGTTGACGTGCCCGTAAACCAATCGAGGTGTCGAAGGGACTCGGGGGGTGACAGCGTCGACGACGTTCCTCCAGTCGTCGTCGACGGAAAAGAAGATCCTCTCGACGTCGCAGGAGTCGACGGAGATGAAAAAAGCTGGATGATCTTCGTCGTTGAAATATAACCCACACTCGTAGACACAAAGACAGTGCACTCTTAAATCTTCTTAGCTCGTTGCCATTGGACCAGAGTTCATTGAACAATCAAATTATTCATCATTTTTTAATCGAAATAAAATTCTATTCTCCTGCTGTCAATATTAAAGAAAGTACGACGAATATAAATTTTCTAGACTATAAAAATTAATGAGGATGAACACATTCTAACGTCAATGTTTCTAAAATTTAATTGGAAATGTAGTATATTTCTTGTATACAATTTTGTTAGACGAATTTCATGAACTTAATATTGTTCTTAAGTATGAATTAAGACTTCCATATTATTCAATTCTATTTAACCCTCTGATGGCGGTGCCCGGGTCTATTAACTCTTGGCACTCGATTGGTGACTGAGGCCCTACTAAAAATTGCTGCGCCATTTTACAAAATATTGTTTACATTATTAAATATTTCGGTATCTAATCAATTACTAAACATTTATGTATTGTACGAGATATTATGCCAACTTCATATCCATGAAATTTAGAAAATCACAGGGAATGGAAATACATATTCTAGGTCGGAAGAAATGTTTAGTTCTCGAGTTAAAATAGCTCCGAGTGCAAAGAGTTAATTACTCAATTTGGGATGTTTGAATGAAATCATTGTGAGAGTGTCTCGCAGTTGACACGGAGAATTTTTATTTTACGCAACGACATCCGCAGTCTAGCGATGAGAGAGGGTGGTTTGGGATGACGGTGAGATGAAGGTAAAGGAAAGGGATGAGGACAGGGCCAACCCGAACTAAGAAAAGAGAGCACGTCGTCTATCCGGGGAAACGGAGGAAAGCCGTGACGAAAGTAAAGAGTACATCGAGTCGGTAGCCTGGCAAAGGTGACGGGGTTGCTTTGGCAGCGTCCCGACGTCCCCCAGTCCCGTGGGACTTCTGTCTCTGCCACGATCCTGGCAGAAAGATCTGCCCCGCCGGCGCAGATAAGAAGCCGAAGACAATAATCCCACTGACAGTCGGCTCATCGTCGCGGCTTATTTCGGCGATGTGCGTTCAGCCCTGAGTAGCCTAAGAGGAGAACATGCTCCTCGATGTCTGCTGTCAACCGTGCCCGTCGCGGTTTAATGCCGCTAATGCCCTCGGCCCCGAGTGCACCGAGCCTCCGATGCGATTCAGAGAGATGGCTGTCTTTCTCTTTTTCTCTCTCTTGTGCTGATCGTATAAAAGAAGTTGTTCGTGTCTAGAACAGACCGCGGGGAAACATAAAGACCGCCATTGTGGATACACGAGTCGCGTCTGGCCGGCACTCGTCGTCGGCGAACATCATGGATGGGATTTGTCTTATTGTTCCTGAACGTTGTCTTGAGCTGGGACGCTATATGTAGGCCATCGGACCTTGATGAGGGTAATCCTTGGCGTTCCTGGTTCGATGGTCTTGGATTACCGATGTTATCGGACGATGCTGCAGGGACGCCTAGTTTTCATTGTTGCCTACGTTTGGCTTGCCGACGGGTCGCAATGTTTTATTGGTAAAAATCCACTGCTCCGTAACATTGATCTCTCCGCAGTTTAATGGCGCTTGGATGTCTCGTTCGAAGAGGATCGTTTACTCCTTAAGAGCGTAGTCTTGTTTCTAGGATTGCAAGGATGCGATTTTCATTATTCGGTAGCTGCCGCAGATTTATGAAAATAGCTACATGCGCAGCTTTATGCTTCCGAATAATGCAAATTACGCCTTGTAAACGTAAAAATAGGATTTTCGAGGGTGACTGCGACCTAAATTGATCTTTTATCTAGTGCTTTTGACCACTGAGAAACCCCATCTTTGCATTATCGAGAAATGAAAAGGTGCATCCCGCACCTTGCAATCCTGGAAACGAATGTACCCCCTCAACACTAAATCTAATATAACAATATTATGCTACTAAATATATTTATTTAATTATTTACCACGAAAACATCTATATAATTTCAATAATTGTGAAATAAAAAATCTGGGTCCGATCAATAGACCGCTGATGATAGGTTTAGCGTTAACAGTCTAATAAAGTTAGAAGGCAACTCGTGGATGAAATCATCTCAGGATGAAAATAAATTGTCAATTCAAAAATTAAACATAAATTGCGAATTCAAAGAGTAGAACAAGAATGGACAAAGCATGGTCCTCGGATCTTAGTGGATCATCCATAAAATGTTCACTGTCCTCTGAGATGACCCACACAACCATTTCCAAAAGAAGTTTTAGGCTTACACTGACGGACATACTGACGAATCTCTCAGAACATTTCTAAGCGTTTCCTTACCTTCGAATGCGTTTCACCGTCGCGTCGATTAGGCAAATTCTCAGCCTGACCCAGAGGAGGAAGCCACCCGCGAAGCATCGCGAGGCATCGCGAACAGTTTACGAGGCCGATTTCGAACGGCAAACTCTGCTCGAGCACGCTCTCGCTGTCGCCCGCGGTATTCGTGTCAGTTCCCGTGGATGAGGAACGCTTGGCCGGCAATCGTAAAAGATAAGAGAACGCGCGGCTGGACACCGAATGGACCGGCCGTGTAGTTTAAGGCGATGAAACGGCCGCGAATAAAGTATTCCCTGGCGCTGTTAACGTCGCTCTCTCTGTTTGGCGAACGATAACTCTATTTACCCGCGGTGTGGTCTGCTATACTGCGAATGCTCTTCTACATGCGTCCGAATCTTTGAGGATTCTGTCTCGCGACTGCGATCTTGACGCTTTGGCTGCGGTTCCTACTATCCTGATACGATTTATGTGTGTAAACTACTGTGAACGGTTCTTTAACATTCTTATACAATTTTGTACGCGGAGGTTGGGGAAATGTTGCTGTAGTAGTAGAGGGTTTAAAGCATCAGTAGTTCCTTGATAATTTTTAGACGATTCCTTAACGAGGGTTATTTTAACTCTAATCCATCGCTTATTGTTAATTTTTATACATGCTGCTGTTGAAGAAGACCGTTCAAAAAATTGTTTTCTAATTATTCAAATTATAAGGATTTTTTGATAATAAAAATTGTGCAAAGTCTAGTGAGATTCAATCCTCTTTGATTTTTATAAGGCATCGCATACGCAACAATTTTAGCGTTCTACACGTTTGTTGTTAGATAGTTGTCTATTAGGAATATAAAGATTTTTAAGCACCCTGGTACCAAGCATAGCGATTCTGATTTCCATTGACTCGCTCGACGGATTTTCGTAGATGCGGGGGTGTTCCGTGAATTCCTGGGAGCATAAATATTGTTCCGTGCCACGCTCGCTCATTTAGCTTCTCCGTTCCGCAGATCAATGCGATTTGTATTGGGGCGGAAGATGTTCGTTCCCTCTTGAACGCTACTCGAGTCATAATAAATATGAAATTATGCTGACGGTCCCGGGTATCCCGTTTGTATCCGTGATGGAGATATTGAGTACCGAACAGCGAATTGAATAACGGAGAATCTATGTTCTATAAGCTCTGAATTTTATCAGCACCTCGTTGCTATTTGGCAAACGTATCGTCGAATGTGCTCATCACTGAACTTTATCGTGCTGATTCTTCAATTCTGCGTTAATTCGATGCCAGAGGAGAAATTCGTCATCTTCAGATCGAGAAGGATATTGTAGTAAGTAGAATATTTTTCAAGTGGCACTTCATTTTAATTAGTCGAGTGATTCCTTGGGATTTCTTTCACGGTTGGACTCATTGTTCATTTTAGTAAAAACGTGACTACTTTACAATACTTTATAAAAATGACAAAAATGTGTTTGTATAGATTTTCAGCCATTTCTAATAATAAAAATAACTAACATATATACGCCGAATTGCAATCATTGTTGGACAAAGACGATACGCAAACTCAACAACAAATGGCAGAGAAGTTGACTGTCGGTCAACAAACCATTTCTAATTGTCTGCATGCCATGGGAAAGATCACAAGTTAGGAAAATGGCTTTTAAAAAACAAATTAAGAATTACTAACCGCTACACCTAGTAATTTTCTTTACCGAAATGTGCCTTTTTCATTTTCTCGTGCAATTCCCACAAATTGCAATTTTCTCAAAATCTTTTTTGTACCTCATTTAGTAAATCAATGCTTTCAATTGCTAAGGAAAAAAGTCAGTTTTGGAAGGCGTTCGAACACTTTCGCGAGCCATTGTAAATACATAAATCGCGAGGGGTCAATGAAGCGACTCCGCGTCGAATCCGCACGACTGTTTCGCAATCGGCAACGGTAACTTGTTTCAAAGCGTGTAAACAGTTTCGACCTTAGGTAACAAAGAAATCGTTGAATCTGTGGTCGGGGGACGTGTAAACTCGCGCCTCCGAACACAAACGGAGTGGTTTCCCTTGGTCCTTCTTCCGAGAAACTGCCGGGCCTCGGCAGAGAATGCGTGTGTTCTGAACGCCAACACATGGGAGCCCCGTCAAAAGCTATACGTTTGGTATCGACATCGCGGAATCCATAATCATAGATCACAGAAAACGGTGGCCGCCGCGTACAAACGGCCGGATACGTTGCAACGGGGATATTTTCGGGCGGCTTTATTGGCCGATGTTTATTATCTATTCCGCCGCCTCTAGTCCTTTTGATATTCCAGATCGGTGGATAAACAAATTGCACGATCGCCGCTGTGCTGGAACCACCGGCAATGGTTTCTCGAGAAACCATTAGCTAATATTAATAATTCCCGTTTCCTATCGACTACAATATTACACGAGATCTGCGCGCTGCCTTTTAATACCCTGTCCGTCACAAAGACGACTTTGTCTCGGTATCGAGCCGTCGACGATCACCCGCCATAATGCTCGTTGCCGGATGTTGGCTCCCCACACTGACTTTCGATCTTGCGTCGGTATCCTAATACATGTATACTGTAAATATCAATATTATGATGTTCACCTGCAAAAGTGGTTGTACACGAGAACAAAGTTCAAACAATTTAACCATTAGCACTCGAATGTCGATATCTAATCAATTACTAAACATTTAGGTATTATACCAATTTCATATCCACAAAATTTAAAAAATCATAGGAAATGGAAGAAATGTTTAATTTAGTTAAAATAGCTCCGGGACTGGAAAGGGTTAACCCTTAAGTACTATAGATCACTCACAATGGCCATGACAATTAGACTTTTATGCATTTAAGACAAACGAGACGAATATTGACGAAAAGTTTCATAAAAAAATGAAAAATTAGAAAAGTTTGAATACTTGACCCCTCGGTGGCTCGAAGGTCGGACGTGTTTAACGCTTGATGGGACCCTGCGGTGGTGGGGATGAAGTTTTAACAGTTACGGTAGAGACCTCCTCGACAGTTACGGAGAGTGTATACTGTACTCTTGTGGGAGACGTTGTACATGATCTGACAAGACCGCAGGGGACCGGAAGCTAACATGATCGGCGGAAAAAGAGCCGCCAACCGTAAAGCTCACGAATTCAGTCTCCCCATGAAGTAGACGAATCAAGCAGAGAGAAATGCTCATCTTTTCACCGTCTCAATTCGCCGGGAGGCCGAAGAATATCGTGCTCGATGCCCGGTGGATCTTCCTGGCAATAACGGACGGCTCTTCTTCCCGTGGAAAAGCCGGGCAACGAAAATACCGCTTCCGGTTGCCCTAGATTCCGCATTCACAAGTTTCATTGCAGCGTCGTCGCGTCGGTGCGCTGCGCTCTCTGTGTCCGTGCCCATATAGCACCAGCACGGGAGCGAATCCCGTTCAAAGCGGTCCATAATTTATGTATCTCTGCGGCCACCCCTGTGTCGTGTCGTCGAAATCCGGCCTCACTCTTTTAAAATTCCATTAAGAGTGCACCGGCGTGCCGCCTCCCCTTTGTCGTCTCTCTCTCCTCGTTGTTGCCAGGCTGCATATTTCACGCGGCCCCCGCATTCGTCTCGTTCGAGTTTCACGGATCGATTACCCGTCAATCTTTTAAAAAGCTCTCCGCCCCCTTCGAAGAACAGGATCCGAAGAATCAAGCGCCACAGAAAAGAAAACGACGAAACTCTTGTGCAAATACAAATGTTCATCTCGATTTTTAAAAGAGGATGAGAATGCACGAACAACCAAAGATCTCTTAAAGTTTTGTTTAAGATTAGCGAATGGTTTTTTAAAGTAGTACTTCCTTGAAAGGGGTGATTCTTGAGGTCATTCGAAGTAACTTTTTCCTTTGCGAAAATTCTCCATGGCTTTATTAAGGAGTTATTGCATATATGAGCATATACGAGCTGATGTAAATTTAACCGAGCCCTACTGTACATCGAAATTTTGTTCTTGGTAGCCCGGTGTTGGCCCTACGTAGTTCCGCGGGTGAAGTTAAAGCCACTGTTGGTGCGGCCGTCGTAATTTTAGACAGTGCCACAGTGACAGTCTTTATAACGCACGTGAAGTATGAACCACTTCCGGTGGATCTACGTCATCCTGCATGTCCCCTTGCACTCCAGTGGCTCCGATTCTAAATCTAGATCGAAATTTCCGTGGCCTTTAGCCTTCGTCTTTCGTTACACGCCGAGGAGCCACAAAGGACCCGCGGCCGCTCTGTTCAATTTTGCGTCAGGTTGCTGGGAGCGGATCGCCCTTTCCGGTTGACACCGCGATTCCTTCATCCCGCCGATTAATGGAATTCTTGGGAGTTTTATTCGAGTCGGAAATCGTGGAGATTGGTATTGCATACCTTTGCTGTGGTCACTATAGTCGAGGAAACATCCCCTAACCATTTTTGCAACCCTCTTCCCTTCCTACAATATTTTAAAAGCGTTCGCCATTTGGGAATTAATAAACGCATTTTTTAATCGCACAGAAAAATTTGTATATCCAAGGAAGCATCCCCCAAACATTTTAGCAACCCTCTACTCTCCTTCGCAGCTAGTCAGAAATGATGATTAGTAGACTGCGGCTCTTCATGCAAAATAAAAAATGTTTGCGTTGATTGCAGAACACAGGAGCCAAATAAAAATTGTATTCTTGTTTTAATGATCGTATTAAGCTGAAACGAACACATTGTTGTACTGAAATATTTTTTACATGTACACTGCTTTAAATTGTACGTACCCATTTTTGTCATAAATGCATAAAATCTAATGATAAGACACGTTTTAGAAACGTACGTCTTCCAACTGTTAACCCTTGGCGGTCGAATGACATTGAGACGTCACTAAAAATTGCTATGACATTCAAAATATGTATTTTACATGATCGTTCATAAATTAATAAACATTGAAGTATGAGTAAATTGCATGAAATACGTAGAATGGAAACATTCTAGGTCGGAGAAAATGTTTGGTTTTCGAGTGAAGATAGTTCGGGTGCAAAGGGTTGATGAACAGATTTTTAAATATTCCAGCAGGTTGTTCATCTCGTAAGCGCATAAAGATCCCACGAAAAGCCTGTGTACCCAAGGAAACATCCCCTAAGCATTTTTGCAGCCCTCTATCGTCCACCCCAAGCCATCGACAGTGAGCTAGCGATCAATCGAATCACCGGAAGTGGGTTTCCCCGAGGTTTCCACGGAAGGGTCTCCTCGGGAGAGAGAGATTCGATCGCGCAACAGCAAGAGAGAGAGAGAGAGAGAGAGAGGGAGAGGCGGTCGCGAGATAACCGGCTGAAGAGCGATTATGGGAGTAGGTATGTTTCGGTAATTGCGTGGCTAAGTTTAGGCGGTGCAGTTGGCGTCAATGCGCGGATGCATATTCAGAACGGGCCTCCTCATATTCTTATGCTGCTTCACTTACTGAACCGCGGCAAGCGGCGTCGCGTGTGGATGTGAATGTGAATGGAACTTGCTGGCAGCCCGCCTGTTTATATTTAGCCACTGTGGGCGGTATAGCTGTCACGGATACGTATCATCGGCATAACTGAACTTTGCAAATGAATAATGAAGTTCCATCAGGCCTTCTTCTCCACCGGACTCTGTCGCGATTATTATTATTATTGTTATTATTATTATCGCTACTGCTGCGACGCTAGGTAGACCGGAGCCCCGCCCGATATTCCCAGGCCCGTTTATTGTCCGGCCAAATTGCTCGCGTTCCCAACACGCCGTTCTTACCCTAGCGACGATTCTGTTAATGAACGCCGGCCCGCCATTCTTCCCTCGGCAACCAATGGCAAAAATGTCTGCCGCTCCTCGACCGGACTCGCATAAACGCACACAGTGATCTAGGAAACGATATTTTAGGTTTAATATTGGGTTGGAAAGAAAGTTCGTAGCGTTTTCAAATTAAGAATCGAAGATAAAATTAAGGTATTTATTCATATGTTAACACGAGAAGTTACCTCGAAAATGGCAAAAAGTAATAGAACAGAATTAAAAATATGTTATCGAATAAATCTATGAATAAATGTCCGAATTTTAGCTTTCAATTTTAATTTACAAACGCTACGAACTTTCGTTCCAACCCAATATTTTTCGTATATTCTCTTTCTCCTATAATCTTCGTAGATGACACTTCAAGATCTAACATATATGATTCGTTTGAAATGGTTTATAGAAACTCGAGTAAAATTAGACGTTTTAAATAGTCATTCCAAAATATCCGAATTCGGGTTTAATGATTTTAGACAAATTTTTATTTGACAGGAACTTTCTAATTAATAATACAACACAAAGCACAGAACGGGAACAACATTAAAAGCACACACTGCGATCGACAAAATATTTACAAATATTATCAACGCGACATATGTATTGAATAGAATCGGCCAGTAATACGACCATTTTGTTAAGATCGTTAAAGCAAATTAATGCTAAGAGAAGATTCGAAGAGCAAGGTATAATTTTCTATATTTAATGAAAAGAAACGCAATCAGGTACCCGAAGAATTTCCCTGGAGTTTCATTCTCGCCTGCAAAGAAAATGACAACGTTCGACGGACAGGGTAGAGAAGATGAGAATGGAGAGAGGAGGGGGGAGGGGGAGGGAAGAGAAGAGAAGAATAATTAATTACCTGGTTCTCTTCCACGATCTTTACAGAGTTATCGCGTTGTTGCCCGCGGTGCGCGGAACGACCGAGATCCCGGCAATTAGAACCCGGCGAGAATAATTAACGCTAACGAGTAGATTTCCATACAGAGTCGCTTTAATATGCGAGCCGATCTGATACCGGACTCTTGGATGAAGGCGCGGAGGATATGTCCGACGAACAATGCTGCTTTAATCGAATCGAATAATAATATCGAAGGATATCGATCCGTTTGTCTCGCGTTGCTAGCCTTCGACTGTTCCTTGGGATCGTTAGAACGCGGATGCTTATGCTAATTGCTAATTTTTGTAAAATTGCAGGCTATATTGAGCCTATTCGGACCGTGTGGAATTTGTAGTGCGAAATAAAAATTAATTTCTTCTCTCACTAATTTTATTGAGCCGAAGATAAAAATTTTTTATGGTTTTAGATTGAATTTATTCATTCTTGTCACAATCTGCATGCTTGAATGGAAGAATGAATGTAAATTAATAATAATCGGTACACTCGTCGCTGCAAGATGAGAAATACAACATAAAATAAGAACAGGAAAATAAAATAGAAGTGTAATTGGGATAGATTGTTGTCTCTGCTGAAAATAGAATTTGCTCATTCGGAATTGCACTTGTTTACTCTGTTTGCAGCACCCAAGCATGGAATTCTATATTTTACTTAATGAGGCTCCTCACAGTCTGACATCCTCTGTTAAACACGCTGCGATTTTCAAAAGAATGAGTCATTTGCACACAAATATGTTGCAGACTGATTAACCTTAGAACCGAGGGAGGGGCTTCTCTCGATTCTATCAACTACGAAATAATGAAAATATGTTTTCTTCACATCTAGAATATTTTACATACTTAATTATAGCCACTCCCCATGTTTTTAAGACTGTTATTTGGGTTTTATTAATTATCTGGTTGAGATCATCAGGGTGCATATTATATGTATACATAACTAAAATGTAAACTAAAATGGGAAAAAATTTCGGAGGCATTAAAATCGCATTAAAAAGATGGCCTTTTGTGGAACCTGCCTGGAACTGAATACAGAAAAAATTTGTTTAAACTCCGTAGAGCCGTTTGAATTAGTTCAATTTCGACAGAGATTTTCTGAAAAAAAGCGAAGGGGTTTCCCTTTTACGCAAAGTCGTTTTTACTCGTCGCATAAGCAAAATGTGGAAAATTCTGCAGCTCCTAGGGCTTCCAAAAAGAGGTGCAGAAATAAATAAAAAATTTGTTACTGGATTGAAAAAAACCGTATCCCAAAATAATCTCTCTGTTTCCACGATCAAAAAATTCTTTTTACGGAAGGAAGTAATGGAGGTCTTTTTTCAAAGAAACAAAATTTGCAAAATTATGTCGCTTCTGGGACTCCCGGCAAGGACGTAAAACAATAAAAGAAATCGGTTGCCGAGTCTATAACGTGTTCGAAAATAATCTCTCTCTCTCCACTCGGGCTCGATCTCTTTTTGTAAAAAGGCAATGGGAGATGAAAGGTCGGTCCCTTTCATCGAGCAAGCAAACACGGCGAGAGTCCACTTGTTCGTTCTGTTCTTGCGGTGGGCCCGTTATTAGAGGAAGCCCCGGTTGGATCGTAAATTACGCGTCGCGATCTTCCATCGGGGATCGGGAATTAATAATCTCGCGCGCTCGCGGAAAGGCCGTCCGAAGATCCGCGCGTGTGCGTGACGTTTCAGCTGGTGCCCAGGCCTGGATGAATAAACGTCTTCCTTATCGTCTAAAATAGATTTTAAACTTCAAGCATATCTGGACCGGAGCCAGGTCGTAGGAAAGTACAATGATATTAGCCGTGTTGAATTGTTACACTATCCTAGAGACCCGGGGGCCGAGTCGTTGAAAACCCGTCCCCTTGAATTAATACTCCCGGAGACTAATGGCCCGTGCTGGAAAAGAAGTATGCTGACGAAGACACAGTGTCTTCCTCATGGAACAGCTTCACGACCCAATTTTCCCATGGGAATGTCCATGGCGGCACCCTCGCTGGAAATTAGGCAGCTGCGTTCCTATCAACCCTTAACACTAGGTTCACTAATAACTAGGTCGCTTAATAACCTAGCAGTTGAAGAAGCGACGTAAAAGAACAAAGAAAAGGTTTACGATTTTACATTACGTTATGAGTAGACTGCGGATCTTTATGCAGAATAAAAAAATGTTCCTATTGATTGCAGGAGACAAACAAAAATTGTATTCCTCTTTTAACTATCTGATTAAGCTGAAACAAATACATTGATGTCCTTAAATATCCACTGCTTTAAATTGTACGTGCCCATTTTTGTCATAAATACATCAAATCCGCAGTCTAGTTATGAGAATAACGAGAATGTGTCTATCCAAATTTTTAGCCATTTTTTTACAAAATGAATTTACAAAAAATATTACAAGTAATTACATTATACAGTAAACTGTATAATGATTGGCACTCTAAGTCAAAATCGTAGTAAAAATCTTTTTTTGAAATGTTTAAACGAGCTTAACTTGCTATTATTATAAGCTAATAGAGATTTTCCAGCAAAATCAAACAGTTTTACGAGTCATAAATCTTTTATTAAAAAATATATTCAGTGAATAACAATCGTAAGACAAATTGTACAGACATTGGCACAGTAAGAAGTAAACGTTAAACAAGCTTAACAAGTTTTATAATTAAACATGTACGCACTTATTACATCTGTAGTACAGTCCGAAATTAAGTTATAAAGCGATAAAGTATACTTACTCGTAATGAAAATTTTAATAAAACACTGTTTACACTGCACTGTGGTCATCCGGATGTACCAGCGTTGTTAACAGTCATATGTGGAACTTTGTTATGAAAACTTACAACGTTGCTTTGAAATATAAATAAGAAGCAATATAAAATGATGTTCTATACCAGGAATTCTTACTATTTGCCGTTTAAATCAAAAGTGCCAATAACTACTGCAGTGCCAGCAATAGTACAATTTACCCTATTGTAGGACCCGATGCGGTCCTACTCAATCTAATAATTATTTAACGTGTTCACGAACATTCGCACAAGTAATAAACATACCTAAACATACATAAACGTTCCCACAGTGAGCTAATAAGACGAAGACAGAAGAATCGTTCGTTCGACCTAATAAATCACCGAGGAATCATCCCGAGCGATCAGGTTCAGTCACTCTGGCCTCCACGCTCTTCCCCATCGATATTACGCAACGAGCATTTTGTACAGGCTTGTAAATATCGTGTCCGACGTGTACAATGCATTTTTCACGGGCATTGAATGCAAATCGTCGGAACAATGCGTCAGATATTATTCCATTTCGTTGCGGGTATGATTCCGCCGGAGCGTGGGTATACCATTAACGAGAGAATCAACGCGCGCGAGCATGTGAATCGCGCGGAATCCTGATGATCTTGGTAACGATGGGTATAGCGATTTCTCAGTTGTATGTGAAAGGGAGACTTGCACGATATTTCTGACAAAATTGATCACCGTAGAGGTGCAGCTATTAAAACGCCCAGAAGCTGGAAAAGAAACTCAACATGATACAACATTAATTTAATGACCGATGTCTTTAATTATTTGTTTACGACACCTTTACCAAAATATTCGTGACATTTTTCTGATTAAAACGAGACGCCACACGATACAGTTCGCATCATTATAGATGTATAGTGGAACCTCGATTATCCGAACCAATTTCTGAATTTCTTAATTCATGTTCCACGTGTACAAGCCAGTGATGCAGTGATGTCAGTTTATGTAGCACTGTAACTTGATAAGAGCTTACTTCGGATAAGAGAGGTTTTACTATATATCGTGGATTAAATGAATTCAGAGGGAGGAAGGATCCGAACTGTGTCGTGTTTGCTATCATTTCAAGCAGAAAAATGTCACGAACATGCCAATAAAAGTTTCGTACTGGAATAGAGTTGAAGACAAAAAAGGTTCTGTTACTTTTTATCCTTGTTTGTGTTCGGCGTAAGTAATCAAAGTATTTGTACACGATGTAAGTAACATTTCGGTCCCCGAAATTTTTGCATACATGGTTGCATTACCTGCGCGTGTATTATCTGCGCTACAGAAACTATGAGAACAGCCCTAAGAACGAGGATTCCATCGGAAAGAACTGCCCCCGTTGACTAATCGCGGAGTGCGTTCAACCGATAGCTGGAAAGCACGTTCAGGATAGTATCGCCAGAGTATCGACTAGCAGGCGCTATAATTATTGCGCGAGTGATTAGAGGCTGGAGTTCTTTCAGCCTGTCGTTATCACTTTATAGCAATAACAGTCGTTTTTGTATCTCTCACTTTCCTGACCGCGATCACTTCCGTCCGACGCGTTAAAACCGGCAATTAAAGTTAATCTCGTCGCTCATTCGCCTTTTATTACACTTTCTTGGGGGACTATAATTCAAAACTGGTTCTACCCGAAGGGTTCCAAAGGTGGGAGGAACGGCTAGGGGCCGCGGCCCATAAAAGCCAATTTTTTAGCGAAATCTTCTGCTGAAAAGTAAATAATGCGATATACATATATTTGTATTTCATGGTAAATAATTTAAGGAAAAATTAATCGTGTTTAGTGACCTCGTGACTGCACGAAGCCCTATTAAATTCCATTAAACGCTGCGGGTTCATTAATTCTAATTTATTCTCGAACGTGGCTTCGGCGACAGAAATTCTATTTGAATAGAAACGACGTGCCAGTAGTGATCGAACCGGGAGAAAAGTCATTTTTAAATGTAAATGCGTGGATTTTTGTATCATAATTACGCGACAGGATAGCTCGAGCTGCCATTAATTTATAAAGAAATTGTAACGTGTGACAGCATTCGTTGAATAGCAATTTTTTTTTCACTTCAAATTTTCTCAATTTTCAACTTCCTGAAAATTTCATCAAAACGGGAAAATGTGATGCGTTTCTCTGATGTTATGAAGCATTTCTGAATCGCTATGTTCCGACGGAGATCATTCAGAATGCTCCAGATGCGCCAGGGAACGTTCCTTTTCTTGGTCCTCGAGAATTACGACAATCCACAGTGTCTCTAATTGCAACGCACGTGTATCTGTTCCAGTCGTATCCCGCGCACATGACCGTCGACTCGCAGAAGCAGATCGAGATGCAGCGGTTGCAAACGGAGCACTTGAAGCGGCAGCAAGAGCACATCATGCAACACAACATCCAGGAGCTGCAGGCTCAGATGACAAAGAGCCAGCTGAGCATGTCGGGGCCGCAGTCCTTGATGTTCCTGCCGTTTCTCGAACAGCTACGAGGGGTGGCTGTGCAAACGCCTATGCCGCCGCCGTCGGCCACCTCCACCGCCACCACCAACAAACATATCAATTCGATCGCAAACGTACGTAGATCACCGCAACACTAATTCCCTGGACCCGTTACTACCCTCTCGTAGTGATACCATTCTATTCATCACACCTCACAGGTTTCAATGATTCTTTGATAAAATTGTGAGGGATGCTGTTCTAAAAACTTTTCGAAGTTCACCGTTGCAATGATTCTTCCTCCATCCTCATTAATTTCCCCATGTGCTTTCACATCGACAACAGAAGAATACCATTTCATTCGAAAGGGACCGAATAATGTGTTCGAAATAAAGAAAAAATTTTGTGCACTTTTGGCCAGAAGTTCGCTGAAACTCGCGGCTGTGCGCCTCCCAAAAATAACTATGATCGCCGTTGTAGCTGGCCGGGGCGCACCAGCAAGGTTTTGATAGCGCGGTGTCACACACCACCGCGTGGCAATTTGTCGGGCGCGGGTAATTCACGGCCGCGCTCGAAAATAACGGGCGCGGAGGTGAGGGCCGCTAATACTGACTCGGAACTTCTGCTGTTTGTTGCAGATGATCAGCAGCCACCGGGAAGGCCCGAGCTGGGCGACGGCGCACCTGGCGCAGATGACCACGCAGATGGAGAAGGAACCGTCGCCGACGCCAATCTCGTCGGCGGTCGCGCCCACCGCGCCGCCTCTTCAGGACCTCGACGCGCCCCTAAACCTCACCAAGCCGAAATCCTCGTCCTCGGGGGCCACGGCGTCCTCGTCCTCGCCAGGAAGCGACTCGCATTCGACCGGAGCCGGAAGCAGCGGACAGCAGGAGCAACCGCTCGCTGCGACCGCGCCGAAACTGTTCCCACCGGGGCTACCGATGCCAAGGAATTACTTGACGACGTTGCCCTATGCTGGCCTGCCGCCCCATCTTAGCTCCCTCTCCTCTCCGAGTAAGTAGAATTTTTGTTAAGGCTGTGCTGGGAGCGTAGGTCTCTTGAGACACCTGCAGAGTCTGTACTCTGATTGATTCTATCCTGTGAGATGATTAAAACAGGGCTTGCTGCCTCATCTTAACTCCCTTCCCTCTCCGAGTGAGAAGAATTTTCTGTTACCCTATATTTGGGATCCCTAGGTCTCTTGTGACACCTGCAGAGTATTTTACCATTTTATTTGCCATTGATAGTAATAATCATTGCAGTTGATGCGACGTAAGACCACAGGAAATTAATGCAGATTTCCTTAAAAAATTGAATTTCGGCCATGTTTTGAAGGAAATCGCATCGCCGTGCCACGTCGACTGATTATGCGAGTCCGACTGGATATTACAATGACAGCGAAGGGAGGAAGGTTTCCGCGAACCTGTTTTTTCGACGATCCGCGGACACCGGATCCTTATCTTGGAATCGCGTTACGCGTCGTTGATTGTGCTCTTATAACCGGACAGGCAAAAAGAGAGCCGGACACGACGTCGGGGGAACAGGTTTTCTCTCTGTAACGCGAAAGAAGGGGGAAAAAACGCCGCGGACAATCGGGTAAACGCACGCGTTCGCCAAGATAATTAACCGTTTGTGTCAGATATCCGGTCCCGTGTGCATTCTATGGCCTATTGATCGGATTTTTCGACGGTTTAACTTAAACGGCGCCGGTGCGATGCACCGCGACGGTTATCGCCCGAAAAGGCCACGACAACGACGCTCCTCTCTCTCGTTCAATGGCCGCCGATATTCCGTTCTTTTCAATCGGCCGATTGCGAATTCCGCGAGATCGCCTCGATTATTAAAATTATTACAATTTCTCCGAACGCTCGATGGCAACCGGTTGCCCGCAGCATGTCCCGTTCGAACCGCACCGCGAGTTTGTAATCTATGGATCGGAATGATATTTTAGCGACCAAACAGTCGAACCTAACGCCGGGGCTATCTATTTCGACCGATAATTAATTAACCGTGACGTTTAATCGCCCCGAGTGGTGTTAAATCGTGTCCCAACGTTGCTGAACCATTGCGAACCGGGAAATTTTAGATCAGCCATTTTATGCGACACGCGAAAAATCAAATCTCCCCGTGTAATGGATCGATCGAGATTCTAATCCTGATCAGACACCTATTCATTTATTTTCTACACCATCACCGGGAACTTTATCACTGTACTCATTAGTATTCCACACTATGGATCAGCTGCCTCGGGAAAATTACCATTTGAAACACTGGAAAACCCCGTGTAACGTGGCGGTTATGCTAGGCGAAATTGCCCTGTTATGCGAGATTAAGGAGTAATGGGAAAAATGGATTGAAAAAGTGATGGTTGCGGACTTTTATGCAAATTCGAAATTGTTTGCTTTAACTACATCATCTGAATAAATAGAAAATAAATAGAAAACGGTACTTTGAAAATTTTGCGAAGACCATTTTTATCTGATCATTTCTTCTACTTTGCAAATGTACTTCTTTAACTGTTTTGGCTTTCTTACTTTCCCGCGGAACATCTCACGAGGATGCAACGTTTTCATATGATATTAAATGTTTTTACGAAGATCTTTGAATCTCATCTTTCCCTCGGCTGGGATTCTTTATTGCTTAATATACATCTTGGTTTATATTTTCTCGTTCTTTAAAAGCTTTTATACATTTCAAAGGATAAACATTCTCGCATGAATTTTATGTTTCTTTCAATAAAAGTGCTTTGTTTGCGTTTTAGTGTTTACTTTCTCTTTAGAGATCTTCATAAATTCCGAGCGATGGACCGACTCATTCTTTGAAAGTTCCTCTCTTAAAATTGATGCTCCTTTTAATAAAAATGCGACTCTTACGTTATGCTTATTTGCTGTTTCTCTCTCTCTCTCTGAAGAACTTTCTAAATTTTTTAAATGAACTGACACATCTTTGTACAATATTCATGAGTTTCATTAAAGGTCCCTGCCAGTAAAAAATTTGTTATTATCAAATCCGACTTAAATTTTTAGTAATTGATTCAATTTGATTTTAACTAATGTTTTCTATATCTTAAACAAAAGTTATTGTAATACTTTTGAATACGAAGGGGAAACATCAATTTTATTTTTCAGAATAAAGTAATACTAGGTACTCCATGTTATTTTTATCAATTTCTAAAAAGAGTTTGTTTTGTTTCCGATAACGGGGTGGGGCACGGTAACTGGTTCCTTTACTCTATGTACAATCTTTGATTGATCAGTTTATTCACTGTCTTCCTAGTCTTCCTAGTTCGCCAGGTGCGTTTCTATTTCACTGTGGATCTGCGATTTCAGTGGGCAAGGTGATGGCCAAAGACGAGTCCGTTGGACCAGGTGGATCCGCGGCTGCAGCGGCGGTCGCTGCTGTCGAGAAACATTTCGCGATGCACGGGATTTATGGTCTGCCACCAAGTGCAGGTGCGATGCCGCCGTCACCTCAAACTCAACGACCGATCAAGCATTCTGGTTCCCGGGAGGAGGTTCCGCAGGACGAGCTAGGGCAAGACTATCTCTCGACGCCTCACAGTAAATACATTATTTTCTCCTGTTGTTACAATCTTCCTCTCTCTCTCTCTCGCTCTCTCGCTATCTTTCTCGTTCTCACTTCTCTTATTGTCCCTGATCGGTGGCTTGGCCGTTCGAGTCGCCTTCGAGTTAACTGTAAACCCGAACGAGTCGCGTTTCTTCACCCGTCCGCCGTAACCAGTTCTCCATATAAATTCTTAACGAGCGATCTTCCATTTAATACGCGCCGCGTTCCGATCGTTCCCCGATAATTTCTTCAGGCCCCCTTTCTTCCTCACCCCATTACCGTCCGCAGGCGTTTCGGATAGAGCTCTCTTGCTACTTAGAGCTGCCGATGCATGTGTTCGTTGCAGGGTGCGCTGAAATTATAAAGTCTTATTCGAATTATTAGAATTTCACCTTTTAACCAGGCAATTTTTCAATTGAGAACATCCATAAAAACTTAGAAGGTCTCTCTCGAATTATCATCAAATTGATTTAAGATAATGCACTTCTACAGAAACATAGATTAGAACATGAAGAACATGACACAAGGGTTGAATTAATTTGAACTTCGTTATTTTGGCGCACCCTACAAGCAAATAGTCTGGTTCTGACTTTCGACACGAACGTGTCCGTCCGTCGCAGCGAAATTTCTAACGAACCACGATATTCTGAAATTACAGTGTGGCGGGAGCCGGGTTACAAGGTACCGGAAGACATAACGGAAAAAGGTAAGCATGTCTCGTGACGATCCGTCGCGTCTCCGTCGGGCTGACGTGACCGCTTTTGTTCCCCGAGCGCCGGTCTTCTCACGGCGAACTGTCTACGATATAGGCTAACGTTTCTTCTTTCTGTGTTTAGCGAAAATGGTGAGACAGCAGAAAAGGGAGAGCGAGAACAAGCCACATATCAAGCGGCCTATGAACGCGTTCATGGTGTGGGCCAAGGACGAGCGGAGGAAAATATTGAAGGCTTGCCCGGATATGCATAACTCGAACATATCCAAAATACTCGGTAAGCGGTCGCGATGTTACATTTTATCATTGGAAAGCAATCTTCATTCTTAACTGGTAAACTGGGGTCTCTCACAACCCCAAGAATATTCCAATATCAAGTTTCTTTGACTTCTTTAAAGCATTTGGATTATTTAGCCTCAAATTATATGTATAGTCCAAAGTAACTGAGAAAATTTATACAAAATTTTAGAAAATCGAGGTAACCTTCATTTTTTTACGAAAAAAATGTCCGTAAGTCGCCGCACAATTATTCTAATTTGAATGCAGACGATTATTTGTTATTAAAGGACCTATATTATGAAGTAAAAATGGTACTTACTTATTTTTTCCAATATAGGGAACATGTAAATCAAATCTGACCAAAATATCCTATATTTTTTAAATTTTATGTTTTCCAATTTTTTAAATTTAAGTGGGGTAATTTAAGTCGGGGTATCCCATAATTTCTTAATCTCTTTTTTCCAACAAATATGTATATATTTAATTCTGCATTCAAATATTATCGTATAATAGCTACATCTAATCAAAATAAAACAATAGATTCAAGCTGAAAGCTTGTATTCTTTAATTACCATTTTGTTGAAGATCAGTAAGTGCCCGATGATTTATGGACGGGAGTGTATCAATACATAAACACAAGTAGGCTCTGATATGAAATACATTGATGTAACACTACAATCTTAATTCTTCTATGTACATTGTGCAAGGAATTAAAAACAGAGTAAAGAAATATTTTGACAAGGTGTAAAATCAATATACCGATCTTTGAGGCCGCACGTCTGCGGTAAACGCGTAATATTACAAACTCGAGTTTTGGCCACAAAAAGCGGATTTCTGGTCCGTTGTGCAACCCGACGTGGTCGCACCGCAGAATCGCCAGCATCAACAATCAAGCTCCACCGGTTCCCACACTGTCACTCAATCCTCTATTCGTATTACAGGTGCCCGGTGGAAAGCGATGTCGAATTCCGAGAAACAGCCATACTACGAGGAGCAATCGCGATTATCAAAGCTGCACATGGAGAAGCATCCGGACTACAGGTACCGGCCACGGCCGAAACGCACCTGCATCGTGGACGGGAAGAAGATGCGGATCTCCGAGTACAAGTCGCTGATGCGGCAAAGACGACAGGAAATGAGGCAGCTCTGGTGTCGGGACAGCGGCCCAGAGATGGGTTTCCTTTCACCGGTGGGTTCGGACATGAGCTCGCAGCATCATCCGGGTACGGGAGCGGGTCCATCGGGGCGACCCTCGGTCTCTCCACCGGCGACGATGTTGAACGGTGGGGCAGCGGGTCCAAGTTCGGATCACCCATCCTTCTACTACCCGCAGGACAGCTTGTCGCCTTCGGACATGATGAACTTCTCGCCGGAGAACTCCGGGTCGATCGGCGGGTACGACGCCAGTCCGCGGCACCACGACGAGGATTGAACCGCGGCTCCGGGTCAGCCAGCATGGCCGCCCGGAGCATCATCGTCCTCATCATCCGCCTCGAGACTCGGCCACGAGTTGTTCTGGTAACAGCCGGGTCCTCCGAATTCAGATCAAATCAACGAGGTTACCCGAACGTACCCGCAATCCAGTCGCCGGGAGGAACGTTCTCGAAGAGTGACCGAGCGTTTTCGAAGCCTCGCTCGAGAGGTTGTGATATAACGATTTATTTCTGTGCCATCGTACGACCCGGAGCACTGCTTCCTGGACCCGGTGTCGCCTAACCCGCGCGACCCGCTCTCCGAGGATGGTCGAGAGTATCCTCGGGTCGCCATCTCTTGGGACAATGATCGCTCGGATGATCAAAAGACTCCGAGAGGAAACACAGTGATCCCGACGCGGCCTACTGTGCTAGCTACCCGCCGAGACGGGGGAGGGTCGTCGCGCAAAGTGTTGGTCCAACAGGCGGCACGCGGTGCTTCTGTTCTTCTGTGTAATCAAAAATCGCCGCGAGTGAATGCGGCGGAATCCGCGAACGACATGGTCTGATAGGTACTTTTTTTTCTAGATACGAACCCGGTGTGTACCCGGTGGTCGGGTACACGTTTCGCGCGCACGCTTCTCGCGGGTGTTGAACCGAGCGCGAGCCTAGGATTATAATATAAATAAATGAATGAATAAATAAATGAATACAAAAATATATATATACACACACACACGTATATATACGTATATACATATATATACATGTACACATACCTGATTTCTCGTAAGACTGCCATGTCACGTGTGTCACGTGTGAGCGCGCTGGACTCGGCTTGATCGCGTCTCGAAGCCGCCTGAAAACCGATGATCGTGAGATCGTGACACGTATGTATATGTATTCGTTTCTGTATGTACATGTATGTGCGGGGTACGGTGCGCGGCCAAAAAAACGTCTTGTTCCTAATCCTTCTAGTGTGTGTGTGTGTGTGTGTGTGTTTGAGAGCGCGCGCGTGTGCGAGAAAAGAGAAGCTGATCGTTGGCGTTTCCGCGCGTTTCCCATGGTGAACAAGGGCAAAGTCTGGACTGGGGGTGTTCGCGGATGGCCCCAGGGAGCATTCTACTGGTCTCGGAGCCGTTGTGAACGGCGAGACCACGCCCACTTCGCGTATAGTAGGCGGGGCGAGATTTTGCCCTGCCCTCCGATCAATTCGTTACCCCGCGATCCATGACACTCCGGGAGCGAAAAACTTTCGTCTATACCTGCTCCAGACCGTATTTTTTCCGTATTGTCACGCTATCACTGTATTCGCACCAAAATGAAGGGCGGGGGAGGGGCCAGAGAGCGAGAGGAATCTAAAAATCACTCGATAGTACTTATAGTATTTTCGTCGTTAATTTATTCACCCTAATCGTAACGAGCGGGTCGACGCGGGATCGATTGGTCGCTGAAAATCGTTCGATGATCGCTGATCAGGTTTTTGGGCGACCAATGGAGCTCGCTGATTGAGTGAATCAAGAAAAGAGAACCAGAGGACAACGAGAAGCCATTGAAGGACGGTTAATTAGTTAACCGTTTGAATAGGTTTAGGGGAACGGGAATAGGGGCACGCGCGACGTCGGTTTTTAGTACAATGTTACTGCGAGAGGAGAATTTTCTCTTCGAAATTTCGGGGATCAGCGTTATTTATTGAACGGGTACGATCGAAATTCGAACGAGACGTTGCCGTTTTGTTTTGTTTTGTCGGACGTCCGGGCAACTGTTGCGTTTTAATCCCGTTTCGTCGAGTCTGAGGGAGACTTATTCGGTGAACATGGTCGCCATGTGAGCTCGGTGCTAGGGGAAACAAGGGGCGAGCACCGCGATTACAATACCGCGGTGACGACGCGCATAATGTCTCGCGATATCGAGGGAGCGTGTGTGTAATCGGACGGCAAAGATTCGGAGCTCGATGTGATAATATTTATGTGCCAAATAGCGTTTTCGCGGGCCGGTGGCGGCTCCGGGTGCAAATCAAGAGAGAAAGAGAGTGAGAGAGAATGTATGAGAGCGAGCAAGGCCATCCGGTTCCGGGTCGCGGCGGAAGTTGGCTCGACGTGAATAGAGAACACGGTATAACTTTTGCGTCTCTCCTTTTTTCACCGTTTCGTTTTTTGTTATTTATATATATTGTAATCAGTGCAATTCTATACAAGGTACCTAATATAATTTTATAAAGAGAGCCAGTATCCTCGATGCATCTGCGCCCGCGTGTGTCTTCGGGCCGGTTCGGTTCAAACCACGACTAGCGGCGGACACGATAATAGCTTAATGTTGATATAATAATTTATTTTATGTATATACATGGATTTGTACAATTGTGTCGGCGGTGAAGCTCGTCGATCAGAACGGCCCGATGCAAGGAGAGAAAAAAAAGAAACACGTGTCGATACTAAGTAAATGTACAGTGTAACTATATTGTGATGTATCCCCGTAGCGACATTAATACGATGTAATTATACCCCCCCTCCCGAGAGACGAGGACACCGTAGGTTTAACCGATGTTACAAATTGCGATTTGCATAATTTCTTATTTTTCATGGTCATTATTATCGTCTATCGATCATCCTTTAAACGTTAATTATTAACTGTCATCCGTTTTATTTTTTAGTAACTATTATTATCGCTACTCTTACGATTATTTTTCTCTTTTTTCTTTCTGTTTCTTCGACTTCCGATTTCTTTTTTTTAATCCTTATTATTGATAGCAATAGAGGTTGTACGTGCCAGTTCAGACGACGTCGACGACGACGACAACGACAACGACGACGACGAAGTTCGTTGATCGTTTGCGCGCTCGAATACTCAAATTTCCGCGTCATTTCGTGTCGTTCACGCAATCGGACACTTTCTATACGCTCACATTGTGTTCGAAACCGACTCCTTGGAAACCAGAAACACATACCTACACCGGAAACTACTGCATCCTCTTGAATATTCCATCAGCAACTTTTTCCTTCCTCTTCGTAACCTGTTCGATTCGTGATCCAGTCGTATTCGGTCCGCCAGCGAAACTGTAACGATCTATTAATTAATATAGAGTCCAATAAAGGATCTTCACTGTAACACTTTATCTATTGGGGTCTCAATAGTCGTTAAGTGAAAACAATTAACAATTTCGTTCGGAAAATAAGAAGTCATCTTAGTCACTGTAGAATTTTTAATTTTTTCACCATCATTGAATAAACATTTCTGTTATTAATGTTAGAGGACATGTGTTGGGCAAAATGATCTGATAAAACTGTCTCCTAGCAATGTTATTTAAAAGTAAATAAAATGTTATTTTGTCCTTCCAGTAGATAAAGTGTTTAAAAAAAACGTTTTTAAAACAATCCGTCAAATAGCAAAAGAAAAATGAAACAAATTATATGGATCTACTTTATCTAAAATCATATATCTTATTCAATTGATCCTTTCTTGGACTCTTGATTTCCTCGACCGAAAACCGCATCGTTTGCAATTGTGCCATATCTCCGTGACCACCAATTCGACGGGAAAAATTCGAAATCGCGTGCATAGACTCGGCCCGTGTCTTCCTCGTGCAATTCTCCCGAAATTTGCTCAGCGCGGTGTTTGCTTTAGAATATAATCTCAGTTCTGCATTCCACGGATCGCGATCCAGCGATCCCCTGAAGATCGCGATCGTTCGAAGATCGTTTCCCTTCTCCGCGAAATTCTACCGCGAGTTTCCTTCTTCCGTTCTCCTCTATATTCTTTCTCCAGTCCCCTCGTTTTCTTCGATTCATTTCCCCATTTTTTTTTAATTCTTTCGTTCTCGTAGAGACAAATCGTTTTCGGCGATAATCTCGACGCACTTCTCGCCTGTGCATGTTCGATATCGGCTCTTGAGAAACGCAAAACCAGCGCGAATGCGAACTGTACGAATAGTAAATTGTAAAACGACTACATAAACTAATATTAATAGTATATCTAACGTAACAAGCAAAAAAAAGAATGGTGAACACTAACATCCAATCTCAATATTCCAAGAATTCACTTCATTTACATGTACGTTGTTGTTAATGGTATGAACAAAAAAAAAGTATAATAAAAGTAACGCTTTACCGAAATTCAATCTTAGTTTTAGGTATACAACGTTATTTCTAGAAAAAACTTGTATGTACGTGCCGTGTACATAGTTTATCCATTAAACGGTGAACATGAGGGAAGAACAAAAGGATAATCGAGAAAGAGATATCAAGTGTATGTGTGTGTGCGCGTGTACGTGCGTGTATGAACGATTCCGAACGAGAGAGAGAGAGAGAGAAAGAGAAATAGTATAAAAATCAGTCAAAATGCATGTTTGAATGCGATTACATTCTCGCGATCGTCTCATCACTACCGTCAGCCAGCGCGTGTGTTAATTAAACGGTGTCGATAGCGTACAATCAAAATGTTGTATATTTAAGATCGGCGAGACTGTCACTGTACCACGGTTATCCGCTTTTCAATTTCCACGATCGACGAGCATACTCGAATGGGAGTCTGTTTCCGGTAGTGCTAAGACGAGCGTAAAACAAGCATATAATAGGAACAAAGGGAAAATCATACTTGGTAGTAGATTGCGTACATTGGCACAGGCGGCACACCGCGGACATTATGATATTAACAGATCATTCTGCGGGAATTATACGTTCTCTAGGTGAATCCCCTCCCCTGATAGCATTTTCGCAGTGTTCGACTTATTTCACTGATCCATAAGGCACCTTAAGCTGGCTGTGATTCATAACTCTAACGATTGTTTCTTTCTAATCCACCACTAACACGCCCTCCCCCATTGTTCATACCGCATACATCAAAATATATGATTGTAGTAATTATAATACGGATACCATCGACAAACGCGAACGTCTTCTTCGGCGGTGTGCGCGTGCACTCCCAAGATCATTTTCCCTGATAGATAGCGACATCAAATGCACTGTATCACATAGAAGAGCAGCACTATTATAAACATAGATATATGATTATATTTATTATAATAATTTGAGAGTTAGGTATTCTTTGTTGTTTGTATTTTACAAGCGTAACCATTATTATACATAAATAAATAACTATATAAATGAATGAAACCTCATGCCTTCATTCTTTCATCAAAATTCTCTCCCACCGATTACGGTGTCTATTTATTCAGTGATAACGTAAATACATTGTCAGTAGAAAGAGCGTATCGTCGATTTGCAACTCGGTCACGCTCAGTTTCTTTATTGTACTTTGAACCTTCTCCAATTGTTGCTTCTCCGATGGTGTCATTATTTCCGCAATCTGGAAAAATTCCAAAATAGTATATCGCGTTATGTGAATTATTAGTGAACCTTTGAAATTAAATTTCCTTCGTATCATTTATAATCTCGTCATTTATACTCTCATGAACATCCACAATTTCTTATCAAACCGTCACCTCATTAATTGCTGAATAAAATATAATTGTATATAAAATGAAAATTCACAATCGCAATTCTGCGATGCTTATTGTTCCTGCGTGTACACTAACCAGCATACAATCGCAATGGAACAAGTATACCATAATTTTACGTTAATTGTTCCTAGCTGCACGCAACCCCCTAATCACAGTATAATTGAAACGGAATAAGTACCTCCGCCAGTTGTTCTTCAGTGGCGCCATGCTCTTTTAGATTGCTTGTTAAGGTCTGCATCCGTACCTGTTTATCTATCAGTCGCTTATTACTGATTACCTCGTACTCCCGTCTGTACATAGTATTGTACAGTGCGTGGTAACAATGTTCCACCACCATACGAACGACTACATTCAGATCAATGTGGAACAAGAAGAACGTTTTCATTGGTGCGGCCGATACACCGGTTTTTTTAATTTCCTGCATCTGCAGGTAGTTTTCTTGTAGCAATGTGTATGTTAAATGTTTAGCCTCTTTCGCTGGAATCATGGCTAGTTGCTGGATTTGTTCTTGCTCGATGTATTTCCTGTCACGGACTAACCTGTGATACATGAAATCTATCTATAACAAGATCCATAAAGTATCTAGACATTTCAGTTTCTATTACTTAATCTTATGTTATTGCAATTTTAACTTTATCATATTGTAATCGATCTAATTAATGAAACTTGAAAGATTTTTATGAACAACTGGTGTTAAGTATATCATACCTAAAAATTCTAGCCGCCTTTGAACCAAATCTCTCCATCACAATATTCTCTAACGTGACCCATGCTAACTGATTGAACGCTTCCTTCATGTTAACGCTATACTGGCCCCCTCCAGCATCACCAACTCGTCTCAGAAATTGGCTAGTGTCTTTCTCTAAAATAAAATACTTATCAAGTACAATGTAACATCCTGTATCGAGCCTGAGTACAGTATTTGCACCGAAAGTGAACAAACTTCGATGCTGAAGAGGATCACTGAATGTGCTCGGAAATCCCAATATATTTAAGAATCCCCAAATTTTCGAGAACCAGTCCCGATCCCAAATAAAATCATCACTACTGTTTACGCTTACAGTCCTTACCAATGAGATGCAAGTATTGGTCAAGATGCTGAGTAAGTAGCGGGTAATTAATCTTTCTGACAGCGTCTTTAATCTCGGTAAAAGGTATCGGGTTGGACGTGTCTTCCCATGAAGCTGTCCGCAAGTACATAAGGAAAAGCAGTTGCCTCATCAACTCTGCTGCGTTCTCATCCAGTCTGTTGCGCATAGCTGATATAATAATTTGATCCCTATAGATTATATTGCAAGTTCCTTACATGTCTTATATTTATTGAAATTCTTGTTAGTCTTACCTAAGGTCCTGGGTGAATCGATCGAAATTCACTTTCCAATAAATTTTATTGTCCCCAGCGTTCGCATTCTCTCCCTTAATTTTTTTATTAATCGCAGGCAACTTGAGTTCCGGTAAAGCGAAATCTGGTTTCTCAACGGCTGCTTGTTCGGGTAGTTCCGAGTACAAACTGCGTAAGAGAAACTGGTTTTTTACTAGCAGTTCGAATTTCTCTTTTAGTATCGGAATCGATGGTCGTATGTCAGCTGAAAGTTAATTGTTACACAAGTATATTTAATAAAGAAACTTCGTATATTTATTCATACTGATATTTTCATTAGAATGTCAAGCTTACATACAAGGTGAATGTTCGATCCTCTTATACGTTTTCACAATGACATCAGAAGCAGTAATATAGCCAGCTTTTAGTACTTCTTCTAACATCATTTCTGCCTGATCCTCACACACTGTTTTTACGAAAAGCATATACCTATTGAAAGTAAAATAGCCAATGTGTAAAAGCATTATTTTGCAAGGTACAGTTTTAACGTAAACGTAGCGACGCTATTACCTTGAGTACCTAAGGATCATTATGATCCTTTCATAGCATAACGAATATTCTATTCCTCTTTCATTTTGTCGAGGTATAACTATATCGTGTTTGATTAACACACATAACGCTTCCCTTATCTGAAAAGAGTATTGAGTATGATTACCACGCTGTTATAAAGATTATTATTGAACAACAATTTTATCGACACCTAAAATAATCTCATAGTAAGAGATAGCATAAACCACAATAACAATGAGATGGACATGTATTATGACTATGGTTATTTTTCCGTAAAATAGATTATGATTTGTATATTTTTACCTTCGCTAAAGGAAGATGAGTAGTGTGACGAATTAAATTTATTGGTTTCATACCATATTTCATTAAATCATCGCCTACAGTTTGAACAATTGATCCCAAGTGTTCAAGTAAAATGGAAGAACACAATCTCTTGCATATTGTCGACATGATGGTACAAAAATTATATACAATTCGAATATAAATATAATTTACTGTATTTATAGACGATATCTAAAATCAATTTTATACATAAAACGATTTATTAAACGCATCACAGATTGTTTACGTATAACCTCTTACGGACGTGTAAGAACGAATAAGAATCTTACCGTTGTAACATTGAGACAGATATTTTCAATTATTTAACCAGTGCACTTTGCGAATTATTTACACTGTTACATTTTTAAATAATAATCGCATTCATTTCTATTCGGAAGAATATCTATATATATAAAGGCGTTTGGTAAACCGGAGATCCATGTGGTTACGCAGAATGTACCTATACTTCCTAGTAACAAATCACCAAACTCGTCAGGATAAAACCCTGATCGCGAGGACCCTGATCACCCTGACTCTTATTATTTCTCTAGATTGTGATTTTTTATGCATCAATCGCATAATACGTTGAATATCGATTTGCAATATTCATAGAAATCGAATTTGGAGGACAATTTTAATAATTATCATAAATTCAATATCAGTGTTTCCATAAATAGTTATGTCACAGCATAGTTATTTCTTCGCGCAGCCTCCTCGCCGTTCCATGAAAACCGCCCTTTTGTTTCGTTAGCTATCGTTCCTTGTAAATGCGTGCTTCGTGCATATCCCGAAAAGGTAAAATCATCGAACGCGTCGTGGAGAGCGCAATATAAACTGTCGCGATCGCGAATAAGTTATTCGCCGTGTTGAATAAATTCGCGAAACGCCGAGAACGTATATCAAAAGTTTGCGGGCACCGTGAATTTAGAACTTCCGGCGGAACAGCATTGTCGCAGATGATCACGTGATCGAGGATTGAGTTCTTCGTTTGTGGCCACGAGGTTTTGTGGTGAAAATTAAGTTTACCGGGTGGAAAAGGCCCTCTATTTTTGTATTTATACAAAAATGCCCTCCAGCAATCCCTTGCCACCCAAAGAAAATGCCTTGTTTAAGCGAATTCTGGTGAGTAACGTGCAATCAAAATACTCTGTTTTGGACCCCACTCTCCGGCTAATAGGAGTATTCATCATGCTCTAATGATGAAGCACTCTTCGGGAAAAACTGGGAAAAACTCACTGGCAACCGTGAATTCCACGATAACCGCGGTCGCCGCGAATTCAATTGCGAAACGATGCACGTCGGACCCGACGCTCGACTGTGCCAGTTCGCACGGCTACACAGCACTTACTCCACGAAAACTATTTCATGCTCTTCAGAAATGTAATTGTGTTTCTTGCAGAGGTGTTACGAACACAAACAGTATAAGAATGGGTTAAAGTTTGCTAAGCAAATCCTGTCGAACCCCAAATTTAACGAACATGGAGAGACCTTGGCAATGAAAGGTCTCACTCTGAACTGCTTAGGTCGCAAGGAAGAAGCATACGATCATGTACGACGCGGTCTTAGGAACGACTTGCAGTCGCACGTTTGTTGGCACGTTTACGGGCTGCTGCAGCGTTCGGACAAGAAATATGACGAGGCCATTAAGTGTTACAGAAATGCGCTCAAATGGGACAAGGATAACATACAGATCCTCAGGGATTTGTCGCTGCTTCAAATTCAAATGAGGGATCTGGAGGGCTATAGAGTAAATACTTAGCACAGCGTTTTTCTTCTTATTCTATTTTCATGTATCTAGTGATCCTGATAACACGTTGCATGCCAACGATGCTCGTTAAAATTCAACGGACAACGTTCATTTCAGGACACAAGAAATCAGTTACTTATGTTACGTCCCACGCAACGTGCGTCATGGATTGGTTTTGCCATCTCGTATCACCTGTTAAAGGACTACGAAATGGCTTTAAAGATTTTAGACACTTTTCGAAATTTCCCGATGGTATGTATTTCAACATGAAACAGTTTGTTCCGCGCGCTTAGAGAGATTAATTCAACTGTACAGCATGTCGTTTTCAAAAATTTAACTAGATTAGGACTATAAGTCAAAGGTACATACATGTTATTTATGATAGTGTATAATAGGGATATTCATCAAATGTGCAGATTTGTTATGATTACGAACACAGTGAATTGTTGTTATACCAAAACATGGTCATTCAAGAGTCAGGAGAGTGCGAACAGGCACTAAAACATCTTGATAAATACAGTGACCAAATTTGTGATAAAGTTACTGTGAAGGAAACATACGGTGAGTCTGACCTTGCGACTCCTTGTTCAAACTATCTTCTTATGGTACTAAATAATATTTCTGTTCTCAGGTAAATTAAGATTACAATTGAAACAATACGCGGAGGCGGCTGAGATTTACGAGGAACTTTTAAAAATAAATCCCGAGAACACGACGTATTACACTAGGCTAGCAGAGGCTGAAAGACACACTACACCAGAAGACACGTTGGGCATGCTCGAAATATACGAAGCATTGTTTCCTCGAGCCTTGGCGCCGCGCCGTTTACAATTATCCTACGCCTCGGGGGATGAATTCAAAATATTAGTCGATCAGTACTTACGCAGAGGTATTGATACTCGTGATACTTATATAAGACGCCAATGTTCACAAGGGTGCAATGTCCATGGCGATTTACTTCTATTGTAATTCATACCGTAGGTCTTCATAAAGGCGTGCCGCCTCTGTTTGTAAATCTACGTTCCTTGTACACCGATCAGCAGAAAGTCGATATTATACAGTCCTTGGTACTGCAATATAAGGAAGCGTTGAAGGCTCACGAGCATTTCAGCGATCAGGAGAAAGATAATCCGCGAGAGCCGGCCTCGGCGTTGCTCTGGACATATTACTATTTAGCACAACATTACGATCATCTCGGACTCACAGAGAAAGCACTGAATGAAATCAATGCTGCCATACAACATACTCCTACACTTATAGAACTTTTTGTTACCAAAGGTCGCATTTTTAAGGTCAGTCTTTATTAACGGACAGAGATTTTTGAGCACAAACAGTGACTATTTTACATTACTTTATAAGAGTAACGAGGATGTGTTTACCCAAATTTTTAACCATTTTTTAAAACTAATATATACCTAAAAAAATAAAACTGTAAATTACAACTACTAGAACGCGTCCCGCGAACCTAGTGTTAAAAACTATTGATCCAAAAATAATCTCTGTTAAGTAGAATTGATTAACGCAGACGTTTGTGATTCCGCAGCATGCCGGCAATGTTCAAGAAGCTTACAAATGGTTAGACGAAGCGCAGGGTTTAGACACCGCAGATCGTTATATTAATTCGAAATGTGCCAAGTACATGTTACGCGCGAATCTCATCAAAGAAGCGGAGGAGACTTGTGGCAAGTTCACCAGGGAAGGTGTGCTAGCCATGGAAAATCTGAATGAGATGCAGTGCATGTGGATACAGACGGAAGCGGCTATGGCTTATAAACGCCTCGGGAAATATGGAGAGGCTCTGAAAAAGTGCCACGAGGTTGATAGGGTGAGTTGATCGATGAGTAACCATTAGTTGAACTAGCCTAACTCACTGCTACAGAGTGAACGGTTAAGTTATTGGGTTTTTCATTGGGTGGATCAGCGGCTGTGTTTTACCAGGATGAATAGTCTCTTATAGCTTCTGTTGGTTTTCAGCACTTCTCCGAAATCATAGAGGATCAGTTCGACTTCCACACGTACTGCATGAGAAAAATGACTCTGCGATCCTATGTCGGCCTCCTTAGGCTAGAGGATGTGCTGCGGGCCCATCCGTTTTACTTCAAGGCAGCGAAATGCGCGGTGGAGGTTTACTTGCGGCTACACGATGATCCTCTGCCCGATCCGACGCAGGCGCAAGAGATCGACACCGGTAAGTCTGCATTCCATGCATATCGTTTTACTTTTATCTGGTCGCCACGGCTGTAAATCAGTTTATTTATGTACTACTCCCCGCGGAACATATTTGATCAAAATCGTGTTACATGTAATTGCCGACAGAATTTCTTCAGCGTCTGCTACAAATGAGAAACTGTATCGCACATACACTAGTCAAAACAGATGTAGAAGTTAACAATATGTATAAAACGATCTTAACATTATGGGACCTTGGAAAAAGACAAAACATTTATTTCCAGTTTCTATTGAATTCTATTTTTTGATTCTATTTTTTGTATATGACTTTTGTATATTGTTTGATCAAATATTTTTTGCCAAGGATGTAGTACAAGTATGCAAGATGTCTTTTCGTCATTTTGTAAATTATCAGGCCGATGTCGCGACGACAAGGCTTCAATTGCGACAGGTTGTTGCACTAACGCTTCCCCAATTTTTTAACGAAATCTCGAGAACCTTACCTTGACTTTCTGCCGAGTGCTCGACACAACTCGTGTCGAATTATCGCGCATTAAAAGTCTCGTTGTTGCTACTCTTAATCAACCTCGTGTACGCATATAGCATGGCTGATCCCAAAATTCGCAGTGAAGGTTCGCAAAAAAATATTTTGACAGTACAGTTTATTTTTAGGTTTAAATAATTGACCATTCGAGGATTGTTTGCCATTACATTGGAAGTCACATTAGTATGTAAACGAACGCAGTTTTTAGGGAACTGGTTTAATCGTATAGTAACAATACCGTTTATTAAATAACAATCTCGTACGTTCAATGTGGCCGTACAGTTTTCTACTTTTCAGTATATTTACACTAAAATACTTGAAGTTCGATATAATATCTGTGGGAATACAATTCTGATCCTTTCGCGGTCATTTTTGACAATCTTAAAACAATTAGTATAACTCGTCGTTCACAGAGCAATATAAATTTATCAGATTATCAATTTGAACATCAGAGTTTAGAAAATTTAATTCTGAGATACAGAAACTGGTTAAAGATGTTTCTCTTGCATCATGCGACCCTTCAGGACTTATTTAATTGTTTTTCATCAGCGTGGTAAAATCGCATGACGTTGATACTCCCTCGCCGACCTTGACCGGCCAATTTATTTCAATTTTAATCCACCCACGCTGTTCGTCGTTCAAGTTCTCCGCAACGAAAGTGTCAGTTTTCCCACGAAAGTTCCACAGTTAACACTTTACCTACCAGAAGTTTATTAATCAGATTTTCAATCACTATAGTGCATAGCACATGAAAAGGGAGATTGAAAATCTTCCTGTAGGTGATCATTCTAAAAGAAACTATAAGAATTAAATTATTAGGTTAATAATCCCTATTCAATTCATTTTCAAAATTGTACTATTAGGTTCGTGGATATTAAATGTGTGATTTCATAAAGCTCGAAGCTTTTTTATTCAATAATTTTTATTAATATTGAACAGCCGAAAGCTTATTGATACATTTCTCGATTACCGTACTACGTCAAAAAGAACAATGATAGTCCTTTTGAATAATAAACTCAAGCAGAAGCTTTTGTCAAAGAGAGAAATAATAGTTCCTGTCGATAATACACCTAAATCTAATTTTCATCAGACCGTGTTGCTCGACGCAACTTCTCAGTAAATGATCTTATAATAGTTAGCAAGACATCATTAAAAATGTACAAGATTAGCTGTCGATTGTTAGAAGACTATTAGACAATATCCGGCAGGTAAAGCGTTAAGAACGGTTTTTATTCGATCATGCTCCGCGCCCAGCAAGGGGCGTACGAAAAACGCAACCACGATCTCTGCTTATCGTTAATCATTTACTATATACACGTACATGTTCACCTCGATCATTAATCACAGACAATGCGCGAGTACGCGACGGAGTATCGCTCATAATCGCGCACAAACACATCTAATCGTCGCACGCGAATCGAGTATCTCGCGTCTCTATCGATATACAATGAAAATGGGAGCGGGTGAGAGAGAGAGAGAGATAGAGAAGAGGGGTCAGGGTAACATATAAATTAAGCATTTATACCGTAAGTAAGGCGTTGATAATCATCTACCCTAGTCGTTACATATATATTTACACGTGTAATAAATATCCTAACGGTACGGCCGTGGACACGTGTCCACGGTGTTCCTCGTTCGTCAAGCCCAATACAAACTCTGCTCTCGAACAGAGTATCCGGACAGGTTGCAAAAATATCAGTAAGCAATCTCGTATAAAAAAAGAATCTCAAAAAAGAGTTCTACAATCTCCACGCTGGGCACTCGAAGTACAGTATTCCCTCCGTAACGTCTCGCGACTCGAAAACAGTTCAGTATTTCATTTTTGCTCTATGGCAAGATAGACACGCACAGTACTTACTTGCTCATCGACATAGAGATACAACAACTCCTCTATAACGTCGCGCGACATTCGTAATAAAAGAAAATTACTTTGCCGACATTCTCATTGCTTAACACGTTCATACAACTCCACAACAGAAACGCTTCATCAAGCAAATTCGCGACCATACGGGGACAAAATACTGCACTCCATTAGGGGGGAAACGACGAGAACTTAATATTAGAACACTGTATTCGCCAGCCATTTGCAACGTCACACGAATCGCTGCGATACACAACTAAAACAGTTCAAGCTCGTACTGCGCTCTCTCGAGCGACATGGGCACTCGGGAGTGCTCCGGATTGCCCTCAGGGGCAAGTGACTTTGAGAAGGGAGCACTTGTAAAACGGGAAGATCAATCTTGCTCGCTCACTCGGTCGTTCTAGACCGTCTCGGGTGGGCGTGGCTTAGCCGCTCCCGTTGCCCCAGGGGGCGACCGGTGCCCATGCCTATGGCAAAGAATGATCAGACGTTGCCGGGTCGCCGTCGACGTCTCAGCAGCCTCGCGTCCCTCGACTTCGAGTAGAGGTGTCCCGCGTTCCTTTCCGGCCTCTGCGTGACGGCCTGCGGCGTGAGGAAGTAAAAGTGACCGCCATCACCTGGCAGTCTGTACGCGAAGTACGCCTTCGGCTTGTCAGGTTGGCTGTCAGGCACGGAAATGGGGTTGATGAACTCTGCGTCGGGGTTTATGGTGGGCCTAGGGTCCCTATAGTTCACTTTAATGTCGTCCTCCAGAGAAATAGGCAGCTGATGATAGGATTCGTCGATCTCCTCCGCAGACTCCACCACGGGGACATAGTTGGTCGATGGACCATTACCTTGGTTCACCAATTGCTGCGGAGGATAGGCTCTGATAGGAGCCAATGCGGGACTCTCTCTGCTAGGTATCCTGTAATTAGACTGCTGCGGGTCCACCACAGCGATGAATTCGCTATCCGGATTGATGGGAGGCAGAGGCTGTCGGTAGTTCACCAGGATATCGTCCTTGAGAGAGTAAGGTCTCTGTGATTGGTCCCCATAGTGCACTTTTACGTTTGGTGTCTTGAACACTGGTGGCTCGTGAGTGTTATAGTTGTTCTCGATGTAGCTGTTATAAGGTCTTTCTGTCGTCTTCGAGTATATCGGTGTTGTGCTGGGTATACCTTTGTGGGGGATCTTCTTTCCGAAGATGGTGAAGTACTCTTTAGTGACATCGTCTAGTAACTTCTCATCTTGTTGAGTGTAGTAAGCTAGATGAGGGTTAGGTGTGGTGTTGATCACAGAGTTACCTGTGGTTGAAGGATAGATCGGCGACTGATTCTTGAATGGGAGACTCTGTGGTCTCAGTTGTTTAGTAGGCTCACTCTGTGGGTAATCGTATCTAGGTCCATTGAAGATCTTCACGTTTCTATAATCATTGTAAGGCACAGTCTGCTGTTGCTGTTCAAACTGTCTCTGGTTGCCACGTTTCGAGTAGTCAGCAGCCTCGAAGCTGTACTGATAAATTGGCTTAGGCTTGTCTTGTCTATAATACGTCTGCGACCTTGGTGTCGGGTAATACGACTGCACAGGTCTAGAGGATATCCCCTGATAATACAACGCTCGATCAGGTAGCATACGTTGGCTCTGGGACCTGGTAGACGATGTCCTTGTCACAGGATCGCTGTAGCGAATGGGTTCCGAGTTCTTCACCACGGAATCAATATACTTAACACTGTAGTCCTTTGAAGTCTCCTGCGAAGGAATAGTCTCCACGCTGTAGAACTGCTTCTTCTTCTCTACAGGACGAGGTTGGGTCACCACGTCTTCATAGAAAGGAGTTTCTGTAGTAGTCTTGAAGTACACCGCTGGATCTGGAGTAGTAGCAGTAGGTTCATTCGATTCCTCATAGAAATAGTAAGACGCCTGATTGGAGGATTTTTCAGGGTTGCTGGTAGTAACTATGGTCTTTATAGAGGCCGGTGTCACTTCAATCGGCTTCTCCAAAGTGGACTGCGTCGAGGTATAATAAGACAACAGGGGAAGCGTCTTGCTCGTCACTATGCCAGACCAGGCCTCTTTCCTAGGCACAGGCTCTTGGCTCACCTGGTTCTCCAGTATAGGTCCGATGCTATAGAACTCAGGGTTATTCAGAGTCGTAGGCTTATCCGGCGTGGGCGTCGTGACCTCCACGAAAGGCATAGTAGGGACTCTACTAGGTACCGAAGTAGTTGCGTTCTTGATAGTAGTTCTGTAAGTCTTTGCACTGGTAGACACCGTCACAGACGTCCTCGTCTTCACGACAGGTACACTAGTCGTACTCTTGTACTTGGTGCTAAGCTTTCTGGGAGGCAGATACGTGGGTCTCTGCCTTGGCAAAGGAGTGGTACCAGGACGCCTGGTGTACTTTTTCGTGGTAGTCTTCTTGTCGTCGAGAGCAGAGAAGAAATCTGGCGGCGGTGGAAGTATAATGCCAGGTACCAAAGGTCCTGGAGGCACAGCAGTGGTGTTATCCTGCTGATACTGGAAGCTGTATGGCGGAGGATAATAAATCGACTGATCCTCTTCATCGTAATCAGACTGGTTGCTAGGAGGAGGTACGAAGACAGCGCCAGGTGGAATTGCGTGATAAAACGGTGGCAGACCTGGCAAAGATTCAGGCTTCGTCTCTTTATTGTTTTCTCCCGAAGTGTCATTCGCATTGGGCATCACGATAGTCCCATTGGAGATGATAGCAAACAGCGGACCATCGTCCGAGAGGAATCCCTTGGTAAATAGTGGATCCTTGCTGAAGACTGTCCCGTTCCCGATTTCTTTAGTCCCATTGGGCCCGATGATCTGAATGGGTCCACCGTCTGCGAGCTGAACCGGAAACGGTGGCGGTACCTTCGGCCTTGGCGGAATCTTGACCTGTCTCCTCGGCGCCTTATAGTTGTCGATTGGTGGCCATGTCTCCCCATCCCCGTTGCTGGGCGTAGTCTCATGCCCAGGAAATTTCCCTCCCCTCAACACCAGCACGTGGTTCTCAGCTAACCAGATCTCGTCCTCATCCAGACCTCCTAGATTTTCTATGTTGTCCTTGGGAACCTCTGGATTCCCGAGGTAGCTGATGATCCCCGGCCTCTTCGGCCGGTTCCCGTAGATCTCGTTCTGTATCAGACCATACTTTCCCTCTTTGACTTGCTGCGAGAGTGTTTTCTTGTCGTCATCGTCGTCCTTGCGGCTAGGCTTCGCCTCTTTGCCGTTCCCCGCCGAGGACAACAGAATTCCATCGTCCCACAGACCCTGGTCGTCTTTTTCCTGCTTCGAGTCCACTCGCAGGTGTCCTCCGATCAGATGGTGCGACACTTTCCTTCCGGGTTCCGTGGTTATCTCGTTGTCTCTTCTAGTCGACGACTTGAAACCGCGGTTTATGGAGCCGTACACTCTGTCCGGACGATGACTAGAACCCTCCACGTGTCGTCTTTCTCTGGGCTGTGTCGATGACACCATCATCGGCAGACAGCTTGCTAGCAAGCCCGCTACCAAAAGCACTGGAACCCCTTTGCGCGTCATCTGGAACAGAGTTCGGGGAAGTTAACGGGTTTGATCGGTGAACTAATTGCTGATCAGTGGTTTCGAGTGTGTCGTTTTCTTAGAATAATGCGAGTCTATGATTCCACGAGGGTGTGCTTGTTAATGTGTACTGGGAACGGTTCGTGAGCACAATCATCGGAATTGCGTTCACGGTCAGCGCGCCACGCAGGTAATTTTGATAATGTCGGTCAATTATGCTATTCATCCTTCAAGATTAGATGGCAGCAGAGAGATGCTGATAGGCGGAGATGTTTCCGCTTCGGGTAACTACTTTGCTTTCCCTAGTGAAAGACATCTCTGTCTCGAATCTTATGTGGATTCACTGCAAAGTGTGTCTTTTGTCTAACGTTTCCCAAAATCTAGGCCGGATTGCCCTTTTGAGGTTTAATTTAGTTTAATGTGATTTGATTTTAATTGTAATAGAAAGCGTTCAGAAGTTGTATATCTGGTTCTTTAATATTATAGTAATTAGTCTGTGGAATTTGTGCAAGTAGCACTTTGTGCAAAAGCATCAACATTTCCACCTCTCAAGCCAATCAAAAAAGAAAATTTATGGGAAAAATAAACAACTGCAGTACAAGACAGTAAGATCATGAAAGGAACATAAAAATCTCGTTGCATCATTTTCAACCGCTCAGACCTATCAATAATGAAAATACATATTGATGATTGAATTCCAGTTTGCAATGTGATAGACGTAAAAAGTTATTTTGCATGAAGCTCCACTCTTTCTGCAATAGCGGATAAAAGACGGTTACTAGGACAGTATTTCTATTAACTTGTCCTGTACATGCAATGAATAATGACGCAGTAAAAGAACAAGTAAAAGAGCGTTAGAACGGAGAGTCGTTGAGAAACGGTTCTTGAAATGATTTTCGAACGGCGTCGATTTAGTCCACGAATTTCGCGAATTCGCCAATTCCATTGACTCGGATCGCAATAATACGGGAATGTGGGTCCGGAGGGGGCCACGCCTTTCCCTCGTGAACAGTCGGTGAACGGTCGACAAACATTCACGGGTCACTGGAGTACCAGCCGAGTCGCGGAGTAATGACTTGCAACCGAGAAACAAACCCGAAGCTCGCGTTTATGCAGTCGCCTGCAGTCGATTGTCTTGCGGATGCAACCAACAACACGGTCTTTCATATTCAACAATTGCTTGTTGGTTCGTGTACGGAACTAACTGGTATCTAATTCTTACCATTCATTGTTTCTTCGAATTCTAGATGTGCCAACCATTGAACTTAATAAGAAAGAACATAAATTTTTATTTTATTCCAATTTGTATCAAGATCCGCGGTCTACTTATCACTGATTGTTCAACTAACAATAATTTGTTCAACTTTCATGAAAAGTTTCTAGCTCTTCACGTTCTATTCTATTTAACTACATTCAATGTGTGAACTCAATGAATCAATCATTTTTATTCACTGATTCAAGCAACTGCCACGAACAATTTGAGATTCTTCAAGCTCTTCAATCTTGGACGTCGACAATTGATTCCCATTTGATAAATGTAACTTACTACATTAAGAAGGTGGAAGAATCGCGTGATCGAACATGCAGCATTAATTCGCACCACCGATCGTTATTCCTTATGTGAAAATTCAATCAAATGCTTTCTCCTAGAAAGTATCAAGTTCTTACGATGAATTACTTCAATTCGATCCTAATAAGTTTAACTGCATTCGGAATTAATACTTGCTATCTATCATTGAAGGTGAAATCGCACGATCGAGGGAGAAGCATTAATCCATACCACTGATTGCCGTTATTTATTCGCTGATTCAATCAACTTTCATGAAACGTTTCGAGTTTTCCAAGTTCAAGTTCTAACGACGTATTTCAATTTATTCGCAGTAATTCAATTGCAATTAGGAAGGTGCAATTTTTCTAGATCAAGCAGGGATATCAATTAATTAAATCAATTCTGACAATTACTTCAATGTGCCCAATAAAAATTGGGCAACATTTGGAAATTTACAAATTCACCATCGGTACAAGAATCTTCTGATCAAACAAAGAGTGTCAATTCTTACCACTGACAGTCGTTTCTTCTCAGCAAATCAAAACAGTCACGTCGATCTTCAAACTCTCCAAACTTCTGCCAACTACCTCAATCCAACCACAGCGTGAACCATTCACTACACTGCACACAACAGCTCAAAGGTTTCTGTTCCAAACTGCCTCTCTCAAAATCACGTTTTCAACGATTCCCGTTCATGGAAACCATTCTGACTAGGAAAACCAGCCGGCACCAGAAGAATCCGTGCGTACCCTACCAGAGACACGTTGATAACAGAGCACTCGGCTCTGAAAGAGTACCTTTCTCCCAGTTTCCGGAGCCACCCACGAGTCTCGACGACAATCGTTCTCCACCGTGCTTCGAATAACAGTAATCTCTTCCACACGAGAACGTTCTTCCCTCTCCAAACGAAAAATCAACTTTAACCAAAGGAACCAAGTTACAGCAAGTTATATAGATCACTCGGCGCACATCTGTCTTCTTTTTGAAGCGATCTCGTTTCCACGAGGCTAATCAACGCGAAACGACGTGCCGGAATTGAGAAATTCCTTCAGCTAGAGATAGGAACATCGACGGCCTAATCGCTACAACGTCTGCTCGGATCATTCCTCCGGCTGATAGCGTTTAATCGAAACCACGAGCAGGCCCACGTGTTCGCCACTTTCTCTGAGATATATCCGGTCCGGATCTCTAGTTGTAGATCGTCGATCGAACAGCGGTGCAGTGTTGTAGGCAAGATCTAGACACGTCCAGGCGATTTGAATCGCATCGGTGGCTTCCGGTTTGGCGTTGAGGATACCGGTCGCGTGCCTTCTGAGACCAGACGGATGGTCTGAGAGGATCGTCCCAGTTCGCAGACACTCGAAGCTCTCCGACCCGGCTCTGTTCGTTAGAAAACCGGCAGAACGTGTCATAGCAGGCCGAAGCTGGCGAACAGCCGCTCGCGCCGGCATGGTACACGTGACTGGCCGGTTTTCATCACCTTTCCCAGTGCACCGGGCCCCTCAAGGACGCCCGTTCCGAAAGGTGGAGCCATTTCCAACCGGTGGCCGACCAGTGCACCGCCAGTTCCCCCTCGGCTCGAAAGGAGGAAGTCGACCTAACTGCGATACGTATTCCGACCGACGAAACCGAACCCCCGGAGCCTTTCTTTTCTTCCGTTCGACAGCGACGACAGAGAATCGCTGGGACCATGGTCCCGAGGATTTTGGGACCATTTCTTGAAAATGCGATTTTTTCGAGCGATATTAACAACTTGTGCACTAATCCGTTTTCGACCCGAGATCCTACTTCCTTTTTTGAAGAGGACAAGAAAGTACATCGATTAATGAAATGCAATGTTGCTGAAAAGAATTGAAACGATCTTCAATTTTTTCATTACATAAGAAACTTCCTGCTAATTTCTTTTTATTGTAATTTATTATCGTATAATTACTGACCAACTTTTGTGAAAAATTGTTTATTGTTTAATCGCGGGTCGCGTCAGTTCGCGAATGTTTCGGACTGTTGCCCGCCAAATAATATTGGGCAGCTAGTTCAAATGATTGTTTATTTTTGATTGAAGGAATCGCGTTTCGTCCCAAACCTGTCAGAGGATTCGTCAGTAAGGCTAATGTAATAGGTCCTGCCATATTCGCGCGCGGATCCGATTCGTATGATTCGTATTTGTCACTTACTCGTGTTAAATGATGCAAGGAAGTATAGCACTCGTAAAGCATTCGAATAAGAACTGATGAATGTCAGTTTGCCTTGGCTCGAAATGCAAGGAAGTATAGCACTCGTAAAGCACTCGAATAGCACTCGGTTAAGAACTGAAGTGTCAATTGTTTGAAAGCTTGGAACGAACTGAACGTGAACTGGACTTCCAGTCTTAACGCGAGGTTTGCTAGGCTCCTCTCCGACTTGAGAAGGCGTCTCTTTCGTATCGAGAGGTGAGTATCACCGATTGTCATAGAAGAAGAAGTTATCCTGATTGGTTTGCCGAACTTTGCATTTCCCAATCAGGACATCCTTGATTGTTCAAGTCTTCTTCCGATGATTTTGAGGGAAAGCTAGCCCGAAGGAGGAGTGGGGCGATACCTGATTCATAGGAATGAAGAGTCTCGGTACCTTGGGACCGTACTTAACGGTCGAGGGAGTAATCCTTGGGACCGTACTTTAACAACCGCGGGTGTTCTTTTGGACCGTATTTTTATGGCCGTGGATAATCGTTAACCGGGACTAAGATTAGAGAGGGTTGCAAGTTTACAAGATGCATAAAATTAAACGCTTGGGCCACATCTGGGATAGTCACCAAATAGCGAATTTATTATGTAGCTTAATCTTTGAAACGGTTTCTTAGTCACGACTTATCATAAAACTAGGTACGACAGCAGACCCTCAGTATTACTATTCTTTTTGCGAGGACATACGGTTCCTTACGATGGAATACGAACTTGTCATAAAAAATGATACGAAGGCAGATTCTCCGTGCTACTATTCTTTTCGCGAGGACATACGGTTCTTTGCGACGGAACATTTATCTTATTATTTTTTTTAATTTTTCAGTGAATTTCATTTTGTTTCTTATAGTTCAAAAGTTGAATAAAAATATCGAGTTCTTCGAGATCGACTGTTGCGCGCCGCCTTCGGTTCGTTAATTATTATTTCGGATACATCGACGAGCCTTCGTTCGTGAGTCTCGTGAAAAATGATAGTGAAACGATGGTGGGAGCTTTCACTTTCGTGACACTCGTCTCTTTCACACGGGCTTTTTGCTCGATATGGAATTTGGATCAGATGTGGACTTTCTTTATTTTGATTGATTAGATTGGTTAGACTTCTTGAGAAGGTGATAAGAACAGCAAGAGTGGTTGAGAAATTTAGTGAGACCTTCAGGTTGATGTTGAAGATGCAGATTTTGATCAGTGTGTTAATGTGACATTTCCCTCCCTGTTTTTCCGGAAATCTTGCATTACGATTATATCATTCATTTCGGACTGTCCAGTTGCACAGGGACACCAACGAGCACGATTTTGCTCGTTCCGCAAGATAGGCGATCAGTTTTTCGTGACGTAAGAAAAAGAACGATCCGTGGGGTGTAACAGGTGTCGTTACGCTACCGTTACGTCGTAATATCGTTTCTCGAAGCGAGATTTTCTGGCCGTGCCACGGCGTAGATCGTAGATCGGACGCGATTTCGTTCAATGCCCGAGAAAAAGTTTGCGTGCCACCATGCAACGAGCGTGTAATTGTAACACGGTGGCCGGCCCAGGAACACCAAGTTCGCGAAACCCGCACGCGAATCAGAAGAAGCACTGCGGTTTACTTCCTGCTGACCAGCATATCAATCATTATTCTCTAAGAGCCAATAATCTTGGCTCTCAATTCTTGAAATAATAAAATAATGAATGCACATGGCAGACAAATAGACGTCTCTCTGACTTACTACAAAATTAACAAGGATGAATTGATTCGATCTCAATCGCATGTGAATTCTGCACAGTGTAAACAGTCTAAAGTGGGTTAATTTTTCCCGTCGGTTAGCTCCAGTCACATAAATTCAAATTACGCTTGTATATATTCCGCACTGCGATTCTTATCAGGCTTTCAATGAAGATCTCACACACACAGCTGTTGCGAAACGTAACGAGGAATAAATCGTACGTAAAGAAGTGTCGAAAGCAACCACTCTTATCTTCCGCTCCTAAACTTGTCGTACAGCATAGTGACATTAGTGACAAATGAACGACCCACTGAATGAACCGTGAATTAACACAGCACGCAAAATGGTCGATAAAAGACGGTCTAGATTGGTCGTTACACGACGCGTAAACCATTTGCCTCGTGGTGATTTAAATGCGTTGCAATCGCGAATGAACAGACAGAGAAGTTAGTTAGGTCGTTGTATTAACAACTGCTGTTTATTTTTATCTTAATTCTGAGAGCGTAGAACTCCACAGCCTTGAATGCAGAATCTACATTGTAGATGATCGATGGATTGCGGACTTTATGCATTTGTGACGGAAATGAATGGGTAAGAATTCAAACCGTGAAAAGATTATAAGAATATTAATTAATTTGAATTTAATCTTGTAATTGATGTAGAAATTCTTCTCTAGTTAATTCGGAAATTTTTATTGGTTGAACATATTGATAGACAAATTTCTTAGCATTTTAAAAATTTGTTAGTAATCTTGTCTCTGAAGGAACAGAATATGGAACAGTCTGATTGTTCGTGAATTTACTTTCCCGAAACGTAGAACTTTTTCGCGGTTACCGCGGAGATGTTTGAATCTTCTGGAATCGGCGGTTTCGATCGAATGGGGTTCGACCTGTTCCTTCAAGAGCTAAAATAGTCTGCGAGTCTGCGGGTCTCAGGTACGAGTCGAGTAACACGTTGCACCACACGCGCGTCGGCGTGCTTCACGTAAGACTCTTGTATCCACCCGTTATCCAATTGAGTTCACGCTTTCAGCTACTTTCCTTTTTGTTTCGCGTTGTGCTCGCTGGGCAGCATTAATTCCTTAACGCCGTGCTAATGCCTGCGAGCAACTTTCGGTGCGTCACTCGTTCAGCTATGCTTCCTGTTATGACAGCACCTCTACGACTGCCGTCTATTGTTTATCTCCTTAACAGTGGACCCTCTGTGGCGAGACACTCACTGTCTCTCAAATCGGTTCAACAAAATGATATAATTCAGCTACTGCAGAAACGTGTCTTGAATTTTCTTTCACTGGCGATGACGAGTTATAAATTCGAGCTCGTCATTCAAATTCAGAAACTTTTTTTTAATCCAAATGGTAATTCTTTCATCTTTAGTGTGCCATAGTATCCATGTTAGTGTAAAGTATATTTTATTTGTGTTTGATTACTTCGTTGCAGTTGTTCTTAATTGAAAAGTCACCGAGTTAAATGTGGACATTGTAATTATTGGAGCACAAAATTATTTCATTCAATATCAATTTTAATGTAAACGGAGAATGAAATGAATTCCTATCAAATCACAATAAAATTCGAACTTCTGTTATAAACAATTCCTATTATTCAGAGCTTCATGATTAATCATCAAAGAAAATTATTCTTGAACCATCTTGTCGACCACTTCTATTGGGAACACCGAGCTTCCCATGGCATTGCTGACCTCGAAAACACGACCAAGTGAAAGAGGCGTTATCGCGTGAAATTCGGTCTATTTTCAAATTTCCATCTCGCTCCCCCCTATGCAATTTGTAACCCCGGTTTACGTAATGGGAACACACAGTGAAAGCTAAAACGAGCACTCGGTGCTCTGGCTTATCTCGCGACGCTTTTTAAACCGTTTAATCCGTTATCCGTTTTCATCGCGTGGCACCTATGTTTGTTTTAACCCCTTTTCCACCGTGAAAAAGTATCACGCCGAGAGAGAGAGAAAAAGAAAATCGGTAGTTTCACTTCGCGAAGATATGCACGATGGAAAATGTCACCGATACCGATCATCCGCGTGAACATGATGCAGTTCGTTTCGTCGAGTACGGGAGAAACTCGTTCCACTGAGCCAAATCTGATTAGTGTTAAGTATCCGAGCGTGACGGATTTCTTTATCGCAGTCATTTTAATCGGAATTCGAGATTCCGATCAGAATTTGAAATTTAGATCAGCGGAGCTTGACGTCTTCTATGTGTCCGCTGCGATCTGTGTCCCAAGACACTTCGCGTCCTTCGCGTGGAAACAACCTTGTACGTTTTTATCGTACTTTTAGATGCTGATAAGAGGTTTCATTCTTGCACAGTGCACTGTTTTAAATGAATTTGTCATTAGCCAAAATATTTTTTGAGACTTCGTGAACGATGTCTAAATCCGTTTAAATGCTGAATGCATTCTTGCATGTTTTGTATTTGATGTTTCGATAGTTAATCATTATTATTCGATATATATGTACTCATATTTTTATATGTCACTGTGAAGCCATGTCAAGTGTACTAATCGCGACTTTTCTCTAACAATAAGACGGTTCTGGGGTAAGTGCCTTGGGGTCTAACACAGTCCTCTCACCAAAAGGAACCCTGGCCTTCCCCACTCCGTGGCCAGATCCTGTTGAAACAAAGTAACAAAGTCCCAATTCTTTAGAACAGTGAGACCTTGGGTTGCATACCCTCGGCAACTTTCCTTCGTCACACCCTCTTAAACATGACCTGACCGAAGGATAGCTGGATGGCCCAAAGTGCCCATCCGCCACCGACAACTCTATTAGTCTCACGCATCCCTATGCAGTAAACGCCCCTTTACTGTCCAACAGCCGTGTTTTGCACGGACAATGATCGTACCGACACTATTTTTGATTTATGGCTGCGTCTAGCGCCCCGACCGCGCCGAGCGAGACTTCAATAAAGAGCCGAACATAGAGGAGGACAGAAGAGCAGTGGAGTGGGTAGGCACTGAACAGTGATCGTGCCCACGACCCGGACAGTAAAGGGTCGTTTACTGTACAAGACATCACGTAGGCCAAGGCCCTATCGTAAATCGTGATTCCGTGAATTAATTCGTGAAGGATACAATTGAGGACAAAGATTTACTTTCTAGAAACAGTTCCCAATTTTGAATTATTGTTTTCTGGAAACATTTTTATCTGTAATTCGTGGTTGGAAGGCTTATATTTTATGGAACTCGTCACGGCGGGTTTTGAACGAGAGATTCGAGCTTGTTCGCCTTTCAAGGTGTTGATCCGCGGTCGAACTGCATAGGTTTCATTATGCAACGATTGGTGCATCGAGGCAGATCCCTTACGAAGTTATCAGTGATGAGGCAGAGCCGGCGTCCGACTGGCAGCGAGCGCAGTGGAACACCTTGGCATTGACCGGCTTGCTCTCTGCAAGGCAACTCGCTTGCATAATATGCTCGTCTCGTTCATCCCAAGACCGCTGGAGAATTATTCTCTCTTCTTCTTCTTATTCTCCTCCTCGATATTCTCTCGAGAGGCTCTCCTTTAACGGTGATATTACGTGCGGGAACGCTCGTCGATCTTTGCTTCCCCTTCGAATGACTGATGGCTTGGACCATAACCGATCATTCGCGATCACTAGACTACGGATTTTATGCATTTATGACAAAAATGGGTACATAAAATTTAAAGCAGTGGACATGTACAAAATATTTAAGTAAATCAATGTGTTCGTTTCAGCTTAATCGAATAATTAAAACAAGAATGCAACCGCAGTCTACCGATCACGATCGAAAATTGAGCACAGTGCATTCGTTACTTCCAAGTACATAGTGCGTCACAAAGTGTATAGAGTACACAATTTTCAATGTTAACAATCATAGAAACTAAAAGGTTCATGCAAGAATTTGCAGTCTAATAATCTTATCTTCGTTGTAAGTACCGAAATCATTACCCAGAACAACATTTTGCTTAAGTGATATTTTCCAGTTCATCTAACTCCGTCTCCAAGAATGCAAATCGCATGCATTTGCATAAACGTCGCAGCCTAATCACAGGCTTTGATTTCACCGGAAATAAGCACTTACAGAAAAGGATATTCTAAACTTTCAAACGCGTGTAAGCTTCTGCGTTCAAATTCCCCGGTGTGCTCAACAATTTTCTCTGAATCCTGCTGGTAGGTCAGTGATGTTTCGTAGTTCTGAGAACTATTTTGAAATTCAGAATTATGTTAATCGTAGCACATATCCTGTTGGGAATCCTCGGAGCCGGTTCATTATCGCGGAATTCCAGGGAGAACAAGTTGTCTGGTTGTTAAAAACTTTCGAACATTCGAATTTTTGTGTTCAAATTACACGGCGTTAAAAAATTGTTTTGAAATGTTAGCGGTAGGTCAGTGGCGATTTCTGCTACATACTAAGAATTTGACAATTCGTAGTTGACACATGAAAATTTACAAAATTTATAGGTCTCAATATATCATTCTCGAAATTACTTATCGAAATACTAGTTCACCGAACAGCGGCATTATTTTATTACAAACGTCCGGTCGGTGCATATTGTGCGGAGGTGATAACGCATATGGCGTACGCGGCCGATACCGGTTTTCGCGTTTTTGCGACTGTAAAAGCCGGCGTGTAGTGGTCAGACAAGGTTAACGGCCCAATTTTTTCATCGAGCGAAGATCGTCATCCTTCGGTCGAATTTTTTCCACCGATTTATTGTTGCGGACAAACGACGACAGATTTCTTCCCCTCTCATCGTCAAGGCCGTCCCCGATACTTCTGACGATCGCGAATTATACTTGGATCTTCGAGAGAATTCGCACAAAATATTGCGGTTATATAGGATATCATTGCCCAATTTATTATAAAAAGAATACTAAGAATTTTTCAGAAGAATATTCATGCTGATTTTTGTCTGACGATATTCAAGCAAAATAAAAATGCTGTTACTATATTCCTGGTTTAACACTTATCCCCAGTTATGAACTCAATCATTCCTCTCGGTGGTTTTCGAGAAGGTGCAAGTTTGCAGAAACTTCCGCAACCCAATTATTATAAACTAAAATAGGGCTAGGCGTTGAACGCGACGAATTAAGGTCGATCAAGCAGTGATCGAATTTCCGTTCGTCGCCGACCCAAGCCGAGAAAATCAGGCGATAGTCGCTGCGTAATAATTTCAACGATAAATGTGTGTCTGCTAATCCGATCAGCACATTCTCGAGGAAATTTTTGCGTTCTCGTTCGCCGTTGCATCGGAAATAGATAGATCTTACAAACGGGTTTTAGAAAACATCTACGTTCGAAATATTTAATGATCCCTTTGATTTCCACTCGCTTAATTATTCCTATTAGTTTGTGCGTACGTACCACACTTTAACAGATGATTGTCCATAAACTCAGCATCCGGCAAGATAACGAGCGAAATAAATCGCGTCGTCCTTTCAAATGAAGCGCCTTCAGAAAGATAACTGGATGCCCGCAATTATGCGGTCGATAAATCCACGATTCTGGCAAACCTGAAGCGCTTCGGCCTCGAGCCGCGCAGAACAAATCGAGTGGTTCTAGATGGCTACAAAAATCAAGCCAGACCGGAACGGAAGAGCACAACAATGACCAAGAAAATCAGGTTTCAGTCTCGACGAAGATACCGGCAAAAATCTGCCCGGAACTATCCTGTTTCCAAAACAAAAAGAAACAAAATACTACGAGGCGTACAGGATATGCGCGATATTCTTCCTGGTCGATCGCCGATTAAAATCTGCAAAACAAGCGAGAAGTCCGGTCTCGAAATTACAGGCCAATCGCTATCGCGTAGAAACCCGATAATAAATTCTTATTACAATCCAGAATACGAGAGGTCGTCGGGACAGTGCATGGAAAAATGCAAACCATAGACCTTGGCGCAACCTTCGTCTCGCATGGCTTTCCCTCGCGATTCTTAATTGCGTCTATCGGGACGATATTTGCAGCAACCTCGACAGGGTCGCCGCGAGCGCGTGGGAATGCGAGCAACACCTATCAAATCGAGGCACGATTCGACTAAAAGAAGTGGCTAAGAAGCGGGGAAACAAATGACCGCATTATCAGTTAACGATCCGGCTGAGCGAACCTGTTCGATCGAATTAATCACGGGAATCGGCCGATCAAGTGTTGATGCTGAGTCTGAACTCACAGAGAACTGTTTTGAATCGAGGAGAAAAAGTTACCCCTCTCTCTCCCTAACGAATCGGTCACGTGACATCGTGACACGACGTAGAAGGGGAAGGAAGGGTGGGAGACGAATCTTAATTTAGATCGAGTGTTTACACACGTTTCTCGCTTTTTCTCCCGCAACTGGTAACCAGAACAGTAAATAGTCGAACTATAGACGGTTCCGAGAGTCAGTGTCAGCGAGAACGTGTTAATTCGCGACTCGGAGCAGCAGGTGCATTCTGTAGGACAGAGCTGAATAAAACATCGACCGCACAACAGATCCGATTACCTATTTCTCTTTATTCGGATCGAGCGAAACAATTTGCACACCTTCGCCGAGCACACAGTTGTCCGCTAACAATCCGGGTGACGAATCGTTATGAGTTTCGTACCTGAACTAGTTCAATTTCAGGGATCGTTAAGGCGGCATCGGTGTCGAGTGCCTCGTATAAACAGGCTTTATGAAATGCTCATAATTGGTGGACGGCCGACTAATCCACGTCTAATTGGAAGGTGGCGGGTAATTGCTGGAAGCCACCGATTGTTCCCTAAAATGGACGTTTTAATCGCCTCGTCTATTTGCGGATACTGCTTAAGGTCCTCCCGCGAATCGGGACATTTTTAAGACAAAATCATCAAAATTATTGGATTTTCAGATGAACATTAGACTCAAAAGTTGTTCGTATTGTATTTAATAGGCAGAAGATCTAGCGCGATCGATTCCCTTCATTTTCGGATCGAACTTGTTAATTGGCGATTGTGACGAGCAGCCTGTACCAGTTTCGCGATTATTGCTAGCATGAACTCTCGAGGCACGTTGAGCAACCTGTCCTTGCCTCGGCTGGGTCTAAGATCGGTGCACGATACTAAGAGGCGAAGGTAAATCACGATCTAGAAGATCTAATTCGGCTCCCATCGGATACCTCGATCGCCGGAGAGACGAGGCAATAAGAATCCCGGCGAGGATCTATCCTCGATCCCGCGGATCAACCGGATCGCGTTGATTGGCGCACCGGAACCGCAGCCACTTATCAACTTACGCAATTTTCGCTCTTTACGCTGAACGGCCAGGGAAAAAAGTATCATAACCGCACAGAGAAAGTGGCACGTCTAGCGTTGTAAATCGTGCCTCGTAATATTAAACGGTTTATCATCGGGAACAGGGTCGAACGCGTTTCCCAACGTCGAGGAATCTGAAATTAGATCAACGGTGATGATGATCGAAACCCTACGGTGCTGAATCTCATTGATTTTTCCAAAATGTTTTCGAGAATGTCGGTGTAACCTGTATCGCTAATTCAATCGACTGTTCCAGTAATCGTTTCGAGTTAGGGTTGAAAAAAACTCTTCCGGATAAATTTTCTATATTTTTGAAACATGCAATTTGATTTAAATTAGCTACAAAAAAATAATTAGAATTTAGATGAAGCTCTATAACTCTAGGTCAAACTGCTCAGTCAACATCTGAAGCTTGGAAGAACATTTTTACGTTTTCTTTTAGTCTCGTACTTTGCATCTCGATGTTGCAAATGTGCACTGCATCCCGACGGATTTTCAGTTCCTACAAAATCCCAGTACGCGAATTTCGAATATCTGCGCAAGCAGCGATTCGTATGCAGCATTCCGAACCTGTTCGAAACGATCCTTTTGTCCAGCCTTATATTTTGAATACACTAATAAACTCGCTAGACCACGTACTTGCCATTCGTCTGCTCGTAGACAATTGTTCAATGGAGCTATTACATATTACTACAACGAAACCCATAAGAACCTAGTCTACATACCAAGTAGATGATTCTGAATTAGAAACGACTTCGTGCTAACATCATAACACACGATTTCTTCCAGTGTAATAATATGTTTCTATAAATAAAATATAGAATAAAATATATTCTTGCATTTTTTACAAATTTGATTTAGACGCGTGGGACGCAAAAACTGTGACAAATCTAGATCTCTCTCAATTTTTCTATAATTGAATGAAGTATCTTTAAAAACCAGGATACCGCACCGCTCACCGTGCAAAGAACAGCTCGATTAAACCACGGAATTATCCAACAGCCATAAAACAATTTGCCAAGACCAAGCGATCGAAAGCGTATTGTAAATTAACATTCGATCCATTGAACCTGTTACTTTTCAAATCACAAAAACACCTGGTTTCGTACAGTTTTTCCGTCGGGATTTCATCGATACTAGTTCCGTCGAGGTGAAAGTGAGACGAACACAGTGGAATAGGAAGCACACTGCCGCGGGGTGCGTTAATGACAAATCCGTGGCAATTAGCGCACACGTGAACGAGTTTCCGCGGATAGGCGGCCAGCGCAGATCTGCCGGAAACCCTAACTTTCGCGGGCTGACCGGATACTATAAGCGGCCGACGAGCTGTGAGAACGGGAAAGAGGATCATTGACATCTGAATCAGCCGTTTCTATCTGCCCCCATAGATTTCCGCGACGACGAACGCCGCCGAAGTTCCGCGTTGCGAAGATGGAGAACGGTGTTTCCCCCACGATCAATAATCTTCCCGTCCATTTACGAACAATAATAATCCATATCCCGTCCGGCGACAGCGTTTAAGAGCCCAGTTATGCGTTTCTAGGAAGCTTTCTACGATGGTGATGCATCTTTGTCCGACCGAGCGCCGGAAATTCGACTCGCGGAGCCGCCGCGCGACACTTAACCGTAACATTACGAAGGAAGGGTATATTTGTACCCACTGTCGTACTTTTCACCACGTTTTTATTAACTCGCTTTCTTGTCTGTCTGTTTGTTTGTCTGTCCGATACAAATTTTGCAATTGATTTTAAATTAACTTCCCGATGAGCTAGAGATTTGAAACTTTAAACACAGTTCAGAACTATAGTCCTTTTATCGGTTCCTCGATCGAACGTTCTAGATCTATTTAGCTCGTTTGAATTTTCGTACGTTGAGGTAAATGGTCTTAACGCCCGCTGTTCGTTCTCGCAACCGCTCGCGTTTGTTTTCGATATGCCGCAATACCGCTCGCGTTTGACAGCGCGCAGGAGAAATACTAAAGAGCAGAAAATAATTATTTGAATAAAAACAAATTTTTAATATACCACGTTTTTAAGACAAACTAAAAAGTATAATTTAAGACCGACTAAAAAGTATAAAATAATTTTTCTTAGCCCCATACAGATAGTCCTGAAAATTTGTGATTGTGAATTTTTAATAGCTATGAAAATACTTGTGAGATTTAAAACGAAAAATGTGGGGCGCATGCAATAGATAATTGATGCATAGTTCACCTAAGTCACTAACAATTTGATTGCACTGCAAATGATATGAACTGTTGTGTGAGTTTTCTCAACGGCAGCTACTCTCTACACTCCTTACTATTATCTTGCGCCTCACGTTTTTCGTTTTAAATCTTATAAATATTTTCATAGCTATTAAAAATTCACAATCACAAATTTTTAGGACTATCTGTATGGGGCTAGGAAAAATTATTTCATACTTTTTAGTCCGTCTTAAAAACGTGGTATATTAAAAATCTTTTTTTTATTTCAATAATTTTATGTTCTCGACTTGCATAAGCTTCTAACATTGATCAATAATTGTAAAATTCGTCTCACGTGTGAGAATATCTTATTCAACTATTGCTGCCATAAACGCCACTAAAGCCGTAAAAGACATTCCATATATATAAAGAAGTTACGTAATTATATTACTCCTTTATTGCCATTCAATTTCTTGTCCTTGTCGGAACTTTATTAACACAGAAAATTCCTGTATGCCATTTAATCTGAACATTCCGTGTACCATAAAAACTGATCTTCACAACTACCAAGGATTTTAACATATCCCTGTTATATCATACTGTTCAATTTCCACATTCACTAGAAAAAACCCATTCAGCTAGTACATTAAACCAGATATCTCAATGAAAATTTTATTATCGAGTTTCAATTAATCGAAACAAATTGATGGAATCTCCAAGACTCCACTAGTAGAAATCAAAAATAGAGGAAACAAAGATGGATCTCACCCTTGAAGCAACGAAACCTCTCAAGTTTATGCATCATTCTTGATCCAGATCGTTCACGCTCGCACCGCAATTGATCACGATCCGGCAACGATCTCTGCGTCGATCCCACCGACTTTTCCCTCGGTCTCCCCAGCAATTAACCCGCGGGCGACAGATAAAAAAGTCTGCTCTCGATAAATATTTATGCCGGAAAGCGCGCAAGGACTCTCGATCCTTTACCTTCGCTCGATCCCGCGAGCGCACGTGAACAACCGCTATCGTCGATGATTCACGAGCACATCCACAGTTATATAAATCTTCATGACCGCTAGTCGATTCCGCACGAAAAGGAGAAAACAGAGGATCGAACGAGACCTAGGTATCGGCAAACGGACGTGTCGGTAGTTTCCCGTTGATCCTTGGATCGTGTCCCCCCCGCTGCGAGATTTTCTTCCTCGTAAATCATCCACGTCCGTAAACGAGATAATCGACGAAGAATTTCCTCGTTATCCTAATCGCTCGCTCGCTTCTACGAACACCACCGGCGTCGATGATAAACGCAATCAGGTGTCCGGTGATCACGGTTGATCGATGCTTTGAATGAAAAGGGGGACTCACTATCTTCCGAGCCGCACGATCGACAGTGTCTCCATTCGATTCGATTTTCGAGGTGGCCACGTGGTGGAATGGTAAAGAATATCTGGTCTCCGGTGACCTTGTTAGTACGTACAGTAATGCCTCGATATGTGTGAACGAGATATTAAATACATAACTAAAATGCAAAACTCTTTCGTTTTCGATTATTTTGTAATGGAATTTTTATCGACTATGTATTCGTGACATTTTTCTGATTGAAACGGTGCGTATTTGTCTGTTTAATACACTTCTTAGTAGAGAAATGTCATGAACATTCCAGTAAACGTTCCACAAAAGGAATAATTAAAAACAAAATCAAGTTTCACCACATGATCTCATCCATACTCGAGTCTTATTTGTTTACTCACTATGCTCTGCCACGTTCTAAAAATCAATGAACTCAACCTGTACACAGTAGAAGTGTCACTAGAAACCCCGAAGTCTGCACAAGTATCGAGGCATTGCCGTGCTCTGAGTGAAAAATGCGACTCACTGTCTTCACCGCAGCACGTGTCTCCTTCGATCGTGTATTTCGATGCGTCCACGTGGTTCCGGCACGAATTTCGTCAGCGATCCTGTGGGGATCGATCGAACGGATAAATCGAAGATCGAAAGAAGCCGCGCTTCGAACGACAGCCTCGTGTTTCACGGTTCTCGACTGATCGAGCCCATGGCAAGCGCGAAAAAAACAGCTCTTGGTGCCGCGTCCACTCACACTGCACTTGCGGCGACGATCAACAAACGAGTAGCCTCCGGTGACCGGGGATCTTTATATCTGTGGATCCTACTGGCCCTGCGCCAGTGTCCCACTCTTCTGACACGAGCCACGCAGCGACTGCTCCGTTTCAGCCACCGGCTGACTATTCTGAACAGCCGGGACGCTGATTTGTGACTTGTTACTCGCGCGGACAGGAGCTAGCTTCGACTGCTAGTCAGACAGCAGTTGCCGACTTTGCCAACTTTGCTAACTTTGCTGGCTCGAGCGGTGGCTTGTGATTGTCGCGAGGCTCTACTACGACTGCCGAGCCAGGCGATCATGTTCCGCTTTGCACGAATCTTTCGCCCTTCCTTTTCCTCCTACCATTCCACGGTGGGCTGTATACCAATTTTTTATTACACGAAAATAAAACCAACAGACGCTAAAAAAATTTATTTGGATGCCCATGTAATTGATATTTTATGGTGAAGTGCTCTAAGTGTTCAGATGGAAGTATAAGTTGTTTTTCAAATAGTCCATGCCGAAATTATTGCCAACTACATGTCTTTTCTTTCATCCTCGACCCATTAACTCGTCCATAAAATTGTTGGCATAAGGAAAATCGCAGGGTTCTCCATTTCTGACCAATTCGGCTTTATTGCTACAGTTTTAGTACTCCTTTGAAAGATTGAGTCATTAATGCGTGTTACTGTGTATCCCAGAAACGGGAGACGGAATACTTCGTGCAGATTAAAACATTTTAATTAGATTTCGTTAAGCAGATTCCTTCGATTTTATGGAATTTTTTAAACTGCTGGTTTAGCAGTTCGGATGAGATGCAGAAGTCGATTGAGCTGTAATGACGTTTCATTTTCTTGTATTGTGTAGCTGTAAACGCTTCTACCTGTGCTATGATTCTCGAGCCAAGGTGCTAATTGGCTTCATTTAGCGTGTCTGTTGTCTGTTAAATTGAACTTGTTCAACCACTTCTGAGAACTTTGCGTTCTTTGCCGAGAGAAGACTATGGTCGGTGGGGAACAGTTACCTTAATATACGGAGAATAAAAACCAACATACGCAATCCTAATTGTCCATAATTTTAATTATGTAGATGACAAATACACTTTACATAGTAAATGCAATATTCTGTTGGAAAATATGTATAAAAATATCCTGCTCTGGTATTTGCAATTATCAGATTAGTCTTCTCAATTTCAGATTAGTCTTTCAATTAATTTATTGGGTTGGCAAGGAATTTTCGGTATTTTAATGTGAAGTAGAACCTAATTTTTTTACTCAAGCAATGAACTTTAATGAATAAGATATTTTTTCTTTCGTTCGATGATATTTTCAAAAAAGAATAAATAAGAAAATATTTTATTGATTAAAGTTCATCGTTTGAATAGAGAAATTCGGTTTTATTTCACCTTAAAATACCGAAATTACTTTCTTGCCAACCCAATATATGCCAGAAGGAAAATTGCAGAGATCTGAAAAATTAATTCTCGTCAGTTATCATTAATTCTTTTCTATGAAGTTTCAACTGAAGCGTACAGATTTTGATTTTTCCACAGCATCGGTTTTGAATTTTGTGCAGTTGAATAGTGCGCGACGGTGTGAAACGGGAATGAGTCGAGCATTTCGACACATTTCGATCGTTTCCGACGAAACGTGAATAAAAATGCGCCGGAGGCGACGAGCTGTGGGTGCATCGAGATCGAGTGTGACACGCAACCCACGGAGAGAGACCTGTTGCGAATGCTTAGTCTACACAGTCACTCGGTAAAAAGCAGGTTTTTCCGTGTCCGTGTCCGTTTCCGTCTCTGGTCTTACCTCAGATGCATTCCCGTTTGCATTACTGGAAGCTCGCTCGATCCAAATTACATAATTGCCATTGTAAACATTCAACCACTGATAGAACAGTCTAGACACGGTTACTTAATACTTTGACCTTTGAATAGCGGGACTTGCGTCCATTTTGGTCCATTTTCATCCGAGGTTACAAACGTTCCAGAAATTTTCTTTAAATTTAGGAAAATATTTCAATTATTAATGATTTCAAAATCTGAATGGCTTTCAATTAATAAAAGTTCCGAGAAATATCAGGCATCATCAATTGATTCAAACCGAGTTATTAGATAAAAACATAAAAAGCCTGCGGACCCTGTGCTAGCAACGAAACGCTGCTTCGTAAAAATTGAAGTACCTTTCAGCAGCTGAAATATGGCACATTCTGTAGGTAATGAATCACCTAATACAATGCCATAAGAAAATTCACCAACGTTTGCCAATAGCATGTTTGTGGATCTGTGTAAAGTCAGAATACGTCGATTTATAAATTCTTCCTATAAAGTTTAGATATTAGAAAAATATAAAAAAGGATTGTAACACATCGATACTTTCCGACTCTTGTAACTACATCCGTTAGATCGCAGCGTGAACAGATTGGTCTCGTACAATGTCGTCGGACGTCGCGATCGATTATGAGGAACGTCGACGTAAAATCGCACAGCGACGTCCGCACGTAGTCTTATTAGGCGACTGACAAGCCATCGGGCCCAGTCACCAACTTGAAAGGCAGTAACGAGCACGGAAACAGAAATGTCGGGCCCATGAACAATCGTGCCACTCAAGAATCGCCCCGCGTGAACGTGGATCGCGTGCTAATTGACGCGACCGCTGATTTCAGTTAATAATTCTACGTTTTTATCCTGGCCCCTTCTGCAAGAGCAACCATGATCGACCCCTTCAGGCTATTCTGGTCTCCAATCTCAAAAAATCAATTTCTGTTGGCTTCAATCAATAGCAGCTCAAAGTTTCAGACAATATTATTTATTTACATATGCACACTACCTCGAGCTAAGGACGACCATCGGGTCCGTGCTGTTTCTTAGATCGTGTAGTTCTACTATTTTTTTGGAGTAGCCGATTCTGCGCCATTGACTCTCGGAGCACTAGTTGCTCAGGCCAGAATTAAATGTAAATAATTTTTTTAAAATTGTTATTGGTCGCAATTGCGAAGGAAAAAGTAAAGGTCAAGGTAAATTTTTTATTTGTGACTGTAATGAAAATTTAAAACATGTATTTTGTAAATCTAATCAAGCTGTTGAGTGCAGTTCTGAGGAAGTTATTCATTTTTAAAACGAATACTTTGTACACCTACTGTATGTACATTTTAATGACATAATCGAACCAAACACGCGCCTAATTGGTCCTCATCATCTCGCCCATGTTCCTAGAAGCAATAAGCTCTGTTTTGCAACCGCGAATAAAAGTACGAACACACTCGACGCCAGATGTCAGCTTGACGGAAACTTTTTGTTCATAAACAATTTCGTCGGGGAGACACGGACAGATAAAAGGAGCGCGAAAATGTTCCGCGATGCCTGTCACGTGCGGTAAAGAGAACGTGCTCGGAAGTTCGGCCCACTTCTCGGCCGACTTGTTCACGAAATTTTCTTCGTGGTCGTTGATAAGCATCGTTGACCGAACCATTCTACTACGATGGATGGAATACCTGTCAGCTTATGGTATCTGTTAACTTGCCACGATATTCTTGTTGCACCAAAGAGGACTTTCTTGAAACGCACCGTGCACGTACACCACTTTATGTCCCGTGAACGAGACATCGAGACAGAACGGTAGCCGTTTTACCTTTTTTAGAAAGCGCCTGATTTTCTCTGCTTTTGACATTTTCGTGGGACGCTCACGTAAAAATTACCTGTTGGTCCAATTATTAGGTTGAACGCTCGAATTCTATGTTATAGGTTGTGGATGTTTATGCAAAATTTTCTGCGTCGATTACAAGGCACTGGAACCAAATAAAAATTTGTTTCTTCCATTAACGATTATCCAAATCGATACTTTTAACATTTTTCTAAATCACTTTTATGTGATATGGAAATTAAGAACGTCCTGTTGGAATTAGCAGTATTCGGCCGGAATAGAATACCGGTCGGAGTTTATATCGACTCGGCAGGACACTATTCGCGGATCTCGACGCATCATTAATGGATGTTCTTCTCATCTCCCGACCATATTTGGACGAATGTCCCGATCTCGATGGATCCTGCTACGACCTCGCGTCTCGTCTTTTTCCGTGTTAATTGGAATCGATTGCTATCTACAGTCAGTCAAGCTCTCTGTTTTTAACAATCCCATGGCGAACAGTTATTTTTAACAAGCCACGTTTATTGCTGATGAAATATCTTTACATATACAGTGGAACCTCGGTATACGACATACATTTTTTGTATGAATTTTTTTTAAAAATAATTATCTCGTTGTTTAATCATGTTTCTGGTCGCATATTTCCAATTATCCCGATGGAATCATTGTATTCTCGGTCAGTGACGCGATCATCGAGCAACGACGCCATGACGCACATCCTAACATCAAACTGCACCGATGAGGAGGCATTATTTTTAAGTCTCGATCGTTCATTCACGTTTTTCCCCGGGAACGAGTCCTGAGTCAGCGTTTACGGACGATGTTCCGCTCGAAACAGTTTGCTCTCTTGCTGGGCTGAAGATCGTGGATCAGCGATCATCCTCTCGCTATCGTCGTGTTTATTTCGAACGGCGGCGAACTAGCGTATGTGAGTCATCGGAAGAGATCCCCGGCGCTGCCTTCGTCAAGGACGTCGATGGCCACGACCTTCGGCGCTACCAATCTTTCAGGCGCCGTGTGGCGACGCCCGAAATAGCTACCGAGCCTTTTCCTCTTCTTCTGCATCTTCTTTTTCTTCTTCCTAACCCTCTTCTTTCCCCTTCTTCTACCTCGACCTCCCCTCATGGATCTCTTTTTAATTTTTATTTTCCTGGGACCTCCTCCTATCTTTTTATAATTCCTGTCCTTCTTCTTCCTTTTTCACCGCCTTCTCTTTTTTGTTATCCTCAACCTTCTTTATTTTTTTTCATCCTGGTCGTTTTTTGCCTTCATCAAGTACCTGATATTTCTTCATCTTCATCATCCTGGACCTCTTTTCATTTTTTATTCCGTTCTCTAGTCCCCTTCGTTTTCTTCAATCTGGCCTTCCTCTTCTTCTTTCCTCTTTTCGCAGTGAAACTGCATCCCAAGGAACGCAAAACTGCTGGCAGTAAGTAATCAGTAGACTGCGGATCTTTATGCTAAATAAAAATTGTCTGCATCGATTGCAAGAAATAGAAACTAAATGGAATGTTATTTCTTTCCTTAATAATTTTAATAGAGGAGTAATCATACATTGACATCTTCAATTTTTTAAATTTTCCAACAATTTTATCTTTCATCTACTCAATTTTGCTATAAATGCATAAAAATCCGCAATCTAGTAATTAGGATAAACGAGAAAACACCCGTGTCGTAAAACCGAATGGCGTCCAGTTCCTGTTTGAACAGCCGCGAGAAAGTTCGGCGTAAGATGCTATTAATTCAATCTTTAAAGAGACATAACCTTTCAGCCGCGTGTGACAAGTGTACCTACTCGTCACGAAGAAATGACTAGCTTATATTTTACGATTGGTATACTCGCAAACAAAGTGATTACTGTACTGCGGATCTTTATGCAATTTGCCGTATTCGCAGAGATTGCAGTTTTGAAATGAAGTGCTTGGGCAGTAAAAATAATTGACAACAATTATTTTTACTGCCCACAACGAAGTAGGTTCAGAAAATATGCAAAAGAAGTTTGCCAAGTGAATATTCGAATGAATCGACACACGACGTCACTGAACATTGTAGTGCGAACGGTCACCAGAAGGAGAGTTAATTTGATATCGATTGCTGGCGGTTTCGTTTAAAAACTGGATATTGCATAAACATCCGGTATCCAGATGCAACGTTGCAACAGAAGTAATGCGAACGCAAGAACGAACGGATCAACGCGAAGTGTCTTATACTGGCATTGAAATCACCATAGCGAAAGGACACGCGAGAACTTCGTTCCGATGCTGTCCATTAATTAGAAGAATTTTTATTTGATTGTGAAAGTTTCTATCGAATTTATTTACGAATTAATATCGAACTTTCCAATCCTAATAAACACAACAAGTGAGAAATAACACGCGTAAAATTAATGTTGACGTAGACCCGTATGTTAGGTTTATCTAACTTACTTATATTTATGGAATTCATTTTTGTTATTCTATAATCACATTCAAAAGAATATAAATTTCAGTAGATTAAAAATAATTCTCGCAGACTGATCAATACATAATATAAAATAAGTGCTCGATAAAATCGTCAATTTTCCTCGGACTTTCAAGCTAGACATCCCAGAAAAAGCAGGTGTGCAGAGTTTCCACTTTCCGCATTGTCAGAAGAAAGTGAAACCATCCACAGAGGATTTGGTTAACGACCCTGGCACAAGACCATAAAGAACGTCTTCGCCATGATCTTGAAATTAGTCAAGCCCGACCCGATTCCCAAGATGGTCTCAATAAGATCTCCGTGAAACCGCGTTCTCGCTTTTGCGCAAAATCGCCTGAGAACACTACACTCGACAAACTATGCAACTACAATAGGCCCATTCGCGTATCCTTGGGAACGCGTCCCAAACGCCGTGGCCCTCGAACGACGTCAATTAAGACTTTACGAGGCGAACTTTACAAATTTCCCGTCCCATTCTTCTTCACACTTTGCGCCCGATTATCGTCGAGGACATTTATTATCAAAACTATTGTCCCGTCGTTATTAATTCGCGGAGACGCGCATTAATTTGCTTAGACGACGAAGGAACACGCTCCCGTGGGATTACGTTCGAGAAAATCTCTCTCCGTTTGTTTATAGGCGACGTGGAAAATCAGGAAACGGTATTATTCGCTCGGTTCCCAGTTTTCGAAGCGAGCAAGAACAGCCTTCCACAGATGCCATCAGCGTCTAATTAACCGTAATTAGAAATGCTCGATAGCGATCGCAAGAGAGTTCACTGACAAGCGAATCTGGTTCGAGACTCCGCCAGTCGATTATTCCAATGCGATAATCGAGCGTTTCCTGTTTCCGTTTCGGATTGCTGGCGATCGGCGATCTCCGTTATCAGTGTTCCGCGCATGTTTAGGTGCGAACTCATGGCCAGACACGCTAAATTGTTTAATAGAAATGCGGCGGAGTAGTAAATTAGAAAAACAACTCGATCATTTAAATTTTCAATGTTGGATATTATTGGGACATTTACATGCCGGACTTCATTCGGACATTTTAGTGCAGTTTGTTTGTCGCAAATGGGTAAATCGTTATCACTATTTTATGCAGTCTGAAGAAAAGTTTATGATCTCGGCGCGAGACTTTCGCTTCAGCTTTTATGTTTTGATTTTGTAAATTGGCTTGTTGAATTTTTATAGTTAGCTAGTTGAAATTATTTCAGAACATCTTTAATACAAATTATTTACGATTATTAACGTCACATTAGTCGAGACCTCCAACGGGAATTGTTAAACGCGAAATCCTTCTGCCACTTGCGCAAGCGTAAGCCTCTTAAGATGATTGCCGGCAGTTGAATGGTAAGTGCAGAATTTATGGTTCGTTAGCCTGCAATTAGAACCGATCCATTTAACGTCGTTCTAATCGAGTCAACGGCAACAGATCAGCACGGAGGATCGCGAAGTCTTGTCTCTCTACGATCCACTGGATCTCCATTCTTCGATCGACAAACCGGGCAAACTTTTTACGTTCCTTTTGCCACGCCCCCGAATAATCGAATGCTCGAACCGGATCAGGATGCAGCGCTGTAAAAACACAAACTTAAGAATGCTAAATTTCAAAAATGAACGGATAAACCGGTTGTGTGTAAACAAATGGCAATAGCTTCGGCTTTTCGGGACGTGTTCATGCAAATTCGCGAATTCTTATGCAAAACGGGAATCGAGGTGTAAATATGCATCACCGGTATGCAATATGACAATTATTTGAGACAGACTACTATAAGAAATTAAGAAACAAGGAAAGCCGTCTGTATACGAATGAAAAAAAAATATAAACTTCCTTGAATCCAAACGCGATCGAATCGAAGCGTCGATCAAAATCAGAACAGCCACGGAATAACATATTTGCGAATCGACGAATCCGACGAATCCGATATTTCACAAATAATTCGATGGCTCGCAAGCGGATCTAATCGGAAATCAGCCGGCGTATCTTTTCGCGATTTAATAATGCTCGTTTGCATAAAGGAAGAAAAAAAAGGAGCCGAGGAGTCATTGTGCTCTGGAGAGCTCGCGCCCGGTCGTTTGCGATTCATCGACATTGTTGGCAGAACTTTCCTCCGTCCGATTTTCCCTTTCGCTCGCGGAATTAGAAATTCGACTTAAACACGGCCGCTCTTGTTCCGTGGCTCATCAGGGATTCCGTCGTCGCTTTTGTCTGTATTCTTATACGTGCAATGACCTTCTGCAAGGGAGAGGACTCTGTTCACCCGGGGAAAGTGTCATTCTGATGGCCGGTTGCATATCATTCGGTACATCCGCCGTACTTTCGCCACGGTTTGCAACGGGTTCCTGTGTCCCTTTCTTTTCGGCGGTGTCTGTCTTCATGACTGACATACTCGAGCGCGTGGTTGTCTTTGTCGAAAAAATTTCAGTTTGATTAATTTTTTATCAAGATATTACAATTTTTTGCGAGGGTCCTCCTGTTGAACAAACTATATGAGACTGATATCAGCTACAAATCATTGCAGACTTGAAAACCAAGCACAATTGTATACCCTTAGACGATCAATATTATCGTCAATATATGATCGTCAATATTGATCGCCTAGGGGCCGCTTTACAAATCACACTAACAGCTATCATTTAGATCCAAAATTCTAAAGAAATAAAAACTTGAAGCGCTGTAACACAACCATTTCATTAAATCTTGATCTCAGGCTTGCTCGACAACATTGTTCTACCCAATTAATCATCAATCTACAAAACTGTGTACAAAAGAGAAGGACTTTTGCCCAGATATCTTCTAACACTCGTATGGAAAATATGTGAATCACTGTAAATTCGTGAAATCGTTTAGCCTAACTACCAGAATAGAGAAACCTAACGGCATCAACCGTGTATCTTGTCCGTGACGTTCCATGCTAAATTCTAGTCATCTGTACGCCTTCTATAGGCAACGGAGATTTGCAATAAAAAATCGATTTTATAGGAATTCTTCCGCACGTGAGAAAAACCAATCGATCGGTATGTCGGATGCACGTCACGCGTTCCGTTCGCAGTGAAAAAAAAAACTAATCGGTTCGCGATTATTGGCGAACGGCGCAGCGGCGATCCAATAATCCAAAGATCTACTTCGAGATCTACGTATTCGCACTGGTTCACGGAATTCGCCTATTCACTTCGAACCAATCGATTTCCACGTTGTCGGACCGAAAACGTGCGAACCTGCACGATCATTGATACTAAAAAGCGAATAAGTTGAAACATTCGCGACAAGAAACTGGTCAAAGTGACGGAAAAAATTGGGAAATGTTGCGCAAATATGTAGAAGTCTGTGGGGAGAAGTAGTTCTGCACGAAGTTATGATGTATCAGATAAGGGAACTGCTAATTGTGTGCATTTATAGCACTCGCTAATGATCTGGGTGTGTTAAATGATAGTAAATGGGTTCAGTACAAATTTTGAAATGTTTTACTATTTTCAACTCATCAACACTAAATTTATTGAGATTGTAAAGATGCTTCAATGAGGAATTATTCAACAAATTTATTGATTTGGGTATACATAACGGCCTTTAAGGTCACACAAGGTCAGAAATAGAAATTTTTGTTACATTTATAAAATAATGTAAAATAGTAGCATTTTAGTGAAAGGAAAAAAATAATCAAAAGGAGAGAGGGAGAGGCAATATTATTAACATAGATTATAGACAATAAGGCATATGGTATGGCATGGGATATGGATGGATGGATGGATGGGTGACATAGAAGAATTGTAAACCAAGTCGAATTTCTTGGCCGCCAGGGCGAAATAAATAAATACTACTAGTAGCATTTTAGTGATGCATTTTACTAATGTTAAAATTATTAAGAGAAAAAAGAAATATGTGGCTCCTCCATCTTGCACAATTGATTGCAAAGAATTTTTATTTCGCATATAAATGTTCAGTCATGATCGTAGATGATGTCAGAGTCAGTCTTGCATACATCAAGGATTTTATTTCATAATAAGCTTCGTTATAAATATAGTCTGCAACAAACATTTCTCTATAATATTGAATCATGCCGGAATACAGTAAAAGGGCCAAATGTAATTAGGATTCATTCTAACCGGACAATCTATCACTATGAAGTAAACTTTAACTAGAGTTCGTCACCATAATTGGAACCAGATGAGGTTACAAGTAGAAAATCTCGATTTCAAAAGCATTCTCGTTGCCGAGGAACTGCCAAGGAATATATTAAGGTTAATTGCAAGGTAATTAAACGGACGTGGAAAAGTTCAAACATCCGTAGACCGTTCGAAAGCAATAACTATATTTTCCGACCGTAATAATCGTTTTCTTTCCCCACTTTTTTTTTTTAAACTTTTCTCGAGCATTCTGCCGCAACGTTAAAGTGAAGGGCGAGCGCGTCAGGATCAATTTGTAATCGATCTAGGAAAAGAAGAAAACGATAATTGCGAAATCGATTTCGATATAATCGACACGCTGCCGGTCGATAGTCGGTGGTTTACCGTAATCGTGACCGTTTTGACGATTGTAAAAATATGATAGGTGCGTAACCTTCTCTTCCAACTGGCTGCTTTCCGTATTTGCAACGCTTTCACGGAACGTAACCCTCGCGAATCAGCTGGCTTTGCCGTATTCCCATAACTCCGGATGCTTCGACGATGAGTCAAGTGGTCCTAATTAGTCAGTCAAGGATGGGAAAATTGCTACTTTGCTTCCTTCCCGGGGAACTCGCTTTTTTGGTCCCTGGGAAAAACCGAGGAAACCGCTGCGACTGCATTTTTCTACGTGTGTCTAATGTACGGTTTTAATATTCAAAGATTTGAACACTAGTTTTACGGAAAGTAATTTCTAGTTCCTACGTCTTGCAATTGAAGGAAATGGTTTTTATTTTGCAGAAAGATCCACAGTCTTGTAATAATCAAAATAATATACTCATCGAGAATGTTGTCAATGTACTTCCGCTCGGTAAAACACAGCCACCGGATGCCAAATTGTGAAATTAGCTTTTCCCAACCGGAAGCCTTTCAATCAGTCTTTCCAACCTCCACAAAAACAGGAGAGTCTATTAATTTTTTTATTACATACCGCTTTAGGAACGCCTTACTCCATTTATAGCCCATATGTACTGCCATATTAAAATCATGAATGAAATGCGTATTTAAACGTTCAAGAGGCTCCCGTGGACAGCTACAGCGTTAAATTAGTTTAGACAAGCTATAATTACGGATTACAAATTGCCGTGGACTATTGAATTGTACAACGATGTTTAGTTCGAACTGAAATGATGTTTCAGTAGCGCGGATTGTTAATCACCGAGCGCCAACAACGTCGTGTCTCGTTCGTTTTTCCATCGGCAAGGAAAAACTGTAACGGCTTAATCGATTACGTTCGAGTAAACGCGCCAGGAATGGTTCAGCGTTCTCGTCAGGAAATTACAATGCACACTGAGCCACGAGCAATGAACATTAATATTCAACCGCCGTGTTTCGTCATTGAATTTCTCGTATTCGCGTTCGTTGTAGCGAAAATACCTAGGAAACTGTTACGTGGCGGTAATTCATGGCGCGAGCCAGGAATACGCCGATTACATTATGTCCCGAACAATCCGTCGGTTTTGCAAAATCGTTTTCGCCGGGCCGTCGAGCAGAAATTGTTTTTGGGGACCCCGAAAAATCGGAGCGGCGATGAAGAAAGCGGTCTAAAGGCGGTAGACTCGTTTCCAGGATTGCAACGGTGCGGGATTCGCGTTCACATTTCTCGATAATACCGAAATGGGTTTTTCCAGTAGTCAAAAACGCTAGATAAAAGATCGATCTAGGCCGCGATCGCCCTCAAAAGTCCTATTTTTTCGTTTACGAGGCGTAATTTGCATTATTCGGCAGCATGTAGCTATGAAGATAGCTACTAATTGCATTAGTAGTGGTTCACACGATATACCCGGGTCGAGATCAGATTACGCCGCATGTTTACACTGCTCGGAGACCGAAGCAGCTCGAACTTCGCGGCCCGAGGGGGTAGGCACTTGACAAATTCTGGGTAGGCGGTCGCTGAGAAATAACGCGACTTTACTGTACCACGTTTCTTCGATCCCCTAATCGCGTTAAAGTAAAATCGCAATGTAGGAACCAGCCGCGTACAAAGGAAATCCATGTCCGTAAATTTTACATTTACATCATATCGCATAGGTGTTCCGGTACAATAGTGAAAAGAAACTATCGAAAAATCGTGGTAAACCGACAAACAGAAAAGCGCAACAGGTTGGAGATAGCGCGTTCCGCAGAGCGTTAAGATCTATTCTCTTTTGTCCAGGAGCTGGCCGATAATTCGGCCGACGATATCATCGGTCGAGATATATCGAAGTCGAGGAGACTCGCCCACGTTTCCTGTATGAGAAGCGTGCTGGATACGTTACTGTATGCTCTCTCGAGTATACTGTATGTGGTGAAGGGTGTGCGCAAACGGTTCCACGGGGCAAGTGCTAGGCGTGGCTCATAGGAGAAATAAGAAAGGTGTACACCGTATAACGAAGTCGTGGGCTACGAGTGGAAAGGCTTACATTGCAGCAGAGGTTCCCAAACTTAGTTGCCCTAACGTCCTTCTTCCGAAAAAAATTATTTGGTGGCCCCTTCAAAATTGATTTCCTTGGAAATTTACCTTCTACGATCTGTTGACCTCTTCAGAGATGAATTTTGGTAAAAACGGATTGATAATTAAATTATCATATTTGCCTTACCCTCCTCTTTTCAGAAAAAAGTCAAATAAGTGTTGATTTCGAAAATTGTCTAATTCTTACACTAAAAAATCCCCATAAGTATATATAGAATTCCAATAAGTAAAATTTCCAACTGAACCCGAAGGTAGTATCGTCCTCCTAAGGTCGTTCCGATGTCCTTCAGTGGGGGCGGTATCGTTTAGTATAGCTTAGTATCGCCCACTTTGGGAAGCACTGCATCAGAGTGGCCGACGTTACCGGAATGTTAACTTCCCATGTCGGCCTCCCGTGACCGACGAATGCACGAAAAGAAAAGGCGAGTTTCGACCTGGTCCAATGGCGGCAAGGCGAGCATGATTAAATCCCGGATCCCCGCGGACGGCACGCAAGGTCGTGATCCTTAGGCCACGAAGTGCATCCTCTCTAAATTCATTCAACGATCTCCAACGGGCCGTATTTGTCGCCGTTTTCCTTTTATTTCAGAGAACCTGACCCCACTCGCCTAAATTCGCTTTCAGAGTATCCTGTAGGCCAAGTTAGTTCAGGGCGAACTTGCTTAGCTTTTTTTATAAAATAAAAACTGAAAAGCTCACGCATTCTATGCAAGCAATTTTAGATTTCAATGCGAGAATTTTAAAAAATTGCATTTCACTGTTTCCATATGCGTTTTTGTGACGTTTGGAAGGAGTTTGGCCGAGGGTGTCGCGGAGTCCGTGCGTGTGGACCCCGAATCCGTACAAATGGTGCGTTGTAGAGCTTACGTAGGAAGTTTAAACGATTCTTGTCGAATTTTTTCGTTGGAATTACTCTCAGAAGAAATATTATTATAGGTACTCTTAAACGAAAAGCAAAATGCTGTCGAATGCAACTATTTCCGGCGTTTACTTTCTAAATTTCTAGAAGTAAATGTAACAAAAGCAACCGATTTCACCTACTTCTTGCACCGTATAAAATCAGCAAAAGGTGTTAATTCAGCTGTCGGCAAAAGTTCACCGAACCAGCAATATTCATCTATCATGTTACACCACTATCAAACGAGTGGAAAGGTCGCGGTCGCTCTCCTCGGTTTTGTTTCTATTTGCAAAATCTGACGCAACAGCGGATCAGGACCGAACCATTGGGAATCATACTTCGCTCGAAATCTATTTCCACCGAGAACATTATGAAACCGGTGTAGTACGTATACACTGATTCAGTGAGAATCGAAGACGAAAGGTGAACAGATTCAGTCCTGATTTGCGTCATCGATTGTGGAAGGTGGTGCTGGGGGGAGGCGGGATAAATCGATATCGTGCATTCATCTGGATCTGGAATTGGATCGTCTTTTTTATCTGGAAATGTTCCCAGACTCGATTCTAAAATTTCCATTCTTTTAACCAAGCAAATCGACCCTATTAAGTTTCCTTTATAAATTATGGATTATATTCTAACGAAGCAATACAACCATATATGTGTCCATGATTATAAAAGTAGACTAAATTTAAAAAAAAAAGAGTTTATCAGTTATTTTCACATCACATTATTTTAAACTAAATGAATTCGATGTAATTTTTACGATATTGACCAAATGAACCGTTGGATAGTGTGTGTTATATTTCGACATTATATGGAATTCATTTAGAAACATAAAATATATGACTTAGACCACTTTCATAATTATTGGCACATATAAATCCCAATTCTAATCACGAGTCATGGAGATTTTAATGTGAAGACTACACTTCATTTTTTAATGAGAACTTCATTTTCTTTCCTTCTACTAAATTTAATTGCTACAGTATAATTCGAAGCAGTAGTACAATAAAGATATCATTGACTTCATAGACTTTGCTTCGCATAAGGTCAAGAAAAGTCAACGGCTCGATCATTCTCTGAAACAATACAATCTGTCGTGCGAAATTGACCTCGAGCTGCGTGTCATTAGGTGCGTTAAATAACGGCTGTCGGGCTCGCAGCGTTTCACGGATTACCACGACTCAATTACGGCTCGTGCAGGGTCGTTACTCCGTAATATCGCGAATTAAAGCGCGAATGATCGGCAAAAAGGTCGGTGCGAAAAGAATCAGGAAATCGACGCGCGCAACGCCGCGATCGGCAATGAATCACGCCGAACGACCGTCCGTGAATAATCGGTCGAAGCTTTCTCGTGGAAATGATGGTGCATATATAACTATTCGATGAATTTCAATATCAACATCGATTCTGATGCGCCCGGATTCCATAACGCCACCCAGGAATTTTTTTCGAATTTTTAGACCACATCAAAAACCATCGCACACATTTTAAAGTTTAAATTGCACAGTCTCGAACGTCATTAATAAATATAACGTTACTCAATCATTTTTTCCGCATCTTCAATATTTATAAATCACTGTACTTTTTATCAAAACAGATGATGTAACTCCAGAAAAAGGTTAACAACGACGTCCTAGAAGCATCATAACAAATATTTTTATCCTCCTATCAGCATATCAATTAACGAAAAATGTTGAAGCCACAAAGATGATTTATAGAGTATGCGTTTTTTGGACCTCCAAGTTCTTGCTTATGCTATTTGTGCTCGTCAAACCTTTCCCCACTGAATTATCAACTCCATAATATTTCTAAAACATTCTTCGCCTCGCATGCCGTTTCAATATATTAATAACGAGCGTGGAAAAAAGCGAATTCTATGAATTCGTTGCATCAGAAGTTCTTTCGCCTTGTCTGGAGGATGAAACAGACTGATAAAAAATATCGGCGGATGCTTCAAGGACCTTCTTTAATCATTCCCTAGAAAAAAGTGAAAAATTTCAAATATTCAATACATATCTAAATAAATTAAACCCTGTTGTTATTATAAAGAAATATGTATCGGTCACGTTTAAGGTAGGGTTGTTACTTTCCTTCGAAGGTCGAAGATTTCGAAGCTTCGAAGGCGATGAGAATCGAAGTTTCGAACTTCGATCCTCCGTAGTATTGTAAATTATTAGAAGATTGAAAGAAACGGAGTTTCTTTTCTTTTAATCTAATTTTTGTGTTAATATTTTTATTTATCAAAAATCGTGACATTGAAATTTCGGGCATTTCGAAGTTCTCTTCGTTCCTTCGAAGCTTCGAAGGGTCGAAGCTTCGGAAAAGTAACAGCCCTAGTTTAAGGTAGTTGAGCCACTGAAATAATTAATTTGAACGCTCGACGCGTACTTATTCGTCGGGAATCAGCACAGCGATCGCCATACTCTTCGTATAATTTACGAGCGAGCCATGCGAATACCGGTCGTGTTCTTCGATCTGCATACAATGAGTTACCGCGGGTACGAACATTGTCGCAATTATTATCGGCGCGCGTGCATCGGTCGCGATTTTTTAAATATTTCGCGCCGACATCGGCCGGTTATGCATTCTTTTCCGGATAGATGAATAGGCGTAGCTAAACGCGATGGAATCTGACCTTTCCGACCTGCGAGCACACAGAGACAAGAAGACACTGAAAAAATGTTCACTTAGGCTCGATTGTTCTACTATAAATCCTGCCCCCGGTGTTCATTCAAGAATGTTCTGCTGTTATGATTATTAATGCAGGTTTTATGCATTTACGGCGAAAATGAGTAGATCGAATGCAGAACAGTAAAAGCATTTTACTGTTTTAACCCCTTGCCTTACGATTTAGTTTACGATTTCAGTGATTGAAACTTTTTTGTAATTCTCAATTTCCTAAAAAAGGAGAAACTTTATATCTATTGTACGCCTATATGTTTCCCAATAGCTGTACATTGTACATTAACAAAACCAAAATAGAATTTTATTTCGATTTAAAGAGAATTAATAGCATACATATTTATTAAACGCTGTTCAGAATCTTCATCACGAGTCCGATATTGTAAGGCAAGGGGTTAACCCTCCGACGGCTGTGCCGGAGTCTATTTAATCCGGGAACATCCAAATTGTCATTTAAATATTCAATTTGTGGCAATTAAACTAACTGAATAGCTGTTTCATTGAGTATATCGGAAATGCTAATGTGTCTACGCGAGATATCATCAAAAGTAAATTTTTAAAAATTATTAATTATAGCTGTGAATGGTCCTAAGCATTGCCAATTATAGTTATAAAAATTGTCGGAGGGTTAACATGCGTGTAGACCCCGAATCCGTGCGTTGCAGAGATTAAGTAGGAAGTTTAAACGATTCTTGTCTAATTTTTGGAAATAGTCCCAGTAGCAGTGTGGAATTGTTAAATGGGCTAAATCATGTTCATTTATTCTGCACAACGATCCACAGTCTAATGAAACAACGAGGCTATCAGGAACGAATATCTAAAGCCGCAAGAAACGAAGATATTGACAGTGGGAGATCAAAGATTCACGTTCCCAGAACCGCGCAACACCGTCCCAGAAATGAAATCAGTATCCCACCAGGATTCTGATGACAAACGGTACTGGGAAACGATTCGCGAACCAAGATGCCGCAGGTTAATGGCGGACGTGACAAGTTCTATGATTACGCGGATGCCGTAACGCGTGCCGACGCTAATACTTCGCGATCATCGGAACGTCAGCGATGACGAGGAGAGCTGTTCTCCTCTGTGATCGTTCCCGCCGCACTCTGGATCACTTCCATTCCATTCCGCAATCTCGCCTATGTACCGTTTTTAATTTCTTCTTTTTCGCAGAAGCGTCGGTTTCAACAGACGCTTACGATGCACCGATTCGAGCGCGATGACTAAACTTAGCGTGTGTTTATGCTGATTACTATTTTAAGGGACGGGTTCGCGGAAGAATTAGTTCAGTGCAATCTTGTTTACCGTAAATCAACATTGTTTAGTGGAAATAGCTGTTGAGCGAGTTTAAGCAAACAGCTGGAACCGAGAAATTATCATGTCTATTCAATAAATCTCGATAAGTAGGCTACTTCAACGATGAACCCGAAAATGGAGATTATTTTCAAATAATTCTTCGACAGTTAACGTATTAGCCTGCAAGAAAAGAAAAGTAGAACAAACAGTAATTGACCAATAATGAAAGAGCACTCTGTGCAGAGAACGCGCGACAAAAAGTTGCAAACGCGCATAAGAGACCGCTGTCTATTAATCCAGTCTTGAGATTGAAAGCAAGCCGACCCAGTTGCACGATGATCTGACCCGATCATCATCATCATCACAGCAATTCTCGAGGTCTTTTCGCGGCCATACGAATCGACCGCGAGTCTCGGATGAACGTTCCTCAATGTCGCGTCTTTATTAAGTTGTTAGAGAAGCGTGCCGCCGCTTCTTCGCTCGTTTGATCGTGAGTAATCACCGCGATCTCTCGTGTTTACGAGGCGGTCGGTTACGCAATGAACAACACGGCACACTCCTACACTATTCGTTTATTGCCAATGATCGTGGGTATTCATGAGCTATGGCTGATCGATCGCCGCCGGAATCGGGGTTCTGTGATCGCCGCGCAAACCGTGAGAGTTTTTCGGTTGTAAAATTAAACCTATGGTATCATGAGCGTATGCGAGTGTAGCGTTCGGGAACTGAATTCGATCGAGGGCGGAGTAGATCATAGGTTAAATTTTTGTTCGAGCGTTGCTAATGCCAGTATTCAAGGCGCGACCGCGAGATCAAAAGATCGAAATAGAAATTTAACCCTTTGCGGATGAGTGCCGCGGAATTGGACTGCATCGTGCTTTCTGAATCACGTACTTACGTATCGTGGGCTTGGTGTTCAGCTTCTTTCGTGAATAACAAGAAGAAAAACGATCGAATAAAATATTCAGTGTCCAGAACATTTGTGTGAAATAATAACGCAACAGCGGTTTTACGAATTTTGAAATAAATGTTTGGGAGAGGATCACACTAACACGCCAAATTATTTTGCCAAAGATGTAGGATTGCCTAATGAGTACTGGTCACCTAAATCGTACCGGCTCATTTTTTTGCACCGGCTCAAATGTTTGCGACTTCTAGTCGTAAAAATATAAAGCGTTTATGGAGTCGGTAATATAGGACACAACTTGTGTTATCTCGATTGATTTCGCGCCAACCTGTAGAAGCCGGAAGATTTCAAGTCAGTTTGATGTAAATTTTAACCAATTATTTTAAGACAAATTTCAATGAAATACTATAATTGATTAATACATTTTGTGTTTTCTTTAAAATATATTTAATATATCATTTTGATAGTAAGCTTATAATATAATTTTATATAATCTTTTAGGTTAGATAAATAATATTTCTATCAATTCGCTTAGTTTCCTAAATCGTACCGCAATTGAAACTCTTAAATCGCACCAGTACGATTTAAGAAATCGCACTGAAATATTATCAGCAGCCCCTACAAAAATGAAGTTACAGCCATGAAATAAAACAAATTGAAAGGAAAGAAATTTGTTGTAACGCACCATCTACAAGTACGTTGGCATCAACGATCATTACTGTAGAAAATGAAGAAGACTGGTTTTGTTTTCTATGCAATCAAACACGTTATGAAGCTTGTGGAGGAGTGTTGAAAGAAAAGAAAATGTTTGTAATACTTTTTACTTTTAATGTTTTCTAAGAGTTTATTCTTTCAATTTGGTATATTTAGGATATAGATGTCCTAAATCGTACTTTTACAATGTCTTCTAAAATTACTCAAATCACTCTCTTAATTTTATTTTATACGTAGAATGTTTATTTAGAAGATTTCTGCAAAGATCAAAGTATAATTGCGAACAACAATTTTAGTAAAAATGTGTATTGTTTATTAGATATATCAAAAATCCCTTAGGTAGTACGATTTTGGCAACTCTCCGTTACTTGTGAAATTGACGGGTTCCCGATCGGGAGATCGATTCCAGCCGATAGCGCGAAAGTAAAGGGTGAAATAGTGAAATCTGCACGTTCAGTCACGCATTATTGTTCGACAGGAATCCATCGTCGCTTCCTGTCTTTCCAGTAATCGTTAACACCCGAAGATCTGCTGATAGCAGCATGGAACATTGCATGTTACGGGACAATGCCAGCCGCCGATTACACAAAACAAAAACTATAACGAGAGAAAGGAATGAAAGAAAACCAAACCGGCAGTTTATATTCGGATTACATAAGAATGTTCCGTGAAACACGTGGAACAACAAGTATCCTGTATAGAAATCAATTTAATTCTACCGAGAGCAAAAAAACCGAATTAACGATCGATCGGCAAGAAATATTCTTTCCTTTACCGACGAGGTAACTAACTAATTGTTATTTCTCGTGTGCAGCCGGCGGTATGGCTCGATGACAAATGACGAGACGAGTTTTCGCCTTTTTCGAGAACGCTTCGCGGTAAATCGAATGTATTCTCTTGACGGTAACGAATTGATTAGAGCTCTAGGCGGTAGTAGTAAAAAAGTGTTTTTGAAAGTGTAATGCAGAGGATTTAATTGCGCGGCTCGTCCCGGAACTCTCTTGATCAATTTTTATTCTGCTCTCCTCTCTACCTTCCTCTTTTACGACGCTGTTCTCCACTCTTCCGCGTATACGTCACAATGTCACGTGACTAATCCGGTACTGACAAAGAGGGGGTAACTTTTTCTTCTCATCTGATGACTCTGTTGGTAAGAGCTTCTCATGTTTTTGTAAAAAAAACGACATATTTTTAAACAATAGATAGATTGCAAATTTTTATGCATGATGATAAATATTTTTCCGTAAATTTCAGTAACTATAAAAGAGAAAATTCGTAATATTTTTTTAATGTTTCTTTGTCTTCCCGTTGCAACTGTTCATTACAGTCATAAATTCATAAAATCAACAATCTAATAATAAGAAATGACGGCTGAGTCATTCGATTGTTCACAATATCCGGCACTAAAGGAACTCGCAAGATTTGCAAGGTGAAAAAGACTAGAAAACCTACCGTGCAAAAAGCGATTGCCGGTCGCAAAAATGGATTCTGCCGTTGTAAATCGGTAAAAGTTGCTCGTAACCCGTTACGAAATCTGCGGTCTTCCTCGATTCGCCTCGTTCTCTGTCAACCGACTTCCTCGAGGCTCGCGAAACTGCCATAACGTCGCTTACATACCCCGTTTGTTGACCGTACGTGCGTTCTTGAACTTCCGCTTATTACAACGGCCGAACTTGCGAGCATAACGGTGGTCGCTAATCGCTTCGCGACAGTGCAATTATGTAAACTCGCTGGCGCAACTGTGAAGAACGCATTTCTTTCTTGTGGGCCCTCGGTTTGCATGAATTACATTTTAATATTTACAGTTGCAGACTTTTTGCATTTTTAGCAAAGTAGATGAAACATAAAAAGTGTTCAAGAGTATTATTCTTAAGAGTTACTTTATTTTCCACTGGTCAAAATTTAGAGAAAAATAAATTTCTGTTCAACTCTCATCTCTCACAATTTATTTAGAAAATTTGTATCTCGCATAAAGATTCAAATTAATCAAAATTTAAGTCCGAACCAAAATTCAGACACTTCTCCCTGAACTTTCTTAAAGCTGTTTTCAAGTATTTGCAAAACAACGGCTACAATAAAAAGAAGCTCGAAGCACCATAAAACCGCAGAATATTTTACCCATTATATTTCCACTTAATAATTGCTGGAATGTTGTTCGCAACGCAAGAACAACACGTTGATCCACTTCTTCCCGAATATACAGAAAAGTTCACAATAGCAACCCCTAATTATTTCCCTCGTTGTATCAAGAAAAACGTCTTATCTCGACGATCGACACATTCGAACGTGACATAACTTTTCTAACTGTTAGTGCCATTCGATCGGTGACTTTTTGTCGGTCTTTTCTTATTCTCATGGCTGTCGAAGGAAAACGACGACGTTACGTCACATGATCCGCGGAAAGATGAATGGACACGTCTTCCCACTGCTGGCACTAATTATTTATTACCTTGATTCCCGTTACGACGTTTCCGTAACCCGTGCACCGGTATTACTCCGGTAATTATAGTAACGATATTTATTGTTTCGAGCGAGCCTGCTCCCGGGGCGTGGAATTGCTAAATCGATTTCCGATCCCGGAATCAGAACTGTCGGACGAATGATTCACGTTCCCATGACGCCCGACGGTGTCTAGAAAAAGGATACGTTCGCATGATCGACGTGGCTGTAGGCTTCCGACCGTTACCATCAGAGTGCGGATTTTATAAAAATAGGTACGCACAATTTAAAGCGGCGGACATATTAAAAAGATTTAACGACATCGGTGTATTAGTTTCAGCCTAATTAGATAATTAAAAGAAGAACAAATTTTTTATTTTGCTCCTGTGTCTTGCAATGCAAACATTTTTTATTTTGCACGGGTCGCGTTAGGTCGGTAATATAATATAAATAAAATCAGTTTGATAATGAAAAAATTTCATCGTAACTTTTGAAGAGAACAGTTGAGTTTTGACTCATGCTTTCTACTGCACTTTTTATCCTTCTGACGAGTAAAATGAGACGCGATGAAAAAAAGATTTTTTTCGACCTTGAAATTAATTTTGCGGCAGCTTCGAAATTGTGTGCACCAATTGTAGGAACGGAGTACAGAAATTTCACTCTTTCCTTAAGGATATAATATTAATATTATATTAATACACAGCTGCTATCTTTTTATCTGTTCCACTTTCACTTTGTCTTTAACATTTTTCTACGCTCTCGTCAAACAGCAAAATTGTTATAGATTTCTACTTTCTTGAATGATTATAAATCAATTTGTAAATGCGTCTCAAAGCTGCTGTGTCTTGGGAATGTTTCGGAACAACAATTGTCGCTTGTCGTCGCTTCGGTATCATAAAAATCACGGTCGTTTTGTGTCCACCGACCTTGCCGCCCCCGTAATTTACACCACTCGGGTTTCTTACCCAACCGCAATTATTTCACCTGGTGAATCTGGATTCTAGCTGTGCTTGCCGGCTAAACGGTGGCACTTTATGCAAAGCGCAGCCTCGACCGTTGTATTTTTAACGCGGTGACGAGACGAGGCCGTCCTAATGCTACCTAAACGAGAGGACGAGCGAAAAGTGAGCTGGGTGCATAGAAACGAATTCTTTGCGATTTCATTTTGAAATTACATTCATTATTCATCGACAACGTCGTATCTTGATAAAAGAGGCTCTGCTTTTATAATCCAAGAGCAACGCCGATCAAAAAGCCAGCAACAGAAAACGTATCCCTGAGAATTCGCTTTCAAAAGACGCCGATCGTCGTTCACCCACATCGTATGAGTGACTCAATGCGTGTAGACGTTCGAGTGGGTGTCCTCTGCGTCTCGTAAACAGCATAACGATACGCAGTAACGCGCAACCAGCTGTTTGAAAAATAGCCAATTCCCTCGAAGCAACCTCGTCTGCCGAAGGCGCCAGTGTAACTTCAAAAAAGCCAAACAAAATCGTCAGTTCACGCGATCCTAATGTTCCAAAAAAATACTGTTGTATCTGCGAGGGTCTACACCAGTACTTAACCTGTTTGAAGCCAGGGAACACTTTTGATTATATGAAAAATTTGCGGAACACCAAAATTAATGATCCAAAAAACAAACAAAAATGTCCTGCGTCGAAATAAATATATTTAATATATTTCGCGGAATCTTACGGAACACTTGCAAAAAGCTCGCGGAACACCGGTTAAGAACCAGTGGTCTACACAAGATTGGAGCAGAAAATATGTTCAAAGACGAGAATGTCCGACAATAAATAATTATTATTGCAACCAGAAAATCGAGCGCCACATCCACGTTTTCACTGGTGACCAGAATCGCGCGAAATTGCCGGGGCTCGGGCGCAGAATAGAAATCATCGATCGAAGTGCATCGGAATGCAAGCGATGCGCTGCAGGAAGCGGCGCGGAGGATCGTTCTGGTAAACGTTCCGCAATATTCGGCGCCTAGCATCGAATTTCCGCGGGTATCGGAAGAAGTTGCTCGGAGGAAATCGATTTTCCATGGAAACGCGGCTGTAGTGGTGGGTCAAGCGTAATAATCAATCGGAAGGGGTTCCGCGATTTGCATAAACGTTGCGTGCCGGCGTCGCCGCCTGTTGCTCCACATTCCGGAGCTTGCTCGTAATACAGGCAAGGTCCCCTTTGTCAAGGATGAAAAATCCATCGGCGACAGAGTCGCATACCGGCCCCTAATTGGCGACAATGTTTAGAGGCCAATTAAAACCGCCCGTGCTCGATGGGAAAACCCTAACGAGCTGAATTCATCGGATCAACGCCGGCCCTTCCGTCGCTGAAACCAGCTCCCAGGGTACGTTCATGCTAGCACGCCTGACGTCGACTTTTCCTATGGGAGAATAATGGCAGTGAGTGATCCGGAGACGTGCTACACGATGCCTGTCCGCTTGGTCAGAGTTTATCGAGCCCCATTGTGTGGGAAATCGATATTTCTCGGTCGGCTTCCTCTAATCGCGTTGACTTTGGTGGTTCCCTAGGTTGATCAGATGGAATGCTAAACTCTTTCATTGCTTAATACTTCGCTTGATTGCCTTTTCGAAGCCGAGACACATGAAATATTGTTTGATGAAAAATGTACGCAATGATTGATACATATACAGGGCGATTCTGGAAACTGAGACAAGTCACTGCTCTTTTTTAAGTAAAAATAGGGAAAGGGATAGAGATTCTAACTTCCTATTACTATAGTACCTAGACAGGTGCAATTGCACTTTATTCTTTAACGCAACCCAATTTTTTTGTTAAACCAATCGTTTCCTTTTATTTCCCTATGTATAAAGGCAAGATCAAATATTTATACGGGTAGGATAATGAAAGGGATCGATTGGTTTAACAAAAAAAAAATTGGCTTGCATTAACGAATAAAGTGCAATTGCACCTGGCGGGTATATCGGTGCATCCACAGAAAAAATAGGGTCATAGGCAATTAGGACGTATTATGACATATGATTTTTTTTCTATTTTTACTTAAAAAAGAACAGCAACTTGTCCCAGTTCCCAAAATCACCCTGTATGTAAAGAATGCTCTGCGTACTTTAATATATGCATTCATTGTTGAACTGTGGAGGAAGCTCTTTAAAATTATTTTTAATTGAATTCATTCGTTCAGTATACATGGGAGAAGCACTCGGCGAAAACACACGTCGCGAGGTTTTCATGAATGCGAAAAATTAAGCCCGGCGAAAAAAGAAATCGTCCGAGGAATGGAATCCCCTTATAGTGATTTCAACGCCATTCACGAATTCACGGAGCATGGAGCCCAGACTCTACCGCGTTCTAATAGCGCATCGACCGATTCTTACATAATTGGAAAGCGTGCCCCGGGATTTTCATGTGTGTTATAAAACTGCATTAATAGAACGGTAATTAAAACGTTGATGCTCACTGAACAGGCTAAGTGCCCGGGGAATTAGCGCAATAAGCTCTCCGGAGCCTCTATTCGGACCCATTTGCCCGAAAAGTATATCAAAACATTTACCCGTCATTTTCTTTCGAAAATGGCAGAAAGTCATAGAACAGAATGGACAATATCTTAATTTTATCTTTGAATATTCATTTAAAGGTTTCGTTCCAACCCAATACTAACGCCGATCTATGAATGAAGCAGCTTTGCGCGGCATTCAATTCGCGTGAAATCGTAGAACAATGAAAGCGCGCGGATTCGAGCAAGATGAATTGTCATGAACGGTCTACGGCAGGGAGATCGAACTTTTTCGCGTCGTTCGAACGATTGCGATCGATCGCGAGAGCAGGTTCGCGAATTTTTTGCTCGAGTCGGTGTCTCACGAGTAAAGGCGGTCTGCTGCACGTGACCGAGGTGCACGCGTGACACGTGCACGCATGCCAGACCCCGAGAGCAAAACTGTAGTAGGTCTGGCCGCGGCCAGAGGCGAGGAAAAGTTAGAAAAGGCTTTGCGAAACCCGGCGGAATTGCTTTTATGGCACGACACGGTGGCGCGGCACTATGCGCCGGGGTGGTGCATTTGTTTGACCTTGGTCGGCGCAGACCGCCCGGTAAAAGTCTCTCTGTGTATGTCGAAACGAGCCACGGGGACAACTCGTACAACCGTTCTCATATTTACCGTGGCCGCAATTAGAATGATATTGCGCTGGCTGGAATTTCAGGACAACGGAAAATTTCAGTCATTACGAGCAATTCGCGTAATTCGATGAATTAGCGATTGTTCCCTTCTCTACCTCCTTCCTCGGACTTCTCCCTTCGTCCAAGTCGAGGCTGCCACTCGAGACTAGTGCTCGTTGCTAACAAAAATCCTCTTCATTTTGTTGTTTTGTCTCTTCCCGAGATTCAAGAAAGAGCCTTTTCGTTTGCCCTTCTTCTATTTTTTCTTGTTTGATAAAATGATATCCGAGTCACAACGTGGAGAATGATGTTAATAATGTTCACGAGAAACCTGTTTCCTTCTGTTCTCTTTTTCCTCATTTAGTGACAGAAAGTCTAAATCTCAACCTGAGATAAAAGAACATCGTTACCGCAAAATGAAAGAATAACTCCCTCCATTTGTTTCTTCTTCGATCAAGTCTGAATTTCAGCAAGGATTAACAAAGCATTTTTGTCTCTGATGTTCCAGAAAACTTGACACCGTCGGAGTTGAAGAAGTTGAGGAACAAACAGAGGAAACAACGTAGAAAGGCTGAACTGGAGCGACAACAAGCTGCCCAGGCTCAAGAGAAGAGGGAGCAACACAATAAATCGCGGCAGCAAACCGATCCCGATCTGGAGCAGCCCACGCTGGACGAACTTATACCGGAAAAATTGGAAAGGGTGTGTAAACTATTGCGTGTTACTATTATACTTCATATTGCGTCGAGTGGAAAGTCGATATTCCATTTAACAATTGGTTCTAGGTCGAGGATCCACTGGAGCAGGCGATCAAGTTTCTGCAACCTCTTCAAGATTTGGCTGCGGACAGAATACAGACGCATCTAATGGCGTTCGAAATCTACATTCGCAAAGGTATGCAAATATTAAGAAATTCAAGTCTATTGTGGATTCAGTCATAAAAAGAATGCGTATCATAGATCCATGTAGGTTGTATACATGCTGGAAGTTTCATCAAAATTGATCTAAACGATGAGTTCTAAACGATTAAAAACGGTATCCATTTAGAAAAAAAGTTATTCCAATTTAACATGTATGCCATCAATCATAAGACGGACTGTAACTGTTAATTTCGAGGCCGAGTTACCCCTTGCCGTACGATCTTCTTCGTGGTTACAATAATTACAACTTCTTTGTCTTTAATAATTTCACTGATGAGAACAGAAAATTTTCCAGGTTGAGGCGTCAAAATTTTTCAACAGTACCTACAAATAAATAAAACTTAACAGTTTTTAAATCGTGTCTATATTATTATATCTATTTAAAAAATAAAAGGCCAGAGAGACGCGGAAAAAATTTTTTCGAGTAGTCGTAGTAGCATAAAGGTTGGAAACCGCTGATCTATCGTATACTTTAACGCTGAAACATTGATTGCAAAATAATTGAATTTTATTTCATCCTAAAAGAAAGACATAACATCCATATTTAGCAGATTACATTTCAAGTGTTCGTCAGAAGTCTGACTCGTTACTATACGGCAAGGGGTTAAGAGCAATTGCCCAGTAGCAACGACTACATTCTCCATAGCTTGTCCCCGTCGACATCTTAATAACAGCTGAGACAAGAAACGGTGACCGGTGGCTAATCGAAATGTGTTTCCAGGTCGCACGTTGCTGATGCTGAAGTCGATAAAACGCGCATACGATCTGGAGCCGAACAATCCGGATCTGCACATATGTCTGGTGGAGTTCATCCTGCACACGAACCGTACCCCCTTGGAGGGTGCAGTGGCCGAGGTAGTGAAGCACCAGACCGCTGGGATCTACGGTAGCTCGACGGCCGCTCAATTGAACGCGGAGTTTCTGAAGAGGAACCAGAACTCGCTCCCGCATCTTCTGCAGGGCGCGAAGATGATGTGCGTTCTGGACCCATCCGCGCAATCCAAAGCTCTAAGCTTGGTGACGGACATGGACAACCTCGAGGGCGTGACACTGCCTAACTGTACGCAGGTTTTGCACTCGCTGCGTAGAGGGGACTTCGGCCACTGCGAGAACACGATAGCCGAGTACACGACCAAATGCCATAAACGTTTCCCTTATGCGACCGCGTTCCGACCGCCGGAGACCAAGGCGACCGCCAACCAGGATAAAGAGAACTCGATCAAGAACTGATCCAGGCACGCGCGCGTCAGCGTCGCTGAATTAGTCCGTAGTATAAGGCAACGGAAGAGGGAGGAGAGAAAGAAAGATGGAGAGCAGTCTGAGGAAGAAGATGACGACGAAGACGAGGAGGAGGAGGAGGAGGAAGAGGAGGAGGATGGTGTGTGCGTGAAGCGTCTCTGACCACTACGGTTTGGTAAAACACAAAAGTCATCGGTGAAGATGCGAAGAACGAGGCTGACACGACGAAGAACTTGCTGAAAAACCGAAGAGCTGATGAATAAGAGAGGGAAAGAGAAGACATAGTGTGAACGAAGAGAGAAGTATCGCGAACAAATTGGCGGATATCGATTTACGAGATAGTCACATATGTATTATACACGGAACTGTTCCTGGAGGGGTTTCATGTAGTGTGAAAACACAGTGCTGGGACAGTGCTGGGATAAACAATCTTAATAAATTATACAAACACGACGTGTGTACCACGCGGTCACCAACCGCGGTCCCAAATTTTAGGTGAACGAACGGGGGGAGCGAGAGAGGGGGATGGCTAGTAGCTAAATATTAATTAACGGACCGGATAACCGGCAGACGGATTGACGAACGTAAAAAAAAGAAAAAATCCAATGATGTAAAACATAGGGGGAGGGGGGTGGATCGGCGCAGACATTGTGTGACACGTTCAAAGCGAAGAGGAGACCTCCTTCTTTTGGCGGATGCTCGGCGGAACACACACGGGCGATTAGAACAGGATCGATCCTGTTCGATCGATTGATTGATTGATTGCACATTTAAAAGTGCGTTCAATGGGGTGGCTCTGGATAAAGAACCAGGGAGAGGGTGCAGTGTGTAAAATAGAGAATGACACGTGCGGAAACTAACACATTGGTACAAAATATAAAGACTTGTATACATTCATACGCGCGCGCGCTCTAGGAGATATTTCTACTCGATGTTAAGGTGTACTATTTTCAGCGATGTCTACAGATTACACTCTACTGTGTAGAGTCTGGAAACGGGACGATCATCGAGCATCCGATTGTATTCTATTGTACCACACTTATGTTCGTCGCTACATTCGAATAGACTTTGTTCCAAGTCGCATACTAACTTCTAGTTCACTTCATTCGCAAGACTATTACTGTTTGAAACTTTTCTGAGGGGGACGGACACACAACTGTCTCGCACGTTTGCTGCAATAACGTGTTTACCACATCTTTTGGTAAAAGACTATTTTCTCGACTTTCAAGCGATTGCATTGAAACGTAAGATTATTTTCTATCGTAGTAGCTTTGACGAGCTAAGGCTGAAGTAAAGACTTTGTTGGGACTGATTGTATTTTACATTTAATTATGTTCTTTACATTCTATCAATGATCGCGTACATTTCTGCGGATTTTTATGCAACCTTCCATTTCCGTACATAATTTTATAAAAACCAAATTGAGAAACAAATTTCCTTCACTGCCTAAATACTTCTTTATAATAAAAATCAAGTAGAAATATCGTTGATGTCAATCTGAAGGTTTTCGTGTATTTAACAATTTTGTAAATACCATAAATGCATAAATATTAACTTTATTGTTGAAATAATAAACTCGGCTCTCGTTTACTAAATAATTCTTGATTAAATAGCGAATTTCTTATCAACATCAAATCGAAATAAGGGATGTTTTATAGGTAAGTCAGCATTTATAACGCTTCATAAGGATATTATTATAATTCTATACAAATTCACAATGCCTTATTATCGGATAATCTTTGCATTGTAACATGACGTTGTTACAAAATTACAATTCAGAAAGTGTTGATTTCTGAGGCCGGTCACCTAATTGCAGCAAACGAGGGACATATAACGAGAACACAAACAGACACATAGCAACACACCTACACATATATTTTATTCCTGTGTTTGAAGCCCAGGGTAATGATCTACGTTCTGATTGGAGCCCTGATTAATTCCATCGAGAACAGTCAATAAACGGGAGTAGTGTCCATTTCGCGAAAGTCTGTGAAAGTTACTATAAGAACAATAAGCTGCGTATCGTGTACGCAATTTACCAAAGTATATCATAAATCAAGAAACAATAAGTATCGAATATAGCAGAACGATGGGAAAACAAATGAGAGAAAAGAACAGATACAACGGGAAGAAAAAGAAGAAGAAGAGGAAGATGATGAAGAACTGTGTCGTGCATCTGTACGCGAACGGATTAACAGAAATTTTAAATAAAATGATAACGTTGGAAGTCTACCGGCAACACAAGCCGAGAACCGATCTTATGATTACCTCATTTAGTTTTGTTTCATTCTTTTTCGTCTCTCTTTCCTTTTTTTTTCGAAATATTACCGGAACCGCAAAAATATTTATTAGCTGCGTGAATTTCCTCTCGAGCGAACGAAGAAAATTCAGCAAGATGCAGATAACTACAAATTAGTAATAATATTTGTACATACTTTCAGCTACTACCTTTAACAATACATATAAATATATATACAATCATATATATGTACACATCTCCTGTCTTATTTAAGTCATAGAATGTATCATTTCTCTGCGATCGATTCAATCCGAACGCGGATGTTTTACAAACACAGAAAACGATGAGAGAAAATTATCGCTCGAAGCGGACTCGCGATGGTAATCATAAAAAGAAAAAAATAAGGCAATTGCATCGAGTGGCATCCATGGTAATGTATATTCAACGGTGTTTGAATCGCGCTCGACGCACGGGAAATTCAAATCCTCCGCAAGTTTAAACGATGGATTAATACTTCTGCGAAATCTACGACCAGTGCAAAACGACTGTCGGACCGAATACCTTCTGTAAATGCATGGAATGTTTCTCAGGGCTACGCTAGTAATATCTTATCGTAAACGATACCATAGATGACTTACTATAGTTTCTACGCTGTTCACCCGTTTCGCAATCCATTAAACAATACGCGATTCTTGTAGATCAAGTTCTGGATAGAAATCGGGAAACCATTCTTCTGTATCGGACATGGTTCTTGAGAAATTTAAAAACGGTTTACAAATTTTTATTCAGCGCATGAAAATTTACAAGAATCGTATGTTGCTGTACTGGAATGTGAACGAAAAGTTAACAGAACTTGTTGGACGGTGCAATTAGTCATTTCGCTGTTGGTTCATAGTATCCTATCGGCCTGTCGGATGATGTACGCGTATTCATTGATACTTGTCATAAGCATAAGATATTAAACCTTGTTCGTATCACGCCGTGTTCACCATGCATCTACCGAAGCGTTGACGAATTTTTAACATTGTTTTTCATTTGACACGTTTTCTACAAGTACGCCACGCCACTAGCAAAGCCGCCTTTCGACAGGGGTGCATTAGTCGCTCGAATCTTTACCGGGGGTTGTTATTCGCAATATAAGGGGTTTCTATCTCGCTGATAACGGTTATCGAAAAGATCTTTGAAGAAAATAAACAACGCTAACATGAAAAAGGATGGTATCTTTGAAGGGTTCAGTTCAGATTCGCCTTTTCGAGTCCTTGGTTTTTGGATTGATCCAAGGATCGTGACAGATTAAGGGTACCTCGGCCCGCATCCTCTTCCATCTCCTCATGTGAATGAATTCATCATATAGCTTTCGTATAATAGTTCTGTAACGTATACGATTAACGACTAAGGTAATATGTTATTCTAAAGAGACTTGCTAACGTTTACCGAGCACGATTATTTCTTATTTTTAATCATTATCTTAGAGCGTCACTGCCATTCGCAATAGGCAGTTATCGTATAGTTTCGTACTGACGTACCAAAACGATTTGTTAGTTCTTGCTGCACGATAATTCAGAAATTTCAACCTGTTTGGAACGTCTCGAAGGAAGCTTATATGGTCGTACTATTGTGTAAGTGTTGATATCTGTATAGTTAAGACTGCACACGCGCCTTCATTGCATTATATATTTTTCTATATGATGAATTCAATATAATATAAATATATATATATATATAAAAATATGTTCAATTTCTCTTTGTTGTTATATTAATAACGAGTCAACACATGAAGAATATTATATCACGTATCACTGGTCATCCTTCCCTCCGTCGTTTCATGGATAAAAGGTGAATTAATGATGAATACTTGTTACGTACTTCCATCATGCCATACTTTATCGTATCAGTGTTTACACTTGTACAGGAAATGATTTGCAACACAGTTGCAGACAATATTATCTTAAAAGTACCATATAATATCTTTGTATCATTGCTAAAATTCTCTCGCCTTCTGTACATTGTTTTATTTATTTTCTATAAACCTCATGTGGTTAATGTTAAAAGGTGAAAAAAAAAACTGGATAAAACAAAGTATTCTTTATTTCTCTGCACACCTAAACCCAATAGGATTTCTCACAAGAATTAGTAAATCTCAGCACTTTGAACGTGCCAGCATCCAGCAGTGTCGCAAGATATAGTTAATTAATAGCTCCATGGGTCGTAATACCATTACTAAATTAGTAATACTAGTCGAGACTTTAAATCAGCCTATGGTTATGGGGTTCAGATATCGAAACTATTTTTAACATGGTCCTCGGCATCTCCATTTACCTATATCTTATTCGTTAACCCTTATGTGGCCAACCAAAATGTGTAGATTATTTAAAACCTTTTGTATTTAACGCATTTGCACAAATTCTCATTTTAAGATTATAGATTGATATATTAGCGAGCAAAGAGTGGACATTCGAAGAAATTTTACCCGGTTGGCTACACAAGTATTAAGGATGTCTTCACTCATTGCTTTCTACTGGAGTGTACAATAACTGAAGTGTTCCATTATTTTTCACCGGAGTGGAAGGTAATTGAGTCATCTCATCATGTTTTAACGGAGTGGGAGGTAACTGAGTCATTAAATTCCAATCAATTTCTTTGAAATCAATTACTATTTTATCGTTCTTTGGAGTGTATTGCCTGGTAAAAAAAATCATAAATTTCAGGAGCTTACAGTTTTACTAATTTTGTCTCTAACACACGATATAAATAAATAAAAATGATTGGCAAGATTGATGTACCTATACTCGACACCTGCCGCATCAAACATTCTTTTAGCAGCTATCGTCTCGACTTTCTTAGCATGCTTATCCGACATATACAGAACCGTTCTGATCCCAGACTGTATAATTACTTTAGCGCACTCGTTGCAAGGAAACAAAGCAACGTAAATGGTACAATCTTTAACACTGCTGGTGTTTTTGTTCAAAATAGCATTAAGTTCTGCGTGACATACTATAAACGATACGTTATTAGTAGACAGCGGATTTTATGCATTTATGACAAAAATGAATAGGTGCAATTTAAAACAGTAAAAATATTAGAAGAATTTAGATATACTATTATGTCATTTTCAATCTATTAAACATATTAAGAAAGAAAATAAATTTCTATTTCACTGCAGTTTGTTGCAATTTAGGTAGAAAATTTTTATTTTGCATAAAGATCCGCTGTCTAGTTATTAGAGTAAGAATATATTAACCCTTTGCACTCCTTTGTCGAGTGTGACTCGACATTAGCAAAAGGAAAATATAAATAAAACAGATTTTTATATGTATTTGATTCTTCCTTTATTTATTTGTCTTATTTTTTAGTTAAAAACAGAGAGAGCTATATTTAATATAATTAGTAAACAAAATTGTTTAAAATAAGTGGCAGTCAAGGAACCGTCCCTTGAAGTAAATTTCAAATAAAACACTGAAAATAGTAGGGAGTTGTTGGCAAGAAAATTGAAAAATAATTCGTAGTGCAAAGGGTTAATAAACATAATTTCGTAATTCAAGTATAATTTTCTATCTGAAATCCCATTAAATTTCAAAAGTAAAGAATTGTCCTTCCCTTCCCATTGATCTTACCATAAGGATACTTAGTCTCTAAACGGTCTGGAGAGTCTTTGGTCCAAGGAAAATCGTCGTCATTACATCCGATTGGCATACCATTGTATCCGACACCTACAATTTTTTTCTCGTCGTTAACTATACACGCACCAACTTGAGTGACTGGATCTTTACTCCGTTTCGCAGCTAGAAATGCTACCGCCATAAAATATTCCTCCCAGTCGATATAGTCTGTCCTTTTACTGCAGACATTCCTAAAAAACGCAAAGAAATATTCACTTTCTCGTCACACGAATTGCATCAATAAAATATTATTGTAAATAGTTGATGTACTGCTCAGCCTCTATAATATTGCTATTTTCTGCCATGTTTGTTGTATTTACTGCAACGAGGATTCGTTTCGCTGTCGTTATTCCACAAACACTGTTGTAACAATGTCTGTAAAGAGACAAAAGTCTAGTTCGATAATTGCAGTTTCGAGAGCGCATGCGTCTATAACACTGAATATCATTGCATCAGCAGTAACAATAAACAGTGATATACATATGCCAATATCAGTGACTGTGCGCGGGAACGAACCTATACCACCATCGGCGGTAGGTACGAAGGATAAAGAGATCCTTGTCTCTCCTACAGCGCTGTGACAGAGAGGGAGATATATCACTCACAGGAGAGACAAAGACAGAGAATACGAAACAGCTAGACTTTTCGATGAGCCTACTATACAGATTAATACAGATGCATTAAGCGAAGAAGCAATATTTCAAACAATAAAATCCAAATCCTCATATGGAGTAATAAATCCATTAAATCGCATTATTGCTAGCTCTAATATATTTTACAACAATATTGATTTTTTTAATGGCACGTTACAGGCATTCAAAACAAAATTGCGCAATACTATTTGTTAATCGTACCTGTATTTGTTTAGTTTCGTGCGGTCCATTCTTATGTAAATTTTAGGTTGACTTTTTTTTTTGTTATGTTTTCTTTTTGTTTTTATCAGTTTTACTGTAAAAACTGTATACATTTGTATAAAAGGACCTCGGTCCGTATATAATAATAATAATAATAATAATAATAATAATATTTTTTGATGCCCTTTGTGTTGAAATATTCTCTGTATTATTGCGAGGGTAGCGTACAGAGTCCTTTTTTGCAATTTGTCTCTTGAAACTTTATAAACAATAATAGTGTATGTTTTTATAGGAGAAATTTGTTTGTGTACGCTTTTTCCAAAAAAGGGATCTGTACGCTACCCCGGAATAATACAGAGAATATTTCAACACAAAGAACATCAAAAAATATTGCTCCTTCGCTTTATGCACCTGTAGTAGGCTCGTCGAAAAATCAAGCCGTTTCGTAATCTCTGTCTTTGTCTCTCCTGCGAGTATCATACATATCTCCCTCTGTGTGACAGCGCTGTAGGAGAGACAAGGATCTCTCTATTTTTGTTCGTAGTTCACCTCTACGCCGATGGTGGTATCAGTTTCGCTCCTGTTGCATTCGTGGAATTGAATACATTTCTTGGAAATCGTTTTTTTTATCAAACTTACACATGTCCAATTTATCTTCCCCTCCTTATTTTATCCAGATAGCAACGTTCACCCACGTACATTATACACTACCATCCATAAGCATTTGACCACTTGGCGGGATCGAATCTAAAAGTTTATGTCAACTTAAATAACTTAAATTACTTTGAAGTAGAATGAATATAAATGTACGTATAAATCTATGTATGATTGATATAGAAGCATTATAATGCATTACATATTAAGGATTTTACCAGTAAATAGATGAAAGTTATTGAATACTTCGTTCACATCAATATATCCACCTCGCTGGGCAATGACGGCGTTTACAATTCGAGCAGGCAAGCTTTTTTAATGTTTCTTCCTCGAAATAGTAAACGCAGATAGAGCAGAGAAACATTTAAAACCGACCAGTTTTCATTCAATTTTTCTTATTATCTTTTTATTCACAGTAATCGATGTATTATTAATTATTACTTTTATATGAGTGTACAGAAAAGACATACTGTGGCAATATTTTAAATATATTTTGTATATTTTCGATAAACTGAATGTGGTCAAATTCTTATATGGAACCGTGGTAGTGTAGTAAACAACAGAGATAATTTACAAACAGAAAGCTGCATTGCATGAGATGTCTATAGATTTGAAGTCTGTGGTCTATGTGTAAGTACTCAATGATGATGTGTTACTTATTTTGATTCTTGTTCTGTCTCTATCAACTTATACAAATTTGATTTTAATTATTTATAGAAGGTATCCGCGGTAAACAGCGATTTTATTTTACACAAATCGTGTACTATTATATAATTCACAAAGTATAAACAATGGAGAGTGCAGCTGCTTCAATATTGAAGCGAGCGGTAGAAATGGACAGAAGTGAACAATATACAATGGCTCTAGTACTTTATCAGGAAGGTGTACAAATTTTACTCGATACTATGAAAGGTATGTTCTTTGATTATATTCCAATTCAATTGGTAACAAAATCTGAAAGTATTAGGTTAGAACGAAAGTTCGTAGTGTTTGTAAATTAAAATTGAAAGCTAAAATTCAGATATTTATTCATAAATTTATTCAATAACATATTTTCCATTCTGTTCTATTACTTTTTGCCACTTTCGAGGTAGCTTCTTGTGTTATTGAATAAACATATAAATAAATACCTTAATGTTATCTTCGATTCTTAATTTGAAAACGCTACGAACTTTCTTTCCAACCTAATACTAATCTGTGTTCGTACCATTTCTCTGTTAATGCTTTGCTGATATCGTATCTCTTTTTGCTTTACCTTTTTATATCACTTCTTTGTCGCAAGTGTACGGATTAATTGAAGAATTAGTAATGAAACGATATAGAGACAAAGGACCCAGCTAACAAGAAACATTTCGGTGCCAAGGCATCGGAATATATAGGTAGAGCAGAGAAACTGAAGTCCTTGATCCACGAGAAGAAAGCAGCTGGAACTTATAGAGAGTTAACTAAAATCGAAAGTGGCAGTACTGGCCATGGTTATGGTACCGTATTCGGCAGGTTTTTAGATGCAACCGTTACATACATTCATATAGAAGATCCGTATATAAGAGCATTTCACCAGGTATCATTTTATATGTATTTCATCTTCTTCAATTAACCCTTTGACTCTAACTCAAAAGTCATTTGGGACAATATTCGCAGGACTGTTGTTATAATTGACAAAATAACTGAATTTAGATTACGGCTGCAATAAAAGTAAAGACGAGCACTTTAACATTTGGGTGGTGCAGGTACAGTAACCGCCACTAATATTCAGACACTCTTAAAAAGACGACAGCTTTTTAAATATTGGATCATACGATTTAAAATTTTGTGGGAAGTTAGAACAATTGGTTTGCTACATAACGTGATCAAAATATTTGAAGAAAATTGCAAATTGTCGGAATTGCAGAGAAAATACGAAAAGTTGTACTTTTTTATATAGGCTTATACTACAAACGTTTAAAGATGGTAAAAATCGAAGTTTTTCACGATTTTCGGCCTCTAACTGCAATAAATCTAAGGATTCTTACATATCTTTCAATGTCAGTCGTTTCTTGCCGCATTAACCAATTTCGATGAAACTTTCACAATGCATATAATTGACACAGATCTACAAGACATGTTTTTTAAATTTTCAATATTTTAAATTTACGACATTAAAAAGTTGTAAAATGCAACTTTTAGTATTTTTTATACATGTAGTAAACTAATTGCTCTAATTCCAAAAAAAAGTTCAAATCGTATAATCTAATATTAAAAAAGTTATCGTTCTTTTTTAATCCAAAATTTCAACTAGCAACTCGGCAACTAGCAATCTTTGAAATCTCAAAAATGCTTCCTTGAAGAATGGTTTGTCAACCACAATATTTGTTCTTTCAAAACTAATCGTGTTTTCCTGTGCTCATAGTCAAAGGGTTAACGCAAAGACTACTTTTACTAATGTTTACTAAAATTGTTTTCAGTGTCAAAATTTGGTGAGGTTCTGTGAATTGGCTGTGAGGAAATGCCACGCATTATCTAAAATATGTTTGGTGACTACACACGATGCAGAAGACAAGACAAATCAGATAGCGAGATTAGAAGAACTGAAGACAAGTTTATCTTCTTATCTTATCGTTTTCGAAATTAAATTCTCCGGTACTTTACATGATAGACAAATACTGTATGTACATCTTCTGTCTTCGTACATTTATTCACTGAAGTGAACTACACTCTATAGCAATGTTCATTTTGTTCCAGACTCAGCAACGGTTGGGTAATTAAAATAGGTCGCGGTTTAGACTATTTCAGAAAACCAGAAGGAAAGTTCGTGTTAGGGTTTTCCGATCTCGAACTGAGACCGTGCTTAGAAACGACGGTTGACATATTTCATAGAAGTCAATTAAACAACGCAGTAACGTAGAAAACCATGTTGAAGTCATGTACACAAAGAAACGGTGTGACTGTGTGATCATTTTAATGCATTCATCGACATATGATTTTATGACAATTTTATGACATAAGGTACTTTTATTTACAAACTCTTTCCACAAAATATTGTACCTGTATAGTGTAATAAACTCTATTTTTCCTACCACAGTATTCTACATTACTATACAATGTATTTATGTACATAGAATAAAATAAATTTTTTAATAAATATATAACCTTCCGATGGATAACCATACTTACAAACATTACATCGTTTCCTTTCTACAAAATATTAGAGAATGTTTCGCATTCGTTCATTTACGTCCAGTGAACATTCGATATGTGGAAACTTCGTTTACATATTTTTGATCATGGCAAGTAGTTACCATCACGTAGTAGGCTATGTAAAGACGAATCCAACGATCTATAGTAAAGCATGAATCCTAACTGAGTTCGCTATGGTCGCTAGCTTTCGCGATGTCAATCTGCTTCGCAGCCCTTTTGCACGCTCTCCGTAGTGACTTGGTGTACCTGAGCAGTCCAGCTTCGACCTGCTCTTCGTCTTCAGCTAGCAGATCATCAGCTTTGCAAGAAGGAAGACAATCAGCTCCGCCAATAGTGACGACCTGCCTAGCAATCTCTGGATCCACGCACAGCCTGGTCAAAGCTGCAGCTGCTGTAATTTCTAAACGCCTGTAAGCGTCTTCTAGCCCTGGGGGTCTCATTCTGAGGAAAGAGACCAGAGCGATGGATGCTCGGGCCTCTGCCAAATGTGCTCTGGCTTCAGGGATGCGCGCCAACTCGCTAATGAGAGCTGCGACCTGCTCCATCAGCCAGACATTGGTACCAGCTGACTTCTTCACGCTTTTCAGTAACTTCTTCACGGTATCGTGCTTCAGTATCACTGCTGCACAGATTTTAGACTTGGACAGATGATTGAACGCAGCTGCCTCAAGCAACAGCGTCTGACTACAACTGGTACTCTCGACTACACGATTCAAAGAGGGTATCAGAGTCCTTGCGAAAGGCTCCAGGTCTGGTAGACCTAGAGCGTTCACCCACGGAGCTGTTATCTGAACAACCAGCGCCGTGGCCTCCATTTTCTCCTTCTCAGTCGAATCTTTAGCAGCTAAGAGGTCCGTCACTATTTCTGGACCACCGTCCTTAGCGAATTGGCTAATTGCAACAGCAGAGCTACAAACACTTGCTAAAGCACGCAATGAAGCTGACACGAAGTCGCTAGACGTCTTCGCAGCTGTGATTAAAGATGTCAGGAGAGCTCTGATGCCTAAACACCTGGTGATACTGCTTCCTGCTCGCGGCCCTGCCAATCCCAACGCTGTTAACGCTGCCAGGGCACCTCTGGCTACCGTTGTGTCGTCCTTTGGCGCCTCTTCCAGCCCTCTGACTATCCTCTGCAAAGATACATTGATTTATCATTTATATGATCAAAACTAGAAGAAATATTTTTTATCTTTGAAGGAAAGATCGCCACGCACCTCGATGTAGAAGTCTAATCGCGTATCTACCGCGCTGTCGGTGTAGTTCTTCAGACCTTCAAGCTGCGCCAGAATCTCCTTCAAACTGTTCTGCTTAATTCTACGGGGTGGAGGTGCACCTAATTCTGAAAGGACAGAAAAGGCATCGTCCTCGATGGCTCGTAGAAAGTCCTTCTCGGATCTGCCACCCTCTAGATGTGCCACTTTGCTAAAAAATAGAGGTTCTTTGTATTACTTTCTTTCTCAAGCTTCCAATGAATTAACTTTTAATTACAACCGCACCAGCAAATATTCATTTTGCATTGAAGTAGTTATTTCATTGAATAAAAATTTATTTATGTTGGAGTGATGTAAAGTTCAATGTAACCAGTTATGTAGAAAGTGGAGTGCGAGTAATTGAAGGTTAACATGTTCCACTTTATCGATATTTAAAAATAGTTAGCTATTTAAGGGGATAGACTCGTTTCCAGGATTGCAAGGGTGCATAAAGCTGCGCATGTAGCTATTTTCATAAAGCTGCGACAGCTACATGCTGCCGAATAATGCAAATTACGCCTCGTAAAGGTAAAAATAGGACTTTTGAGGGCGGCTGCGGTCTAGATTGATCTTTTATCTAGCGCTTTTGACTACTAAAAAACTCTATCTTTGCATTATCGAGAAATGAGAAGGCGCATTCCGCACCCTTGCAATCCTGGAAACGAGCCTACTAACAGTTCCGGTTCGTTGATACTTAAAAATATTCAGCAATCTAATGGACATACTCGAATATAAACTGATAATGGCGATCGAACTGATCGGCCCTGACGAGCAATTTATTCGCAGCAGCAGTGGCCAAAGAAGCAAGTGTCCTCAGGTCCTTCATCTCGTCCTTCTCAGACAAAAACTGATGAGCCTTTCTTCGAGGTAGTGCCTTACTCTGAAGAGTGTTCGTGCACTCGTTTTCGGTATCGATCGCGAGATCGCCGAGCCACATTCTCACGGAAGAGGATTGCTTGTAGCTTCTGGATTGTAGAAAATATTTAGAGGATGTCTCTGATTCACAGCTGGTTGCTATCGACGACGTTCTTGGAACCACTGCATCCTCAGGTGGCTCCGTTGTGTACAGGAAATTGCCTAAACACTCGTCTTCGACGGAAACAGACGAGGCGATTCCTGATGCATCTACGTGGTCCTCCTCCACTCTGAAAGCAAATTGTTAAGGTCAGTTGTGACGAATGTTGGTTTAAACAATTTTACAAGATATACAAAAATGTGACTTAGATCCATACTTTATAAAATTATTTGTTTTATATTCTCGTATTTAATTATATGTTTCACCATTTAAATCAACTAATCTCAATATGTTTTTTACGGAGAAATACGATAATGATGTCAGCGAAACGATATTTCATGCATTAAAAGGATTACCATTATAAGTATTTCAGACAGAAGTTTAACTGTTTCGGATTTTCGCCACATTGACAAACATTATTGCGTAAGATAAATCCACTTAAGAACAGCAAACAATTTCTTCAACGTAGGGGATATGAAATTTTTTCATGACGTATCAGTATTTGCTCCACTTGCCTGGGAAATTCAATTGCGACATCGACGACCGACGATTAAACTCGATTTATCAGTGGTTCAGTTTGATTCGATGCATTTATGTACTTAAAACTGGGAACTAGTTACTTTTAGAACTATTCGATGAACTGTTCAATGCATTATACGTTCTCCAATCATATACATATATATATTTTGATCTACTTAAAAAAATCATCTAGCCTCTAGGTCTTAGACCATTTTCACAATTATGGGCACATATGAATCCTTTACCTGGTTTCTAACTAACGAATGAATAAAATCTAGAGGATCCACAGGATTGACAAGGAGTCCCAAGGACACGCGACACCGATAATCTCTTTCTAATCGTTCCTTAATGACCGGGAAAGTGCAGGCAGCGTGATTAGAGGGATCTACGGTACCTGAGTCGCGCCATAACGAGACAGAGGTCTCGACTACTGTCGCCAGGGCATAGTTAAGGCCCAACCACTGTCCAATTGCGATCCGCATAACCAGGTGTTCCTTTTTCCCGAACAATGGTGGAAACCGCGGGTGAAACTCGCGATATAGACACCACGCGAACACGATGACTAACGATCGGTCACCTCCGGAACCAGAAACCGCGTTCTTCACAGACACCGGTGACTAATCGAATCCCATTTCTTTAGAACGAGCTAGGCGCTGGTACACACGACCACCTGCGCAACGATCCACGGTAGCACCTGAATTCTTACCGGGTTCGCTGTCGCCTGGGACCTCAGGTTGACTCAAACCTTCGTCGCTCTTTCATTTACGTATTCCCCGTGTGGCACGTTGCATTGAATCACGTACGCGACTCGATCTACACGGTGACAGTCTGACGATGGATCAAAAATGAAAATTTTCCTAGCCCATGTTCTGGCTTGAAATTTTAACAACACGATGTAGGTCTCCATTTTTTCTGAACTTTCCTATTTATCTCCAATGACGTTTGTAATTTATCCCAATTTTTGGAGCACTTTTTTAGACAGTGCCATTTGTTTAATGCTTGATCCTAGTCTGTTATATCTTGGAATTTCTATAGGAAAGGTCTCCATTTTTAGCGAATTTCCTTATTTGTTATCTTAAACGATGTTTGTAATTTATCTCAATTTTTGGAGCACTTTTTTAGACAGTGCCATTTGTTTATTGCTTGATACTAGTCTGTTGAATCTTAGAATTTCGATAGGACTTGGGTCTTCATTTTTAGCGAATTTCCCTATTTGCTGTCTTGAATGATGTTCGTAATTTATCCCAATTCTTGAAGAAAAATTGTCTGTAGTAAAAAATGATCGAAGTCAGTATTGAAACGTTCAGAGTCTAATACTAAACGATATGCAATTAGATATGAATCATGTTTTGAATCATCGGGAAAAAATGCTGATTCATGCTCCGTTTCAGTTGCAAATAAGCAAACAATTGACGCAGAAAATACACTTAAAAAATCATGCACTACTTCAGAAATTATGAACATCATCTGAAACACTAATGTACTTGTTACGCCGCAGTGGAATAAACGCGCGCCACGCGGCCTTGTCGATTGTGGGAGGATCTATTCAATGAAGATCGAGCGGATCCAGTTCGAAACGGACACGCTATAGAAGAGGAAAATTGTTTTCTATTGATGGAACGAAAACGCGTCGCATTCATGACGGTAATAAGTCTCGCCGATGTTCCTTCGTGTCTTCTGATTGGCTTTCGTTTGTCCGAGGGACGATCTTCGCCCTTCTCTACGAATTACTGCTCGAGAAGAAAGGGAATCAATTGTTCCTTTGTATGTGCTGCATCTTCTTATCTTTCTATGCACATCATACCCCGTGAAAGACTATTAATAGGCTTTCGAATGATTGTACTTGTACATAAGAGACGCTCGTTCATTTTATTTCAAGTGGTAATCTCAGAAGAAGGAATTGTATTTTCGAGATTGTTTGTTGGAGCTTCGAAGAAATTGCTGTAACCATTGAGCATGTTCTGAATTCGTCCCTCGTATCAATTTGACACAATTTCCCGAAATAAGTTATATTGTCAGTTTTTTGTAGGTAAAGTTGCCTGAAACTTCGTAACTTTTATTTTTTAATGCGAAACATATAATCGAAAAACCTAAGATGTAAATGTTAATTAAATAACTGTTTACCTTGTTAGTTCATCGATTTTTTACCACTGTGTCAATTTAACACCGAGGAACAGAGTTAATTCGTGAAATGACGGATGGATGGTGGTTAAGATTAACACTAAACCTATCACGAGGGGTCAAATGACCCATTTTAGATTTTTTATTCGACAATTATTGAGATTGTAAAGGTGTTTTGCATGGGAATTGATTGAATACATTTTTTGACTCGAGTATATATTATAGTAAAAATCGCACAAAATATAAATAAATTTAATCTTGTCATTTTTATAATACCATACACATTAGTCACTTTTGATGATCGGTAGGTTTAGTGTTAATAACCTAAATCATTAGTTAAAGTTTTTAAATGATTACAAACGATCGAGTCACTGATTGTTCGTTACATCCAGAGTTAACTTGAAAAACTATTAATTTCTCCAGCGATAAAAATTGAAGAGCACACACAAAACAATATGAACTTATCGCTGAATATGAGACACATAATATCGCCACAAGAAAACGTAAGTTCATCTCTCGTTCGATAAAAACAACTGTGTTTCTTGTCTCAAGAATGAGATTCGCATTTCAATGAGGATATGGCGCTCGGACGTAACCGATTTCTGCGATGCCTAAGCGGAAATGCATCGTAAGCAGATCCGTCAAAGACAAGTATGCAAATCATTCGTCTCCGTAATATAATTGGCAGCGTCATTCTAGAATCTAGAATCTAGAGCGCTGCTTTTGAGGAGCAGACTAATTTGAGCCGCGTGGATCCTTGGATCGATAGACGCACGTACTAATCGATGTTAATTGACGACATGCCCGGGAGTTTTCCCGCACGTTCCACTCCCGTTCCAAAGTTTCTGTGCTTAGGCTCTGTAACGAGTATCGGATCTACGAGCATCGAACGCGTCGCACATAACGATTACTTCATTCACTTCCTTGAATGTTACCGAGCGATCGACGTGCACGTTCCTTTTCAGCTGCTCCGCAAAAAGCATGCGGAAATGAACTTCGCCGCTCTGCAAATTTATTGTTCCATTCGGTAAGCATGCCATCCACTGTATCGTTTTGTGAAAATGTCTGACAAAGCTGATCTACTGCTGTCACATAATTCATTGCGTTTTACGTACTGCAATATCGATGCTAATTTTCATTTCTTTAGATAGTAAATTTTTATAGTTCTTGTTTTACTACTACGAAAACATATTTACAAGACCCAATTGCATGAAATTATTGTTTCGTTAAATTGACAGGTAAAAAGTGTCAAGACATCTATAATAAAAATTGTAAATGGATTTTTAGTTTTATGTATTGCAATATCGATGCTAATTTTCATTTCTTTAGATAGTAAATTTTTACAGTTCTTGTTGTACTATACCGAAAACATATTTGCAAGACCCAATTGCACGAAATTATTGTTTCGTTAAATTTACAGGTAAAAAGTGTCAAGGACATTTATAATAAAAATTATAAATGAATTTCAATGCAGTATCTGCAAGTGACATCAAATTATCATTTCAGACTTGAAATACATTGTTAGAAAATTTTTATTTTGTATAGAGATCCATTTTTTTGATCATAAACAACTATAAGACAGAAGTGAAGCGGGCAGCTGTTGTGACTATTTCCAAGTGTCTTTTCGATAAGTATCAACTGAACTGTATAGTTCAACGAGTTGAAGAGGCAGCTCAGAAGCTATAACTGTAATTAGTTAGCGTGACAATGCGGGCAATCGAATCGTTTGGTATTCCGAACGATCGGTTCAGTTAATTCCGTTGCACCTGGTGATTGGCAATTCGGTTATGTGCACGCGTTCGCGTACTCACGTTTGCAGTCTTCTAGGGGTACAAGTTTACGAAACGCCGCGCCGCGCCGGAGGGAACAACACGTCGGAAGTGTCTTACGTGTTGCATTCCTATCGCCTGGCTCAGCATGGCCACACTATCGTGACGATTCATATTCTTAAAACATACATTCGTCGCACCTTATCGTCCAGTACAAGGTGCGGCTTAGTTTCAAAGATAATGGCCCTTCGCAACGATCACTTTAATCTTACCTAGCGTCAAAGCTCGAAACAGGGCAGGTCGATTAAAAAGAAATCTTATTAATCCCTTGCCGTAACATTTTCTTTACATTTGTTTTATGGCTACATTTATTTTAATGCTTAAATATTGATCACGAACGAATTTCATTTCATCTAGAAAAAAAGCGTAACATTCATACTTGTTAAAATCTTCATCACGAGTCCGACTCGTTAAAATACGGCAAGGGGTTAAAATTCACTATTCCCACTTTCCAGGTGTAACATAATTTTTTTATTAACCCCTTGCCGTAACATTTTCTTCACAGTTACAGTGATTAAAACGTCTGCATCTCCCAAAATGTCGTAAAAGAGGAAAGAAAATTTATACTTTTTACATGGCTACATTTATTTTAGAGCATTTATTTATTTTATCTCATCTAAAAAGGAACGCATAACATTCATATTTGTCAGACTTTGTTAAAATCTTCATCGCGAGTCTGACTCGTTAAGATACGGCAAGGGTTTAATTTTTTTCGTCCCTTAATCATTTAACAATATTATAATGTTCCTGAATTTTTCTAATGTATTCCTGTTTTATATTTCATCCGCCCACTTTTGTTCTTCGTGATTCACTGACATGTTCCGGATCAGTTTACAAACCGATATCTGATCCGGCACATTAGCCTACTTCATTATCTTTCAATTAAGCGTTTCAGATTAAAATTACCTATGCATTGTTGACACACTTTGGCCAGGACGTGCATTGAGTTGCGCCGTTTTCCGAGACAAAATTCTGGAGACCTTCGGGGTGGACGTGAACATGGGATTCGGAAGAGATTTGTCCAGGCAAACGGAACTGATCCTCGAATGCGTACCCATTCGTCGATCCTTGAGCCTCCGCCTCCTTCTCCGCCTCGGAGTCTCGTTTTCATAGTGTTCGGAACAGTGCGATCTCTCGGAGTCTGAGAATCCTGAGTCTAGGCTCCTGAGGTCGTGGCTCATGGGACTGCAGGATCTGTTTACTAGGGCCACGTTGTCCTCGTCATCTTTGTCATCGTCCCTTATGTCCATCGTTGCGCTGCGATAATTAATTAAGACTTATTATGGAGTCCAAGAATATCAGAGCTACTAAATATTGATATCAGATTAAGCGACTTATGAGAATGTCCATTGTTCTGCGAAGAATTATCCTTGAACTATACCAAACAAATTATTATTAATTCGTACTTAATTCTTCATAATCTTGTTTCACAGGAGAAATACACGTTATAAGTGGACAGCGGATTTTATGCATTTATGACAAAAATGAGTAGTTTTTATTTGAAACAGTAAAAAAACATTAAACGAATTTTAAAATACTATTACGTTATTTTCAACTTATTAACCCTTTGCACTCGGCATTTTTTTCGACCTGGAATATTTCCATTCCCTATGATTTTTGAAATTTTATGGATATGAAATTGGTATAATACCTCGTACAATACCTAAATATTTAGTAATTGATTGGACACCGATATATTTAATAATGTAAACAATATTTTGAATAATGCTACAGCAATTTTTAGTGGCGTCTCAGAGTCACCATTCGAGTGATAAGGGTTAAACATATTAAGAAAGAAAATAAATGTTGCAATTAGGGTAGACAATATTTATTTTGCATAAAGATCCGCTGTCTAGTTATAACAAACTAGTAAGGATCAAAGGATCAAAAGAGTTCAACTGCACTTACGTCTGAGTCATGACGTCCCCATCGCAAATGGACGCCACGGAATATAAATCCTGCCTGTTCTCGCCGGAACAGACATGAATCGCTGTAATGTTTTCAGCAGTGTTGCTTTCGTTGATGCTCGACGAACATTCTTCCGGCTCCACTTCCTCGGAAATCCTCATCCCAGCGAGATTGCTCCTTGCGCCGAAAGGGCTCCGCCGTCCTAGATCCTGCGCCTCCATCTGGCTCCAGAACACTTTGCTCTGGTGTCTCTTGAACGCACTCATGGTATCCAATTTGCAATCAGAAAATCCACTCTAGTTCGTCGAACACACAAGTCGTTTCTTTCTAACTACTAGTTCTTCCGCAATACAGTTGAAAGAACTCTTCAAAGAAGTTTGAACTCTTCGCGTCACGAAGACAATTTCGAAGCTACTTCGGCCGTTGCACCCTTGGTGGTAGCAACAAGGAAGAGCCCCCGGTATAGTTTGATGCACACTAGGGTGGTTTCACGATTCAGCGGAGCAGAACGACCCTCCCACAGGTCGCGTGCCCGGAGGACCTTATGGTGTCCATCGCAACCCCCGTGAAGATACGATCGCCTATCGCGTCAACGCAGGAAGCATCCTCGCACTAACTGGCACTCCAACGAACACCCGATTGGATTTGGTGAAAAGAGAGACGATCCTCTTCAAACGAATTTTGTTCAAATCAGTAAAAAGATCCTCCTCTTCAATGAAGTTGTGGTAAAAATAGTAGGAACACGCTCCTTTCTTAAACAATTTTAGTGAACACACTGTAGAGAGATCCTCCTCCTTGAACAATTATTGGTGCAAACAACACTAAGACAATCGAAACCAGTAGAGGAACAATGAATGAACATTCGTGTGACGTAACATTGGCTCGTCGCGCCAGCTTTTGCAGTTGCAATTGAAATTGACGCACGCGATCGAGGCCGAGTGACGGATCACGGATCGATGAAGTAGGGATCGATCGATCCAAACGTGTTGGGACACAGCAAGCGACTGACTCGAATCTCGTTGCTTCCGACTCCGACTTCCTCCCGTAAAGTCGCGCTGCCTCCCCGCCCCTCGAGCTCCCAAGCCAACTCGCATGAAAACGGAGCTCCTCCCCTTCTCCTTTGTCACGTCTATGGGGTGCTCACCTATGGGGTACGCGTACCCTCCGTGTAATCCCGGCATGTGTGATCCGTGTGTAACCGCCAAAGCGTAACTAACCGACAAAGCGAATTCGTCTGATCGATCTTCTCAATACATTAGGGTAATTAACACATTGATCCAGTAGTTCACCATCTTAACAAGATACACCACCGTGCAAGTTTATAATTATTGGTAAGATTAAACCATTTTTTGTTTGCAGTATTTGTTAAACGGAAATATCTTTTTAGGGGATATTTTTTAAATTACAAACACGGTGACGTTATACAATACTGCCTATCATCATTAGACAGCTCATTAATTGCACGAGACAGAAGCTACATGGACAAAATATTTTCATTTTGCTTAATTAACGATCACTGAAAAAAATTTCATAATTCCACCAATAATTTTAAACTTAATAATTATTGGAAGTCTATGGTCCATGGCTGAGGAGTTTTTAAAAGAATCCTTCAATAGCAACAGCAACTTTAATCATAAACCAACAACTCACCCTCATTAACAAAATCCAATAATTTCCGTCGGGATTATTGTGCGAAAGAAGAAAAGCCTATTAATAGACTTAGTAAATAAAGTGTTAACTAACTCGAGGGTGCATTATGCTATCGTAATTTTCTGTCGCACCGGTTCCCTATGCCTTGAATCTTGATTTCTGATTTTGACAAGAGTCGGTAGCAATCTAATAGTACAAAGGATGATAGAGTACTCGACAGGAATGTGATTTACAGATAGAAATCATCAAGTCGCTACAGCTCACCATTAAAGACCGTTTCGTCGACCGGTGACTCCACGCATCGGAATTTTCTTAGTAACGGATAATGGATCGTAAGAAGCATTCTCCAAATGTAGGAGGCCTAGAAAGTAGCAATTGGTCGCGCGAATGCATTATCTGCCCGTAATACCAGACTGCCCGAAAAGCAATCGTAGAAAAGCGATTATGGAAATCTCGCGGGCTGCGTGGACGACGACTGATGGAAAGCGTGATTATACAATGTACAACTGTGTCGAACGAAAAGAAGCGTCTGCGGTCATCGATTTGCATATGCAGCACCCGTATAATAATGTGCGTCTACGAACACAAATTATCGTGCACCTTTTTACGATCGTCCGTGCGTCGTGGGACAATGCCTTTAATTCGACGCAATTATAGTCTGTTCTTCAACAGAAAAGATTCGAGATAGCCGCAAGATGATCGTAACACCAGTTCCACAATTCCCATATGAAAACTTCCAGTGACTCTGTACGTCAGATTTTCTTTCCATTTTCCCGTGGATGGAAAATAAGAGATTTTATTTGATTCCAGTTTCATCAAATTTCAAAAATTGAAAATTGCGTGAACATCCACAGTCTGTTAATAGATTTTATGCATTTAATGAGAAAAATGAGTAGGCGTAATTTAAAACAGCGAGAACATTAGAATAGTTTAAAAACACTGTTATATTATTTTATTAAACATTCCAGTCTGTTGGAATCCAGGTAGAACATTTTAATATTGCATAAAGATCCGCTATCTATCTATTGGGTTGGCAAGAAAGTAACTTCGGTATTTCAAGGTGAAATAGAGCCCAATTTTTTTATCCAAGCAATGAACTTTAATGAATAAGATATTTTCCCTTCTGTTCGATGATCTTTTGACAAAAAGAATAAATAAGAAAATATTTTATTGATTAAAGTTCATCGTCTGAATGAAGAAATTCGGTTTTACTTCACCTTAAAATACCGAAATTACTTTCTTGCCAACCCAATGTAATAATAGTCCTCAGGCACGTAATGCACTTAACGGTACGAGACAAGCCTAAAAGACAGTCCCATCGAACATCTAACTCAAGATAAGCTTTTCAAAAAGGCCTTTTTTACCTAACTCAAAATGCAGAATGCGTTGAGCATGTGACACTGATTCAAAATCGTACAATGGTTCTGCGGGGAGAGGGGCGAGGCGGAAAGAGGCGAGTGGGAGAGAATACGTTACAATGGTGTTATGCGTTCGCCGATCGAATCGTATCGTCGATTAGAGTCGTGAAAGAGTACGGTTAGGTGAATGATTCAGAGCCACGCACATGCGCGTATATGCGGGGACACTCATCGCTGGAGGCATTTCACGCAGATGGCTGGAGTGGCGCGTGCCCCTGGATCCTACGGTGGTGCTATGGTGATGGAAATGCATATACACGCATGTGGGCCCCGACAGGGAGCCGGAGTCACACCTGGCCCTTAAAAATAGCATTGGCGTGATTTTCTGACGTCTCTCGTGTCGAGAACGCCGACCTTTACGGAGAACTGATAACTAGACTATGAATCCCCATACATTTATTTATACATTTTTAACACTAAACCTACCACCGCCGCTCCCATGACCGATCTCTGGTTTTTTATTCTCCAATTTATTGAAATTATGATGATGCTTTTACTTATACATATTATAATAAAAATCACAGAAAATCTATATAAATTCTATGATGTCATTTTTAGAGCTTCATAGGTTTAGTGTTAAACACTTATGAACCTGTTTCATAATTTTTTGAATTTCCTGACTCGAGATCGTTCCTTGTAAGAAAATCCTATTGAATGAAACAAACGTAATGGTCAGCGTATTCCTAACTCGCAATTTGTAACTTTATGTCGCCGTAGAAAAAAATGAGAAAAATTAGAAAATAATGTACTAATAATGACAGCGCTTAAGAATGTCTGACCACTGGCCTTAAATGGCAGATTAGTGAAACGATTGGTGGTTTGTCGAATTTCGAGTGCGTTATTGTTCGTGGACACGGTTACTTAATTATTGAGAATCCGGAGACTCTAAATTCTGTAACGACCGGTGTTTGAATCGCTTTGTCTCGATTCGCCGCATATGTGCTGGAACGTCTGCAGTTGGACATCACATAAAGGGTCCTGTAGAACCCCTATTATACTTTCGAGATCCGAACGAAAATGGGGGACAGCTGGTTTAGAACCGTTATTTAAAGGTGTGCGCGCTAGTCAGTACGCGACTGTCTGGATTTAAATTCGAATTTAAATCTCGCGGAGATGCACCCAGAAATTAAGTGGATCAGAATTCAACTTGTTCCTCGTGAGCATGGACTAGGACCCAGAGTTGGGCAAGAATTTAATCAACGATTGACGAATCAATTTCTACTTCAATCGTTAATCGCAATTAACAATTAAACTCCTACTTTAGTCGTTAATTGCGGTTAACGATTACATTCTTTCCAATTGTAATCGTCAATCGGATGATTGATTAATGATTAACTGCTGAAATTTCGAAATGAAATACGGAATCAAAACTCTATGCGTACTGAAAAAAATGTAAACTGAATTTAGGATTCCTGCCACTTGGTGTGAATTCTTCTTAAATAATAATTTAAAATAATTATTAGAAAATATGTCAGACACACATCTCCTTGTTCTGCAAATTTTTCCACCGGTTCAAGCGTGTGAAAAAATTTTTAAAAATATGATCGTATTCTGCGTAAACTTGCACAATTTCAAGAAAATTGTGGTTCCGCGTAAATTTTTCCACGCTGATCTGGTTGAATCTGGAATTTGAATTTGAATTTGAATTTGAATTTGAATTTGAATTCCGATCGGCAAACAACGTGTATTGTTTGCCTCGCCCGGACAATTTCCCAGTCAGATCAGGCCTGTCCTGTGGGTGAAAGCCCCGTCCCCGTCCCCTGGTAAGTTTCGCCCCCTCCTGGAGGGGCGGATTCTTACGCGCGGATACGGGGAATGCATTTTTCCTATGTAGAAAAAACATGAAAGGTCGCGCGAAACCGGCCTATTTGGCAATCCCGAAATCAGCCGAAATGCACTCGGGACGGAACATTCTGACCCATGCGCGAAGAGCCGAAACGTGCCTCGGACCTGCCGCGGCCCGAGGCGCAAGCGTGGGGGAATAGCGTCGTGGAAAGGGAAGGTGGGAGACTAGTCTCAATCTGGCGCTACAGTAGTGGCCTTCTGCACCGACGAGATCGCGTCGGTGACCTTCTGTTTATTTCTCCAGCCACAATATATCCTAGAGGGCGTAGATAACACCGAATTAATCTTAGACCATATATACTTATAGACCGGCATAGGAATAGGCAGATTCTTTGGTATAGGATATGCATAGGATTCAATGTTCCAAGATAACGGAGTATCTGGCGCCCACAAGCCACATCACAAGATAATTCAAAATGGTCGATAGCGATATAAAAGCAAGGTATACAAGTATCATAAACATTTGGAAACATGGTAGAAACCTGTTGCACAAAGAATTGTAAGGAACGACAAAATCATGATACAAATACATATTTTCACAGGTAAGTATTTTAAATAAATACAGATTTCACATATTATCAATATCTATATTCAAATCTAACTTTTTCCAAATTATAATTGACAAAATGAGTTAGCCATATTTAAAATAATAAGAGTAAAGTAAATATGAACGAGTAATCAAATAAAATATATATTACAGATTTTCTCTCTGATTACAGTTACAGTTCCCATAAATATTTACACGACGGTTCCCCTTTCCCGATTTCTCAACAGACTATAGCACTTTGCCCACATCTGTTATCTGGTAGAGGAAGTAATCTTGGAACACGGCATGTTATTTTAAGCCGGGTTTATAAATAGTAATTGCCCTAATTACCGTATTTAACCATTTGATACCGCTTATAATCTGATTTCCTTTTTAATAATCTCCGATTCCTCTATAAAATAGATTTCGTATAATTATTTTGTTATTGTCAGTTCATAATTATTCTCACCGAAAGTGGACGGTCAACTATTAGTCAATTTCAAAAGTAATTTACAATTTATTTTTGCGAAATTATTGTATATTTCTGCTGGAACCATAGTGACCAATCACTGCTCATTGTGATAGATTAGATTTCCTGCTTTCCTGCATGTACCAATCTAGTGAAACTACAGTTCATGGAACTATGCAGCACGCGTAAATCGTTTCCTCTTCCATATATAATCTATTCTCATTCTCCCGCGTATTTTGTTATAAGTGTGATACCGGCAATTATGCTTTTTGAACATTTTATTTTTGTGCAAATAGCCCGTTAAATTATAATAATTCCATAGCTGTACATAGTCGAGTATTTTATTTTCTGCTGGCGTTACATGGATGATTAGTGTTGGTTCTTGGTGTAAATAGGAGAATAAATTATTATCTAGGTTAGAAGAATGTGCCATTGACAGATTTCGTTTTTATATTATCGGCTTCAGTAATGTTATAAAAAAGCAATTAATATTGTTCGGGTAAGTACAGAGACTATAAATAACACAATTATTTAAAAAATTTAATCCGAAAAGATCATTTATCAAAAGCTTATATATTTCATTACAGGGAAGTCAGTAGTCATCGAATTTCAGTGAAAAATTATTCGAACAATTTTGTTTTTCGAAAATATTAACTTGTATGTGTTCTAGTTACAGATAATCATTATCGATAATCATTATCGATGGTAAATAACCATTATGAATAACAAAAATTCTTTTTGGTCATAAGAAATCGTTATCGATGATGGGAATAATTTTTTATTACTAATGACTATTACGGAAATTGTTTTTGGTCAGTAATAACCGTTATCGATAACGGAAATTATTTCTACTTACGAATGACCATTATCGACGACAAAAATTGTTTTCATCAAAGTATAACCATTATCGATGTCTAAAAAAATGTAAACACTCGCGGCAGCTTTTATATTTCTTCTATTTACTTCAACGAATATGCGATTCCGAGCGTCAATACGCATTCGGTAGGTTACCCGATTACTTACTAATTTTCTCCTTATGAATAATGATATATTTTATTTTTATCTATTTATATTTTTTATTCATTTATATTTAAATAATCTTACCGTACCAAGCATACTAATCCTAATGTACCAAGAAAATCTTTCTTAGAAAACACATTCACTGACGATACTACTTGTCGGTAACCAACAAGTTTACAGTAAAGAGATATTAGGTAACCAATATAAAATGTTGGTTAACGATAATGGTTATTTTGTACTGAAAACAATTTTCGTTATCGCTACAATTCTGTCATCGATAGTGGTTATTAATGAGCAAAAGCAATTTTGTGTCATCGATAAGAGTTACTAACGACCGAAAACAAATGTAACAATACACAATGGTTATTTGTAACCCAATTCGTTTAAAGGAAAATATAATTGTTATGCCATAACTTTTTCCAATTTGGTTTTTATACCAATGCATCGAGCTTACCAAATTAGACCTGGTGAAATTGTAAAGACATAAAAATAGCAAGAACTATGACAAGAATTTATTTTATAATAATTTTATAGCGTACTAATTATTGTATTAATAATTGCATTTTGTATATATAGTATTCACAGAGGCATCTGAAATGAAAATGGTGAATGTTGATGCGGAAAATGACTGTTGTACAGATGAGATCATTCTTGCCAAGAAAAAGAAGATGAAACAAGGTGAATACATTTAATATTTCATTAAAAAAATAAATAAGAAATTGTCGTCTAAGTGTATTTTATAATTCTTGGTTAATTCATACTTGGACAAACATATTGTTTTAGCACAATTACCTTTCCAACGAAGTCCTGCAGGCTCTCCAAATATTATCCAGAGCAAAAAGAGAAAATTATCATCACCCGAGGAATGCAAGAGTCCCAAGGCAATTAAAATTTCAAAGAGCCCGAGCAAATCGGTGGATAGTAAAACATTAGATGACTCAACCAACGATGACCGAAATGCTGAGGAAGAGTGTCTAAAAGCCACAGAAGACACAGACGCAGAGAACTTGAACGATGAGTCCTATATAACAATCACGTCCTCGGATAACGAGGACAAAGAGGATCCAGCAGAGTCAGGAGAAAATGTAGAAGAAACGAGTAGAAAAAGTATTAGTTCGAGTGATGTTACGACTCCGAAGACCAGTAAGCAGAAGCAGAAGAAATTAACGCCTAAGCAACAGGAAAGGAAATTGTTGAGTGCAAAGAAAAAAGAAGAAAGGGAGAAATTGAAAATGGTAAATCATATAGTTCTGGGTACAAGTATTTTCTGCTGATTTCTTCGGATTAAGTAATATTTTTATTTATGTGTTAGGAGAAGGAGAAAAAGCTGGAAGAGGAACGGGAAAATCGGCGAAAAGAGAAGGAGCAGAAGCAGATGAAGAAGATGTTGAAGGAACTGAAAAAGCAGCAAGAACTTGAGTACGCAGACCTAGTCCTTTTAAGGGGGGATTCTCGTGTAAAACAGAAAAGTCGACTAATATTTTAACATTTTCTTTCTGGAGATCTATTAATTGTAGAAGATTATTATTGCATCGGTACGAAGATCCAAAAACTAGAAAAAAATTTGTATTCTTTTTTTTATCACTATTACATTAAGTTGCATTGAATTGTTTTTATCCTTTTTGTCAGTACAACCATAATGAACTTCATTTAAAAAATAAAAAGAAATCAAATTTTTGAACCAGTTACACGGGAATCCCTTAAGTTTCTTGTAAGTAACATCGATTTATTTTTACAGACAGAAGCAGAAGGAGAAACAAGCGAAGGAAGAGGAGCGTCGGAAAAAGGAGGAAGAAAAGCGAAAGAAAGAAGAAGAGGAACTGGAAGTGGAGCGCAAGAAGCAGAAGGCAGCCTCAAAGTTTACCAGCTTCTTTGTCGCCAAAAAGCAAGAAAAGGCCGTCGAGGAAGAGGGTACCAGCAAGGTCCAGAATTTCATGCCTTTCGAGGTCAAGGCTGATATGAAACTGGCTCCCACCTGTAGGAGATTATTGAACGAAGTAGAGAAAAAAACTCTATATGAAAAATGCATCGAATGTAGCACGTTACCGTTGTATCTTAATGATCTTAGAACAAAGAAAATCGTTCCACGAAAGTCGTCGAGAACATGGCCGTTGGAAGCTAAAGATGAAGTTATTTTAATAGGTTAGATTTTTTAAGGGATTACACATCTTTTAAGTAGATTTTTGTTAGCAGTATGTCTTGAATCGTGTATCTTTCCTCGCAGATGATGATAATGAGGGCAATTCGAATATTGTGAATCAAGACATCGTTATAGAGAAGCAGAGAACCAAACTGCTTCAATTTTCGGAGAATCGGCGTCCGCCATATTGGGGAACGTGGAGGAAGCGAAGCCAGAAGATCAATCCGAGGAGACCATTTTCGAAGGACGAGGTGAGTCAATGTGTGTCAATAAATAAGGAAATCAATGAATGAGTCGGGACAGTTTCAACATTATTTATTGTCGCTTCTTAAGACTTGTTCACGAGACTTCATGCAATAGCTTGAGCCATCTTAGCGATAGCATTACAAAATAATCTTTTTATTTGTTTCTTCCACTTTTTCGTAGAACAATTAATTTTAATTCAAATTGATTCTTACATCAATTTTTATGAAATTTTATGATCTATTATGAATCTTAGAATTGATATAAGAACTGTTTTCTGCGAGAACATTTGAGAATCACCGCACTTATATTTTCATTTTCATTCGACCATTTTCGTCTAGGGATAGAAGTTCAAAATAATCGTAAGACTGTGGATTTTTATGCACAATAAAAATTGTCTGTATCGATGCAAGAAACAGGTGTTCAATCAAAATAGATCTCATCCCTCAGTGACTAATAAATTGTGGAATAATTTATTTCATCCCCTAGTGGTTTTTATAAATTCAGGAAAAATTTCGTCCCCTCGCAATTTTAAATTAAAATTTTAAATTGGGAGAAGATTTGTTTTATCTCTTCGCGATTTTAACACATTGATCTTAAAAAATCGCTGATTAAGTGCTAAGGATTTCTCAACAAATTTGTTTACAGCAGCAACGATTACAATTAAAAAAAGAACAAGTCAGCTGAAGTAACGTAGTTCGATCATTTCTTGTTGGATTCTTATTCGAAAGTTTTTTATTGCAGCCACAAACGCAGAAAAATCCACGGTCTATGATTCATAAGAGAAATAATATCTTCGTGCGTTATGTTCTTGTGTCATTGAGTTAAGAGGCTATTAACAATTCTCGGTTAAGTACATCGCGTATAGAAGCCACAGGTTCTCGGAACGTCTCCTCTTCAACAACGCGTGCTCCAAAGGGGGTTGGCTAGCTTTTCGTTGGTAGAACGTCCATCTTCCCCCCGCGTAGTCCTCTGCCCCCGTGGAACAGTGGATAGGCGTTTTTTCTGTGCACCTTGCGGTGTTTGGCCAGGTGATCGCTGCGAGCGAATCGTTTCGAGCACATCTCACAGGGGTACGGTTTCACCCCTGAATGGGACCTTCTATGCCTGGCCAATTCGTCTGATCGACTGAAACGCCATCCACAACCGGCCCACGTGCAGGCGAATGGTTTCTCACCTGTGTGACGGCGGAGGTGGGCCTTCAGATGCGACGCCTTTGCGTAGACCTGCAATACAGAATAGAGAACAGTAACATATTTATAAAAGATATACTAACATCATAGATTGTTGTAAACTCTAGCTATGCGTGTTGGAGGTAGAAAAGATGATTGGAGGATGTTGTACTCGTATAACAAACAAAAATATTTTAGCAAAACGGGGGTAAAATTGAAATGAATAATGTGAGTAACAAGCGATGAAGATAATGATTGAATATGACGATGGTAGATCACGGTCAGCAAGATACGAGTATCGCGGATCTTTGTCTGGGCGTGATAAACGTAGCGAGAGCGCAGTTGCTAGTCGTAACTTGTTCACGAGTATGAGTCGGTCGTTACAATTCAATTATTTATAGACTCGTGGGCCATTGGGTAGGAACGGATCGAGGAGTAGGAAATTTGAAAATGGGTGAGGACAAACGGCACCGAGTGATCGTTAGCACACCTTGAAGACGTCCTAATGAGATAGAAAAACTCTATACTCGGCGCGGTTTTTATGGGGCATGATATTATGTCTTCGACGCGGCCTGATATGCATAAACGCGGCCACGAGCACGCGAATTGATTACATTATGAAATGTAAATAGAATTAGATTTAATCCGTCGGATTACAGAAATAATGTACGAGGTTTTTAACATTGATCAACACGTTGGATGATATGCATATGATAAAAATGGTCTGTATTAATTGCCAGATACAGGATCTACGCAGACATTTCATTAATTTAGATCGTATTATAACTGTATTTGTTCTTAGGCACGTTTGGGTTCGAGAAAGTGCATTAGCCCCTGATCTGACGTACCTTCACGCATCCTTGATAAGTGCAAGGGAAGCATCGGTCTTCAGCCGCGTTCGCCAGAGTGCGATTAGTATAGTCGTGAGTTGCTAGTGCTGCTGCAGCTGCTGATGAGATGAGGTTCTCCTCTAGTTGATTGTTGTTGTAATCTGTAACCATTGGAGCACACCGAAGTTGCTTGTAAATCTAAGTTGTTGCATTATATTGTAAGTTATGTTAGATGTCCTATTTACATTTGCTAGCAAATAGCAGTCATTGATTACAAATTTTATTCAGAATTGTTGCCAAGCGTATAAATTTCCTCTTTTTCTTCTAGAAAATTAATAAAGGTGAATCGATGGTCTGTCTCCTTTGAAGGCAACGTTGTCGAATGAACTGTCTTTGGTGATTCTGGTTAATGCAGCAGTGCTCGAAACTTACCTACTCCGCTCGTTTCTAAAGTATCCTCGAGTGCTCTCAAATCGATCCCAAGCACCCATAGTGGTTCTTCGCGTTGAAACGTTTGTTCAGGGTTTGGCAGAGGCAAGTGTAGGAAACCCTCGCACCCCTCGGTGCACAATGGTGTCCTCTCCGGAAGTCCCGAGTTCCAACTTTTATCTAGGCACCATTCCAATTCCGAGTCTAACTCGCTCAGCTCGCTCAGACATCCTGCACACATCAAACAACGCTACAGTATGTTTCAAACTTTTTGATTCAACTTGTCATAATTTAGATCTGAAATCTTTAAATGAACCTCCTTATAATTTAGGTTTGAAATCAGTTGAACTTCTTATGATTCCGATCTGGAATCTGTGAATTGATTTCGTTATAATTTAGGCTCTAAATCTTAATCGAACTCTTTCTGATTTAGCTCTGAAATCATTGATTTCAACTTTTTATGATTTAATCATAAAATAGAATACCTGAAGAGGCAGAGGTCTGGTTGGCCCACTCGTTCCACAATAGCTTCGTCGGACAGTTGAGCTCCGTGTAACAGTCGGAGGGGTTGACAGCGTTGTTGACCCGGCTGTCAATAGCCTCAGAGTCGTCACTGTGTGGCGTTGTTCTGCAGGATGACACCTCAAAGTCGCATTCCAAAGTGCCAGCGTCCGTAGAGAACAATTGTTGCTCGACGCCTGTGTCTATGCTCAGGCCCAGAGCGGAGAACAACAGCTCGTCTGTCATCTACAAGCAAACAATTTGACAACAATAAGATTGAATCGTGAGCCTGATTAATAGACTGCAGATTTGATGTGTTTAAACTAGAGAATACAGAATTTAAAAATGCTGTTGTATTGTTCTCATCAGATTATGATGATTAAGGAAAGAAATAAATGTCTATGTAGCTTCTGTTTTGTATAAAAATCCGCAGTCTACTGAATAATGAGCTCGAACAATGATCCTTTCGCCACTTCACTGACAAAGCGTTTGATCAATGCTCAATTTTTCCACTTAAGAGAATTTTCTTCGGAGTTTCTTCCGGAGACTGTGTCTTTTCGTCAGAGAAGCATCTTTTAAACTAAAGAAAGACGGCTTAACACAAAAGTGCGTTTGATTAAAATGTTATCTTTCATACAAAGGAGGAACTTCGAGAAGTTAATGTAAGTCACGGCGAAGATTTCTGAATTTTGTTGTGAATTAATCGGTGGCCGGTTCGTGATTAAAATTTAATTCTATTTCGAGTTATCTGCGAAAGAAAGACGGTGAAATTTTTGCGCTCTTCGTTGCGCTTGTTCGCACTGTGACGTGAAATGTTTTCGCGAGGTAATGGAAGTAAACTGGTTAACTGACTAAGAAGTCGGTTAAGGTAGCCAGATAATTGATACAATAGACCCAGGTGATAGCGGATTATTAATTAACACTTCGTAAAAAGAACAAATCCGAACGATCCATTTAAATTGTCAGCGTGTCGCAAGCAGCTTCAGCAACATCGGACGAGACACTGATATTTGATATCAGTATAGAAGCGCCGGCATGATATTATTGGACGCAGATTCCACCCGGAAGCCTCAGATCATACCAATTCTGATTGTGCTTCGAGGTTTCAATGGAAAAATTGTGCTAATTTAGAAAAGTTCTTCTATTCTTAAATAATCAAATCAAAGAAGTTACAAGACTGTTTCTATACGTCTAATTTTACTCATTAGCAAAATCGTCGATCAGTATAAACTCACGTCGAACATCGCAACGTCTTCGATCATCCACGACGACTTCCGGTAAATTCTGGCAGAGACGTCGATTCGTTCTTGCAGATATTTACTAATTTTTCACTTGCAATTATTCCACCATTAGTCACTGTCCTACCACTATCACTTCTGATTGCCACTGTTACAAGTTTCTCGCTGTTATTATACGATATTAAACAATCTCTGCTTTTCCTTCGGTCATCAACTAAAACACTAAACAGTCTTCTCAAAAACGAGGACCAAGAATATGAATTATATCCAATTTATAAACATGATGTTGCCACTGATCCAAGGCTGTTGCTGTAATACAATAGTAAACAATTTCTGCTTCTCTTTCAGTCGTTAATTGGAATGCTAAAAATTCTTGCTGAATTCTCCGTCGAAAGATGAAGAAAAAGTTATACAGAAGCGATCTTCTCAATCTTCTCAATTTATGAAAATGATGTTTGGTCACCGAGTAAAATTAGGCTTCCACTGTCAGTCTACAAGTTGTTAGTTCAATTTCCCGGAAGTGGCGAATGGAAATGACCATTCTATCAACTAACTATCATGTTTCGAAATGCTACAACCTCTTCAGACCCTGAAGACGATCGATTCTTGTAGAACACCACTGCGATACAAACTTGGCTTGTACTACTAGATGTTCCTCTCCGATTTCCTCCTCCTTTATCCTTCACGATGGTCGCAGTATAGTCTGATAGATTTGTACTATTGTCTATTGCTTGTTTCCTCTGTTTCTTCTCCGTCTCCTCTCCAGTTTGTTTTCTCTGCATTCACTTTTCCTCTGTTCTGATGATCTACGATATTCTCCTATTTTGAGAGCCAACAACTCGATCCACTAGATTTCTTGTATTACTGATTGGTTACCTCAGCAATCTTCACTCTGCACAAATGTTTATTTTGAAACTGTAAATCTATGCAATAGTGCCAGAAGTGTGGACACACAAAGCAGTTTTGCAATAATTTTACAAATACAAGAAAATTCTAAAGAAAACGTAGTGCAGCAACAAGCTCTGTCTCTTGCAGAGTTCTGATCTCGTAAAAAGATCATCAAGCTATCAACTCACACTTATGATAGACTTCAGCGAATAGTCTTCAACAAATAGTCTTCAACAAATAGTCTGCAACAATAGACTTGAATGTCGATCACTCACTGTCCCCTGCCAACCCAGCTAAAGGCTTTCGAACACTCGGAGGAGCGTCTGCGCTCAACCCTGTTGCGGGACCGGGTAGTTTCGTGTTCGAGGGACTGTCGGAGACTGTTCTGGGCCAGAAGACGCGTTACGATCCGTGGTGACAAGCAACGACACACGGTTCGGGAGATAATCGAGGCTGTGCCATCCGGCGCCGTCACCGTTGTTCGTCCCATGGGACCGCCGATCCCAGAACACCGTCAGACCCGCCAGCGAATCGGCTTCCTGGCTGATTGCTGTGACGGTTTCGCTCGCTTATTTACGATACCAGCCACCCCCGATAATCGTTCTCTCTCGCGAGATTTCTGCGAGACAGTGACGCGACTGAATTCGCGAACCGAAACGGTCCTCTCGTTCGTTGCCATAACGCAATTACCGGCAGCACGTGGCCACTCGGGCGCTTATCGTGCTCTTACTGCGGCCTTTTTTACCGGAGCTGTTGCAAACTCTTGCAACCGATTCGGACGATCTTGCTTTCTCGCGAGCAGATTTTTGTCTCATTTCTGGATCTTGTCAGTTACCTAAATTTTTCCAATTGGAAAATATAGTACAGTAATGCCCCCCAAATTCGCACTGTTTTATTTGTAGATCTTGTCATTTACCTAAATTTTTGAAATTGGAGATTATAGTATAATAATGGCCCGATATTGTAGACTGCAGCTTCTTCTGCAAAATAAAAATAGTCTGCGTTCATTACAATATACAGGAGCTACGTTCATCGGTTTTCTGAATTATTTTAGTAAGTCGAAAGTAATACAATAGTGTTTTCAAATTCTTGGAATATTTTCACCTGTGATTGTTGTTGTATATGATGCATCGAAGTATTTTGCACAGAGTGCAGATTCCTCGAGAATGTATCAATGAAACGTCCGCAGAATGCAATGGCTTTGACCTACAGCGACAAGAAGGAGCAGATAGTGCTTGAAGTCAGTGCCACTGACAGCCGAAACTGTCATAGTACGTTTATCCGTGTCGAGGGAAGCTGACCTTAGATACCGTGATGCTTCGCGTTCGATTCAACGGTCGAGAAAACGCGAGAATCGCGACGACCTCATTCTTCGATCGTGAATCGACTAGGAAATCAGTTCGAATGATTTGTTCATCTGTGGGGATGTGTGTGTAAATGCAATAAATCCAAATTTTTCGAAACAATTACGGTCATGCGTCGATACATGTGAAATCAATCGACGTGTCGTTTGTAGACTGCAGGTTTTATGCATTTATGAAGAAAACGAGTAGATCAAATGCAAAACAGTGTTAGATTGAATACGTACTGATTTGTACTGTAAAACGAGTTGAAAAGAATTTAGATATCGGTTCGGATAATCGAGGTTCTACTAAATCGTGTATTAAACGAGCAAATACGGTTCAAATTTTATCATGCTCGAAAGAACGTAAGTTCCATGAACAAATAATTAAAAATAAATTTTCCACTTCTCTCGTATTTGTAGAGACAGATATGTCTCATGGTATTTATTATAAAATTATGATAAATAACACAATGTGGTGAAGTTTTAAACAATCATTTCACTATTTTTTTAATAAATTTAATTTTGATAGTTTCTGCATGATCTTGGAGAGAGTGAGAAGAATGAACTTTTTAATGCAAACGAAGATAGACCTCTCGCAGTCAATCAGACAGATAAAAGAAAACGATAGATCGATGTCGACGTGCAGTGGTCTGTTTTCCATAATCCATAATCTGTTCTTCATATCCATTAGAGCCGTTTAACATGAGCCGGATTTGAGCTGATTATAGTCTTAATGACATGCGAGCAGAGCATTCGTAGTGAAACTTCATCCCCTCTTCTTGATTCGTTTATAGCTTCTTTATTAATCGAACAATTCTTATTCATTTTATAATAATTAATCCTTTATAGCTGTTAACGAAAAGAAATTGCTTGTGCTACGTTCAATTTTTTCATTTTAGGAGGTTGCAACCCTTGAAAGTGTAATTTTACATAAATACTCTCCATCTATTTGCATGTAAAAATTCTGCGAAACATTTAAATACATATTCAGCAATTTTCCTAAATTTTTCAATTGGAAGTCCTATATTTAAAAAATAATAAAAATACCATAAAATTCGGAAGAATTTTTCCTTTCTTCCAAAAGCTCGAACAAATTATTGACAATCATTTTACAATATATTCAGAAATTTTTCTCGATTTTTGAATGCCATATTTAAAAAATAAAAATACCATGAAATTCGGAAGAGTTCCACATTCTTAAAATTATTTCTCGATCATTTAGCTATAGTCATCGTCACCGGTTGCTGGACCTCTTCCCGTTCTCGTAGAAGATTGATTAAAGGTCCGCTCCACGGACAACGAGATTGTTAAAGTTGTTTAATTAATGGCAGAGTCGGTATCGCTGCTCGCAAATTGAATCGCGAGCTCTCTTTATCGGCGCGAGTAAGTGACGCAACGATCCCGCGATTCATAAATCTCCGGGAAGGGTAGATAGAGCAATCATCGTCGAGAAAAAATGAATTTTTTCGATTTCGATTAAACGGTCCGGGGAATGGTTTCAACCGGCGAGAGCTGTCTTCAATCGCGTCATTATTAGATAAACGTCCTATCGCTGAATTTCGAGGAAAACGATTCGCGATGCTCGGTTTGACGTTCGCCGAGCCAAAAATTTATCGTTGACGCACGTGATTTAGATAGTTGTAACTATACGAGACAAAATGTACATGTTAACAGTGTTCTAAAATTCTTCTAATGTTTTTACTCCTTTACTGTTCATGCATAAATGCATAAAATCCGCAGTCTACTTCTAAATCGTTTTTAAAAATAGGCCTGTTCACCAAATCTTGCAGTTAGGGATAAGTATGAGAGACATCAGTTTTGAAGTAGTATCCAGAAGTGGCCGCGGATTCGACCGAGCAGCAAACCTAACTGAAAGAGTGATCCCCACAGTTTTTTCCTCGGAGGTGTGTTAAGCGTTTGTTAATCGCGGCGAGCCGGTGGCAGGAGCGTATAGAGCGGCCATAAAACGCGTAACCGATTCGGGAATAAATCAATGGTGGCGCATGGGGAGATCCCGTGGATCTCTCAACTAACGGTGTGCACGAGGAGGAGCACCGAGCATAATCTTAATGGGGCATAAAACAGCCATTACAGATGGCCCGGCGGGTGACAACACGTTGTAAATAATGTATATGCCGGGTTCTTCGCCAGGCACCACCAACGTTTTCGACGTGTGGTTTACGCGTCGCGTTACAAAACCGATAACGCGTTTCCCCCGACGACGGTCCCCGGTGCATCTTTCCAGACGCACGCGTTTCCACGCACCCCGGTGCACATCGCGGTGGGATCGTTAGATCGTCCCTCGCGATTAATGGGAAATCTTACAGTGCGTCGACGATGGACAAGAATCAAAACTTTCACGTTGCTATTTAAAACCTTTATAGAATTGATTTCCGGATTAGGTATTTATACGTAGACGTATTCAATAACATATTTTCCAATGAATAAATATCTTAGTTTTATCTTTGAGAATTTGGGAACATCGATGTTCACTATTTTCACCTTATTCAGCTTATTAAAGGAAGAATAAACATGTTATTTGGCTTCTGCTCTTCGCAAAAGGTGCAGACAATTTTTATCGTGCATAAAGATGCGTTGTTATCATCGATTTATTAACATTGTTAGGGGAAGGAACGAGTGTTACTTGGCCCCAGTGCCCCATAATCGGTGCAAACAATTTTTATTTTCCATAGAAACCCGCAGTCTCATTACCTTCACCTACCTCTTCGTCGCTGCCAAAAGCTGCTCAACTGGTCCCTAGCCAGTGCTCCGGCCCTTTCCCTCCGTAACGGCGCGTCCGGTTTTCCGCGTGGCGTCTCGACGCGGACGCGCCAATAATAAATTAATGTCTCGGTCGCGTCTCGTAATTGATGCCCGCGCGGGGATGAAATCGACGTTGATTTATCGAACAAAAGAATCGGCCGGCGTCCGCCACAAAAGAGAAAACCCCGACGATTTATCGACTTTCCTCCGACAAGGCTCTCTCCTTAGCGGACCCTAATTTCTTACGCGAGTCGAAATCTCGCGACCCTCCTTCTCGGTTCAAAATCACGGTCCCTCGTTCCGTTTATCGTTTTGCAATTTCGAGTCTAGCCGCGATATCGCTTTAAATAGATTGGTTAAAATAGCTACAAACACAAGCTACCAAGTTGCACTTATCGAACGGGCGACCTCCGTGCCTCGATTTTTCGATTTCCGAAGCGAGAACACGATAATCCTGTAGTTAGGCCACTAGGTGGGGATCTGGAAGACTCCTTCTGTCCACCAGAGAGCTTTCGGGATTTTTGTTTCAGCTTTGATCTGGTTAATTGATCCCAAACTTCTTGGCTTCAACCTCGAGGGCACAGAGATCCATTCGATTTTGAAGAGTACGAATTTTACTTGAATTTACTGTGTACAAAGCCTGGCAATATTATTTTTGTGTTGATTTGCACAGCTCATTCTACCTCGATGTTTTAATTTCCACCCCTTAAGACACAGTTCAAGCGACGATTCATCTAGCTCTCGGAAATTCATCAAATGATCACAGCCTGGAACACTGTAGAAGCTCAAGTTTGATACACTTCACGTTCGAATTTCATTTGACCGCGCTTTTGGTTTTTCGAGCGGGTCCCTAGCTGCGACGGAAGAAGCGATTTTCGCGTTTTTCGAATCCGGATCGGCTCGCGGAGAGAGCATCTACATTTTGCTCGTATTGCTCCGTGACTAACAGAAGAGACCACGATTATCACCCGTCAAGGAAGTCGCGTTTGATACCGACGTCCTGCTTAATCATGCCAGACTCCAGTGAAATCCAGTGGCCGTGATCGTAACTAAAATAAACTGTGTGGAAAACGGATGATAACGCGGCCGAACGGACCGTCCTCCCCACACGAATCGCCGATCTCGCTACAGTACCGCTCAAAAGTACCCTAACTGACCCATCAAACTCCCAGACATTCATCTTTCCGAATTCTAACACGAGCTTTGGACCTCTGTCTTTATTTATGATTTTCTTTTTAAATAGATCTTCAGGAGCAAATTAATTTTTCGAGGAAAGGAAACTTTTGAGTTTGGCGCATTTTTCTGCTTTTGCAGAGATTGCTATGCGGATCTAGTTTATAGAAAACTGTTTTGTGGACTTTCATGAACAAGATGACATAATTTAGCACTGTCTTTTAATTTAATACATTTAACAGTAATTTAACACTGAACAGTAAAAACGTCAGAAGGACAAAGATAGCGCAAAATATATTTATCATGTTGTGATTAGAAATGAAACTGGAATAAAAGATTTTAAAAGATTTTCAAACATGAGCTAAGGGTGGTAACTCAATATTTATTTATTATTTTTGCAGAAATGGTTCAACTACGAGGTAGATTCGGACGACGAATGGGAAGAAGAAGAGCCAGGTGAGTCTCTGCGTGGTTCTGATGACGAAAAAGATGAAGAAAATCCGGACGACAATGAATATGATGTGGACAACGAGTTTATGGTTCCTCATGGGTGAGTCTTGCCTATCCTAATATTATTACGTTGTTCACCTTAAATATTCAACTTGCTATCGATGATAAACATACCAGAGAAAAATATAAAATTAGGTTGTGGTTAAACACCTTGTATTATAATCGCAGTTGTCCATAAAAATTTGCTATTGGCATGTAATCAATGTTGTTCTTTTCTGTAATAATATAGATACTTGTCCGATGAGGAGGTTCGGGCTGACGAAGAAGATAAGGAGGACATGGTAAGTGCATAAAACATTTCTTTGGAAGATAATCTGCGTACACTGCCGTCCAAAAGTATTGGAACACTTTATTCTTTCAATATGCGTTACAAACACAATTGCACATCGAACGCGTTTTTACTTCTATTAAAAAATTCATCTTAATTTGCTAATGTTCATTGTCAACATTCGATTGATTTTTGTCTATGATCAGACGCCAGAAACGCAGAAGTTCAAGCTGAAAGTGCTGGGCGAACAATTCGAATCGGAGAGGAATACAAAGACGTCGAAGCTGAAGCCGAAAATTATTGGTTGCATTTGGAGAGGGAAGGAGAACATATTCGTCGAAAACGGTGAGTGTTCATATATAACTTTGTGCTCATCACCATATCTCCACGCATCTACCACAAAACAAGTAGAGTGCTTAATTGTGCACATAATTATGAAAGTGGTCTAAATGAAAATTTAAAAGAAACGAGTTTATCAGTTATTTCTGAATGTTTATCTTAATGTAATTCTTACGATATTGTCAAAAATGAACTGTTAGATAGTGCTTGTTATTTCAAGATTAAATGGAATTCATTTAATTTCATAATTATGGACATAATTAGTGCTCTGAGATGGAAGCCTCTATCAAAACTAGAAGATCCTAAATAACTACACTAACAAAGCAACAATATCCTGTCTCTATCCTCTCACCGAATCTCTACTCTCCCGCGACGTTACGGAGACAAACTCACCCCAAGCCAGATATAACCAAGAAGCTTCTGATTCTAGTGCCTCAAAGGACGAGAGACTTCCTCACAGCTCGCGAGGTCTGGGTGCGTCAGAACCCTGTTTCCTTGTCGAGGTCAGTGGAAACCGACACGGGCACCGAATCCGGCACATCCACGCATCATTCAGCCTCAAAATCTTCGAAGAAATCGCTTATCCTGTCGAAAGCGATGCCTGAGCTGATTCGCTTGGTGCATGGCAACACCCATGGTAGAAAGTTCCTGGCGAGGGAGTTCCTCGCGTTCTTGAACAAGAAGAACGAGCCCTCCGAGAACGTGATAAAGAAGGGTAGTCTGATGATCAAGATCCATGAGATTGCCAAGTATATGATGTGCCCCGACGAGGGTCCCATGCACCAGAAACCTTGCTGGTATGTTTCCGAAGACATTCGGAAACAGCACCTTGAAGAGGACCTGGAGTTACCCAACCGGTGGTCCTACACTGTCGCCGTCACGGCGAGACGTAGTCGTTCGGAAACCAAGAAGGAGGAATATGAAAAGGACAAGGAGAAGAGCAACGTGCCATTGATTACACAGTTCACCAAAAAGATCACGCAAGAAGAAATGAAGAAACAGCTGTCGCCTGTCTCAGCCTCTCAAAACAATCCTGCCAAGAAGAGGGCGACCTTGATCTCTGTTGCTAGAGGAGAGCAGTTTCCTAAAACTGCTAAAGAGAGTCCTCTGAAGAGTTTTATCCGCAGCGAGAAAGGAGAGGGTGTGGCAGATAAAGATAAAGCTAAGGCTGCTCCGCTGGCGAAAAAACGAGGGAAGGAGAGAAAGTCAACCCCGAAAAAAGTTGCAGCCAGCTCGATGGAGATCGTGATCGATTGAGAGGACAGAGGATCGAATTGTAAAAAATTTCGTACTTGGGAAAAAAAAACATGGAAACACGATTTGTGATAAACAAGTAGTACTAAGACGAATTCAAATTCTTCGTGGTCGTTTATTTAAATACAGATAGAAATGTGTACAAAGTCCTGTTTGTGACCTATATACAATACTATTGTTATGTTACTGTTACTGTCGTGAAGGTGTGGTTGTTTCGATATTTCTTGTTAGATATGTCGATATGTCTTCCCCCAATGATCCATGCCGTTTTTCTGTAAGTTTATGTGGACCGAAAATGTTTGAGGTGATGGAGAGTTGAGAAAATTTGTACTGTCGCGTAGGATACTATTTTTATTCCTACGCTTACTCTATTTTTGTAACTCGTACTATAGGACCCGATCCACACCTGATATTTATTAGAGTTAACAGTAGTCACGCTGTATATTTTACCATATCGTCGAGCGTTTTAATTACTGTGTGACAGTTCATTAAACGTGGACCGCTGACAATAAGGTTGCTTGATTCTGTACTCAGCTAATTGTTTCGAGCAACGACGTCTGAATCTGCGTTTAGAATAAGTCGACGAACCTCTACAGTATTTTAGATTGAAAGCGTTAAACGCTTCATCGGATGTTTTCGAAATCTGGTTATTTTGCGAGCTTTTAGTGTCGAGTTGTTCTAAATGGCAGATCGATGACATTCCAATTGAAGTTGAAGAGAGTGTTGGTGCTCGAAAGTTGTTGACCGAGAAGTAGTCGTTTGAGAATCGTAAATACTCTGCTTTCTTTCGTTCGAAATAAATTAGTAAATACGTTTAGCAGCGCTGTTCCAAAATCTATTGGGTTTGCTGTTGAGAGCAAAAGCTTTACGAGTGTCAATTAGACGTCCGTGTAATTAGAAGTCGAAAGGTCGACTTAGGCCTGTCCGGTGGCGAAAAAGAATCTCTCGCGGGGAAACGAGAGGAGTGAGTTTAAGTGCCTAAGGCGTTGTCAACTGAAAACAATTACATTTTTATAACGCAAATTAGTGAATAAATCTCAGAATATCTATACAGTCTCTGTGTCCTCTCCTATTCCACTGGTTTTCATTAGTTGGTAGCAGCTGAGCTTGTTAAAATATTGTTGAAATCCTTCATAAGAGAACCCTGTATAACCCTAGTTTGCAATTGAAGTGAACTGTTTAATTAAAATGACTCAAGTCTACTATGTTTATTTTTGCTGTATGTAACATTTAGTGAAACGTGGATTTTTTTACAATTTTTTAGACGCATTTTCATAACCCTCGGAAGAAGTATGTTGGTAACGATTATACTAATTTTTAAAGATATGTTGTTCAGGTTAATTGTAGTTAATTAAACAATTTTCGGTTAAATTAGTTAGCAGAAGCTGAGTAGATAGACGATACCTTTGAAATGCTGGGTCACAATGGACCCGCGCTCCACCGTGCAAGGGTTAATTAATGACGATCACCGATGACTGGTTCTAGTAAATTCATTCTGGGTAATTAATTGAAACTGACATTCAGTAACGTAATTAATTAACAGTGAGAGTATCTGTATACAGTCCTTCACTTTTGTAAAACCTTCTAAGTTTTTTACGATATACACTATTTCATTAATTCTTTTCTCTTTGTGCAAATGTCTATTCAACAGTTGTCTCGTCCACAAATGGAGCACATTGCAAACATTCTGATGTGACAAAATTCACGCAACTTATTCATTTTCAATTCCTCTTGTCGAATTCTTTCCCACAGATTCATACGCGATTTCCCAGGGGTTCGCTCGCAATTAGTTTTTTTCAGTTCCATCCCAGTTCAAAGACAACTCGAGTATTTTTATTTATACCCCCGTGGATTTTTCCGACTTCCCGTCGACCGTAGAAGGAATAGTCTGTGTGTTTCGATAATGTGAATTATCCGGAGGATTCCGCCGGCCAAAAAGTTTCGTCGGCGCCGTAACATTCGAGCTTTGGCTAATGCATGGCGGAACACGGAATTGCATTCCGACGAGCCGTACAACGGAGTTCAACAAAATGGCTATAGAGAAACTTCTGTTCAGCACCCGATTATTTATCAGTGGTCAGTCGGAAGCGCGTCTTACTCGAACGCTGCGCTACGACTACCTTGGTCCGCCATATTATTTTTCATCTCGTGAAAATGAGTATGAGTCTTTTTACATTATTTTCCTATGTACAATCCACTCCTGGAGTTTGGTCCGTTCCTCCCGACTCACCCTGTAGAAGCGGGTAATATATGTTTAACGTTACTGTGGATAATAGGACATTTCATATTCAACAGCTTAATAGATCAGATTCTGACAGAAGCAAATCGGAACGAGTGGGAAAACGCCGATGTCGCTATTCGTCAACGAATAGACAGATTACGGCAAAGAAGATGAAGACGACGAGGGATGAGAAGAAGAAGAAGAAGAAGAAGAAGGTGAGGTGAAAAAGGAAGGAACGGACCGAAATCCGCTGACGAATCCCGCGGCACCGAGTGGTCGACTGTTTCCAGAGCTTCGAATCTCCGGGAACGGAGGGCAGAAAAGAAAAAGAAGGCGAAACGCGTCCAGTAGGAAGTTTTACAGTCGGTAGTTCAGAGCCCGTAGCTTCGGGCTGGACGGCATATGGCCGGAATAAGGAAAGGCTCGCTGCCAGATTACGGCAATTATCGAATCACGTTACGGGATCTGGCGCCACGCGGCTCCGAAACGCAGAAATTAAGTTTCAACCCCCGAGGTGGTTGCTCGACCTCGCTCGGAACAAACTGGTCCCGCGAATCTCCACCTTTTGCTGAAAAATAGCGACCTATTCGCACGATTTAACACCGGGGTTGCCGCTCAGGTCAATACCACTTGTCTCTGAGTCTTTATTTCACGATTGATAATGTTGTTGAAACGTGAATATTTCTGGCCCGCGAACTTCTTTATTGAGTTATATTAAAAATTGTACGCAATCTAGATACGTCATAAAATTAAAATATTTTCGTATAAAATATTTTAGTAACGAAAATGTTTTCATAAAAATTCGTGTTTCACAAACGTCTTTATCGAATGATATTAATTGCAGTTGCCGATTTTTGTCGTGAACGGTTTTGAACCGTATCGATTGAGAAAACAATTGTAATAAAGACTACGAATAAATGATGATTAATCAGTTTTACACATCTACAAAACGGCAAGTTTCCAGGCAAACGTCAGCTGACCGATGCTCGAACCCATCCTAGCACCTCCGATCAAACGTCCCAGCGATATCCGCGAAACAATTTTCCACGGGTGCTTCGTTCACATGGTCGAGCACTTTGTCTCGGGAGCGAACCTACCTGGAATTGCCCTAGAGAGGAACAATAAGACACGGATTCCATTAGATCGTCATGCAACGGGCAAGAGGCAGAGCCAGAGAAAGAGAGGAAACGCGAGAAACTCTCGCGTTTGTCCGGGTGCTCCCGGACCGCGATCTCGATGGCTCGAGCAAGCCGTCGGAGTGGTTGAGGATAGAAACAGAAGGGCGAAGAGAGCTACACGAGAGAAAAGAGAGAGAAAGAGGGACGGAGAATGAAACAGAGAGACGGTGGAGTGAAACAGCGAAGAGGAGAGTACCAGCAGCAGCGGCAGCAGCAGGAATAAAGTGGAGTAGACCGGAATAGAGTACAAGGTGTATGCCTAGAAGGTATAGAGAGAAAATGGTAGCCAATGGCGTTGGCTCGGCGTCGTTGCTACAGTATTGAACGTCTCCTACGTGGGCTCCAGGTCTCTCTCCGGCTCTCTCGATGGTCCCTCTCTCTCTTCTCGACCACCCCCTCCCAGTCTCTCGACCTCCGTTTCCTCCTGGTCCTCTCTGGTCCTCCCTCCTGCGCCTCGAAACGGTCTCAGAGTAGATCGGTGTCCGTTTCTCTCTTTCTCTTCGAGGGACGATCCTCTTCGTCCCTCCGCCACCGCCACCGTTCCTGTCCTTCCCTCGGCTTCTCGTGACCCGACGACGTCCTCCCTCCATCAGGGTGGAGATCCTCCCTCCTCATCCTCCTCCTCTTCATCCTCCTCCTCTTCAGCCTCCCAGAGCCCCTCGCCGTCCTTCCGTCCCCGTCGATGCTTCTCGTCTCGGATCCGACAGGGAGGTAAAGGAGGGCCGAGCCAACTCTCGGTAACCTCTCGCGAGGAGCCAGGATCCGTGAGTCCGCCGCCGAGATCCGGGGAGGATGCCTCTCTTTATCTCTTTCTAGCTTCTCTTTCTTTCTTTCTGTCCTCTCATTAATATCAGGAGACACGACCTCGCCGGTCCCCAGCCGGTCCCCAGACCCGAGGTCCTCATTGGCTGCGAGCTGACGCGCTTTGATCATATCTGCACACATATGCACTCACAGTTTTCACTAGACTGCGGATGTTTGAAAATTCTACACTCGTAAATTCTTTTCTTTCATTAACCCATTTGTGTCTGTGCGCACTATTGCGAGAGACGGGTATTCATCATTTAGGGGATGACCCTTCGTAAAGGATCACTCGTAAATGACCCTGATAAGCAGTCTCTGCTGATCCTCAGTCGACAATGATATTGTTTCGAATTTGAACTATTCTCCCAACAGTTCTCCCACAATGATTCAAACTACAATCCGTAGATTTTGTTAGTCCTGAACGAGTCTGACTCAGCAGGGGGTGCCCACATCCAGATTTTGTCCACAGTACGTTTTGGGCAGATTTCACATTCCGGAAAAGAGAATTTTGATGATCCGGCGATGGCGAGGGTGGGTTACGGAGGTGGACACGGTGTCGTTCGGTAAAGAGGGCGGCATCCTCGGTGCAAGGTATGAGAAGCGTGGTCTGCAGCTGCTGGATCTTATGCTAATCCCACCTCCGCAGGCTAACCCTGGCGTGCGCATCGTATGAAAAAGTTGCTCGTTACACGCTCGCCCATAAATCTCCTTCCTAAAGCTTAATCTGTTCGCCGGCCCCTCTTGGCCAAGCCACGGAAAACTCGGCACGGGGCGGCAGGTGTGTGTACACGCGCCCCCGTATACCATGGATTTCCGGAATTTTTTATCCTTCGGCGAAATTTCAATGAGAGCCCGCTGTACTGCGCGGAAAACGCCGACTTCGGGATCCTGTCAGCCCTTCAGCATACGACAGAGATACTAGAAAATGCTGCACAGTGGTCAATTTCGTCGGAGACATTGATCATAGTTAGACACCTCAGTAGCTTTTTCTGATTCGTAGAACACGATTTTTTGCATCGTTGCTTTACTAGAATAGAAAACTGCCCCTAATTCAAAGGGATGAAACTTTGCTGGACTTAAAGCAAAGTCACGTGAAACAGACCCGTCACAAGTATCCGAGAAAAGGAAGTATGCTACCACAATAATGAATAATTGTAGTATGAAACCACAATGTTTCCGAACGCTGCGAACTCGTCTAGCTCTTTCCGAACAGATTCGGAGGAAGATTCGTAATCTGCATACGTTTCACGGGAATCTATATTTAACTTCCCGAAGGCGTAACATCTGTCCAAAATCGTGCATTCTGCGCTCCTCGATCCCTATAACTTGTAATAGGCGAGCCGGCGGAAGAGACTGGAATCCTCATCGTTTAAAAAGTAGCCGTTCTTACGTGAAACATTATCTAGAGCCACACGGTAATCAAATTTGATCTCTTTGCTTCGAAATTGGACGCAACAAAAATTCGCAGACTCGTCCCCCGGAACGGTCAGTTTCCAACCTCGGCGTAGTTCCCTTCGATCTCGTATTCAAGGAACGCAAGGAACCTCCATAAGCGCGTGTTACGCCTTGCTCGGTAGCTCTCGGATCCTTATGATTACGCGTGGAACCGCGGGGGAAAGTTCTCTGAGGCGGGACAAGGATCGTCTCGATCCTTGCAATCAGGGAAGAGCTGGGTTAGCGTCTTTCGTGCCGACTGCTATAGGTAGAGAGTAGAGATACCAGCATCAACCGAGCATCTAACCGTGGATCGTGATCGCGGTCCGTATCGGGCCTGCGACCAGGCTTACGCAACGGCGTGCATTTATCCGTACGCCTCGCTAGGAGGCGAGGACTATCGGCCGCTATAGCGGTGCCTAGAGCAGAACGTAGAACGTAGAACGTGCCAGAGAAGAGAGCCTTTCGGCCTTAGCATAATTGCCCGTAAAGGCCCCCGTAATACGTCTATTACGCCGATGCCTCTGTACACGGCTACTGACACAGGGCATCAATCCTCGCTCCACGAGTATTCAATTAACTATCCCTCTCCGCTCCTGGCCGAGGCCAGCCTGCCCTCCGATACGTTCTCCCTCTCTTTCACTCTTTCCCTCCTTACCGTCGCCTTTCTCTCCACTATCTCCGACACTCTGATCCAGGACTTTTTACCCTGCCGTCCTACCCTTGACCACATCCCACATCCCCAGCAACATCGAACTGTCAGAGTTAGGGGTGCCTGCGTTTTGAACTCTCACGAAATCAATTTTCCTTCGGCGTCTTCTTCGGTTGGGCAAACTGATTTTTTACAAATTCGTTGCACGTGCTATTTTATTTCGTTATAGGGACCTAGATCATGTGCGCATAGAGCATGACTAATGAGTACGGTGATCATACGCTCTTTATTTAAGAGCGCAGTCCTTTATTTCAGATCTATTTTTCTTCTCAACTGGCCATTTTGTCCATCTGTTGTCCTCCACGTCTGTGCGTAGAAATACAATTGAACGTCGATACACTGCATACAAAGTTATACAATTTTATTTCGTTAATCGAGTAAATATTTGTTAATATAGCTTCCACAAAAAAGAGTAATTGGAAATGGATGAATTTCGTAACATTTTCAGTGGAACTACCCGGACGGAGTCTGCTCTACAAATTGCGACACAGTGTCGAAGAACATGTCCCGTATCGAATGACAACAGGTAGAAGTATCAAGATCGGTGGTTCTGCAGCGTTCGGATAAAAGAGGTTCCGCTCTATCGCGGATTAATCGAGTAATTACGCTCCGAATCGTGTCGTGTCTGGTATCGTTTCAATCGGAAAATCGTCACGGATCTGTTGATAAAGGTCTCATAACAAAATAATGAGAAACAGGAGAATCCCGTAATTCTTTAAGAGGAACCACTTAGAAGTAGACTTCGTGTGCTCTACGAATCGCAACACGGTATTGCGGAGTACGTCCTATACGGAACGACAAGTGATGGAGGCATCACGATCGATGGATCGGAGGCCTGCCATTGGATCGGGAGGACTCGTTAGACGTCTCCGGGAGGGGAACACCCAGAAACTCGATCGTTTCTCGGGCGCCGCGGATCGGTTACGCATAATAGGAGGCGCGCCCCCGAAGGTTCGTGTTCCCGAGGCTCGAGCCAGTCCCCGAGCACGGGCACCCGAGAAGAAAATAAGGCCCCCGAGAGGAAGAAAAAAGGCCCCGCGGAGAGATGGCGAGAGGCGTATAGCGTGAGAACTTGGCAGCGGTGCCGGCATGGCAGCAGCGCGCCGGGCCCCGAGAACTTCGGGCTCGCGTGAAATCCCAAATGTAGATATATCGGCGGAGTAAGAAGACGCGCGCGCCGGCGTCCTAGATCCCAGGAAAAACGCACGGAATCCGAGCGATCATCCTTGGATCTGCACGCTACCCGCAGATCCTTCTGCTACTCCCGATGTTCCTGTCGTTCCGTGAGCCGTGTCGATTTCCATCTTCCGGTTTTTAAAAACGCTCCTACCGGAATCGTGGCTTTAATCGCCCCGGTGCCGTTTAGCTGGACACGATCATTCCCTTTTAGATTCTTTCAGCCTCAATTTGAACGTCTAGGCTTGGCTACGGGATGTTCTACGTGTGCTACTTCTTCTCTTCTTGGGGGAACACATATTGGCGGAGCTTGTTTGCTCAGAAATCGAATATATTTCGAGGTTTTTGTTTTGACACGATCATGACATAACCGATATTTCGTAAACTTTTTGGATACCAATGTAAATTACAAGGTAGTACAGTACATATTATAACCCCTCGTCTTATTTGAACGAGTGATGTAGATTTTAACAAAGTCTAACAAATATGAATGTTACGCGTTTCTTTTTCGATGAAATCAAATTTCATTCTACATGTAAAGACGTTTTAGTCACTGTAACTGTGTAGAAAATGTTAGAGGGTTAACATATCTCTGCACATGTCTGCTGTTTTTGAAAATATGAAAAATCTTTATTGACCGAAGTTTTTCAGGATAAAGAGGCCTATAAGATGGCAATGACAGTTTATTTGTAGGTGAAAGTGTTTCGGAGATTTCAAGGTCATCTTTATCTTTTTTAATAGAAACATGTATTTTTCCGCACACTATTCGATGCAGCTCGTCATTCTCTCTGAAAAAGTATTAACCCGTGTGTCGAAAAATTGTCAATTTAAGAGATATTTCAATTTGAATTTTGTCGGATAGTTCTTTCCTTCGAAGGGTCGTAAACCGAACGCCCGAGGGCGTCGGAAACTCGATGCACCGTGTCCTTTGCTACCGTTGCATTGACATCCGGTTGTCAAGCGCAGATCCGATGCGTTAGAAAGTTCGATCGCTTTGTGAGGCTTTTCGTGGGCCGGAGGCGGTACACGCGCCCCATCGATCGCTTCCCGATCCGTTTAAGTGATTTTCACCCAGAACTCGTTGCATGCTGCGCGATGTATCAATTGCAGGCTGCGTTCTACAGTCAGTCGACTGTGGGAGAACTGCAACTATCCTATCCGGGCGAAAATTATTTAAAAAATTCTAATACAAGTCTTAGTCACAGTATTTGCCATTTGACGAGTGCAGGGTCCAGATAGACCTAATGTATAATCAATTGCATCACCAGGCTGCAGATTTTCGAGAAAAATAAAAATTGTCTCTTTTCTGTCTCAAGTAATCTCCAAAAATTACTTATTGATATCCTTTGATTCTTTCCATCTCCCTGCCATTTTAAATTGCGTGTACTCATTTCTGTTATAAACGCATAAAATTCGCTGTCTACTCTCACACAACGTCTCAAAAATCACTGTCAGGAATCCTGTCAACTGAAACTCATTCAATACTCCGCACCAATATCTGCGCAAAAACCTCATTTCACGCTGCAGCGAAATTGCACAGGAACTTTCCCCCGGGGGTGCACTCGAGAGAGAACAAGGTTCGCCAGGTTGCTGTCCGTGGGAGCAAAACTCGAGCTCGGGGACACACCCACGAAGGGCGGCGACCCTGCGTGTGGAATCTGTCGCTGGCAGTTGGTTGACAGCGGAGGACGGTGGTTGGAAAGGAGGCAGTTCGCGGTGGCAAACGAACGCCGGCAAACAGCCAACAGAACCAGTCTGACGGTGTTAGGGGTGGCAGTAGGAAGAGAGACAGAGGGAGACGGAGGGAGGTGCTCGGAGTGACAATCGAGAGGACTGTCAACCGGGGTTCGGCGAATCAGGGAGCCTGGCGACGTCCTGGAGGACAGGGTAGCTCGCCAGGGCGCAAGCGCCTCGTGACCGCTGGACACAAGGGCGACACATCGATCCACGCTTCTACAACCACCGTCTCGTCCACCCACGCCTTCTCCCCCGACCTCTTTTCCTCCTTTCGTCGCTTCCCTTTCCGCTGTCTCTCCCTGTCCTCCCTCTTCCGGACAAACCCCCCCTTCCGGTTTTCTCCTCGAACCACCCCCGCGAACACCACCGAGCTTCTATCGCTGTCTCGCGACCGGAAACCGGGGGCTGCGAACCGACATCTTTTCGAGCATCCACGAAATTCGTAGGCTTCTATCTCGAACGAATTTTAGTATTTTATTAGATAATTGCATAAGATCGAGCCCGAGATAGAATGATGACTACTGTATGTATAATTGATTAATAAAGCTGTATTCTTTAAAATTTAACCATTGAATTTTATTCTCAAATCGGGCACGAACTTATGCAATCATCTGATAGAATTTTTTAGTATTTACTATCAGCCCTTCGGACGGGTAAGGTCTGTTCAATATTTATTTTTTCCCGTAAATCTCCTAAATGGGTGACGTTCTAACGATTCTAATGCGTATTCCAGAATTTTTCAAGATTTTCTATTCGAAATCTTCATCACGAGTCTGATTGGATTTTATATCATATGTATGTAATGCAAGGGGTTAAAGAATTTATTGGTTTCAGTTAAAATTATTGGAAAATACGCAGTTCCTGCGTGTTGCAATTAATACGGACAATTTTGAATTTTCTAAATGTAGGATGATGGAAAGCGTTAATTTGTCAGCGTCCCGTCATTGGCTCGTCATCGAGACGAAAGAATCGAATGTCTAGATCTTGGCACGTAGCCGCGAACCACCCACGCTCTCGCGAGTCTTCCAGCAGAATGTGTATACCTACACGCTGCGGATAGAGCGTGCGAGACGGTAAAGAGAGAGAGGAGGGCGTGGGGCCATTATGGAGATGGATCTTCCTTCGAATAAAGCTCGGAAACGGGGGCGAGCAGGGGGTAGTTTGGAGTGCCGGGAAAACGGAGCGAAGGAAGGAGTGCTGCTAGTGATGGGCACTCGATTCGTTCCTTCCAGAAATCGCAGCTTTTCCTAATTTTATCGTCGCATACAGCTTAATCATTTTCAATGAAGGGAATGGTAGTTATCCTAACAAACTTTATCATACGATCATTAAACAGGAGGATAGTGCAACGATGAAAATTTGAAACCATAGGGCCACCCTGTATAATAAACCTGTACACTGTAAAAGTATTTCTTGATCAGAACGTTATTTAAGATTACAAAATATGTTCTACCCCCACTAACAACGTTAGTGTGCACGCGATATAAAAAGCTTTCATTTTGCATAAAAATCCGCAGTTTATTGACAGGTATGGGGTGGTTGGAGACACGCCAGGTGTCTCCAAAAATTCGTCAGTTGTTGAGCGAGGCCATCGCTACCGCTGGAACACGCGGAACAAAGAAGAAGGGGTGGTAGAGGATGGCAGGGGGTAGTTCGTGGCAATATATCACCCTCTTGTCGTCCGTGAGACGCGAGTAAGCCTGTCGGCCAGCACCCACCTTCCACCCCACTCCTTCTGGAACCTCCTCCGACGGAGGTGTAAGAGAGAATCGATATCTAGGTACATTCGTGGACGACCCTCGCCGACGAGTATCATCTCCAATTGTTGCTCGGCTGCTCTCCACCATCCTCGGGACGGAATCGATCACCTGTAATCCAAATCAACCCCTACCCAAGGGATTATTCCAGTTTTGAACTTTCCAGAAATCGATTTTAATTTGCTTCTTCTTTAACCGCACTGTTTTGCGGTTGTTTGGAAATTCTTGTTCAGAATTTTTCATAGAAAGAAATATCTATTGCGAACTTTGCTTCAAATTTGTGTACTCCATAGACGTGGTAATTCTCTTGAAAAATTCGTAAAAAATTGTTGAAAGGACGTTTATGCGGAACAACTGTTGAGAAATATTACAATTGCTGTTGCGTAGCATACAAGTGTAGCATTATTGATGAATCTGTAAAATAAGTAATGATCGGTGCAAAAATTGAGTTAGCTCAACATAAGAAGAGAGGTTAGTTAATGTTGCTCCTGGCGTAAAAAATATTTGGAGTGTCAAAGATCGATCCTTGTAAATATGAATATTTACAGTCTCGGCGATGATGTCGGGTAATAAATAAAGCGAGACAGTGTGTTAGAGTGGAGGTTCGAGAAGAACAGGCTGGAAACCACTGGATAGGTCGGAGCCGGGGAATCTCCATGCGAACGGATTCGTTCCCGTCGAGTCGGAATGTCGTCGTGCTGTGTCCCCGCTGCAGGGCGACAACCAGCGACAGCGGTGATTGGTCGCCGGAGGGGACAGGGGCGTGGTTAACCTCCATCGCTGTCTTTCGATAATTGCACGCCGTTCACCTGTGCGTCGACCTTTGCCGCACGATGCTCGCCTTTCCACCGCGACTATATTTAACTTACCTGTTTGCTTCGCTTCATTTGTCACCTTGACGACTTATTTCTTCTCCGATACCATATTCCTCTCGCGCGAACGCCGTCGTCGGACAAATGGCCGCCGCGAATAATTCTTCAGAATTTCAACAGCCTGCACTGCGAATAAAATCTTCAATTTTCCTCCTGATAATTCCCTGTAAATTTCAGTGTTCCATTTAAGATTTACAAGATTTGCGAGGTTTGTCACGCGGTTTCGAACCAGTTCAGGCGATTAGACGCCCGGTGAAATTGGCTGGAATCGCGCGAGGGGATCGATCGCGATCGACTATGTTGAATTATGTTGTTGAGAGTAACCCGAACGGGGAATTATGTTGAATTGCATGAAATTGAGGTGGTAGTGAGAGGGTGCGAAGAACCGGCCGATTCTTTTTCGGATTCCACGAGCGAAGACGCTAACTTTCCGCGCACTGTGAACGCCGACTACAACTCGCAATTGCTATCGAATGGTCAAACGCGGCGGAGAAACTTCGCGATTCTTTTTTCTCATCGATGGAATAGCTGCGAGCGAAGTTACGTTTCCGTGTTGGTGTCTGGAACACGTACGATTTTGTAAAACTACATGGCGCTATTTAAGAAAATCAAGGTGACCTCAGTTTTTGTCGAATAAAAATTTTTCTGGGAATTCTTATCATTGCACTATATTTTCGTCGAAGTACTGAATAATATTTTTATTTGAGACATTTTTTTGTCAGATGATCATTAGGATGAAGACCCTGTATAATAAATATTACTATAATTAACCTTCGCTCTGCGTATAGGGGTGTAACCAATCCAGACCAATAAAAACGTACATGAAATTCATTCTCTTAGAAATGCTATCTGTAACATATTTCAAAAAAAGCTTTCTCTTTACATTTTGCATTGAAAACATGCATGGATGTAATTACACCCCAGTATAGGGTTAACATTGGAATATACAGTACGTAGAGTGAAGGTTAATTAAAAAGCTGAAACGAATCGGAGAAAATCCGAAAAGTTAGGATCGCGAATTCTCGAAAAAGTTAAAAGAACGGATTCTCCAGGCAGGTAAGCATGCAGTTACCTGCGTGTAGGTGCATTTACCAGCGTGTAGGTGCATCGTTCGGGTTCTGTGGATCGGTGGGGGCGATAGGGGCGTGTTGAAAATCCTCTCTCACGGCGAGAGAGGAGAGAGAGAGGGGAAAAGCGAAGGAGTGAGAGAAAGAGGGAGAGGAGAGCGTGGGCCCTGCCGTGTCGCGGGATAATTGGGACACCGTGTATTATCGCTTGCGTGCCATACTTGCGGTGTGCGGTGTGTGATTGGATAGGCGGAGATGGGTCGCGCGAGATAGCTGACCCTAACTAACGTAGAAACCGAGGGCTATATCTTCGAGGACCATCTTCTCCATCTGCAGCAGCATTACCTATCCACGTCACGGTTGATGCATGGCGTGGGCGTTCCTGCGTTCGTACGCCGGGGTTCTCATTTAATTACCGTTCACCACGGCCGACAGCTTTTCCGTCCGATGCGATGCGATGCAATGCGATGGGAACACCGAGGATGCATGCACAACTATCTGTGCCATTTTTGCCATTTTTCCGGCGAGCTTTTGCCCGTCTTCGCGTGGGCGGTCCCCTTCCCGCAGGCTTGCATTTCTTTTATTCTCGACAAAAATTAATTTCTAAATCTAGGTGACGCGTGAATTGTCATGGTAGTTAAACGCGAGCGCTATTGGCTTAGTTCGTTCTAAAGTTAACTAAATTATAGTGTAAGGTGCAAATTTCATTACCAACAAACCAGAAATAATTGTTAAGAACTCCTGAAGGGGGATGCTATGCTGCTGCGCATAGGTGCAAACGCATTCACATTTGAATCACATAAACGCGTCGATGCTTCCCGGCGTTGTTCACGCTACAGCTTTCAGCCGATCGACTGGCACGGACGGACTGTCACGAAAACCGTGCGGCGTCTAGCAGCCGGGCTGCGGATCGCGCGCAAAAACTGGGTCCCGCCCCAGAAATTGATTCCATCCGATCTCGGGAGCACACTCGCAGGAACATCGTCGACGTTGCACAGGTGCAGCGTGTACCTGGACCCGAGCGGGCACACGATCACAATGATTGCACCGTGACCGAGCCGTGAACGATATCGCGGATCGAACGCCGGGGCCCAAATTGCCGTACGAATAACGAGCCGAACGAAGAAAGGGAGAAACGGACAAGGGATAAAGGAAGGAAACTAGAAAGAAAAACGAAAGTCCGGACCCTGGACACGCGTTCTTCCGATAAATCGGCCCCGTCCAGACGGCTTCGAGGATTTTCGAAGGGGGCTCGACGACGGTGGCGAGGGAAGATTACAGAGATCCCGTGGAGGAATTAATACCATGGAGCAACCGGGGCAAATAAGCGTCTCCTAGTGAATCGCAGCTGTTGGAGAGACGCTACCAAAAGCTCGGGAGCTAGAAGCCCTGGCCTGGGCCTCTACTAGAGGCTCTGGCTATTATTTTTTACGGCGCCGGGAACCGGGGACCCGTAGAGATCGCGCGGGACTAATTCGACGTTTAGCGATTTAAACGTTTTGTCTGTGATCACCCGCAGGACGCATCTATAATCTAAGCCCACGGACATGCAACTTAACGAAACGCAGCTGCCCCGGAGAGCAACCGAATCATCGGGCTGCCCCTGCCGAAACGATTCCTTCGAACACCATCATCGAGCAACACACGGCGATCATCCACCATTCCGTTCGTGGAAACTATCCTGGCTGTAGTTGCTCGGAGTCGTCGCAACAAAGAAATTTTATGAATTTTACATCTTTTACATAGTACAATAAATTGTCTATAAACGCGACAGCCTCGGGGGGACTTGGTCGCATCCGTACAAGGTAGCTATTTTTGTTATCTCCAAAGGCCGAGCCGAACGTAGAGAAGGACAGCGCGTGTAAACAGAGACCGCGCGAGCCGAGATAAGATTACACAGTGGAGGGGATATTTTTGTTGCGTTTATAGAGGATTTACAGTAACGATATTTCCAAGTGTTTAGGTGTACGATAATCATCATAAAAATATTTTTTAATCAAATTAAATCGCACAGGTCCACCCTATACCACGTCGAGTATACAGAAGCGAACAGTCCATCGTGGTCCCTGAAGAGTTGAATGAATTGAAATGATGAAAAAATGTGTGAACACAAATAGATTAGTTGAAAGCAGTCTAAACCTCGAAACCCATATAACCGAGGACGCGTGACACCATGGAACCTGGCGGGTCTGAGAGAAAAGGAAAATTTTCCCGTGACTGGGAGGGTCTAATCGAGGGTGCTCATCGTGGCGAGGGAGTATATGGTGTGGTATGGCGTAGTATGGTGGATTATAAATCACGAGGTTCGCCGGGACCCTTTGACGACCCGACATTCGTGCACCCCACACCCCGATCGCACACAATATGGCTTGTTATACACAAGCGAACGGGGTTTTCCGTGTGCGTGCGTACACAGGTGTGTACGCAGGTAACGTACACAGACACACGTATATTCCATCCCTACCTGGGCTGTGATACGAGCCACGCACGCACGTACGCACGCACGGAGATACGACACGAGGGGGAGGGACGAGAGGCCTCATTAACTGGTTATTAATAGCTCAGCCGGCTCATATTAATGACAGACGCATCTGCTTCTTATATATCTACCTGGCTTATCCGCTCTGCCCCCGGCTCGCTAAAGGGTCAACAATTTTTTCACCGGTCCCAGAGGGGCCGCGATAGTCCTCCGGCGTCAGCTCGCGGCATAGTGATGCCCCCCGATCACTATACGTCGCCGTCTTCACTGTCGATTTCAGACATAAATTAACCGTCCCATAAGGTGCACGCGTCATTGTTCGCTCTCTTCAAATCGGAATAAATTTTCAAAACCAAACAACTTCAGTTTTTCTGCTCGCGGCATGCCAGACTGCAGATCCTTACGCGAAATAAATATTGTTCACATTTTGAAAGGTTAAGAGTGCAGTTTACATTAATTGAAAGAAGTCATATGGAAGTTCCTTACTCCTTTAACAATCTGCGAACATTTTCGCACAGGAAAAGGTTACTTCAAATGATCTCAGGAATCTCCCCTCTCGAGGAAGTACATTTTAGGAACACTTTATTATACATAGACTGCGGATCTTTATGCATTTATAGAAAAATTGAGTATAGGAAATTCAAAATTGAGGAATAATTTTAAAAATTGAAGACGTCAATATATGTTTTATTTCTCCTGTATTAAAATCATTACGGGAAGAAATACTATTCAATTTAGTTTCTATTTCTTGCAATCGATGCAGACAATTTTTATTTCGATAAAGTTTATCGAACACGGTCCCGGAGTGGTAGCTAGAGTCAGTGCGCGCCGTGTGCAGTTGCAGGACCGTTGCAACGGCAACGTGTTTCGCTCGCGTCACTCTGTGACAGCGGAAAGACGGCTATTTGTGGATGCTGTCTCGCTCTGCGAATTCCCTGTCACGATGCGACCGGCTGCGAGACAAACCGCTGTCAAATTACACGTCCACGTGCAGGTAGTTAAAGGTTAATCTGGAAACGAGTCTGCTGAGTGAATATCAGAATCTAACGTAATTCGTAGTAAAGCGACACGCCGAGACGTTCGCTCCTGTGAACGGTAACCTTTTCACCTGGGCTCGCGGAGGCCATTTTCGCAAACGTGATTAAACGATTTTACCTCGGCGTCTAATTACCACGTTCCTGAAAACGTTGGTTAACATCTGTTAATCAACGATAAACTCATTATTGCGCAGACTGTTGTCGCGATCATGTCGAACTTGGCAAGATCTTCACAATCGACAAAATCATGTTTGTCCTTCATACACCCTCGTGACAATCTCTCTTCACTGGTTCTGGCTAGGTACATAGGTGCATTTATAATTGTATAATTTAATAAAATTGTTTAAGAAGGAAAGACATTGCTATTCAACTCCCATTTTCCATTATGCATAAAGACTTGATACTAATGCAAACGCGTTGGTGTCGTTCACATGCGGCGCTGTCGAGTGAGCGACAGCCTGAACAGTGAGAACCGACCCGCCAGTACAGATCGCGGATAACCGGCGGAAGATTAGAGGAAGCCTTAAGAGATTCGTCGCCGCGCTGGATCCCGTCAGGATCCATGATCCACGGTGCACACGCAGCAGCACACGCGTGCGTGCCGATGGTCCTGGCACACCGGCGATGTTCTTTCGTGCGGTACGCGTCCACGGAGTGTGGGAACACGGGTCGAAACGTAGAGAAACGGCGGGAGAGAGCGACGAAAGGAGCAAAGAAAAAAAGAAGAACTCGAAGAAACAAAAAGCGAAAAAGAAAAACGAACCACAAGACACGGTGTGGTGAATGGACAGCAACGGAGAACGAAGGCGGGAAAGAGATCGAGCCGAGAGAGTACCGAACAGAACGCGTCTACACAGACAGAAAGCGTGCAACGACGACGAGGACGAAGGGCCACAGACTGAGAAGAAGAAGAAGAAGAGGAAGAAGAAGAAGAAGAAGAAGAAGAAGAAGACGCGAGCGAAAAGATAGAAGGGAGGAGGAGGGTAGCATTTAATCAGAGCCCACGGTTGAAGTGCACGCCGCGCGCAAGTGTATGTATATAGAAGCGGTGTGTATGGCTCGGTTAGTTTTTGCTTGGGAGGTTGCTTGGAAATTGGCGCCAAATTAGTAAGGAGGACGAGGCGAGGCTCACGGTGCCTTGGGCTGCGTGACGCGAGACATTAAAAGTAACCTCTGCTCTCTGCTACACCCCCGTCCCTCCGTCTCTTCGAAATCCTCTGCTTTCCTTTCCCTCTCTCTCCCTCTCTCTATCTTCGTTCATGTTCTCCGTCTTTATCCTTCCTCCTCAGGGTTCATCCTCGTCCTTCCTTGGGCTGGTCTCGCTCCACAGGCTGATCCTCAACCGCCTCGCTCCCTCGATCATCTCTCGGCTCCTTTTTTTCGGTGCGCGCCGCGCCGGTTTCGTGTGGCTCGTTTCTTCGCCGACATCGCGCGGCCACGGCCAACTACACCACCTCCACGATCATCAGATGCCGGCAGCTTAGAACACACACACTCTCTCTCTCTCTCACTCTCATCTTTCTCTCCCTCTCCGTTTCTCGGACACCACAGCAATCACGGCCGTCCGTCGAAAAAACGAACGAGAAACCGGAGAATCGCACTTGCTCTCTCCCGGGAGGGAGAGAGAGTCTTGTGCACCTGAGCACAACCGGACGACCCGTGATAGCGGCCGAGGTGGTCGTTGTCGAAAATTGGTATCACGCCAACCAACGCAACGGTCCCCTGGAAAGGGCCCACGACCCGGCCCACGGATGCTTCTTGCGAGCCCGACGCCACCATAGAGCACGAAACCAACTGGATTGCCGGAGCCGGGACCAAAAGTTACCGGAGTCTCTCACGGGACGCCAGGGATCGCTTTTTAAGCCCGTGAGAACCGGGAACGTGGGACCACCGAATTGGAGCAACCTTCTTTCGGACCTTGCCTCTACGCAGATTCTTTGTCTTCAGGGTTTTTGGGAAACTGTGATTGTTAGGTTGTCCTATTTGGATGACACTTTGTCTATCTTCATGAGGAAGCATGGTATTGTCTCTTGGACGTTTGAAGGAGAATTCGCATTGGAGAGGCATAGTGTTGTCTCTCGGACGTTCCGCCGGGAGCCAAGGGACTAGGAAGAAGAGTTTGGCAGGCTTAAGACAAAAGGTGATTAGGATACGCGCAGTCGATGGTGGTTTATAAAGACCCCCATAGCGTGGCGTGATGAGGTCAAGCAGCAGGGAGTCATCCGTATACCGAGGACCGATCAAAAACTTATCCTTGCGACGTGATATACTGCCCGCAGATGCCTGCCAACCTCTTTCTCCCTCCTTTTGCTCCCTCTGTACGACGACCTGGCCCAGACCTGGCTGACTACCAAAGCGGATGCTTCAACGTCAGCGATGCACTCTGGACTAGGGCCGTAAATACAGTTCAAACTTCGATATCGTATCGCATACTTCGACAATAATCGACGCCTCGTGTTAACCTCTTGTGACATCGAGTGACGACTCGTGGTTGGAGATTTCAAACAGGATCTACTGTCTTATCCGAGCTAATCAGTGGCACATCAAGGCTCGAATAATAGAACAGTTAACTAGCTTCAGTGCTGGATTCCATTTTTATCGATTTGTATAATAAATCGGGTTGTACATGAGAGAATCTAAATATCAGTTCGGATAATCGAAAATTTACAGAGCCACGAATTAAACGAGCAGACACGATCCAAATAGTACCGTGTTTGGACTCATTTTAATCAGAAAAGCGTCAGGTCGCTTAGACCAGAAATTAATTGTAATTATTATTCATTAATATTAAAAATTATAATTATTAATCTATTGATTCTAGTCAAATTGAAATTTCATTTCCACTAACAGTGTCCCAAATGATGTGTACGAAGAACTAGAGTGGTCCTTCACGACTTTTCCCAATTAAATTACTACGTGTACATACATCTCGATAAACGTAGAAATTTTCGCATTGAAAATTTGCATTGCAATAATCGCATTGAATTACAGTTGTGACGGCTTTTAGTGGCCCCACAGAGTCGCGGGTTTTTGCGAGCACAGAAGGTTAAACATTTTAGTGAACGCTGTTTAGCGAGCTGCCGGCCGTTTCATTCCGTTTTCAATTTACGGAGCCCACGAATCAATTAAATCGAGGAGTCTTGGAAGTGATCGGACGAACGCGATCGGTAATTACAATGAGGCTCACTCTCTCTCTGTCTCTTTCTCTCTCTGTCTCTCTCTCTGTACATGTAGGTGTACGTATCGGGACCGGTGGTGTGCGGAGTCTCATAAATCGACGATCGAACGTCCATCACTACCGAAGCGAGTGAACGCGCAGCACCGGTCGTCCTTTCCTGATGCTCTCGGGGTCCTTCATGTCCGTTGGCCGAACCTGTGGCCTCGCCATTAAATTGACGCCCGCTGGGACTCGTATTTGCATAACCCGACGCCATACGACCGATCCCTATCGACGTACCCGCGACCCGCGTGGGAAACTACCCTTCCTTTGCGATCTCGACTCGCGCCGAGGACAATCTTAATGGCGGTCGGCCAATGGCGGTGGCTGATACTTTGGGAGGAGTCTGGAATCCTCCTCCGCGAAATCATTGGATGATTGCGAAAGATCCTGCTCGATTTCCAAGGCACGGTAGAACCTCGTTGAACACTTTCAGTGCCACGTCGGTCAGTCGGGGACGAAATTAAGTGGACATCCTTTACTACGAAATACATATTTGGCAAACCTGTCGAAACGTCACTTCCTCACGGCTCCTGATGAAATTGAAATATCTTGTACAGGCACAGACAAAAAGGTTAAAAATTGTGAGCTTCACTTTTTCTTCGGCACTTCGAGCAATAGAAATTTCAAAAAATTACCTAGTAAACTAATTCTTCTAATATCTCAAACGAACTAAAGTTTGGTTCAATTTTAAATTTTTTTTTTAAAATTGATTTTTTAATTTTTTGAATGTTTTTACTGTTTTAAGTTGCAGCTACTTATTTTTGTCATAAATGCGTACAACCCGAAGTCTATTAATAATCAATTTTCGCTAGACATCTCTTATTTCTAAGCAATTTATTCTCAAAAATGTCGACTACCGGTTAAGAGCCGAAATAGGACACATGTACAAAAAATTTCAATGGAACGTCTACGACTCCGGATCAAAATGGACCTGAATCCAGTCGCGCAAGGGTCAGAAGGCAAGTTGGCCGAATTTGCAACGACGGACCACACACGATGCAAGCTTGTTGTGAGTTGGTAACGTCGATTAGCATTCGCGAGCGTATCTCGCTGGTGGCAGAGCGACGAATACGAGCCGAAAAAGGGGGACGCGGCATAAATGGTCACGGATCTATCGTCGGCCGATGCACGGACAAAGCCGACAGTGGACCATAGAGTTGCCACGATGACGTATGAGCCACTGGACCTCCTTTGTGTCGCCTTGAATACCTCTTAAATTGGGCAACCAGCCGACGACGCGCGTCGGTGGGGCTACTGAATATCGTGGCTGATACCACCGCCATCTTTGGTACTGTTCCGCGATTTATCACCGCGTTCCCTGACGATTCGCATCGCGCTTTCATTCGTGCGGAAACTGCGCTCGCTTTCGCCTCTGATGACCTTCGTGTCAGCCTCTTGCTCTGCCATAACCCTTGGGGCATTTTTCAGAATGCTAACATTCGAAGAATGCACGACAACTGCATTGGTCGACGTTGGAATAAAATTTCTTTAAAAGTCTAGTTAGGTGTCTGAATTGAATGATCTTAACGATCCTATAACTTCCTATATCAATGAGAATAATAAATCTATGGACTTTAATAAAACGCTTTATAAAATTTGCTATTGAAAATCAAATATGTCACATGCAATCTACTGACCTAAATACTAGTAAATACGATATTCAAAATTCCAAGTCACCCTGTCGATTTTATCAATTGTTTCTGTCAACTTCCGTCAATCACAAAATCAAGTTTGAACGACAACTGCGAGGTTACCTTTTCCCGAGATTGTTAAAATACAGGTCCAAACGGATTAAAAGAATCAACTATCCAGAAATGCAAAAAGATGGCTGGAGACCTTACTGGCTCCGAGGAGGCAGCATCGAAGACATGGTCTTCGTGGGCAAAGACGTGATGGCATGGTGCACGGGAGTGCATATTTTGTTCTATCATGTAGTACAGCACAAAGAGACGATTCGATGGTGTTACAACACCGAAGTGGGCGAGGGTGCGAAATGTCTATCGGGTCATTCCAGTTTGCCAATCTTCTGCTTTGCTGAGAGAGTGAACCAACCGAAAATTCTGATTTATTCCTATCCTTCGATGACGCTGATATCCGAGTGCTTAGGTGACACTAGGAGTAAATATTTGGCTACTGCGTTCACTGCTCGGGACCATATGGTGTCCATTGGATGGCAACCTAATTTTCGTATGGTCATCTGGGCTTGGAGGACTGGAGAGAAGATTGCCAAAGTGAACACTTCCATATATGATGAAGTTGGGCAGATCTTGAGGATCACTCAGATTGGACCTACCGTTGTTGCTCAGATGGGCAGGACCTGTGGGAAATTATATACTTGGGAGCTGGACATTGTGGGGAAGACTGCGACTCTTCAAGGTAAGCTGCTAGATTTTATATAGAGGAAAGAAATTTTAATATTTAATATTTGTTGACACGTTCACCGTCTAGACCTCCGAAATGTTTAGCTTAAGGGGGTAGCCTTCCTCGATAATGCAAAGATGGGGTTTTCCAGTAGTCAAAAGGGCTAGATAAAAGATCAATCTAGGCCACAATCGCCCTCAAAAGTCCTATTTTTACGTTTATGGCGTTATTTGCATTATTCGGCAGCATGTTGGGCAGTATGTCGGAAGCTGTCGCAGCTTCATGAAAATAGCTACACGCGCAGCTTTATGTTTCCGAATAATGCAAATTACGCCTCGTAAACATAATCATAGAAACTTTAGAGGCGATCACGGCCGGGATTGATCTTTTATCTAGGGCTTTTGACTACTGAAAAGCCCCACCTTTGCATTATCAAGAAATGAGAAGGCGCATCCCGCACCCATGCAATCCTGGAAACAAGACTACGCCCTTAAATATCCACAAAAATGATTCAGTGTCAGATAGTCCTAAAGAAAGAACTAAACTAAACTAAACTAAGAACTAAATTTATTTTTTTGTCAAAACTCACACTCTTTCCTCAGCACACGAGATGAATCTGCCATGTAAGAAAAAAATACGAAAAAAATACCTAATGTTGGCTAGCCCAAAATCCCAAAATCCACTCTTCTTCTCAGACCACGAGATACACCTACCAAACAAGAATCGAATCCTGTGGATAGACTGGTGTCCCACCACCCAGGACCCTCTCCTAGCTCTCACAGACATGGAAGGTCACATCTACCTGAGCAACTACGACGGCACCGTTGTCCAGCGCATCGTCCTCTCCCAACGCTGCGGCATTTGCACGGAGTACGAGGTGCCAATCGTCAATTGGTTCAACAGTGGCATCATCCTGCGCACCACCTTTTGCCAAATACGATACTTCTCGAAGAACCCGAGGACGCACAGGTGGCAAAAAGTGTGGTACGTGAAGCTAGAGACAAACCCATGCATTCTGGTGACTCACCCCATCAGAAACGACTGGTGTTTCTATCACACGTTCGAGGGGTATCTGATGCAGATTGATCTGTCACAAGGCATAGACACTCCCATAGTGAAACACATTATCGATTACGGCGCCAGTTTCAAATTCTTGGACTTCGTTTATCCTTGGTGTCATCATGTGGTCGGCTCCGATAATTCGAAGGAGTTGATCGTACTCGAGAGCTATAGTGGCAGTAAGGTGGCCATCATGGATCCAGAGATTCAGAGCGAGATTACTTGCCAGGCTTCGCACCCAGATTACCCGATGGTCGTTCTAGGAACTCAGCAAGGCCGATTGATTTTTGTTAGCTTCCTTGAACCTGAGGAACCGAAGATCATCGCGCATCTGCAGCTGCAGAAAAGGGCTCTGGATCTGATCAGGTTCTCCCATAGTGGAAGGTGATGTGAAAATATGTGATAATTAAACTGTGGATCTTTATGCACTTATGGCTTCTAAAAATTTTCAAAGAATGCTAGAATATAAAATTCTACAAAACTTAATACGATTTTTATTTATTTCAGATTTATAAAGGCTACTATCACTGAAAATAAGATTTTATTCGTTCCCACTTTCTTGAAATTTGCCTACAAAAATTAAAAATTGCATAAACATCCGCAGTCTAGTGATAATTATGGATGAAGAATTACCGTTGAGATACTTAACAATACATTACATCTAACCAATGTCTCACTGTCTGCAACAACAGGTCGCTGATAGCAGCCGAGACTCATCGTGGCAACTGCTACTGTGTCAGCCTCCGTCCAGAGAAAGCCTACACAGTGCAAGCTTTAGTGCAATCCCATAGAAGAATCAGTGACGCATTGATCTATGAAGGATCTAAGAGATTGACAGTGCTGTTGCTGATGGTCGAAATGAAACAGCAGAACGCAGGCCAGCATCTGAAAATGTACGTCGTTCCAGAAGACAAAAATCTCATCGTAGAATCTACAGAGACTTTGGATCTACCTGGAATCTATCGCAACTTATGGTATCATCCCTCCAACCCAATGACGCTCATAGGAACGCCATATTTGACCCGGCAGCTGCGGGTCCAGAGGATTCACGATTTCAAGAATATGATCTTAGTGGACGGTTTATTAACTGGTCACCACGTCAAGCTGGCAAATTTGTTTGTTGACAGGCAGTGGTTAACTACCACTGCCCTTGACGGTTTGGTTCATGTGAGGGACAAAACACTGAGGAAAGTGGTTGCTTGTTTCATGTCGCACCATAGATCGGACTTGGGCTGTGTGAAGGCTATTGTTAACAGAGCTGGAGATCTGGTCATTGTTTTGGGGTACAATGGCTCCATAGTCGCTATGAAACAGGTTCGTTTTTTAGTTTCCACAGGTTTTCTTTTTGGGGTAGGCAAGGCTATGGGATTACAAGGAGTACAAAGCTAGGGTTAACAAACATTCGCTTCACACTTCAGCTGCAATAAATCTCGTGCCTCCTTCTTCCTCCAGCGCAGGATGATTCATCCTCGAATTCTACGAATGGCCTCTATCGCGTGGACTACACTTTCTACGACAAGAACCGTAAGAAGATCGAGTCCGATTACTCTAATTTGAGTGCAGAGATCTTAGAAATGCTGTCAGGTTCCACACGTAAGTTCCCCGATTCAAAAGAGAACGACAAGTCGTGGTCCGAGTGGAGGGAGGAACTCCAGTTGCAAAAAGAAGAGGCTGAGAGTGAGAAAGAAAGAACGAAGATTTTGAAGGATTTCAATGTACTAAAGGCCAAGGTGAAGGCTCTGTTAGACGCCAATGAAACCTGTCCTGAGATCGAGAGACTTCCGGTGTCTGCGTTTGACCTGGACCTAACTGGACGGGATCAGAAATTGAAAATCAGTCGCAATGAGTGCGAGGATATTCGTTTAGAGCTCGAGCATAACATTCGCGAGATGAAGAGGGCGTCGAATTGGTTGAAGGAGACTTTTTGGGAGCCTCAGAAGGTGGTGGGCAAGGCTCTGACCGCCATCTTCGGTGACAGAATGGTGGTGAACTATCCTACGGTTGCTGAGGACCCGAGGACCAAGGAACTGTTGGAGTATGCGCAGTTCTCGAAGGACAGGGTGAACATGATCCTCGAAGAGAGTACTTTTCATCCGTGGCAGCTGTATTCTGGCGAGGAGTTAGAAATAGCGGTCCACAAGCGCATGAAGCTGCATCAGGAGACCATCAAGATGGAACTGTTGCTGGATGAAGAGGAAGAGGAGAAGGAGATCTCTGAGGAGGAGCTGGCTAAGCAGAGGGCTCTGAATGGTGAGGATTTTTCATAATGTTGAAAAAAAAATTTTGGAAAATTTGTTGTTTATTTTGGATTTTGTAGAGCTGTGGCCTGCGTTAAGATGAATCAAAAGACCTGTTATTTTGTTCTCAAGGTCGCAATGTAATAAGTCTTTGAACTCGTTTGAACGTTCGAATAATATTAAAGCATTAATCTCAAAGAATCTTCGAGTATTTTTCATATCGAAGGATTGTCGGAGCAGTGTTTATATAATAATGAAAGACCATGTTTTTCGTTTATTGTGTAGGAACCATTGCACACCGGTTTATAGAGCAGTCGCCCAGTTATTCTCAGTTCGAGTCTTACGGATTCGATCACGTGATGTTGAACAATCAGTTTTTGTTGAACGATTGTGCGAAAATTCGGGATCACTTTAACACGGTGTTCGAGCAGGTGTATGCATTGAAGGAGAGGGAGATGAATGTGATCAGAGAAAGGATTGAGAGAATATGTTATATCAATTCTGAGCTGCGGACCATGTTCAATGGAAGAGTGTCTTACATACCTATCGATCCTACTTGGCACTGGCAGGTTAGTGTTTTGGATATACAAGTGAATTAATGTGTATAAATTATGAATTATTAAGATAAGATCACACATCGTCACACGGAATTGATACTTGAACAATCTCGTCTCTGTCTATCGATTCGAAATACTTCATTTCCAAGACGCAGAGAGAAGTTCACAGCGATTGAACATCGGATGCATTGTCTTCGGTTGGATCGTAGGTCCCGGTAATCTTCATTTCTCTGCGTAGGAGAGCCCAGAAGGCGTTGTCAAGGTGTTCGATCACGAGGTGAAGGCGAGACCGTACGTTTCACCGTCGCAACAAGAACTCTTAGACAAGCAAGCGGCCGAGGCCGAGCGGATCAGGCTGTTGTTGCTGGTCGATGATTTTCGCGAACGCGCCTTAATGACGATGATGGACGGCGTGCTGGAGATTCGATGGGAAGACGTCATCAAGATAGACGTTCCCAAGCCCGCCTGCATGCTCGAGAAGACACCGGAAAACTACAACGAGGACGACATAATCACGGTGAAGAAATACGAGAAAGACGTGCAATTCCTGATAGAGGAAAGGCAGAGGTACCACAGGATGCTGGAGATGGAGTACACCAAGGTCATGGGACTCCTGCAGGATGGGATCGACAGATTTAATGGGAAACTCGACGAATTATTCTACGTAATCTTCCTAAGTATTTCCATGTTCATCTTCAGTTTTTTGCGAACCACTATCAACGAAATCGAATCTCCCCACAGCTGAAGATGCAGGTCGAGTCAGCCATAAACCAGATGCATCTACGATACGTCCGTGGTTGCCTGCGAAATTATCGTCGGATACTGTCCCTGCGCGAGGAAGAGGGCATCAAGCAGCAGCTTTTCAAGAAACAGGAATACGAGAGCGTTCTGCGCAGCAACTTGGAAATCTTCGAAAACCTGCACCACGAGCTGATGTTGCAGAATGAGGCGATGATGGCTCGCGAGAAGACCCTAACGAAAAGGTTCAAGAGCGAGTTCGCTTCGATTAACAAGTTCCATCTTGAACTGCTTGAAATTCAATATAAGCGTCGACCTAGAGTCCATCTAAGACACCTAAGTTCCTCTGAGTTTGCAGACTTAGCAGCTCACGTGATCAGCAAGGGTAGAGCTGTGTACCTTCCTTCTGATTCGAAAGACTATCTTAAGATCCTAGATCACTTGGATGTCCGGCCCAATATCCTTCCGATGACCTTGGAGTATTCTCATTGGGAGCATTTAGTTAAATTGAGGAGACTCAAGATAGAGTCAGAGTTGAAGATCAAGGCGAAGGAAGCGGAGATTGCGGATACCGAGAAGGTGAAACAATGGTTCAACAAGAAGATCGAGAAGTGCATGGCTGAGATTGAACAAGCAAAGGAAAATCTTGGGGAGAATAGACGGCAGAGGACGACAGCTGAGTTAGATATCGAGATGCAGTTCGTGATGAAGATGGGACAAGTAGAGGTCGAGTTAACTGGAGACTGTGATGATACTGTGAACGTTGTGCTGGTCCCCAAGGATGAAATACTGGACGTGAATGATTTGATACAAGAGGCTGGCAAGTACAAGCTGGAGGCTCTGACAAGGCTGTTGAACTTCAAACGAGGTGAGTTTTGGTAGTGGAGAGTTTCGAGGATGTTAGGGAACTGACTGATACACTGGACATCCCCTATTCCAGGTATTCTCCTAAAAGAATGGATCCACGGTTGTCGGAAAAAGCAACTAACCGATCTGCAGGAGGACTTGCGTTTCCTCGAGGACGTGAATGTAACGAAAGAGATGCAGCAGTACCTGAAGCGAGTAGCCAAAGGTCTACCGGACAACAAGACCCCGGCGCATATGAGCGTGGACATCGAATCAGTGACGGCCCGGTGCGCGAAGGTGATCGAGAATCACAGAACTCGGCTGGCCTCGATCCAGAAGGAAATCGCGACCACCAGGAGCAAGAACGAGGAACTCGATCAACGGATCTTCGATCTGAACGTGTCGAGGTGCGACATGGAGTTGCGCCGCGATCGTATCGGCGAGGCGAGGCAACGCCAGCACACGAAGATCATGATCAGGATGGTGATGAGGCGAGCCGATCTGATCAAGAAGCTCCAGGATAATTACGCGGAGCTGCTCGAGCTGCAGACCGAGCACGAGCTGCTCCGGCTCCGACGGTATCCCACCTTCCACTTCAAGTTCCTCGACGACAAGTAGAGATCCGACGCCGGACTCTCAGATCTCGCGGTCGGACTTGTTAACGATCCTCGGACCACAGGTTTTTGCTATAGAAGTGACGCGAGGTGTTCCCTCGGTATCTCGAGATTGATTAATGAAGTCTCAAGCATCGACCCTGGAGATACAATGTTACAGATTGGGATCGCCCCGTTATGCTGCGCGGTAATTGCTGTCTTCAAGACTTTGATTTTTAGCTGCGGGTTTTCGTGTGGAAGTTGCGTGCGCAGTTCTTTCTTTCGATGGAAATTTCGAACAAGGGGAAATGGAGCTCTGCTTTTATTGAGAGTGCAGGAGAGCTGCAGTATTTGTTCGCTGCTTGTGCTTTTTGGTTAAAACTTTGTTGTTTGAGTTTTACTTCGAACTTAAATGGTCATGCATATCCTTCAACATTGAACACTGAAGTTGAACACCCTTGAACATTGAACCTTGAAGTTGAACATCCTTAAACATTGCAGTGGAACATCCTTGAACATTGAAATAGTACATCCATAAATATTGAAATTCAACATCCTTGAACGTTGAACATTGGAATTATACATTCTCGAACATTGGTAATTGAATATTGAAATTGATGATCCTGAACATTAAACATAGAAGTCGAATACCCTCGAACATTGAACATTGGAATGCAACATCCTTGAACATTGAACACGGAGCATTGTGGTACACAAAGAGGAACATTTTCTGAAACCGAATTCAACCTTGAATTTATAATAGAACTGAATACAGAATTTGAATAAAAATTTGTTCATAATTCCAGTACAATTGAACTTTAGCATACACTGATATTGAAGTACACGTTCCCAATATTTTTGTGATCTATGCGACTGAAGTTACAGAAGTTTAACGTGCATTGAACTGGTGTTATATAATACACCAGGATAAAATCCTGGACCAGTAATTTCGATAATTGCTCGGAACGTTTGACCGCGATGGAAGCACACTATGCAGGGAATTTTGGCGGGTTCACCGTGGTGGATTTATTTAACGGGTCAAAGCGATAGACCGAATGAATAGAAATAGAGGTGAACGCGGGTCGTGCGGTTGAACGTACATATGTGAATACGTTTATTTTCGAAGGGCTTTACCAGGGCTCATATAAATAGTTGGCAAACTCATTAGAAGTTAATTTATATCGGACAATTGTGCCAAATGTAATTCGATCTTTCGATGTTGTCGTAATTATTGCGACTTCTACGCTCCAATTATTTACGAAAATTACCAATTTCAGGTACGTATTTACCAAATGTAGGAAAATGTAGGAATCTCGATAGTCGGGACGGGTCGGGAAGACATCGATACGAGTCGAGTCGGATTCTCGAAAATTTCGGGATTCTTGAAATTATCGGGATTCTCGAAATTATCGGGATTCTCAAAATTATCGAGATTCTCGAAAGTATCGGGATAAAGAAAAGAAAATTCAATGAATAAATTTTATAATGTGAGTTTTCGGAAACGCCTCAAATATCGGAAATCTCTTTAACTGTAATCAAGTACTGAAAATCTTGAAATTTTCGAGAATCCCTAAACCTTCCGAGAATCTCGAATTTCAAAATTCTCGAAAACTCATTTCGATCTCGAAAAAGATTCTCGTCTCGACTCAACCTTTTCGGGTTCTCGCACACCTCTAGTATACAGTGTGCTTGGATTAAAACGGGACACTTGAAAAGGTAGCCTAGAATTTTAATAAAATTGCATTTCCTCTTATGTGGGAGCAAAAAAAGAAATGAATTAAAAGACAATGGAGTGTCCCGAAGAGCCTGGTGAGATAGGATCGTCTATAGTAGGTCGATTTTCTTCGGAGGATTTTGTCCTAAACGTCGTTAAACCACGGCCGCGGGTCGGATTTAATCAGAGTCGCTTTGCTGGCTCTCACAAAGGACAAGCGGCAATTTGCAGGCCGGCATAAATCACCGGCGGGACGCCGTCGGATCCGATACATAATAGGTGTCGGCCGATCTATACACTTTTTCACCATAAATAACTGTACTAATAGTATAGCAGCGAGATGAATGATGCCACAGCGAACGGCCATACCTACGGACATCGCCGCGTCGCGCCGCGCGCCGCGAAACGCTTCTCTCGCGTATACGAATCAATTTCATCTTGAGAAATTCCCAGGTGGACCCGTTTTTCGGGGCTCGACAGCAAAAAAGAACTCAAGACTCACTGTTCGACGATTAAACCTCCAATCTCCCTGTCGGCGTTTCATCCACGACTCTCGTCAGAGCTATATTCTACTCGAAAAGAAACTGGAGGATGGCACAGAGGTACTGTAACAATTTATTTAAAATGATCTCTGACATGAAAAGACATTTTTGTTAAGATACACGACATAAGCGTCGTTTTTTTCGTTCTTCTCATTTTTACATTGCCTTTGATAATTACATACAGACTTTATAATAATATCGTCCTGAACAGAACTTACTTTTATTCGTTCTGGCCAGCAGCAGTGAAAATAAGATTTTATTGGTTTTGCACTTTCTCGAAATATGTCTAATAAAACTGAAAACTGCATAAACATCTACTAATAATAATAGAGAATTTAAGCACACTGAAAATTCGACTTGAAAAATATTCTTGATACGGACATCTGTCCAGCCCTATCCAGCATGATTTCCCAACTAGCATGATTATGCTCGAGCATTCTGTGAGTCTTAACTAGCAGGTTCTACAATCGTTCAAATTTACATGGGAGTAAGAAGAAGGAACGCCGACAGTGTCCGATCGCTGTAAATATTTTCGCTCTAACGATCGTATGATTTTTATTAATGGACGCCGGAGGCTTCCACGGGGCTTTGTCCCCCGAATATTACGGTGGCCGAGGTGTTATTCATCGACTTCCTCTTCTTGTAGCCGCCGGTAGCCCTGTCGAGTCACGGAATCCGGGATATTTGTGACCAGCGATCGATTAATCATCGTTGCTGCCGCTGACACCGGCATAATGCTGTCATCGTTACGCAAGAACACGGTGCACGCTGTTACGAAACGGGAACCCGTGACGATTCTTCTTGTTTGTCGGCTGTTTTACCAGAACTTGGCCCGGTTGGAACGCATTTCTTACCTTCTCGATTTTCAGCGATTATTCCAGCGGATCTTTAGTCAATTTTCAACCCTCCGGTGCAGAAGTCATACCAAATTCAAGGTAAAAAACTAACGTATTACTAACAAATCGTCAAGTATAAATTGTACGACCCCTTCGATATAGACTGAAATTAATAATGATAATAAAATGAAGAAGGATTTAATTTGGTAAATATTGACAAAAGGGGACCCAGTTCCGATCGCGTCAATGTGAAATTGAAATATGTTGTCGATACAAATGCGGAACATTGTAAACGTCTGCGTCAGTTGAAGCCGCCCCTCGCCTCCCAACCCAACCTAACCACCAACCAACTTGGACTATACTTTCCCTTTGAGATCCTGTATATGATTCTGTACATTTTAATTACCGTGCAGCGACAGCTTGTAGGAGGATAAAGTGTACTTGCAATCTAAATTTAACGAAAGTTTTTTACAATTATCTCCGGAACTAAGACCGAGCGACAATCGTCGAGTCTCCTTTAGTCAGTATTTATTTTTCCCAATAATTTATAATTATTCGGAAAATATGAATTAGAATGATAGAAAATATAAATGAGGCAGGACGCATTTTTGCATCGATCATGAAGCATTGAATTGAATAAAACAATCGTTCCACCGGGATTCGGGGATCTGACGTGCGCGGACCCGATAAAAATCGGGGCCGATAATTACGCGATTCAGTCCTGCGGCCGAGTGGAAGTTACGGCGCTGCCGCGTTCCCATCCCAGGAGAGGAATCTTTCTAACGATGACTTTTGTACGCGGACAGCAGGTAAACACGGCATCGGAGAGCGGAGAGAGAGAGAGAAAAAAGAAGGATCGCAACGAGAAGGACGTGCGCAAGGAGGGAAAAGAAAACGGCAGACCAAAACACGCGTGACCTGTATTTAAGGTGGTTTCGCCCGCTCTCGTTCGGACCCGGGCTTCCCAACTTTTGCATTTCTTATTTGCAAACCGCCCTCTCCGCTCCGCCGACTATTTTACCCTCGGCTGCACGCGAACGTGAGAACCTGGACCCCCCCTCTGACCATGCAAAGCGGCAGAGAGTTCACCCTAACTCGCCTGAAACACTATGGGAAGACTTTTCCTGAGACCATCCGTCGCCAAAACATCCACTCATTAACACTAGAACCACCGAGCGCTGCACAAAACGTGTGGACATGCCTTTATAGTAATAATTAGACTGTGGATTTTATGCATTTCTGTCAAAAACGAGTAGATCAAAATAGTGTGTTTAAAGAATTTGAAAATACTGTTGTATTGTATTCGTTTTGCATGAAAATCCGCAGTCTAATAATACTAAGGCCTAACGTGTTCAGATTTCCATTTCTATTATTGCCACGTGCACTTGAATGAAGAATCATTCTAACCAGTTCCTCACGGAAACATTTTATATTTTCAGCGATCGTGGGCTTGAACAATCTCAAACTTAGACGGACCAGATTTTCACCCACGCAATTCTAGTGACACAGGGATATTATGATTTTTAGGAATTTTTTCCAGAAGAACTGCTAAACCATTCGTGTTAAAATTTTGCACACACTTCAGAGGGTATTTGAAGTGTGTATACTATTTTTTTCAAGTAAACGCAATCAAAATTACGTGAGTTATACTTGCATACGTTCAGGAATACTTGTGCTGAAAGGAAACGCGAAATTAGATTGAACTTTCGAAAGCTGATAACCAGAATACTTTCCGAGGTTATGGAGTCTGCTGCATCCGGCTTCGACAGTCGAGGGTTGAGCAGCCGATGGCCGTCTTTTGAAAATAGCGGAAGGCGACATGGCGAGAATCCGTTCTCCAAAGGGTGCATTATCGCTGCTTATGCTGTTTTCTGTTATCGAGTGGACCGTGCTTAGCGGTGACATTAATCCCCGGTAAGCCGGCCGTGTTTCTGCGTTGTTCCGTAGTTGAACAACAGCCCTGAGGAGGCACTTACGTATGCGCGGGGATACTATGATGCATGAATGGAGGAAACGCCACCCTCGTTGGTTTTCGGCGGATTGGGCTGAATGCCCGCGACGTTGCATCCTCCTGCGATCCTCAGACAACCCAAAAGGTAGCTTGATGTTCCCCAGCTGCAGGCCTGTCTGTCCATAAAATTCTATCATCGAAATTACTGCTACAATTTTATTGTTCTTCACTATAAACCGATGCTCTTTGAGTGCGAGGCAAAGGTATGTGTAAACCGCTCTGGAACAGAAATGAAACCATCGCGTACGACAAGTATTGAAAGGAGGTTCATCTTCTGAAAAATCTTGTTTACTCGAGATTTAGGTTTACCACGAAAATTGAGTTAAATATTGATAATATCGGAGCTGCCAAACTGGTCCATTTCTGATTTTGCAATTATGGAAGACGTACGAGTGCTTCCCATTCATTCAGAACATTAACTGAGTGTTTACATTTTATTTCATTATAATGAATAATAGTGAAATATACTACCCCAGTTGCTTCGAATAAATTCAAACAATTCTTACACTGCATAGAGATGGTGTGTCCCATTCTGGTAAAAACAATAGTGAAATATACAGTAAGTTCAAACAATTTTTATATTCCACAGAGATCTACAATCTTGCCGTGTCGTAACATGACACTGGAATGTATTTCGTCCAATAGAATAGTTAGAAATATGTCGTTCCTAATGAGGAACATTCGATGAGATTTGAGGGGCATTTTACGTGGAAGCAACGACAGCCTCCGCAGATTGCCACGGCGGAATAAAAACGGTCGCGGCATAAGCGTAGCAGCATAATTTCTGTAATTCCGCACGCACCACCCCTTCTCGTGGATCTCTGTCGGTCGTGAACACTACAATTCGGTCGTGAACGCTTGCAACAGGCGTCTCGGTGAGCACGCGAGCGCCGTGATTAGTAATTTGAATCGTTACGGCCGTCATTCCCACAGTTGTCGAGGCCGTCCACTGAATTCCGCGTAAGAGCACGCGTTATGGCTTCCACAGACCGATCCATGGAAAAATACTTGTAGACAGGCCACAGGGCCTTCGTGCGAACTCCGATTTTCGCGGATCGTTTTACGAAAATCGTGACATACGAAGGATCTCTTCTTCATCGCTTCTTATTTCTTGGATTTTGTACATTTACCATAAAACTGAGTATCTAGAACCTAAAATCTAAAAAATGTGTTGTATTATTTTTATCTGACCAGAATGATTAAGAACAATTTTTATTCAGCATAAAAATCCGCAGTCTACTTCTTCATGTACTTTGTCGTCATTGAACTGAAGTTCTCCTTTGGCGATATTTGTTCCGGTCAGTTGTACACGTGGAACCGAGGATACAGCGTTCTGCATTGGCTCGGAGCACAACCGATCGTGAGCCACGACCTCGCACCAGCTCACCGCACCGGTTGCCATAAGTTCCACATTGCGCCGCGCTCGGATCAGCTCGCGTCGGTGCCGTCGATCGGCTGTGTTTCCACGCGAAATCTCGGCTGCCATTAATTCAACGCCGGCTGACAGGTCACTCGAGTAGAACCGGCCCCATCGCAGATAGATGCTGGGCCGCATCAAATAATTATTATTGTTGTTTGCTTTGCAGCCGGGGTCCGGAGCTTCCTCTTCGATCCCTCGGCCTCTCTCGACAACCCCCAGAAACAACAAGCGTTCCCGACGCGATGGGTCGCCGGGGTGACCGGCAATTTCTTTCTAAATTTATTACCGATCACCGATATATCCTCTTCTTCTTCTTCTTCTTCCTCTTCTGGTTCTCTCGGTATCCTCAACCCTTCTTTCGGTTTGCGTCGGTGATATCGAATTGGGATCGAGAAACGTCCACCAGGATGATTCGTTGGTTCCTGCGGCTGGGGGTTGGTACCAGAGGTCAACTCTCGAGGTTACTGTAATAAATATCGGGGAAAGCTGATTGCGAAACTCGATGCGTTTCGTACTCGGTTATGTTTGCAACTATCGCGGATCGTGGCTGGCGAAAGCGCTGCCTCTTTTGCTGGCTCTGCTGGCTTTGCCATGCTGCAACCCTTTGTCTTCGGAGGAGTTACTTAGAAGTGATCGATTACCATTTTTCTATTTAGTTCTTTAATTCATTTCTATTTTTAAAGCAATACATTTTTAAAAACCTTCTTGTCTACCTACTCTACATTCTCCTTCCACGACGCCATTCCCCCACGCTTCCCACATGGCCGGTCACGTGACGTCTCTGTCGTGCATGCGTCGCAATGTCACGTGATCAATCCGATACTCTTTCCTCTTTCCCCTCGATTCGAGTCAATTCCCCAGATCTGTCGACTCTGACTATTGTCAGTATAATCTCACTTTTTACCAGCATGCGACACCTGTCTCTGTAAAGACGGCAACCGGCTAAAACGATGAAGTCCCGCTACCAAGCGGAACAATGGAACGAATTTATGTTACGATCTAATACCATCTGCAATGTTCGACAAGCCATTGTCTCTCATGTTGAACGGACACATTGCGATTGTCTGCTAGCGAAGAACCCTTTGATAGTCTCGCGTCCTCTGTTCCCGAGCGATCGGGTAGGAGTTTCTGTGCTTTCGCGTCCGTGGGCAGTATCTCCCTCGCGAAAATGAGAGTTTACTGGCCGGGTGGAAGAAGAAGAACGCTCCTTTGTCTCTTTATGGTCTGAAAGTGGCCCGTGGATCGAGCTCACGGACTGGCGCGTCGCCATCGACGTCCAGGGCCCGTCTTCTTCTCGGCGAGACCACGAAGAAGTACGGTCGGATAATAACGAGTTTCGCTGTCGTCCCTTTCGGCCGGCTCGCGTAGCGCGAGTCGTAAACTCGGCCCTGCAGCCTGCCCTTGCCCTTGCTCCCTGTCTCACAACGCTCTTCTGCGTGTCGACCGTTTTTCTTCACTCTCTTGGCCACGGGAACAAGAGAGAGAAAGAGGAAAAGTATGAGAGATAGAGAGAAAGGGAGACGCGGTGGACGATCGTGTCAAATTTTTATTGCGCCAACGAGCCTCTTCGACGATCGCCTCTCTCGCCTTATATGGGCTATGGGGTGCCTGGGATAAGGGGAACCACGCGGAACCACCCATCCCCCTACCCCCCCATCCTCGAACAATGGTTTTTCAGAATTGTTCGGGTTCGAACCGGGTAAAGTGACCGAGACATGCAACCGACGCAACATTCCTCCCCCTCTACTATCTCAGCTAAACTTTTACTGAACCCTTGACGATGTTATTTATTAATTTCCATTATTTATCTGCAGGTAACGAGTCTATGTGGGTGAAGGTCATCTCAAGATCATACTTTCCGAGCTCTTAAGAACAGTATTATTTTTGTCCTATACCTAATAGCTAACGAGATATTTTGTTGAAATTTTCAGAATGTGTATAATTAAATAATTTTCAATATAGACGCACATAAGAAAGTTGTAAAGAACAGCTTTTGATAGTAATTCCGACCAATTGCAATTTTCTCCAAATTTGTTTCGCTAATTGTTCTAATTCTTCTGTAAAATCCGGGTCTGCTATGAAAAATCTATGGTCCTTTACAAAGTGTGCTAACATTATCGTGAGTCACTGTACGTGTTTGGTGAATTCCAGAATTTCTTAAATCACGGTTGGAAGTTGCAAAAACTCTGCGAAATCCCATTGGTCACGATCATTCGAGAAATGTTAGCAGAACAGGGGACCGCGCGGTGCGGTTGAAAGGTGCAGATGGTCGTTCGTGGACATAGTGGGTAGTTAGATGCACGAAAAACAACAGAAACAGATTTACAAGTTCTTCGAAGGATGCCGCGCGGGCCGCTAAATTGGAGCTAAATGCTCGCCACATATTCGGGCAATCAACGGGTGCGAAAATATGCAAGGTGGAACCGGGCGAAGTAACGCCGAAGTACGATTCCGTACACGCAACAGGACCTTTCCCACGTCCGCGTCTTTATTTACCTAACAACCCTCGTGTGTTACGCTCTAGAATCCTTTAATTACCCGAAAACGAGCTACAATTTCGAGATTCCAGACGCTAGACACGCGAAACGACGCCCGACACCGATCACTGACTTCAGACACGCAAAATCCCAAGGGCGGACGGGGGTTGCGGGTATCCACGATCATTCCTAGCTTCTCTCGACTCTTCCTCGTTGCAAAAGTGAATCAAAACTGTTCTAAGGTGGATCATTCGTAATAAAAAATCTGACGTTAATAAAACACGATTTTTTCGTAAGGTGTCCCAAAAAGTACATTATAGGGGGTGCAATTCTTGAAACGACGAACAGCAGAATGATTCAGGATCATAAGAGAACAACATTGCAACTGCAAAATAGTTTATAAATTTTACAGGTGTATAAATGTCCTCAGTGTACGTGCTGCTCACCCTAGCACATTAGGGTGTTAATGAAAACGACTTTTTCGTAAGATGTCCCAAGAAGTACATTATAGGGGGTGTAATTTGAAAAAGGGCGAACAGCAAAATGATTCAGGGTCATAAGGAAACAATATTGCAACTGCAAAATAATTTATAAATTTTATAAGCGTATAAATATCCTCGATATACGTGATGCTCGATCTAACGTAAATAAAATACGATTTTTTCGTAAAAGAGTACATTATAGTGTAGTTCCAAAACGTACGAACAGCAAAGGGATTCATGATGACCAAAGACCAGCATCGCAGCAGTATAATAATGCATGAAATTGATCAAACTACTTGTTACTAATCTCATCAGCGATCAAACAAGCCTCCCACGCAGCAAACGTGGAAAAATACAATTGAACGTTAACAGTTGGAAAAAGTCGGAGTAGCAAAAGGGTCCAGGAGATCCTGATCCTATCGTGGATGTAGGTGCACACGGTGTGCAAGGCCGGTTATCGGGAAAGCGGGCACTCCAATCAATGCAAATCAAATCGAGAGCCGTGAATACGAAGCGTATAGTCAAATCAACCGAATAAAAGCTTCGTGAATGTAAAAGACCGGTGAATGCGATCGGCTCGGGCCAATCTGGTAATGCGTCTTCTCTCTCTTCCCCCGTGGACTTTCCCGCCACTCTTTTAACGGAGGGGATGGGGAAAAATAACCACCTCGGAATATTGCGTCGGACTCGCTGTGTTTCGGACCCCTTCAACAAATATTGCTTCTTCGTGGCCCTGACCGCGCCGGGAACTTGATCCCTGCTCCATCGACCAGAGATTTTGGATTCGCACCCTTGTTTGTCGGGTTCTTCAATCGTTTGGCTGCTGCCACTTCGAGGGCCGACGTCATTTCAACCTGTTAACGGACTGACTTTTTCGTTGTTAGCGTGAGAAATTACTCGTACTGTTCACGCTTGTAAATGGCACCTAACGATTTCTGGTTGGTCCGCTTCAAATAATTTTTAAACAAACTTACAAACTTGTAATGTCACAAAAATATATACCGCTATATTCGAGAGACTCTACAGAATCATTCTAGCTAAGAATCATTTGTATAATGTTTACGGTTTGAGTAGGAAAAATTATTAAAAATTAAAAACTTGATCATACCTGTAAAATTACAAGAGCGCTCACTTAAAATATTGTTTAAACCAATTTATAATGTTTAAAAAATGCTGTTGTATCCGAAAGTCTGGAGAATCATCCCATCCAAGAAATATTCCCGTAGATTTTACGATTGAAACAGGAAAAATGTTTAAAGCGACAGAGAATGGCGTCGGACGATCTCCTGCAGCTAATAAAACGCGACGATTCGCACAAAGGAGATTATTCGCAGGAGCTTGTCAAGTCTTCTTCGGGCAGGTTTTAATACTGGCCGGAACGTTTAACGATGCACAATAAAGCAACATATTAAAACGGACCCGCCCCTTCGGTCAGCAACGCGTTTCACCACTTTGGAACGTCGAGGCGCATCGCGAAGATGAGCCTCCCCCGACGCGGTTTACGATTACGGGACTAATCTCGTTTTAATGACAGGGTCCCGCGGGCCTCGACGAATGATGAAGTGTCAAATCGGGGCCCGGAGAGGTGGGCCCCATATATCCGTTTCCATCTTGGTCCCCGGTTCTCGCGAACCGGCCCTAGAACCGCTGATAATCTATTCCTCCGGCTGACTTTTAATTAGCACCTCGTTTCGCCACTCCTCTCGCCGTGTCATTAGGTTCCCGCGACCGATCACTATGCTGGCTTTGAAAAATTCAGCTGCCAGATGGCTCACCCGTATCCCTCCCTTCATTTTCACACGATTTTTCACAGGTGAAAATTACCTAAACGCTGGGGGGAGAAAACTCGAAACTTGAAAAAAAGTTCGAAATTGGTTTTGTGATCGATCGTGTCGGTATGCGATCAGAAAATCGAGCAGCACGCCGCAATCATTTCACCTTTGCAAATGAAGATAAATCTGAAGGAATTCATGTTTGCGTTCACCTGTCCGCCTCCTCTTCAAACTTTGTTCTTTATTCCGCTCCGGTGGAATCTTTGAAATTTATTTCCACGTTGGTGGAAACACCTGGCGCACGCCCTTTGCATGCTTCGCAGTTTTTTTAATGCCGCGCTCACTCCGAGCAGAGTCAACGTTTATTTTCAAGCCCGCTGGCCAGTTTTTCCCTTGTTCCCCGCGAACGTGTTTTTCGATCATTCTCCTAGAAAATCACCGGAATGAATTACTTTGATCGCGGATAGCTCGGCAGAACTATAACAGTTCGCAAAAACCGGTCGCTTTTTGCGTGAAACGAACCTCCAGCGTTCGGAACTATTTAAATATGGGAGACTTCCCGCTAGAATTCAATGCTCCGAAACGTTTTGCCGAGTACACATGCTGTATGCTAGGTCTGTAAACAATAATAATTATTCCAGCTAAGCATCATTTGTTAAAATTTACAAATCGACTGCAATCACCCTGGTAACAGTGCTCGCTTCAAATATTTTTTAAACAAGTTCACAAATCTATAATGTTACCAAAAAATATACTGTTACATGCAGGAGAGTATAAGGAATTATTCTAGCTAAGTATCATTTATATAGCATTTATGGTTAAGCCGGAAAAAATTATTAAAATAGAAAAGACTAATAATAAAAGACGCTCCAAATATTTTTTAGACAAACTTACGAATCCATAATGTTACCAAAAAATGTAGTGTTATATTTGGGAGAGTCTACAGAGTCATCCCAAAATCGCAATTTCAGAAAGAATTACGATATCGTAATTCCAGTTTCAGAAAGATTGAAAGTGTGGCGTCGCTTAACTTCCGACGCTTGCCGCAAGATGGACAGACAGTCAAGTCTATCCCTATCCTTTCTCGTTAGTACCCGATTTGTCACCGATTTGTAATACCGTCCTCAACCGCCTGCCAATGCCAATATCCCACCGTCTAAGGCCGGGCCCGCTAGTTAGCCTTACTGATGAGCCCTCTAGCGGGTCTAGGACGAAACGCTCCCTTCCTTTTCCTCCTCTCTTTCATATTCACCTGCATCCCCACAAAAGAATTGAACTTTCGACTTGTTGAAATAATTAAAGAAATTTCGAAGCGGCTCCTGTTTCTTGCAACAGATGCTTTTTGTAACCGAAAACGATCGAGAAAAATGACTTTCGGTTTCGCATTCGCCGCACAAGAATGCACGAGGAACGATTATGGAGACACAGAATTGGCGTCCGTGTAATCTCCTTTTGTCGGAGAGTAAAAGTGTCTTCAATTGGAAGGACATCCTTCGAAACAGCTTCCGCAGGATGCGACACCGGAAGGACAAGATGAACTCTGCTCAAAGGCGTCTCCGTTCTGAATGCATCGAACAAAAGCAGCATCGATGAACGAACCCAGGATTCGCGTGTCTCCGGCCAATCGTCGCGTCGCCAAAAGCGTAAACAAAAATCGCGACACCAAGCCGGACGGTTTCCAAAGGAACTTGTCGCGTTCGAGCCAATACGACAATCGATTCCCCGATTGTGAGATGCAGTCGAACCGGAAGAGCATTGCGGTCGAGCAGGAGAATCGACTTCGGATCCGTGAAGATGAGTCTTGAAGCCCATTAATTGACCGCAATGTTCAATCGACAATAGGACTCACACGACGAATCCGTCGGAAATCATTTTACGTAGGAATTCTAGTGGAATCAAGATTAAAGAAATCAGAGAAATAGGATTCTTAAAAACAATTTTTTGTAGATAATTAACATTAAAAGTACCGACCATCAGAAGTGACTGATGTGTATTGTATTATAAAAATAACAAGAATAAATTGATTTATATTTTGTGCAATTTTTATCATAATATATCCTGGAATAAAAGAATGTATTCAATCGATTCCCTTGAGAACACGTTTATAATTTCAATAATTGTAAAATAAAAAGTCTAAAACCGGTCATTTGACCGGCGATGGTAGGTTTGTGTTGAATAATAAATAAATGGGTTGAAACGCGTGTAATTTTTATCAAGTAACACAGACCAGTCAATTTTAGTGTTAAAAACAATTGAATTCTGAATATAAACTACTGGACTCCATTAAATTAAAATTATTTCATGCTAAAAAAATTGCAAAATTTCGTTTTTCGGTAGAAGCATATAAGACGGCGTGATGGGGTGGTGGATTTAAGGGGAGGGATGGTCAATTAACAAGTATCCATGGGGGGTCAGGGTTGATCCCGTTGAACGACAGGTCGTGCACGGGCCGGGACGTAATCATAAGTCCGGCCCGATGCGGTAGCCCGTGCGCGCAAGCTTCGAGCAGGTTCGGTTTCGTGTGCGAATATCGCGGGGTTCCGCGATCGCACCGTTCGATAACCGGCCGTTATCCGCAACAGCAACAAATTGGGGCTCCATAATCGCGCTAATGCATCAACCGCGGCGCAACGGTGTGACGGTGAAATTGCGGCGCGAGAGTCCTCCCGCGAAAAGGGTCGATCTTATCGTGGCCGACTTAAGTACGCGAGAACCATTGTACACGCTAATCGGACACAGACGGTGGCGCAAAGTGCTACGGCGTTTTTCTGCAGAGGCTGTAACATACCACAGGATACCCTTGCGAACTTTTGATTAACCCTCTCTGGAAGAAATCGAGAAAGCATTCATTCTTCAGAGATGATTTACCACAGTGGTAAATTTGCACGAAAATGTGCAGGAAATTATTTAGAAGACGATCCTCATCACCGACTTCGATGACCTTTGAAATATGTTGTCAAGGTCATTAGTCTGAACAACTTTTTTCCAAAATCTCGTCAATGGTATTACTATATTGTATTCTTAAAATTATATAATAATTTACAGACGCAATTCTAATTAATCTTGAAAATTATCTAAACAAAGATCGAAACGTCGAGTATTTGACCTGTAATTTGCAAAATTGCTTTATAGAATATAGTAACAAACGATCAAACCTTTGCGCCGAAAACATTAATCATTCTATATTACCACAAATACGATTGATATAAAGATATATTTACTATACTATTCTTGGAACAAGAATATTTTATCGTGATCGCACGACATAGTGACAACGTAGCGACCTGTCGAATGAGTGGACACTTAAGATGCATGTCCGTTGAAATTAGTATTCGCAAATAGTTATTTCTGTGTCATTGTTAAGTTCTTCTATTCTATCCATATATTATTTTTAAGAGCAGCCTGAAATTATTAAGGATAGCAAGACATTCATTATTTCCTTCAAATCACATTCTAAATTGACCAACCAGGTTCCATTCCTTCAGGTTGACACATCGCTTATGAAAATAATTTTTGGAAGGGTAGTTCCTTATTTCAGTTTCTTGTAACAGACACAGAAAAATTTCATTATTTGCTTCAAATCACATTCTAACTTGACTATCCAGGTTCTATCCCTTCAGGTTGACACATCGCTTATGAAAATAATTTTTGTAAGGGTAGTTCCCTATTCCAGTTTCTTGTAACAGACACAGAAAAATTTCATTATTTGCTTCAAATCACATTCTAACTTGATCATCCAGGTTCCATCCCTTCAGGTTGACACATCGCTTACGAAAATAATTTTGTAAGGGTAGTTCTCTATTCCAGTTTCTTGTAACAGACACAGACAAATTTCATTATTTGCTTTAAATCACGTTCTAACTTGACCAACCAGGTTGATGCACCCTTTAAGAAAATAATTTTGTGGGGGTAGTTTTCTATTTTAGTTGAAAAAGTATATTTGCGATATATGTACTTTTATATAAAAGTATACTTATATATACTATACTAAGAGTTATGAATTGTTATGAATTTTGTGCACATTCTTGGACAAAACTGACCAATACACAAATGCTGACTCTGACGAATATTTTACGGTAACTGCGATGAACAACTACAGAATATTGGTCTGCTTTGTAGGCAACGATGCAGCGACCGAAATCTGCCTGGCAGTCCGAAAACGCAAAACACAGAGCCGGGCGAAATCGGTCGCAGAAAATTAGCCCGCGGCCGGGGGTGCAGGATTTCTCTGGGAATGATCGCGCCAGATGCAATTGCATCTTGCCTGTTCGGCAGTAAAACGATCTTCTCTCTCTCTGTTTCTCTCTCGGCGGTCTCTCACGGTCGAAATTAGAAAAGTGCCGGTATAAAACCAGGGGAACGAGTTAGTTACAACCTATGGTCGAACAGCTGCCGCGAGAGTCCAACGTCGAGCTATCACGCGAGAGAAAGAGAGAAAAAAGAGAGAGAGAGGAAGAGAAGAAGATAGAGGGAAAGACAATGAGTCGAAGGGATGAGGAAAAATACGAGAGAATCCCGTGGAGGAGAAAGAGTGCACTCGGAGGAGACGATGCAAGCAGAGTGTCTTCGGCCTCGGTGTCTATGCACGACCCTGCACTCAGAGCCTCGTAAAAAGGACGGAATGTCACTGAATGACGGGCCGCGGGTCCGTCCAGTCCGGTAAGTAATTCTTCGGCAATTACATAATTACTCGTGGTTAGCGGTTGCAAGTTAGAAGGGGCCGGTTCAAGCTGACCAACGCCGGTCGTTACGATATTTACTACTATATAATGACCGCCGACCAAGAAACAGGCCCGCTCCGAAGCGATATTGTACATGGTGTTCATACCGGTGCCACGTCTCCTCGGGCTCGCTGCTTCCCACCGGGTAGGACAGGTGGGTTCGAACTTGAAGCCGATGGAGCGAGCAGTCGGCCAAACCGATCAACTTTCGCCGAAATCGTAGAACTTTTAATAAAGGAGATTGCTCAATAAATCTTCGACCAGGTTACAGGTGAGATGAATAAGCGAGAATGATAAAGAAAGCAACAATTTTTAAAACTGCATGCAGTTCTCTCGTTTTCAAGGATGGTCAACTTCCGACACAATTGCAAAATTTGAATAATACAATTATTCCAAATTTAAGATGTTCATTTAAGAAACTCAAACAGCATTTTTACGTATAGAGTCTATTATTCTATTATTCACGCACAGAATTTTCCTTAAGTGGTCAACTATTGGTGCTATTACCTTAAATGAATGGTCATGCAAGTCCATAAAAGTCTACAATAACTTTCCTTCTTGTCGACAAAGGTATGAAAAAATTTGTAAAAAGAAATCGAAAGTACCCGATATAATCGAAGGGATAGAATGTGTCTACCTAGTGGTTCGGGTCCACCTATACCCAGCCTGTAGTCTCCATCAGGATGACGGTCAGCATATCGAGTGACACTCGATAAAACAATTCAAAGAAAAAGTAATTGATTGCTAGGACAGTATAAAAATGATTGATTGCCAGAGTGTAGGAATCGTGGAATGACAGCAGGAATGACAGAGAGGTGAAGGCGAGGGTGGCGTTGCATCAAGTAGTCAACCTGTCCAGGTGAGCGTTTCATTCGGCGCGATACAAGCCTCGGCTCTGTCACAGGAGAGAAGTGAGCACAATTACAAGGAGACCACCTGCAGCAGCGCGGTAGAAGTGCATCGCCGCGAGCTTGAACGCTACATGCGTGAAAAGTGCATCCATTCTGGCCGGCTTATCGTGCACCACCACCAGCGGTACATCCATTACAGCCGTCGCGGTGTTCGTAACGCTACATCAATTCCACGTAATCCGGCCCGTCCTCCGCTGAGAAACGTCCACCATGCTCGCTCCTAAGAAACCTTCAGAACCTTAGAACCTTTCACTATCAACCCTGCCCCGGACGATAATGCTCGCGGGTCCCAGGATATTAGCCCCGCTATCAACGTTCCAACCAATGCCTCCCGCCGACAGTGCACGATGCAACTGCACCTTTTCGTCCCGGAAACACGTTCTTTCATGTGCCGTCGTTGCATTCTCAAACTCACATTAACCAGGCAAAACTTTGATCTAAGAAAACCCTTGGGTCCGTACTTAGATCATAAATACGGTTCAAATTATATTGTGTTTAGTATCATTTTAACCAGAAGAATGCCACGAATAAGTTGACGAAAGTCCCATCAAGAAATAATGAAAAATAAAGAAGTTTTGTAATTGGACTAGTAGTGGTTCACACCAATATTCGTTTTTCGTAGATCCTACGGTCTCCATTTTCTTAGATCAAGATTTTACTATATTCTGGTTTTGGACGTCCAAAAATATTTCTTTAAATAAGTTCCTCAAAAAATTAATGAAAATTGCACAGTAGCGAGAGTTAGTGTCCAGAAATTTTGTCGATGTCATGACAGACCGGTTAAAGGGTTACTACGAATTGTGTTCATTCACCGAAGAAAGAAAAATAAATTCGAACACGTAGCACAGGAAAAAGACGACAAGAAATTGATCGGCGACCAATTAAGTATAAAAAAGAAGGACTGGATGAAAAGAAGCACGAATTACGAGTGATTTGCGTAATGCGAAAAAGTAATGTGGTCACGGTTTCGCGTTGTCCGAGATGGCCGGCAGTCGGCCATCTCTCCCTGTGAGCATCCGTTGCACCTGCTAGCTGCCATTAGCAAACAATCAGTGTATCGATCATCGGAATCGAGATTACCGTAATTTGATTTCGGGCCACAGAATCGAGGATCAACGCGAGCCGAATAAACGTGTATCAATTTCTTTGTTCGCGCATCGGTTTCTCCGTTTAATTATCGCTGCGATTATTACCAAATGTACGTTTGTGCTTTTATTTTTAGCGGTTTCGACAGTCGATTCTCTTAAAACCAATGTTGGTAAAAGATGGAATAATCCATCAAAATAAGTGTCACTTAGGGACATATAAGAGGTGGTACTTCTAACATCTTCTTGTTTGAATTTTATTTCACAATCATTGAAATTATACAAATATTTCAAGCACGTACTGCAAAATTCGAGTAAACCCAGTTTTGTCATTTTTATAAGGCAACGTCTAATCACTAGGTTTTTATGTAAAATAAAAATCTTCTGTCACAATTACAACAAATAAGCTTTACAAATGTATTGCTTTTGTTAATAGCTATAATAATCTAAATAATGTATTGGTATCTTTAAATTCTTCTAATAACTATTTTTTGTTTCATCCAATTTCTACTGTAAATGCATAAAATCGGCTCAGTATTCATCACTAAAAAAGTAGGTCAATTGAAAACATTAGAAGAAGGGAATTGATATTAACTTTTATTTCATTCCCATTGATGAACTTACTAAATTTTTCTTTCTAAATTGTCTAAATTGAAATTCATTAAAAACAGGTAAAGTCATTAGAGCGGTCCTTTTTAGAGGGAATCGCGTCCAGGGAATTGCCTGCAATTATAATTAACTCTATCTTTTTATAAGCTCTTCGTAAGCTAATGTCTGAAAGTGAACCGGCCTCCGTATTATCATTAGCATTTATGTTTCGCAATTTGTAACAGACCCACGACGGGTTCCGGACTCGGTCAACGTGCTCCATCATACCTGCGCTTTATCGACCTATATCTTGTCTCCTTCTGCACACCTTCTTCACCGTCCCCGATCGTTAAAACCGCGTGTCCCGAATTTTAATAAGCCCCACTTGTGAACCCGCCCTTCGCGCCCGTCTACTAATAAATTGATTTACAAGTAAGACCTGTTGTCAAACCGTCCGCCTCAATCTTCGCGCGCGTCATCTTCCTCCTTGCACTTGCAACTTCTAATTTATTAATTAAGCCTTTGAATTCTCTTTACCTTACGGTAATAAAGAATCGTATTCCCGGCCCCCCGCAATCCCGAAAGTCTTTTAGACTGTCCGAATAATTATTAATTGCAATTGTAGTAGCATTGTTTATAGCATTTCTGGATCTACAAAAATTGTTTTAGGTATCAGCATCATAAATTATTACAATGATAGCAAAAAGATCGGTTCAACACATTGTTTAAAATAAATCCTCAAAAATCAGTTTTCATTAGGCTGAGCCCTCAAGATGCGCGACAAGACATAAGCGACTATAGCAACTATAACTGCAATCCTATCCAATCAAAAAAATTCCTACAGTTACTTCAATAGTATAGTAAAATAGCCCCACAATTTAAATAAGATCGATCGAACCCAAAGTTCATAATAAATTCTCAAAAATCAGTTTACGTTATGCTGAGCCCTCAAGATGCGCGACAAGACATAAGCGACTATGGCAACTATGACTGCAGTTCTATCGAGCCAAAAAAATTCCTACAGTTACTTCAATAGTATAGTAAAATAGCCCCACAATTTGAAATTTGATAAATTGCCAAGGAACATCTAGTCGAGACGTATGTCGGTCGTCCATAGAAGAGACAGGGAACGCGCGAAGAGCAAGGATCGGAATGAAATAATCTGCACCGGGATCGGTACACCTAATCGGCGTGGTACGAGCAGGTACACGGTCCCCGTCGACGTACAGGGCGTACAGGCTTGTTCTAAATACACGTTAGAAGCGTGTAGCCCGCTCCGGTCGTTTAATCAGACCGCCGCAGGCGAACTTCCATGTCGAACCGTGAATATCGGCCCCTCGTATCTCGGCCAGATAAAAATCGCCACGGCAATTTCGGCGTCGTGCACATGTCGCGTCCCATCCGGCCTCGCAGTATAGTAGTAGCGAGGGACCTGTACCGCTCGCGAGCAAAACTCTTATCGTTCTTCGAGGATCTATCGATCACAGACACCGTTGCCGATCGTCGCGGTGCTTCTAATCGGTTGGCCGCTTTTGTTACTAGCCGGCCACAATTCGTACGAATCGATGCTCGATCAAATGAGTGCTCGAAAACTGCAGCTGCTAATGTCAGCAGCTGTTAGGCTGAAACTTGCAATTTCAATTTGTTTTTGAGATTTTGGAACGTGCAGACCTGTTCCTTTATTTTTAGAAACAGAATATAATCGTTCCTGAAAAATTGCATTTAATATTATATCTCGTGTGTTTTAAAATGCAACTTTTAGTATCTTTTCTACAGATCCGATCCATTGCAATATTTTGAAAAAATTTCTTTTCATATCCTGTAGTAAACTAATTGCCCTAACTTCCCAAAAAAGTTTAGATCGTATAGTACAATATTAAAAAAGTTATCGTCTTTTTTAGAGCGTCCGAATATTAATTCCGGCCACTGTAGCTTTGAAAATAGCTACATGCGTAGTTGTATGCTTCTGAATATTGCAAATTACGCTGTCGAATAATGCAAATTACGCCTCGTAAATGAAAAAATGGGACTTTTGAGGGCGATAGCGCCCTAGATTGATCTTTTATCTAGCGTTATTGACTACTGAAAAACCCCATTTTTGTATTATCGAGGAATGAGAATCGCGAATCCCGCACCCTTGCAATTCTGGAAAAAGGAGTCTACTCCCTTAAGCCGAAATAATCAGTTCCGCAGATCCTTTCTCTTGAAGTATCGAAATCGCAGATGACAGCCGTCGCCAAGGAAGCAGCGTCTTTATTACGGTAATGAGGTCGCTTTAATGCCGTCCGGAACGAGCCTAACGGCCATTAATTGCAGCAGCACTTGCCCACCTTTAGCGTTATTACGTGATCGTTAACGCATTCGCGAGCACCCGTACGGAAAGTGTCGTTGTAATTTTTTTCACACGACTCGAATTACCGTTAATACGTCGCGCGAAATTAAAAATTATCGGCCTACATCGGGAGACCGACGATTACATTTTAATACACTGTGACCAATATGCGGCGACTGTGCAATTTTTCAGCGGTAAAAACGTTTTGAAAAAAGTTAATTAGCAAATTAAAAGCTGTTTCCCTGAACTGAAAGTGCACTTTCGTTCAGATAATGGAGGCTTTCAATTAATCATTCTCTTTTAAGGAAACATTCATCATCTTATTCGTGACAGTTTTGCGAAAGAAATGATATCAAACACGACACAGTTCGGATCACGTTCACTCGTTTAATCCACGATAGAGTCGAACCTCTCTTATCCGAACCGATAAAGACAATATTAGATTAAATCATTTCTTAAAACCTGACAATTCAGACATTCGTTCGAATAATCGAGGTTCTACAAAATCGTGAATTAAACGAGCAAATAAATTACGAAGTGCGGGGACTCATTTCAATCAGAAAATTTTTACAGATACGACTGTAAAATTTTCATAAATAAATAATGAAAAGCGTTGATGAACTATTAACAAACTCGAATTCGATTATCTCGGGTCTAAAGGACTTCCTGTCAACGGGACCATAATTTTTCGGTGTTTCAGCGGTATGCGGCCACGGTTCGCAATCACAAGGTGTCTAATCAGCCCGATATCGATCTATATGTGCGCAGGTGTGCCTTCATTCTCCGCGAAAGTGGTCTGTCGTGGCAACGAAATGCGACAGGTTTCAGGTTGCGTGAAGTTACGATAGCTCGTTACAACTTTGTCGTGATCGTGCGCCGTTCGGATGTTATAATTTGCAGGTAATTTCCAAGTAATTTCGCCCGGTGGCTCCGGAACCCGGTAATTCATTGTCCCTCGGGCGAGTCCTGCGTTTCCTTAAACCTCGAGTGGCCAGGGATTGGTAAAGACTTTGATAAGAAGCTTTCCGCGCCCTTGTTGTCGCAGCGAATTAACATTCACAGCCTGTACTTACGTCCGTTCTGCCTATATTTGCATGAGCTTCTGTTTAACCAAATTATGTGGACATGGAAATTGACGTATCCCTTATACTGGGTGTGCCGTTTCAATGGGAACAACACCGTTGCAAAAGTAAGTTAACGACAGCAATTCATGGCGAAATGAACATATTAAGTAGAGCGATAAGTAAACTGCGAAATAAAAGTATTCTGCACCATCCACAAGGTGCTGGAACCGAACAAAAATTCGTTTAATAAACTATAAAAATTTTTTTAACGGTGTCTGTTTTTGTTAACATTTTTTATTGGAAAATACATGTTTTAGGTGACACGTTCTGTTCTTTTATTATCATTTTTAACGTTGCTTTAACAGCAAAAATCGGACTCGTATTTTTTATTCTGTAATTATTGAAATTGCAGAGACGCTTCCATATCAGAAATAATTAAATAAATTTCGCGTGGATCAAACAACTTGAATTGATGCAATTCAAAGTTGCCCTCGCAAATCTCGCAATTAGCTTTAACGAGAACTGGCTTACGGGAACGTGGGCGAAAAAATCGTGGCAGCATTCGTCAAGACAATTATTGCAATTATTGCCCCGGGAGTTCTCAACAATAATAATGCTACCCTTAAGCGGGCAGAATTTTAATTACCGGGGCATTAAACGGCCCCGCGAAGACTGTAACCTTCCCGGCGCGGCGTGAAATTCCTCGTGATTCTGATCTGATTCGATGCTACGAATCCGTGTGGTGACGATCCACCCATTATTTTCATTATCTGCGTGCGAGATCGCACGGAGAATCGTACGGAATTGGCCGAAATGCTGGAGAAATGCTGCGGTATTAATGAATTTTCAATCTTTTTGGAGGCGGACAATTTGAATAACGAATTTAACAAATTTATTTGTCAATTTTCCTGGATATATTTTTGTCTACAGCTTGTCGCGATTTTTCAATTTTGTTGTTAAATTTAGTAAAAACAAATTGCAGCTTACCGCGTTGGTTGCTGGCAAATATTTCATTTTAGTAAATTTGAAATGGCCATGGTGGAATATGAGAATTTTTTTAATGGATTTTTCAACAGCAATTTATCCATTTTTCTCGATATATTTTTCACTGTACATGATCCAGATGCCTCTTAATCTCGTTGGTAGATTTATTAAAAACAAATTGCAATTTAACGCGTTACTTATTAACAGCCACGTAATTTCAATATATTCGAAACATTTATGATAGAATGAGAAAATAATTTTAGGAGAAATATTCTTAGTTTTTAAAGAACAGTTTTCTCTTCGGTAGCAGGTCCTCGAAAGCAGCAGCATGCTCTAAGCGCCGTCCATTAAGACGGTCCCTAACAACAGGCTCAGATCCATCTTCTAAACTCGAACGAATAAATCCCGGAGTTTCATTGTCGTGGTTGCAGCGCCGGCAACTAGCAAAAGTAGCAAAAGCTTAGGGTTTCGTGGTACGGGGGCGGTTTCAAAGGGGGTGTTGGACAGAGGACGGGGGTGCAGGGGGATCGATGGGCGAGCCAACGTTAACCGAAGACCGCCTTCTCGTTCTTTCTCTTTCATTTTTTCCTTTTTCTTCGCCTCGTGCCTCCTAGCCTCTTCTTCTCTCTTTTTCTCATTCTCTCTCGTTTTCTCTGACCGTCTACCCGGCGTGCCTTGTCCCCTCCTCTCACCTCACCTTTCCACGTTCTCTCCCACGCTACACCTGTCGTGCGCGAATAACAGGAGAGGTGGTAGTAAAGTCCTAGGCGGCTGAGTACGCGTACTCGACACCGAGCCACGTCAAATCCATTTATCTCGGCCTCTACACTTTGCCAACCTCCCATTTTTGAGTCTTCCAGGGACGATTTGAGGGGGTAATCTCTGAGGTACTTTCGAATGCTTAAATCATCAATTTTTATTTCGTATTCTCTTCAACCCTTCGCAGTCGTGCCTGCTCCCTCTCTTTTACTTCAGAAATTGCTACGAGATGATATAAGTCGATATTCCCATGGATATTATCCTGTTTAGAACACTTAGCAAACATTAGGGTAATAATGGGTAAAACGTAGGGCAACAACGACTTTCTTTTATAATAACAACTTCTTTATCAATGGACCAAACGACTTCAGTATTTCTTCCAAGATAGATTAGTTCACTAGATGGTGTATATTGCAAAGTTTGGAAAAATTTGGTACCACACAATTATCAAAATCTGATCGTCAACCGAGTGTCATCGCTGGCAGTACTATCTGTGTTGGGTTCCATTCTCGAATTTTGGACTAGCCGAAGTTCATGAATTTTTTAAACGAAAAAAATTATGTATAAAAATTAATAAAATATTAATACAAATTCTCACCTAATTACTAGACAGCGGATTGTATGCATTTAGGACAAAAATGAGTAGGAGTAATTTGAAACGTTAACTTTCATATCATTTGCGGCCTATCGAACATATTAAGAGGGAAAGTAAATTTCTATGTCGCTCCGGTTTGTTGTAATTCAGGTCGAAATTTTTTCTGTAGCATAAAGATCCGCTGTCTACTAATTACTAATATTAAAGATTTATTTATCAATATACAAATGATTAACGCGATACTATCAATACGAGCGAAAATCTAATTTGAACCGGACTCTAAATTCAGAGAGCCGAAGATCATCTCCATTAGCAGGTTGCGACCCTTCCTGATCGTTGCATCGAAGGTGCTAATCCACTCTGGCCGAGCTATTAAAGCAGTTTAACTCATCCCGTTGGATTCAGCAAGACACCCGGGTCAGCTAAAGGAAGAAAAAGCAGATCCAGCCGAGTCCAGTTCGGTTCAGGTATAGCCAGAGTACGTACACGTAATTAACGATCTCCTTACCGGGTGATCCCAGGCCGGGACACTTCTAATTATCTAGGCCCCGATGTCAGCCGCCTGATCGCCTTTTTCGTTTCTTTGCGGGAGCCCGGGCAAGGTGCGTCGCGAATTTCAGGCAACCTTAAACCTTAAACCTTTGGAACACCTTCCCCTTCCACTGGTGCGGTGCGGGGAATCTCGGCTCTCCTCGTGGCACCAGGATTGGTAGGCGTGCGCGTGCACGCCCGCGAGATCCCTGATAAACGAGCTGAAGCGTTCGGCGTCCCTCGCAGATTTCTTTCGCAGAAAACGAGGTCGGGCCCGAGAGAGCCGTTCGAGGTCGTAGGCGGGGTCCACGGTTTTTCATCTGACCGCACGCGGGACGATCTGTTGGCGAGCCGGATCGAGGAATCCGAGGAATCCTCGATCGCCAACCACCGCCTCGCGATCTATGGCACTCTCGACCAGAGCTCGGCGAATATTCGGTTACTGCTGCATTTTATGCATTTTTATTTAACATAAAAACACAGGAATTTGAAGATATACTATTTTCAACCCACTGAAAGTAATAGGGAACAAAATAAATTTCTATTTCACTTGTTTTTGTAATTCGGGTAAAGAATTTTTATTTTAAGGATCCACTGTCTATGGCAAAAGTCTTGATACAAAAATATCTCTATTTTGTTTTAGATTTTCTAAATCAAATTATTTTATCAAGTTCAATGTTCATTGAAATTTGTACTTTAATTGGAACAATGACTACTTAACATTAACAAGTAGGTTTACTACCGTAAAGAAAATGGGATAGGGATTGAAATGCAGCTTTCCACTTCTGTCATAAATGGCCTCCTAGAAGTTAGCCCCCCACTTTTGGAATTCAAATTATAGTGTAACTAAAACTACAATACAAAAAATGCGATAAAAAGTAGAGTAGCCCCCCACCTTTCATTTTTTGCAAGTTTCTAAAGTATTACTGCGGGGGTTTAACTTTTATGATTTTTCATAAATGCGCAAAATCCGCAGTAGTGGGGCGAGAATAGGAATAATCGAGTGGAGAGCAAAGACATCAGCATATTGATTTCGATAGGTATTTATTTTCATAGTGATGAATGTTCTTTATAATCGATCTATAATATCATACATCATAGCATTCAGTTTATACATAATTACAATTGTAAATCTGGTTTCGCCCTTAGGAGTGTAATTAGTTGTGGGTTCGTCGTGTGTCGTTGCCATCGCGCCGAGGCGGGGGAGGGGGTGGGATTGGGGGGCTGTAAAACGCATTCGATAATGTGTTTCAATGTATGTGTGTACAATGTATAATGTTTTCTCCGGGGGTGGCGTTGGGTGATGGGTGGGAGAGGTCGCGTAGAAAAAAGTGTGTCCCGCTCCCTAATCTCTTCAGTATATCATCCCCTCAGTTCGCAAGAAAGAAACAACTCCTGGCCGTACAAGAGAAATCGACGCGCATGCTACGAAAATAAGGTATACAATGTATAATATGTACAACCGAAGAGAAGAATCAACCGACTAATCGATGAGCCTCGTGAACGATTTTCAGTGGAACGCTGGGAGAACGTGCGTTTCTCGAGGTTCAACCCGCTTGTCGGTCCATCGTGTCGATTAATCGTCAAATTGGAATTCGCGACATTTCTTTGTTTTCGATCGTTCGACTCTACGAGAAAAAGGAAGTCTCCGCGGCAGTGCCCGCTACTGGCCGCTTGGTACGGTGTGTGTCGTGTAGGATCCCTAGGAAACAATAAATAAAATCTATCTATTCTCATTTATCTAGCGCGAGACGACGTCCGTCACTTTGATTTTTTTTTTCGTGGTCGATCGGTGCACTTCTGCGACGCTTAGGCTTCAACGACGATTCGATTTATTTGCTGCGATCATCGCTCGAGAGAAATTCGGGGGGTAGTTATCCGGGACGCCATTTACATTTTAGGCCGCATGCGAATTATTTCGGAAGTTTAGGGCAGTTTTTCATTTTTGTATCTAGTCCAGCTTCGCGGAAATTGAAAGGGGAACGTGGCTTTTGTTGACTGGAAGGTCTTGTAAATATAAAATGGCAAATATCGGACATTTCTAAAACAGCAACAGAATATTCTGATTTCAACATTTAATTTCAAAATGGAAGCGAAATCTTTCAATTTTCAATATTTATTTTTAAAACGAACACGATATCTTTCTGACGACACACGAAACATTAATTTTAAAACAAAGATAAACAATAAAAAAAATTTTTTAATTCTACATAACAACGTCTAATTCTCCAGTCAACTTGAATGTTTAACAGTAAACCTATATGAAAAGATCAAAAATGTAACCGGCCCTGGTAGGTTTAACCAAAAAAAAAACAGAACGTTCCCGAAGCTTTCAAAATTCCATCTAAAAATAAATTGGTCTGCTTCTAAGTGAAGCACGGTTCACCATGATTCTTATCAAGCAAAATGGCGTCCGGAGGGGCGGTGATCGCAGCAAACAGCCAATCCTTCCCATCTAGAAACTAGATAGCTGTTCGAGTCTCTCGATTCCTCCCTCCGATATCCGATGATATCCTACGATATCCTCGGACGATATCCTCGGACGATATTCTCTCCGATCCTCTCCGATATCCACCGATCCACGCAGAGACCGGTTTTGTTCGCCCCTGATCTTTACAAAAACTATCGTTGTCCCGAGAAGTTCGCACGCCGCGCGTGTCAAGTTTTCCGCGTCGTGTGGCCGCGTGTCGATAGCTTAATTGATTAATTACGCGATACATCGAAAGGTACTATGTTTATATATACAGCGGTAGCAATTGGATTACTGATTAAATAGTGGCATATTTACTAAACGTTACGTTTATCACAACGATGATAAAATCAGCCGGAAGACCGGAAATCGTCCACTTTTCGATTCTTACCGATCCTCTCTGCCCGTGCCCTTGTCGTCCTCCATCTTTTCTCTTTTTAATTAACAAACAGACAGAGGTGGAAACCGGTGCCCCTTCAGTCGACCAGTTTTCTTTTCTCTCTCACTTGCTCATTCTCTTTTTCCCTTGCCCTGCTTCGTGACTCGCGAAAACACCCACGCGAGATCATCTGCACCATGCACCCTAATCTTTCGATCACTTAGGGATCTTTATGCAAATGAAAATTTCAAATGACTCTTTTCGAAACGTAGGAACTGCAGAACGTTCTCTTTTCGCCATCAGGAAATTCCATCTGCTGATGATGCAAAGACAGAATCGAATGAAATCATTCGTTCGATTCATTTAATTCGAGCGAAATAAATACATGATTGTTGATTGATGAAATATGTATAATTTTTGTTAGAACTGCATAAAGATCCGTAGTTTATTCGTGCGATTTTTCCAGTGGTAGGTCGAGAGGCAGCTGACAGTGGAACAGTCCTGTCTTTAGTCAGACTTGGATGGTCGAAGCTACTTTGTTTGGTTATATGGGCTGCCATAAGTAGAGTTCCAACTGAGTTTATAAAAATTTAATTCGGAATATTGGAGAATGAATTCTGTCAATTTTTTAATGCGCGTGTTTGATTCATTTGACTTTATTGTAACGGAGGAAGCTGAAAAATTTTAATGAAATATGAATCAATTCTAATCAGTCCAGAGTGAATTTTTAGGATTATTTTCACTTTTAGCGAATAAAACATGTCATGCTTTAATACACGATTTCGAAGAATATAGTATTCATTAGCAAAATTTGTATAGACTCAGCTTGATTTCTGTTTGATAACACAATCTATTTATTATCTCCAGTCCGCGGTTAGGATCTTGGACCAAGGAACATCGTAGGAATTCAGGACGCAGCTAAGGACGAGGGGAAAAAAAGATTTTCTTTTTCGACTTCAGCGTCGTGGCTGAAGACTTCCGAATTGACTAGATTGGAGCACCTTGAGTTTCGAGAAATGGAGAAGCAAATAGAAAGAAAAGAGTCATCTACACCGAATTATCTGTGCACCGTTAATCTCCATTAAGTAGACTGCAGATTTATGCTGTATTATATTTCCTTGAAAATCTTTGAACTACAGTTAAACTTTCAACTCTTTCAACTCGAACGATGATTCCGAAACGTCACCAAAAATGATCGCCTTAATTTCTAACCCTTCGAGGACTCGGGCATCTAATTTCTAAAATTGCAAACGATTATTTAATTATTTTACACGAGATCAGTACATATTTTTCTTCCATTCTAGTATTTAGAGTCCTACAAGAAAAATATCTTTAATATTTTAAAAAGTCCTCGTCCTTAACGGGTAAAACAATTTCTACTAAATTGACCAATGCTCAACATTGTGTATGTAATAAACTGCTGAATATTTTTTGACAATTTTCTTTTTAAATTAAAAATAACTTCGAGTTTGAAAGGTTAATAAACTTTTTTTCTCAAATTACCACTTTCCACCTAGCAACAATTAATCCACAGTCTGCTAATAGAGACCCCATAACCCCATACAAAGAGCATACAAAGAGCACTCGAACCCATCAGGCTCGATGATCAGAAACCTTGGTGCAAAAATCAGTCAAGTCCACTGTCCAGTAAAATGGTTATCTTTTACATTCCAGTACTCATCGTTCGCATAACTTACACATTATCAGGTCTCAGTAATCAACCTTCTATATCCAGACTCACTCAACTTTGCACCAAGGTGATCAACTCAACAAAATCAGATTCGATTTTCAGCTTCCAAAATCGGGATCAGTTCGACAGATTCTCAATCAATTAATTAACCTCATTCTCAAGAACCACTGATCACTCAGCCACCAATCAACCTCCCCCAAATCCCTCCCATTCCCTAATCGACGCATGATGATCCCCCCGCGGTCCCGTCCGATATTGCACGTAAACGTCGAAACCCACTCGCTGAGTCTCCCACCTCGAGATCAATGTCGCCCTGTTTCGTCAAAATTTTGGCATCACAGTATGGGATAATAATACTCGCGTCCGCAGAAGGAGATCGGTCACGATCCACTGGTCGACAGCACCGGTAGGTCCCGATGAGCCTGAGGGTCCCTCGAGTGGGCGTCCCTAACAGCCCTGGACCCAAAAACGCGTTCGCACCCGGGTATAGTACACCTGGCCTCTTCCTTCCTGTCCTCTAAACCAGGCGAGGACATGGGCGAACTATTAACCTGATGTCTAGCTCCCTGATCCTGGGACATCCTGGTCAGATGGCTGAGATGCTGTTGATTCAGCCCGTTGAGTCCGGCCAGGTGTGACGCAAACGACGACAGGCCAGAGAAGGTGGCGCCGAGATGCGGTGGGAGGAGCAACGGGTGAGGGGGCGGGATCCTGGCGGACAGATCTGGGAGTCCAGGCGTTAGGGGATAGGCTCCTAGCGCGCCGATACCAGCGTCGGCGTACAGCCTGGCGAGGAACTCGTTTCTCAGGAGAGGATTCACCTGGGAGTCGTCTACCCTCGGCGACAAGCTTGGCGGCAGGCTGGAGGACAACGGAGGGCTGGAGGACGTGGACAACAGCTTCCGGTGGAGGTTCAGGTTGGCCGAGTGTCTGTCCCGTGACCTTTTCGACGGGAACGCGGCGTTACACCCGTCAACGCTGCACCGGTGCATCAGCTTCAGATGGACGTTCTGATAGTGCGTCTTGACGCCGAAATGATTCTGGAACACCTTGCCGCAAGCGGTGCAACGCCTCGGGTTCTCCCTGTCCAAGGGCACCTCCTGGGTGCTGACGAACCCGCCGTTCTCGTAACGGGCGTATGTGATCAGGCTATTGTCCATATCCATGGCCGCTGTGGAGGGTGAGGCGCTGGATGAGCGAAAGCCACGTGAGCAGCTGTCCGTGGTGGTGATGGTGGTGGTGGTCTCCCGGTGAGGCGTCGTGGTGAGGCTGACGGGGCTGGTAGAATCGCGGCCAGACCTCGAACCCGGCCGCTGCGTCCCGTGGCTCCGCATCGAGGCGTGGCGACCCTGCGACAAGGACTCGAGTTGACGCAAAGTGGTTGTGGTTGTGGTGGTGGTGGTCGAGGGGTCGTGGTGGTGGGAGAGGTCGTCGGCTGTCGTCGGACGGCTGTCGACCGAGCTCGGGGCACGGGAGGGATCATCGGGACGCTCACCTTCTTGATTGCGCAGCGCGTCGTTCACCTCCGAATCATCATCATCCTCATCGACCTCCTCCAACGGCTCTTCGTCATCGTCCTCCTCGTCCTCCTCCGGGTCCTCCTTCGACTTCTCCGAGGATTCTTTCTTCGGCTCCTCCTTCGTCTCCTCGTCGCTCTTCAACCTCTCGCCAGGCTCCGGTACGGTAGACTCCTTCGAGCTAGCCGAGACTTCCGCCAACGAACGGGACCCCTCCACGTCCTGCCCTGTCTTTGGTTCCGGGCTGCCGTTCGCCTGCCTCTTCGGCGACTTCGCCCTCGAGCTCAGGTCCCGCGGGTCTTCCTGAGGTAAATGCCAACCCCGACCATCTGCGACCCCCGAAGATCGGTTGCTAGCCTCCGGAGATCGAGAATTGGACTCGTGATCGTTAAAGTTCAGATTCTTCGGCGAGTTCGGCGAGGTCTTTCGCTCCTCCGCCTCCAGCCGCGACATCGACATGTCTTCCGGCTCGCTCTGGAAGTCGTTCATCGACGTGATGCTCGCACTGTCCGACAGGCAGCGTCTCTTCACCCTCTCTTCGTCGTTCGACGAGTCCCCATCGGTCGAAGAAGAATGCAACTCCGTTAAAACAGCGCATCGAGTCGGGTGTTGAGACTTCCTCTTCCGCACGCCCCTGCTGTGCAGGGAGGTTAGGTTCAGGGAGAGCTGGCTCATGGAGAAGCTCTGCTGGTCCACGGTACCCATGGAGTCGTTGTCCTCGTTGCTGTCCGGGTTGCTCACGAGATCCTCGTCCCCGGTCTCGCCCAGGTATACCTTCGATCTTTTCGTCAGACTGAGATCGGCGGGTTGCTCGTCGTCCTCCTCGCCGGCGCGCAGGGGTAGCCTGGATGGGAGATTGCTGGCATCATCTTCAGCAACGACTACTATCCCTCCGTCATCGTCGTCGTCGTCATCCTCGCCCTCTGCCACCGCGGTGGAGGCTTGCGTGGAAGGCGACACGGTGTCCGCTGCGCTACCGCTGGAGAAGGACTCCCTGGTGGCAACGGTGGTGCTGGGAGTCTCAGCGGCCGTGGTCATGACCATAGAGGAGGTGTTGAGCGCGGTGGTCGAAGACAGGCCGGCGTTCACATTCATCCGCTGCTGCAACGCTTCCTCGTAGGGGATCGCCTGGTCCAGGTGCTTGAAATCTAGTCCACAGAGCGACGCCGGGGATCTGAGGTCCGGGGGCGGGGTCAGCAGTGGGAAGGACCTAAATGGGAGGTGCTTAAACCCTGAGGCGGGTACTGGTAGGCCAGGAGGCAGGACCAAGGCGTGCGCCATGGACGATCGACCGTCGTGCGGTGAGATCTTTCGTCTCATGTGCGGCGAATGGAGTTTGGGGTTCGGATTAGCGCTGTGTCTATTACGCGACCTCCTCGAGCTGAACATCATGTTGCACCCGGTGACCGTGCACTTGTGCATCTCGCGCAAGTGGACCGCGCTGTAGTGTATCTTGAGGGCGCCCTTGTCGCAGAACGTCTTCAGACAGGTGATGCACTGGACTCGCTTCTTGCCGGTGGTCGGGTTGATGAACGTGGTGCCGAGATTCGGCGGAATGTTCGCCGACGCGCCCCATTGGCTACCGGGCCGTTTCCCCGGGGAGTGGGGCTTCCTACCGGGGATACCGGGGGGCCTACCTAGGGGCGCGGCTTGTAGAGGTAGTGAGGGGTGATGTCGTTGCTCGCCGCAGTGTTTAGAGGTGGAGTCCCGTCTGCTGAGGTTCAACGCGCTGTCCCAGTTCTCGTCGTCCTCATCGTCCTCTTCAGAGCCGAACTCGCTGCTCTTCTCGCCGCCGCTGTGAACGTCCGACGGCGCCGTCATCCCAGTCACACCCCCCGATGACTTTCCCATTGGTGGTGGAGGAAAGTGGGCGGGGAAACTGGGAGGCAACGCACCGGAGGATACCGCGACCGAAAGAGGATGCCCGAAATTCAACGCCGACGAGGACACCGGCGCTACGGGCATGTGAGGCCTCTGCAACTGGTTGCTGGTCGAATGGTGAGGAGGACTGTGCGGACTATGAGTGTTTCTCAAGGACTTCCGACTCTGCATCAGCTGATCCGCTGGCGGTGGTGGGGGAAGAGGCGGGAAAGCTGGTAGGCCCAGCGTTCCCAGCTTTCGGAAGTCGAACGGTTGCATACTTTGCAGTCTGTTCAACGGTGACACTGTTAAATGGGACTCCAAGCTTCTAGGTGGCGAGTTCGCGCTACTTGTCACGCAAGGGTTGCCGGAGGATGAGGAAGAGTAATGCTTCTGCTGTGTTGGCGACATCGAGGGGTGTGACACCGCTGGAGGAGGCGGTGGCGGTGGTAATGGATGTGGCAACCGCGAGCCTGGTGGTGGGAGGCCGCAATGGAGCAGGTGCAATGGTGGTGGTAGGTGTGCTAGTGGCATCGTCGGCGGCGAAGGTCGTCTGCTTGGTGACATAGCATCCGTACCCGGCGTCCCGGCGGCCAGCAGCAACTGCTGCACGAAAGGACGCGTCTCGGCGAACCTGAGGAACTGCTGCAGCACCAGCGGTTCCTCTTCAGGCGAGCAGATGCTCCATCGGTCCAGCACCGTGCCGTTCTGCGAGTCCTGCGGACAGACAAATACAATTCGTTAGAAAATTTTATAATTCATTTTTTCTTCTTTGTCGATCAATATTTTCTTTGCTTATTTCCCAGTTTGATTGCCACCCTCTTATTACTGAACTGTTTGAATATTTCATGAAGGAGGAATGCTGTATTCATTAAAACATTTTGAGAATGAATCTGAGCAACGAAACATTGCTGGTAGCAAACATGTTAAATAAGTTAGTTGGATTTTGTGCGACTTTTATGAGCACTAGTATGGCAGACTAGTATGCTACATCATTTTACAACCAATGAAAATTATTCACAGGAAAAATACCGACTGCTTGCTGTAATGTAGCATACTTTTGTTCCGCATAAAAATCCTGCAATCTATCGGTGACCAATCAATTTCATTCAACGGTGAACATTGTCTTTGTACAGCATTCGTCTCCTTGCAGTTTTTTAACCAGTCGACGACAATGACATCGAACGCAGCAGAACAAAAAAGGAATGAATGAATAGCAGAACAAAAGTCGTAGGAGTCGACGTAAGAAAATGCAATAGAACAGGAAAAACATTGTGTGTCATGGTCGTCCGTCGTCGAAGCGTTACATAAATTGACTCCGTCTGCTTTAATGAATTTCTTCCTGGTTGCCCAATGGCAATAAAATTTTCACTTCCCATCGAGCCATCGATCGAAAGCAACAAACTAGCAATATATCCTACGATCTTTAAACATCTGCCAAGACCTTCGCAGATTTTTATAACCACTTAAATAATAAGATGTGTTCAATTACAAGACGAACACATCCGACACATGCTCTTTCAATTTCTCGTTTATTTTATTATCGTTGTCTTTTAATGTCTTTTAATTCCTCCACTCACATCTGTCTATCCACCAGAGTTCAACTGTGAATTATTATGGACACATAAATCGTTCGGAGATTCATTTCCGAAGAGCAGAATCTCAATAAAATGTTTGCCTCGTTCAAATTTATTTATTTGACGATATCTCGAAAGAGTTAAAAATCTGAATAGACTTTTTTATTTTTCTGTGCTGAATTCCTAAAGGTTGCTGAAATTATAAATGTTTTTTCAGTCCATTAATATTAAACCTTTTTAAAAAATTTCAGGAAGTCGTCTATCTGATCATAAATAGACTTTTCTGCATTTATGAAAATAAAAATAAGTAGATGAAATTTAAACCAGTAAAATAGAAATAATAAGATGAGAGGATGAAATTCAAAAAATTTCAGAATGTGGATATATTATTAAAAATGAGAATTTGATTTGGTTCCTGTCCCTTGCAATTCAAGCGGACAATTTTGATAACCAACAGGACTCGGACATGAATCGATTCGATCGTCGATTCAACTTCTTTGTGTATTGTTCGAGCAACCTTCGGCCTCGCACAATCGGCTCGTGATAAGTCTATATCCGGATAAAAACACTTCCGGCGTTTCGCGACCGTAGAAGGCCGCTTACGTAATGTCGTTTTACTTTGCACGCGATTAATATGAACGGATCAATGAATAATCAAACTAATTTATTCGCTTTAGCGGCGGGCAATTAGTTCCACTTCAGTTGGCTGGGGCTTCGAGCCCGATGACGAGTGAATCGCGAAATAATTAACTGTAAACAGTCGACTCGCCGAGCCGTTTTTACCGTCATTAGTCATCGGGGTACTGGGAAAGCGGGGGACGAATCAGGAATTCGTTTTTTCTGACAATGATCGCCGGCTCTCGCGAATCATTGCTGTTGCCACTCTGATTATGATGGAGACGTCTGTCCTGATTTCTTAATATTTTAAGATTTTTTGATATTTTCCATTCCATTTATTTATTTTCTCAGTTAATTGTCATTTTCCCACTGTGTCTCTTCCTTATCGACTAATACCTACGTTTCTATTTTTCATATTGATTTTATTTCGAATATATTTAAATATGTATTATTCGATTGCGATGGTGAATCAATCATGATACTTCTACATTAGCAATTTATAGACTAAAAATATTCCTCCAAAATTAAATGTAATAAAAAATCTACGAAATTAAATTGTCATAAGAATTCTATGGATTGTCTACGTAAAATTTCTTATGTGAATTACAAAACACAAGAGCCGAATAAAAATTTCTTTACCTTCAACAATTTTAATAATATCAAAAAGTATTGTAGTCTTGTTGATAAAACAAGTCTTGATTAGTAATGTACTCAGCTTTTTGTTTTAGAATCAGTCGTCGCAAGCAACAGGTTGGCAAAAATGTGACGGCAACGATCAAAGACCATGGTCGTGGTTCTTCAACCGGGTTTCTCTTTCGCGTTCTTGATTTCGATACACCCGTTCTTTTTCTTGCCGGGTCGTCCCATCGAAAGTCAAGTGCACTTCTTAGCCCGCGAACGCGATCACATTTTTGCGACCAGGCCGATTCGTTCCCGGCGATCGGACTTTCTAATTGCTGTAATAATCGGCCGAACGGAAGTTCCGTAACTTGTTTATCCCCGGCGATCTTCGTTGATTGAAAATCGTTGCTCGAGTAATTAACGATTCGAGCGAATCGGTTCAATATACTGCGCCCTGTGCTTTACGAGCTTCGGCGCGATCGTGTGCTGCGAAACGTAGCGTGAAATCGTTAATCGAATCGGAATTGCATGGAATCGGATTCGCGAGGAAGACGCACAGTTGCACAGTGGGGAAAATGGACGATTTAAGAGTGCGAAATTCAAAAAATCAAACATGGAGCAGGCATTTCATACTGTCTTACTTAAAATCGGCAATTTTACTTCGCAAATCGGACATCCTTCTCTCAAGTTTATTTATTGTTCAGAACGTTAATATTGATTCTGATTGTAACAGCCGTGTTCGGAAGCATTTCGTTGTAAATTTCATTTCTGAAAATTATACTTTCGTAAGAAAAGAGTTTTAAGTTTCTCTTTCCTGTCATTGTAAATTAAACTGGCATTCTAAACTGAAATCCGTTGCTTTCTCTGCGCTATTTTAAAGAAAAATATATTTCAATGAACTTGCGGAACTCTATTAGCCTTCTTTATACTTACTTAACCCTCATACGTCCCTCGTGTCAATTTGACACAGTTTTCCCGAAATAAGTTATACTGTTCTGTTATTTGTAGGTAAAGTCCGAAACTTTGTGACTTTTATTTTTCCATCAATTTGAATGAAAAAAACATCGAAAGGTAACTGTTTGACTTGTTATTTTATCGATTTTTTTATCACTGTCGCCGTTTTTATCAATTTGACACCGAGGGACAGATTCAGTTCGCGAAATGAAGGACGGATGAGGATTAATGTGTATAGAACACATAACAAACGTCACGAATGTGTCGGTAAATGGCCAATAAAGAATTGACTAAAATAAATTTTTATACAAAATAAGAAATGTTCTGCATTGAGTAAACCGCGGATACAAAATGAAAATTTTCTGTGTCAATTGCAAGACACGAGGTTTCCAAAAATCGACGAAAACCAAAATGATTTTGACAAACGGCCAGTACAATCGCCGGCTAAATTTACAATCGAATTTCCGGCATTTCCTTCTGGTTTCCACGCGGTGGAACGGAAATTAGCACGGATCGCTGAGGGTGGGCTCGAGAGAGGGAGAAGAAAAGAAGAAAATGGCGGTTGTCTCGAGTTACAGAGTCGCGTGTGCGTCTCGGGTCTGCGGTTAGGCGAACGAGCGAGCGCGAAAAATAACGCGAGGCGACGGTTTCGGCGCTCGATCTCGGATTTGGAGTGGCGTCGGTGCCGGAGAGTTGACGCCGCGACGCCGAGCGTCGAACGGCGTCGGCTGTATGTCGTTCGCCGGCGCGTGTGCGTGCTTGAAGAAATATACACGGGACGCGGGCGAAAAGCGTCGCGGCGCTGGGCGTCCTGCGTTACGTCGAGCCCGCCGGTATGCGTAAATATACAAGCCCGCGAGAGACAAGCTTACGGCCGGTCTATATACGCCGGCCACCTCGATTTTAGAAGGAACCGGTCTCGCTAGGAGACCCGACGTACAACCGAACAAATTTCTACGAGAACGCTCTGACAGAACTGCGAAGTTTTATGCAAAATAAAAATTTCGTGCACTAATTACGAGCTACAGGAGCTATGTAGACACAGAAAGTGAAAAAGACTATGTATGTCACGGAAAATCTCAATTGACTTATTCGATAATAATTTTCACTCTTGAATTTTTAATTCAATTTTTTTAGAACCTAAAAATCAGTCAAAGACTCTACCTTCTATCGGTGCCTAATTGGTCGATTGCCTACATTTTGAAAAAATAATGCGACAATTTTGATCATTGGATTTGTCGTTACAGTCGATGGAAATATTTTCCACCTTTGAAATAATTATATGAAATATATAATTATATGAAATATATTATTTCAATATAATTATATTTTAAAGGTGGAAAATATTTCCATCGACTGTAACGACAAATCCAGTGATGAAAATTGTCGCATTATTTTTTCAAAATGTAGGCAACCGACCAATTAGGCACCGAAAGAAGGTAGAGTCTTTGACTGAGTTTTAGGTTCTAAAAAAATTGAATTAAAAATTCAAGAGTGAAAATTATTATCAAATAAGTCGTGACATACATAGTCTGTGACATAGTCATATTAATGAATATTTATGAAGACAATTTAACCTGTTTGGTTGAATAATTTTTGCCATACGGATAGAATACATAATCGATGCAACAAGAACACAGCGAAGTTTCACCAAACTTCAAAACGAGACTGGGCAGAGTTCCGGGACACGAGGACGCTGACCCATCATGAAAGCGAGTGTCGGGAGACTTAACACGGTCCCGTCAAGTGTCTCTTTAAAACATTGTTAATCAATTGTGAGAACAAGAGAGCGGCATCGAGAGAGAGCAACAAAAACTCTCTAATTCCACGACCAAACTGCAGGACCCGGAAAGTTTCTTGCGAGAGAGCGACGCGAACAAATTGACAACGTTTCACCGAAAAATCTCTTTCATTAAGCCCTCTGAACGAGGACGCCCACAATAATCATCGCGGCTTTTTAAGCAAAATAAAAATTGTCTTCATCGTAGCAAATAGGAGCCAGATTGAAATTAGTTTCTTCAATAATTTCAGCTAGATGAAAATAGACGCACTTAAATTTCATGTAAACCAATGTGATCAATATGCACAATAAAAATTGTCTTCGTCAGTTCTAACAAATACGAGCCAGCTAGAAAATGAAGACGTATTGAAATTCTTGTTTTCCTGATCTTCCAAATGTTATGTTTACCATAAACGCATAAAATCTAATAAGATAATAACCTATAAGAATAAACAATATAAAAATGATAAAAAGGATGCGAAGGGAATTTCTCGGCTGTCGCTAGAGTGTTGAAAAATGGCAACCGGTCAGGTTCGCTAAATATAATACCGTTCGACGAACAGCCTAACGCCGTGACGTATTTCGGGATCCATCGATCGTCCCGAGAGCTGTTATTCGACGAAAGCTCGACGGTTCTAATGTCGACCGGAGCCCGATATCGTCGCGGACGTACGGTAATGAATTACCGAATTGAACAGCCGTGAATTACAGTTACGAAGGGCCGCGGGTGATCTCTGCTGAAAATTATGGTAATGGCCCCGCGCAACACGTAGCGTGACACTCCTCCGGGGCCTGCAATTTCATGGTTTTTATCTTTGCCGTGCGAACCGATGGCCGGCCGACTGTTATATCACTTTCTCCGCTAAATGTAATCTTCGGCCGACTGCAATGGCCCGATAACTCAGCCCTCTTCCGGAGCCGGAGCGCTCCCTGGGGCAACTCCGCCGCCATTTTTGTTTTTCAATCTCTCCCGAGCTCCCGCAACACGCTCCCTTCGGTAAAATCGATCTCGCAAACCTAATTGAGACGGACCGCTTCAATTCTGATGAACAGTTTACCGATCTGTGTTGACTAAACTTTATTATATTTTTGGTTGGGAAATTTTCACCGATTTTTGTACGAAACACTTTCCGATATCGTTGATATTGTTCGAGATGTCTGAGTACTTCGGTAGGCTACACTGTATTAGATAATAATCGATTTTTACTTTTGATTTTTGGGTTAGATAAAATTCATTGTTTGCAAACACAAGCAGAAACGCAGGAAATTCGATAGCAATAGGAATTTCGATTCAGCAGAATGATGTAGAGTTTACTGCAGTGAAAAGGTAGATAATAAATCCGACGAAGACGTCTGTGTGCAGGCTGTCTTATTCTACTGCGTCCGAGGGAACATCGATGCAGAATAAATCTGTACAGAGAATAAGGTTGTTAATATCAACCCTCTATTGCATTCCGTTCCCGATATTGAGGACTTAAATTTCAAATGTTCTATAGTAAATTAAGTAGACAATACTGAAGACTGTGAGCATATTGGTTCCAAATGGGAACATCGCGCTTATGAATAAAACCGCATATGTATAAAGTTTCCATACAGGAACAGTCATAAAATACAATACACAACATTTTCTAATAAAATTTTATTATTTATTTCATGACCACACTCATTTTTAAGTAGACTAACAGCCATATTTATTTTTTCCAACACGTCATAAAAATTCACACAATAGAGGGTTAATATAAGGTTTAGGTTGAGTTTGTTAAAGGATACACCGTTCGCGATAGTTAAAAGTTAATCACACCCTGGAACGCCGAACTTTTTGCCAGCTAAACGTCCTTTGTCTGAGTAGTCCAGAGACAAACCGTCGAGCAAAAACGTCTTGTTCCCTCGGTCCTCCACTTTCACCTTTAAATGGCCACGGCAAGGTGGAAAAAGTCAATGATACTTTTCCGCGCGCAGTTTCCTGATCCCGGAAAGTCGAGCAAACGCGAATTTCCCTATTTCGTCCGAGACTTTCTCAATAGACGAATTTTCCTCCCCGTGTTTCTGCTCGCAGGAACGAGCCGATGACTCGCGAACGTGTGCGTGACAAGATCCGCACGGTGAAAAGGCGTTCCGCGAAACGGTTGAACAGTTCGTTGTTACGTGAAAGGAATGGCAGAGCCTAAACGATCATGTCTGAGAACGCGGGCGCACCGTGGGACTCGAATTTTTCTGGTCCCGCACGCGAACGGGTCCAACGGTCCCAGGGACAGAGATCATCTTCTACCTAGAAGTCATGATTCTTCGTAAAAACACCGTCATCTGCGAAGATGGCTGCATGGAGCATGTGTCGTCTCATGAAAATTGTAAATTTATTTACGCTTCGAGCGACTTTTACTAAGATGTGTGCGCGTGTCTGTGTGGACAGACGTCTCGGTCGGATTTATTCTCTAGTTCTCCACTGTAGCAGTTCATTTTTATTCGTTAACGCAAAAAACATTTATATATGGCGAAGGACATGTCTCCTTTATTTTTAATGGCACAAAAAACATTTAGAGCATAATTTCAATGGTATCGAAGGAGGAATATCATAGAACAACAATTTTGAACAATAAGTTCAAATGTAATCCTGGTATTATCCTAGTTTTATCACATTTTTTGGTACTCAAGGTCACCTGAAGGTAATGACTTAAGCATATTCAAATGTATTTTTTCAGCCACTACAACATGGAATAGAAAAAATAAGTTTTCCCGATGAAAAATAACGATGACCTTGAAAAAACTATGAAGAAATAAAAATTGTTCTTCTATGATATTCCTTCTTCGATACCATTTATATTATGCCATAAATATTTTCTGTGCCATTAAAAATAAAGAAGATATGTAAGTGGCCTCCTTCAGCTGACACCCTGTATTTTGAAAAGATTAAAAATTTCGAAAAAGTCAGAAAGCGTTCGGATAACCGAGGTTCTTCTGTATCGTGGATTACACGAGTAAATGTGATCGAAATTGTATCGTGTCTGGAATCATTTCAATCAGAAAAGTGTCACGAATATGTTGGTAAAAGTATCATATAAGTATGATTAGGAACAGAAAAGTTCTGTCACATAATTAGACAACATAAATGACTGTGGAATTTTATGCGAGATAAAATTGATCTTATATATATTAATAAAAAGATAAGATTAATAAAAAGAATAAAAATGATCTTATATATATTAAGCTGAAACTAATACACAGATATAATTTTTGTCATAAAATCCGCAGTGTATTGGTTAGTGTAGCAGAGTGGCAAGAGGAGTGCAGTTGATTCGAAAAAGAGAGCATCGGGTGGCCCCGATTAGAAAACACATGGGCCGAAAGAAGGCCGAGAGTGCGAAACGAGCAGTCGTGATCGTCGAACAGGATGATCGCGCGAGTTCGCTCGGAGGCAATTGGTAATGATCGAACTCGCAAAAGCTCACACGAACCGAGCGGGGGCCACCGGTAACAGTCGAATTAGCGAAATCGCGCGTACGTGAGAGCGATCATTAAACCGTTGATACCATGTAATCGGTGGTATCTTTCCGCACGGCAGAATGTCTCTTTTTGCGCGGGGACTGCTTCCTCCGGGCGGCCAATTTCTTGCTTCCTCCTCGCCCCACAAAACGGGACGTCGTCGTTTCTTTCGCAGCATGCCCTAATGTCCTTTAAATTGGCCGATGAACCCGACTGTGTGCGTATGTATGCGTACATGTGTATCCTACATCATCCACGCCCTTTGAATTCCATCGGTTCAAACGAGTCGCGTCCTGAACGCTGCCAGCGAAATCATCGTGTCCACCGAGATCACGGGAATCAACCGGTCTAACTGATATTTAATTCATTACCGATCGCTGCATGCAGCCAAACGCTTCATCCAACCAAAAACTAATTACATCGAGATTTACTTTTTTAAAATTGTCTGCATCGATTGTAAGAGATAGAAACTACGTTGAATGTTGTTTCTTCCCTTAATGATTTTAATACAGGAGAAATTATACGACACCTTCAATTGTTAAAATTTGTCAACAATTCTGAATTTCATCTTCTCAATTTTGCTATAAATGCATGGAGATCCGCAGTCTAGTAATAACGATGAAAAATGTTTTGGAAGAAACATCTTTAAAAAAATTAATAAATTGGAAGACTGAACCCCTAGACGTTTATTGTCTCTGCATTGTCTGTGAAAACAGCCATTCCTCGAGACTCAATTTTTCATCGGTTATTACAACGTGGTTTAAAAATCGTAAAAACATGTTTCTGATTCGCTTTTTGGATTGTACGACGAGAGTGGTTGTTTCAGATTTCGCAATTGTTCCCACGAGTAATTGTGTAATTAGTTACGACCTTCGTCGGGTAAAAATTGTCGGCGTTCGTACCTGGTGATTAGACTGCGCATCTTCATGCAAATATCTGGACCAATCCGGGCCAATCTGCAGTCCTTGGAATTCTATAAATGTTTACCGACGATCTTGGAAATGTCAGGCTTTTTACACCAAGTACAAATATCATTGAATTTTCATAAAACTATTGTCTACAGGGCAGTAAAATAAATACTGTTTTCAGTATTGCTACAAAGTCACAAAGCTAAATGTTTAACATGTCTGAAATCAAAAAAATAAATTTTTAAACCTATCTGAAACCACGAAAACGAATTTATTCAATAATCTCCACAGTAAAAAACTGTTTCGGCGACCAGAGGCCCGTAGAAAAATAACCAGACAATCATCGACGTCGACGAATCGAGCCCAGTTACCATTTCCCTCTCGATTCGACTGTCCGAAACCAGCCAGGCCAGTTAATTTAAAGATAGACCCGAAGAACGTTGACAAGGTCTGAACGCGAATGTGAAAAAGCAGAACCGGTGGTGGAGAGAGGCGATATGGCCGTCGAGCTCGACGACGCCGCTGTCAGCGATGGCATTCATGCGCCATTTACTGTCTCTTAAATCGCCTCGGGTGCGGTTGCTTCTTCTGTATTTTATACTATGGTCATACCGACAGTCCTCTTCCGGGACGTTCGATCTCGAACGAGACCCGAAGAAAAAGGAAGAGCAATTTTATTCGAAACTACTTGCTATTATTTTTTCCGGGGACTTTCTCCCCAGGTGAATCGCGATTACAATGTCACTAACCTTGAGTTGTGACGCGCGAGTCGTTGCGTTCCTGAAGGTTTGATTTATGGCTAGAAATATTTAGAAATGTTTCATTTCAAGGAATAAAAAAGGACACAAAAATCATGACAATGGTACTTGTCCAGAAAACCTACAATATTGTATTTAAAATTCAGTGTGTACTTTTTCAATTTGTTTGTATATATATTAATAAATTTCGACTGTCTTCTCTCTGCCATAAAGCCTATGTCTCTACAAAGTCAGAGCAGCTTCAGAAAATTGAAAGAGCGTGCAGCTTGTTCACGAATTAATTTAAATAATTGTTCTAATCTAGAGTTCTAATTTCACTCAATATATCAAAGGGAATGAATGGATTCGTATGGTGATTCGCGCCGACTCCTATAATATTCTTGAAACGATTTCTTTCGAAGCTGGACGCGCATTGTTCGAGCAAACCGTGCTAATTTGATTTCCGAATGGAACAATAAATATCGGACTCCCTGGGAAAGAGGAGCAATTAGCGTCAGTCTAGCGACTCGAAGGGTTTCGCGAATATTAGCATAACAGGGAACGGTTTTCCGGGATCGTTCGAGGTACCGTTCTCGCCCCTTTAACTTCGTCCCGATGAAATTTTCATAGCGCACCGTTTTCCCCGGCGATAATAAATCAATCACCGCCGAGGAGAGGGAACCCCCTTCTTCTTTTGTCTCTTCTTCCTCTATCTCATTTTTCTTTTTCTTTTTTTGCAAATGAACCGGGGCTTCGTTTCCTTCGGCCGATCGTAGCCGCGTAAACAAAAGAAAGGAAATCGCCCGACTAGGAAGCTCGGTAATTTAAACAAAAAATAAATCATAGCCCCGTTCGGTGAGAATCGGAGCGAGCTGAAACACGCCTCGAGTGGTTCGCGAATCGCCCCGAGCCGCTTTTCTCACGGAAAAATCAGACAGGTTAATGAAATTGTCGAACAATTACCTTTATGCCGGGTACACCGCGACGATGCGAACCCTTCGAGACCCCCAATTATCGATTGCAATTAGAAATCTCCGGAACTAACTGTTCTTTCGAGAAGTATGAATAAAATGACGGGTTAGTTTTGCCTCTTTACTGAATATAAAATAGTAATCTGCCTACCCCTATGTGACAATTATCAAAAAATTTAAATACATTAAAGATGATAAAAAACATTCCTAGAAGAATGTGCTAAACGCTTGAGGATGACGAAACCCTTTCTTAAATCGAAGTCTAAATTTTTATATTAATATTTTCTTTCTGACAAGTTTTATCATTTGTCCATAATGTGTTGAAGTGTTTTCCTAATGAAGATAACTTTTGCCACGGGTGGTAGTAAATATTATAATATACGTCGTTCGATGCACTTCCTGTTGACGTTTTCAATGATGCAGGTCGCGCTCGTAGCGGTAATTAAAGTGTCCTAATGGCGAGGTACTTAATAAAGCACACAGCGGGACAAGAAAGTAATAAAACGGGGAACGAGCGCGCGAGGAAACGATACGGTTACATTACACGTCATTACGGCGGATTCATTTTTCAGTGGAAAATGGGTTCCTCGGGAGCATGGGAATACATTGTATGCCCGCCGCCGCCGCGCCGGTGCAAAGGCGTCACTGACTCCGTTGCGCAATGCGTAATCGCCCGCGAATGCACCGAGAACTGCCATATACTCGCAGTTTCATTTCACGTTTGATGCCTCGCTTCCCGTGGAATCGAGACTACGGAAGTGTCCCGGACTTACGCGACTTTTTCAGACGCTGTATAATTCCACTCGGCCATCGCCCGTTAATCCTTAAACAGCCGTTCCGGTCGCCGAATCATTCTTTTCGCCGTGTTCTGCGAATTCCGTGAAAATCTGCACACAATTTTGTTCGGAAGACTAAGTTTCGTTTGTTAGAATTCGTGACACAACTATAAAAAAATATAAGGCTCCCAGAATTCTGACTATTTTTACTTGAAAAAAATCACTCGTGTACTTCAAATACCAATACATATGCGTGTAAAATCCCAATTCAAAAGATTCGGTAGTTTCTCTGGAAAAAATTTCTAAAGATTCTAAAGAAATAGCCCCGGGAACTTGAATATCTTCTCTATAAAAAAATATAAGACTCACAGAATTTTGACTATTTTTACTTGAAAAAGATCACTCGTGTACTTCAACTACCAATACATATGCGTGTAAAATCCCAATACAAAAGATTCGGTAGTTTTTCTGGAAAAAATTCCTAAAGATTCATGTAGAAATGACCTCGGAAACCTGAATATGTATTCTATGAAAAAGTGTAGGGCGCACAAAATTTTGAGTATTTCTACTTGAAAAAAATCACTCGTGTACTTCAAATACCAATAAATGTGCGTGTAAAATCCCAATGCAAAAGATTCGGTAGTTTCTCTGGAAAAAATTCCTGAAGATTCATGTAGAAATGGCCCCCGAAAACCTGAATATATACTCCATGAAAAAGTGTAGGGTTCGTAGAATTTTAATTATTTTTATTTGAAAAAGAATCACTCGTGTACTTTAAACCAATAAATGTATATGCCAAATTCCAATGCGAAAGGTTCGGTAGTTTAACTGGGAAAAATTCCTAAAATTCGTCTGGCCCCCGAAACAGGAATTCTTTAGAAATGATTGCTATTGCGAATGAGGGCGTATGAACGCGTTTTTTAAAGTGAAAGGGTTGATGCAATTTCATTTGCAGCAGCGACGGTCGGCACAATGCGCTCTGGATCGCGCGTCGCGGCATAGTGAGCGGCCACTGCCAGTTCCAGTTGGTGGCGGCACCTGGCGGCTTGATCGCCAACTATCAAAGCCGGCTCGCTGACTTCGGGTTTTCCCTTCGAAAGGAGAGACAGCGATCGGCGACGGCGGCAATGCCATCCGTGACTGGACACCGCATATGATTTCACGGCCGGTGCTCGGCGTCTTATTCGTGTGTAGAAATCGTGAAGATCTCGCGTGGATATCCGCCTCTAAATTGGATTGCAGCTACCTGCAGTCTCCTCCCACCCCTCCGCCATCAACAGCGTTTCTCCTTCTTGCATAGAATGCATTTCCCCCACCCACCGTTCTCGTGCCGCAAACGACTGATCATAATCACCTTTTTTTTCGCCAAATAGCTAATTGCATGCAACTCCGAGGCGTTTTCCTTTTTCGAATCGCAGTTCAGCTAACTTGTTCGAACCTCCGCCGATCTTCGTGTTTCACTTTTTTGTGTTTTTTATTTCTTTCGCGAAACTGGTGGCCCCAGATGATTTTCGCGCGCGGCTTTCACTCACGGTAAAATGTTGATTTAGGTTGTCAGTCCGCGAGAGACGCGTGTAGGTGATACTCGCGAGGATATGCGTTTTAATTATCTTCTTTCGCAGCGCAAACGATCGATCTCGATCGCTTCTTCTGCGTTAAATGGATTGTTGCATGCAACTGCGAGGCATTTTCTTTTTTCCTTCGAGTTCGGTGAACTTTATTCGAGATTATTTACTCGAGGAAAAGAGTAGATGTTTTTAGTTTTTTCGTTTTAGTAGCCGTTTTAGTAGATGATCTCCTTGCACCTTTCACTTGGAATCCGCGAGCTTCCGATGGAGACTTTGATGCAAGAGGATAGACACCTCTGCGGTGTAATCTTCCGTGATTCGGTTGCAAAAACAGCCACCCAGAAAATTCTTTCTTTAATCAATTTAATGAATCGAAGTTAGCTCTTCAATTATTAACATTTTTTTATCGTTTGAAATTGCAGCTATTTTCGTGGTAAATGCGTGAAATTCTGTTTGCAAGAAGAAAATGATCTCAATTGGTGCTCTAACATATTCATCCACATTTTAGTAAGTACAATTTTAAAGTCCATTACAGTAAGCACAATTTTAAAGCACATTTTAGTGAATGCAATTTTATAGTGAATTGTGAAAAAACTCCACTAACGCACGAGGTTAGATCGTTACGAGGAACGTCCCCGATGCAGGACAATTTCCGCGGCCGGAGACCTTCGAATAAGAAAAAGAGAGGAGCCCCGAGGCTGTTTAGAATAATCTCGGCTACTTTATTGGCGAATCTGTGGCCGTGTCCTCCGGTGTGGAATTGTCCCCGGCGCCTGCCAAAAATCGCCACGCCCTCGGGCGTCGATCGGGTCCGGTTCCGAACACGTTTCGTATGTAAATCGGGCCGCTTCGTGGCTCTGGGAAAGGAAGTCTCGCGGCGGCGGGTACACAGAGGATTCCGGGTACGAGTGTATAGTGTGCATGTATGCATAGTACTCGTGTAGATGTTACATGAGGAACGAGCGTATAGAAGAAGCAAGCGGGTACAGAAGAACGGTTCCGAGGCGGGTCGCCCGCGGCGACGCGGTATTATTATTAGTCCGCGATAATGGCAGCGTTAAACGTACGGCAACGGGCCGATCAAAGTCACATTGTTCATCTTTCGCCTGTGCCTCGCGGTGATCGCGAGCGAGTCGCAGAAAAATTACCGGGACCGATACTCATCGTTAATGGCCGGTTCGCGTCGATGTTGTCCCGCTTCCACGCGAGCGTTTCCGATACACCCGAAACAGGACGAACAGGTATTAACGATCGAGGATGAGGATCGACCGATTCGGTGGCCGATCGCGCCGATCGATAACGCTGTCGACGGATTTCTTCAGTTTATCTTCCTCCTCCTTTTTTCTCCTTGTTCGACCATCTTTCTTTCTCTCTCTCTCTCTTTCGGCTCTTCCTCGGTGCTCGTTTTTCCTCGGTTAATGCACTAATGCGTAATGCCAGTGTTTAATGTCGTCCCCACGCGTAATCACCGTGCTCACCGTGACTGTAACTGATTGAAACCGGGCCTTCTTGTTGTCCGGCCTCGCTCGGCCTGGAATTACCGCGGTCCCGATGAAATTGTGTACACGCCGATGCTTTTCTTTTGTTCCCGGAGCTGTCTCCCGAGTTTTTTCAGCCTGCGCGAAGCGGCTAGCCCAGGCGAGGTGTTTGTTTGAGGGAAGCTCGGCTTTGCCAGGTTCAGGTTGCTTAGCGCCAAACCTTCTTTGATGCGTACCTCGACGATAAGATTTTCATCCATTCAGTAAGCAATGTATGTAAACATTTTCAAGGATTTCTATTGCGATATCATGTATATCCAGAGAAATAGTTGAACAGTTTGCAATCTTCATAATCGTGGATTAAGAAATTTCGAACCCACCATTTTGTATTTTTCTCGAACGTGGAGAAAAGTTGAATTTAGATTTACAAATAGCAAGTAATTATTAATTCGTACCAGTTACAACACTGTTAGTATTTTTCTAGTAACTATAAAATAATTCAAACGTGTCTCTAAAACAGCATGAAAATCCAGCCATCGTTAAACAAGGAAAATAATTTAACAAAAGACCTAATAAATTGAAGCAGTAACCAGAAATTAAAAACCGACATTGAACTGTTTTGTTATACAATATGGCCGACGCTAGCGTCATCGGTTTTCTTGCATGAGACTGTTATTATACTTGACACGTGGAAAAAAGAAAGGGAAAAAAGCCGAAAAAACACAGGCACGGAATTCTGTTTGCGTGGCAGCCCGAATGGAAACCGGAGATGTGTTCTATTATACATAGTGGTCTGGATGACACTCTGAAATGGAATCTTTGGTTCACTGTTACCTCCGACAATGGTACTTGAATCCTCGAGTGTTAGTTACTTGTATGGAAAGCTGTTCGGCGCTCGGATATTTAGACGATGCCCGTGGAATGTTTGGACATCAGTCGCTCACCGTAATGCTGGCTTTGGATGATATTTTGAAACGGAATACTTGGCTCCCTGTTTCACTGTGAACGACGGAGAAATCACCGATAAAGACGTTAACTGTGGAACAAAAAGCTGAAACTTCATCGCTAAACATTTTCAGCATTTATGACAGAAACGACCGGATCAAAGAAAAATGGAATATTAAAATGGAATTTAACAACGTCAATATACTATTTTATTTTTCTAATCTATCTTCATCTACTTCTGGTTTCTACCAATTTTTATTTTTAGCAGAACAGGAAACAGGAGATTAATTGTGAAACAGAATTTACTTAAATTTTCTACTAACTCGGATTCTAAATAATTTTCAAAAGCACACGTTTTTTCGAAATTCAGTTCTCTCGACAATTAAAAATATTTTTTCGAATTGCGCACTTATGAAATACTATTTACCTCTGTTGTTTTGCAAATACGGCAAAAAAAGGATTGCACAAGATCGCATGTTTTATGAATTTCGCAGGATTTTCCAGCGGAACGAATGCGAAAATTCACCGCTATTGTGTTCCGCGCAGAAATTGCTCGACACACAAGCGACTCGCGATGGAACTTGGAATAATAAATCGGATCGCTGTTCTGTTCGTTTCAAGATTCGTTACGCGATCGCGATGACGATTAGTATTAATGCGAGTGCGCGAGGATGCTCGTAACGGGAACGCGGAATTAAAAGTCGCATTAATAAAGAAACGTTCCTTCCAACCGAGTTGGATCGAAGCTTGTTCGGAACCGGAACAGACGTTAGAACGCTGCCATCTTGGCGCATCTGCTTGTCAATCTTCGCTTTTTTTCTGCCAATTAACGCTGGAACTACCATCAGCGGCCGAATGACCAGTTTTATGGCTTTATCTTAATTTATTGAGGTTGTAAAATTTTTTCTATTGGATCTGACTCGGTGCATCTTATGCAAGTGCACATTGCAGTAAAAATTATGGAAAAACTTTAATGAAATCAATCTTGTCATTTTTATAAATTTTAATGTTCAATTTGTTGGTGACTAAAGTAATTTTATTAGTCTCTATATGTCATGTATAGCAATAAACATTAACACTAAACCTACCGACACTTCATGTATGCTTATTCCTACCGCGACCGGTCAAATGACCAGTCTTTAGAACAACTTATATTTTTAATATACATAGGATGAAGATAATAGCCAATTTGATAGTATAAAAATGTAGTTTCTTTTATTTAGAAGTGTAAATTCATACTCTTTGAATGTCTTGACATTTCGGGGATGAATATTCAAAGGATAAAATAAAAACTAGAATATAAAAATGTAAATCGAAATGGATAAACAAATTAATAAAAGATAAAATGTGAAACTTACTACGAAGATTTGTTGGTTTTGTTCATTTCTTTGAAAATGACACTTATAGCTTATAACTTAGAGTAGAATAATAATAGAATAAAAATACTAAAAAATGACACTTATAACACATAATATGATATATAAAATAGTAAAAGAGTAGAATAATAATAGAATAAAAATACTAAATAATAAAAGATATGAATCCGCGAGAAGACGTCCAGGCATTCCCTTCGGCTATGATTTTATTTATTTTACAGTCATAGTAGATAAGACGACGGTATAAGAAAACCCGAGGTTTCGCGGAGCGCTTCGGATACCCATCTGGCAAATGTCACCGCGAGACCGATAGGCGAGCGAGAACTGTACCTAAATACTTGGGGGTGCCGTAAAGTAGTCCCTAGACGGTATTTCTCAGCTAAAATCATGTTGCACCTGCATTAGCTTTCGTTTGTAACGACTTAGTTTCAGAATTGAGTCTTCGAGAGAATACTATTACAAAAAGATATAAATCGTTCAACTAGTCAAATGACCGGTCGTGGTAGGCAAGACAGACTACACATTTTTCTCACAAGACCAACAATAAAAAAAGAAGTGAATATTGAAAAATGTATTGTACGTATATTATAGGAAAAATCGTGAAATTTAAAGGCGGTGCAATTTACGTTGTATATAGGAAATTCTAATCGAAATTTCAAGAACGATCATTTGACCGGTCGTGGTAGGTTTAATGTTAACGACGTCTTTAATCTCGGTATAAAACATTTTCTAGTTGGTAAGTAGAACTTGTTTCTCATCCCGATTTGCTTGAAACGGTGTGAACGGTGCGTAACATACGAAAATTAATTTGTCTCTCTTCCGGCGTGTCTCGGGAAAGAACCGCGGACCCTTCAGACTCCACGAACATCCTCTTCCTGACGAAGTTTCGCAAGTTTTGAGTCGACGGGACCGCGTAGAGAAACACGAGAATCGTGAGCTCCGACGTCGAACTATTCGCGTGGGCACCGAGAGTTTTTCCCCGGGTGTATCGCGATTACAATGTCTCTAACCTTGCATTGTGACGCGCGAGTCGTTGCGTTCCTCGAGGTTCGATTTATGGCTAGCGAGGCAACGGGACGCGATGTGTCTTGACCGACACTTCCAGAACGTTAATCATAGGCTGTAGATTTTCGCGCGTCGAAGGAGGATTAGCGTTACCAGTGTCGCCAGATTAAAATTTGTCTCCCACCTTCCCCTTTCACGATGCTATTCCTCACGCTTGCTCGGCTCTTCGTGCCACAATTAGTTAGGAGTGTCACAATTAGTGATCTGAATCACTTCGAATCGCTTCGATTCAATATTTACGACAACAAATTCGAATCACTTGCAACATAATTCGAACCTTAGAACTCTTGAAACTCTTGGACGTCTTGAAAGTCTTCATTGTTCTGACAATCTTTTTTTTTTTTATTAAGCATTTCAGATCTCAACTGAGATCTATTTCTGCTGCACTAAGGTAAATTACAGTAAATACATAGAACCGGTCATTTGACCGGTCGTGGTACGTTTAGTGTTAAAGTAAATGTAGGTATACAATAGATTCAAATTTTCTGTTTTCATCAGTCAAATTATTATTGTAATTATTGTAACAATGAAGAAAATCATACGGCAAGGGATTAATATTGGACCACACCACTTGGATTTTTTCGAGAAGTTTCAGCAATTAGTTTACTACATAAAGAGAGAAATTATGAAAAAAATTGCAATTGGTGGGAATCACGAAGAAAATGATAAAAGTTGTTGCTCGCAACTTGTTCATATGGGCCAATATTGAAAATTAATCTGTATCAATTGTACGTATTCGTGCGTACTTTAATAGATTCTGCGGATAGAGCAGAATCGATACGGAATCTCGAAAATGTGGAAACAAAGGGTTCGGAGAGCAAACGAGGCGGTCCCGGTAGGACGGTTTCGTGCGGATAATGGAGTCACTGTTCTATCCCCCATGAGATTTACGGGAGCAAAAAGAGGAGTCGCGAGCGAGCCGCGGACGGATATTCGCAAGATCGAAAGTGGCAACGGGGTAAGAGCGGAAACCGGGCAGAGATGGTAGCCCGGAGCCGATCGACCTGTCATTACTCCACCTCGATGGAAGAAGCATGATCCAAAACCGTAAATTACGTGGCATCCCGAGGAGACGAGCGATCGACGAACGAGACAAAGAGAGCGACGGAGTATAGAGAAAGAAAAAGTAAGAGAAAAAGAGAAAGAGAGAGAGAGGTTGAAATGAGACAAGGCCGATTCGGAGGGGGCCGGGCCCCTATGAGGAGATGAAAGGGGCCCCAGAAGAGGCTCGGCTGCCGTTGTCGAGACGGTTCGGGTCGATTCGGGCCCGGCTCGCTCGAGCGGAAACGCAAAAGCGGCCGGGCGCGATCGGGAATTAAAACTCCGACGTGGCATTTACATCGACTACCGATCCCGGGTCGGGATCACACGGCCCACGAATGAAAGGGAAAGAATCGGCCACAGCCTCCGAAATCGGCGGGAAATTACGGGGTTCCGACCGGGGGTCCCTGCGCCGGAGACCGATCTTCGCGTTTCGTTAATCACGCGTTTGTTTGACGAACTGGTCCGGGCTGCAGTGCCGAACTCGCTTCTCGTGTGGGAGATCGAAGAAGCTGGAAACTGGCGGTTTCGGTAGCTCAGAAAATATTGATCAGCTGTTGCTCTTGGAGTACTAGGAAATTGCTGGACGCTCAAGTGTCGCGCAAGGAAACACACTCGATTTTATATGAATATAAGATGAAAGCGGATGTAACGGAAATATTCTACATTATTGCAATTACTTATTATTTATAAGTTTGTTTTGTATCCAAACTTACCGGGATCATCAGTCACCTAGAATGATGTGACTATGTATAAATGATGGGGGTTATTTTCAAGAAAATATTTGTAAATGAACTACAAATATGAAGAGAGAGCCACGAATTAATTTTTACGAATAACAGTCAAATTCTTCTGATGCCGCCACAGTTTTGCATTTTATCGACTCGGTATTATCATAAAAGCATGAAATCCTTGATCTATTAATAACATAAATAAAAAATAAATGGTGGCATCACGTTTTCTGGGAATCCAATTTTGAACAACTAATCTAATAATTTTTCGAGATCGAGTCCAAATTGTTGAATATCTAATTTTTCAAGAGCATCGAACTCTACAAAACAGTCTTGCGGCAAACAAACATCATTTTGCGATGCAACGCACCTCGCGGATTTACATTCTAGCGCTTTCAGCAGGAACAGCAACGGGAGTAAGAGGTTCATCGACAAAGGGCTATCGACATCGCTGGGAATCTCTGTCGGGCGTAGAGCTTCAGTGTCGGGCGTAGAGCTTCGGAGTCGAGCGATTCGCGACGCGCCGGATTCGCTCGTAAATCGCGGCCCGACTCGCCGTTTCGCGTTCTAAAACGTTCCGTCGTTGCACCGTGGCATCGTCCGTTGCAGTTTACTGCAACGCTTCTGGCTCCCAGCGAAACCCTACCGGATTCCACGGGGCCGGGCCGCGAAGTATTGCTGGCCTGTCGTGCGAAATTGGCTTCCGCGACGCGAAACGTACTCGATACAGGCCGCGATATGATTTACCGTTTCCACGTCCGCGACCTCTGCCGCGGGAAGATGCCGCACTCGCGAATCCGCTCGCGAAAAACGCGGCGGAATGCGGCGCGGCTTTCGAACACGTTTCGCGAACTTCCTAGTTCAACAGCGGAAGCATGAAATTCTATTTTTTAATTTACAAAATCAATGTTTTATTCACACGATTTCAGTCTTCTCAACAGGCTGCAGATTTTTGCAGTTATGGCAAAAATGAGATCAAATGCGAATCGGTAAAAACGAGAATTTTAAAATGCTATTCTACTGTTTCAAACTTATTGAAACAGTTCAGGAGAGAAATAAACATGTCTTCATCTTGCAATGAATGCAGACAATTTTTATTTTGCATAAAAATCGGCAGTTTAAAATCATAAGAAAATGGAATGAATTCAATCTTGTACTATTATAATTATTATTATAAAGAGAAGTTGTTACATCGTTGGGAAAATTTTGGAGAAGCCGAATGTGTAGACTGCTTTTTTGAGCTAATTCACATGTATATTGTTTATCGGTATCGAACGGAACAGCACGAATTTTCTTGGTTACCTAATAGTACACCACGCCTTTGTATTAATGAATTGTACAGTCATTCTGGTTAATCACTAGACTGCGTTGGGCGAAATAAGAATTGTTTGCATCGATTGCGAGACATCGGAGCCAGATGGAAATTTATTTCTTCGTTCGAAATAATATTTCTGTTTCCTTGAATTCTCTTAACCCCTCCTTTTCGGTTTCTTTTCATAAATTCTTTTAAATTTTCTTCTGCTGTCTCTCCTATTCTTCTCATAGACAGAATTTTTGAAAAAATCGAGTTTCAGAATTTATTGAATATATATTACATTGTATACAATCTATGTAAGGATGCATTTTGCGAAGATATCAATTGTAAATTGTCTGAAAAATGTCATTTATATCCAATAAATTCTTGAACTCGAGTTTTCCAAAAATTCAGGTTCTAGAATTATGTATTGAGTCGTGTGCGTTGTGTCTATGCATGATTGACTGTTTCCACTTATTGTAACTACTGTATCTACTATTCTCTACACACTATTTTTATGCGTTTATCATAAAAATAATAAAAATGCATTTAACGTTTCAAGGAGATTTCCTGAGTCACTGTATATTCAAACATGATTTTAGTCGATTCTACTGCGTACTCGTAAAATGACGGTTGTTTCCGCAAATTGACATTTTCACAGCCAAATTCGTAGAAACTATAGATAACAAAATCTTCTTCCCTGGTTTAACGATCTGGTAGATTAGGGTGAATCTAAATCCACGTCAAATTCTACATAGAAACTTGCAGTTTATAAACTTTCCGAGACTTTAACGCTCTGTAAACGTATAAACATCCGCGTGCTAGTCACTCGCAGAAACTGAACTACTTAGAACCAGTTAACACCATATTTTACTAACAGTTTTACCAGCGATCTAACGCTTGAACATTCTAAAGACAGGACACGGGCAGCAACTGTGACCATTACGGTGCGGATTTTATTCGTTTATGACAACCGGGCGAAAATAAAACGATGAAAGTGCCAAAGGAATTAAAAAGCAACGTTGTAATACTCCTAACTTGCTAAAATTATTAACAGAACGTAGAAAGTTCTTCGCAGTAGTTTGTAATTATTTAATGTTAATCTTTTTCATCGATTGCTAAAATAGAATACAAGCTTCAATCTTCTCACGGAACTATTATTTCGTTTACTGTCTAATAACATGAATAAAAATTGAATCTTTTTCGTATGTGTAATAACTACAATCTCCGTATACAATAAATACAATGCGATTTATTCCGATTATTCAGTGACACGTTCGAAGATACTTATTTTGATTTAATCGATCGCGAATCGACGGGCGTATCGCAATTTCGAGAGATTCTTGCGAGAAGGAAGTATAAAAGAAGCATATAGGATCGCGTGGTTGCAGAAATTCGCGGAGAAGATGTACGAAAATTGGTAAATACGGTTTGATTAATGTCGACGCTCTCGAGAAACGGTTCAGCTCGGGGACTAACGCATTCATTAAGAGACAGCTAATGGCGCGGCCGTATAATAAACGACGAACTATAATGGCGAACCGGAGAATTAGCACCTTCTCGTTTCACGAATATTATGATAATCGGGCTCGCCGCTTAAACCATCGATGTTCATCGGCGCTCGCGAAATGAGATGCTAAATATGACACCGTAATAACGAACCGATGCATCCGAAAGGATTTTTGCCTTGCTCGCCGAACAAGCAGAACAAGAAAAAGAAGATGAACACGTGATACTCGATGTTTGCAGAGGCTTTTGTGCCGAGACACGCTTTCACAATGTTTCCATTCGGCGACGAATGGGAAGAAACTATCTTTCGAATTTCCACTTCGATTTTTCCTAATTATTTTCTTACGTGGCCTTTCGAGGACATTTGATTAATAAGTTCACTCTCTTCGTGGTGGTATTTTAGAATTTTTGTTAGACGAGGAATCTTGTTTTGCGGGGGATCTAGAGTCTAAATTAGTTGGATCATGTGCACCATGAACGATTTTTATAAAAATAAATTCAATAGTTTAAACGTACTGTGTATAGAAGAAATTGTGGAAGAAATAAGTCTGTAGGTATCAGAAGAGGATTAACTGCAAAATTATTTTTGTAATATTTTCAACTATTTGTTGCATTATTTAATTCGGAAGTTCACTGCTTGGCTTCAAAATTTTGTAAATTGTCAATTTTCAATAAAATATGATATTGATTTTGCAATATTCTATCACCGACTTCGGTTATAAATCTATAGGTATAATTTCTTTATCTACATCGCATAATTGCAAGTGAAATTTATTGTCGCGCACGAAGTGTCATTAATAGTATGTCTTGACATTTTTAGTATTCAAATTGTTACGGTAACATACTGTTTAAGTCATTTTCTACGCTCTTTTCTACAAACCATTCCGCCAACAGATGTCAAGCGTACACGCTTTCGATTCATATGGTACAGTGACACAGGAAATGTATAATTACAAAGTTACATGGGTAATTACGAATAGAATTATTCGAGGCTCAGGCTTATTCTGTTGCTGTAGAAAATGCAAGCGTTGAATGCGAATAAATTAATAAAAAATTGGCTCAAATATGGACAGAATTCATCATTTTCCCGTACTTTGATGATTTCCATTGCTCCGCAGAGGATCGACGCGCCACGATAATAAATCAGTATGGCGTTTGACAGGATCCAGACCCGCGAAATTGTCAAACAACGTCCAACGGATCTCGTCTGTCGGCCCGTCGCCTAGAAACGGGGTTGATTAGTTATTTTACGGAATTCGACGCGTTTATTTGTCTGTGCTAAACCAGAGGAACGAGCCGAGACACGGAAGCGCTGCTGCTGATGCCAATGCTCGCCAAAAATTATAAAAAATGAACGAAAGTGGTCACATTGCTCTTTAAAAATTTTTAACGTCTCTACAGTGAGCTTTGTTATTCAGCTCTGTTGTTAAGATGGGTCGCAAGCATTCCTAAATATTTTTTCGATCAATATAAAAAATCGTTCTTTTATACTTTGTACATTTTATTTTTAGTCTCTTAACTAATTTTTATAAGAAAGTAAGTAGATCAAATTCAAATGAGAACATTCAAAGAATTGAAAAATATTGTTTCTATACATTACACATTAAAAATAATTGTTCCCGAGACTTTCTTATTAGTCTTCTTATTTAGTTCATGCCTGATTTTTTAAGAATCTATCACGCCTCATTTTTTAAGAATTACTCAGCTGTGGATATCTAAAAATTGATCATATTCAGACAAAATCAAAAATTAATTTTCCTCCTACAAGATTAAACACTAAAAAAGAACGTACAATTTTTAACCGCCTAATACAAAAGCATTCCATCAATTTCCTTCGAATTTGCAGAAAATGATTTCGACAAGTGTGTTTTGCCATTTTCCCAATTCCGATTAAATAAACAAAGGATCACGTCACGTCTCCGGGGATGAAAAACAGTGTTTTGTACACTCGGAACACGCCTCCGAGAGTTTCTCCGTTGGTTGTCCGATCGGCCGTAATTCGAGATTATTAGTCGGCGAATCATGCGCGCGATTGTCCCTCGCGAAAGATACATTACGAGGTAACCGATGCCCACAGTGAAAGTCGCCGAATGTAACTTCGGTTTCGCGTGTTCGCCCCGCATAAATATCCATTGACTTTCTACTTTTGGTAACGGCGCGGCGGGGCCCGTGTTAGCGCATCCTGTCAGTTTCCGCGGGATTCGATTTTTGCGACGCGACGGAACAACAACGTCGTTGAACGGACTCGGTTTCCTGTGTGCGAATTTTCCGAACGATTTCTGACAGTGTCTATTTCGGTAACGGGTCCACGAGGTGTGATTTTGAGGCAGCGTATTCGTACGGGAATTTTAGACAGGATAGATAGAACATTGTGTTGCGACTTTCTACAGAGAAATGTGTGAAATTGTGTTTGCAAACGAAAATGCCGTTGTTGAAGTAGTGATTGTATTTGCGACGTGTCTTTAATGACCTTTTCTGCATTTACGAAAGTGAATGAATTTCGTAGTGAAATCCGGAATAATGAAACGAGTAATTCAACCTACCACCACCGGTCAAATCACCGGTTCCAGATTTACTATTCCACAATTATTGAAATTACAGAGATGTTTTCCTGGTAAATAATTGAATAAATTTATTTAGTAAAGCAGATATTATAATATGAACCGCACAAAGTTAGAATAAATTTAATCTTGTTATTTTTGTAAAGCTCGGTAGGTTTAGTGGTAAAATTAGCCATTTTTTACTGTTTCTGCAGGCGATAATAAACGAATTCTTTTTTCAATCACAAATTCATGAAACAAGTAATCAGTTTCACTTTAAAACACGAATTAGTGACACAAGGAAGATAAAATTGACATGCTCCCCTTAATCCACCGATTTCGACGAAAGAACTCGACTTCGCAGCACACCAAACACACAATCGTGTTTTGACAAACCCCGAGCAGAATTCGAGCAAAAACGTTTCATAGCAAGCAAAATCGGCGTGGAACCGGGGCGGGGCAGGGGGCCGATAAATCGCGAAGCGGAGGTAGGAAGCGGTTAAGAAGATTGTTACTGTCATTTCAGTCTTGTTTCCCGGCGAGAGAAAGAGAGAGAGAGATGGGGCTTGAAATATCGTTTCCAGAGGGCGAAATCGCTTAAGCATGATGGACAGCGTGTTTCGGGTTGGCGAGAGGAGTCGCGGGGACGTCTCGGAAACTAACAGAATTTCAGGGAAAAATTGTGGCCCTGCGGGCATCGTAATCACCCATTATCGTGATTTCAAGTACGGGAGGGCGATGGACTCTCGGACCAGCAGAAAAACGTGCGTGAACGAACGAAGGGCGGCCCCGGATACGCATTCCGGACACGTTCCGCCAGTTTTGAGTAATCTGCCCGAACCTACGACACACCGCAACACCAAATTCGCTGGACCACACATGCACATCAGGATTTTCGCGAGTGCAAACGGAATCTCAAAAAAGAAATTTTTATTGCCAAGAGACAACGCGAGAACGATCAACTTTTAATCCTTTCATAGAAAGAAACGAAAAATTGTTTTTTGAAAAACGAGCGTTTCAATATTATTTCATTTTTATTCCCCGAAATTTTAATACTGGATATCAAAATTGTATTAACTGAAAGATGCTCGTTTCTTTTCCTAATAATTTTATTAAACTTCCTCCTATATTGCACTGATACAGAAGCTATATGCTTGTTTCTTTTCCTAATAATTTTATTAGATTGCAAACATTGCGAGCACGTTCAAATTCTTTAAATATTTCTCCTCGTAGTCTATTTATAAAACACAAATGCAACGGCTACCGTCTATTGGAATCCGCACGTTTCTTCGCACGGTGTCTAAATAAAGATTGACATGTCGTATGCAAAGCTAGTCAATTCAGTATTGGAAAGCTTCAAAAATAGCTATGCGACAGTTGATTCTTTGTGCACATCGCTTTTTGTTTGACCATTATGTGGCGACGCGGCGCTTTCTCGGATTGAAACGGAAATCAAAACTCGTAAACAGAACAGCTAGACAATACTCTCTAACACGTCGTCGCTCTCATAGTACTCATAAACAAGACGTCTATTCACTGAAAAAAATTATTCTCATTCTACCTTGAACATCAAACCACCTAACTCCTACTTTCGGTAGGATTTAGGTCATACCATCGAAACACCTATGTCAAATCAAAGCTTCGTAGCAAGACACAAATCTACAAACCTATGAACGAACAAGAGAATTCAAGAAGATGGTTGAAAGCTGAATTATTTACAAGAAGAGACAGAACTCTGTGGCAACTGCATCGAAGTTGCACACTGCGGAATGACGAAGTTGCAACCACCTAACTCCAACTTTCATTCTACCATCGAAACACCTATGTCAAATCAAAGCTTCGTAGCAAGACACAAATCTACAAACCTATGAACGAACAAGAGAATTCAAGAAGATGGTTGAATTATTTACAAGAAGAGACAGAACCCTGTGGCAACTGCATCGAAGTTGCACACTGCGGAGTAACGAAATTGCAAACTGGAAGATAGTGTGCAGCGTCGGTCAAAGATCAAGCCGATTTCGGTGCTCGCTCGCATAACTCGCGATTAAATTCCAGGCCGTCGCGGTTCTCTTCGGAGAGCGCACCACGACATGTCCACGCGGAACACCGTGCGCTCACGGTGCGCGCTTGGTTCGCTGCGCGCTCTCGCTTCTCTCGCGCGCCGGAGAGAAGAAAACCGGTTCTCCATACGTTTTAATTTCACGCTGACATCGGCGCAATTCAGTTTACACGGATACTGGCCATTTTCTAGCGCGACTCGCGAGATTAATGCCTCGGACCTGTGTGTACGCGCGTGTTTTCAAAGTTCCGCGGAATTTACGCCGCGACACGTTTCCCAGGAACATGCCTCGTTCCGATCTCTCTCCTCTCTCTTCTCTATTACAGCTTCTCCGCTTCGTCCTCTCCCTCATGATCGCACCGCCTCTCCCACGTAGCTGATTTTCGATCCTAATCTCCCGGGCTAATTGACCCCGGCGATGGACGCACCTCGATGTTTCTTCAAAATTAATTATTCTTTTCAATTTGTCGATCCTTCAATACTGATCTCAGGAGTAAATATTAATAAATTCAATCGGGCTATGCCAACTTGTTCTGCGATGCTCTATCGCGTTTCATCACTGATTCCTTCGGCTCAGGTTAGATGGATCAGTTTTCGCGATCATAATTGCTCGCTCTGAACAATTACTCGATCTATCTGCCATTGTAGTTCATCGAGAAAGTCCTTTCAAATTGTTCATATTGTCGTAATTGTTTAAATTCCCTCGCTGATTTTCCGGTTTCCATCATCATAATTGATCGCTTTGAATAGTTAATCGATCTACAAGCATCGTTGAGATTGTCGTAATTGTTTCTACGATTCCTTCAGAATTTTTGGAGCACAGATTATTCAGGTTTGTTTCTGCTGACAGAGTTCACAGGTGACAGACGAAGATCCATAGAACAAGAAGAACGTACTTCGATGATCTTCGAAGACAGTACTTCTAGTGAACGTCGGTTTTAAGAGAACAGTTGTATCACACTTGGCACAAAACGATCTTCCGAGTTGTCTCCTGGAAGAATACGTCGGTATTTTCCTTGAGAGGAACGTATTAAAGCATGATCTTCCGGTTTCTGACACTTCGGAGTATTTTTCTCTACTGTTCATTTAATTCGTGGAAACGTACGACGTTAATAAAGATTGTTGATCATTCGCAGTTTTCACTTTACACTGTTGTCCAGTTCGCGAGAACATCAGAAACAGGTTGTTCAATGTTATTTATTGCGAGCACATTGTTCATACAAGGTCATCGATCCCACAGAGTCTGCGACATTTTTCTAGATCCTCCAGATCTTCAGATCTCCAGTCTCCAGATGAATAGTCTCTAAATTTTCCACATCACAGAGTCCAAAACGATCACTCGAAAATCCCCAATTCTCCTCCTCTCTTCCTCAAGATCCACCGACCTCATAGATCCTCCGTCATCGTCGATCTCACAACACCACAGTAGCCCGATCGAAATAGTACATCATGCGAAATTTTTGATTCATAGTCCCCCGAGATCGAAGATTTCGACCGAACACTCGAACGATCGAGAACATCGAAGATCCTCTCGCGATCTATCCTGCAGGAAGAACGAGTATTCCGATTTCCATACGATCACTGCGATCTCGAGGATCTCGACGCACACGATCACTGCTCCGCGATCTTGCACTTTCAAACACCGATCGATGATGCGTTCTCACTGTGTCCCAAGCTTCCGGGATCGATCCCGGCCGCGCAGGCTGCCCGTCGTCGATCACGCGGCGAGATCGACGACGGTCACTCGGCGTCGAGATCACTGGCGAACTTTTTCACTGATCCTCGATCCCCACTGCTGTTTGTCGAGTCGCACGAAATTCACGATCTCCGTGAAATTTTGAACGATAGTTTTTAGAGTGTCCATCACAGGTTCTAGATCCTCACTAGATCGTCACTGATCAATAATTTGTGGTCTCAAGGTAGATCAGTCCACAATTTTCACAATTGGTTGCGATTCGTTTATGGAGAATTTTTAGATCGACGATTTACAGTCACTAGTTCCGCATCGTCACTGGTCCTCGATCATCACTGACCCTCGATCGTCATCTTGCGGTCCCAAGTCAACAAGGCAGATATCACAAAGTTCACAATGGCTATCGTCGAATGAAGAGAATCGATACATCGACGATTTATAGTGTCCGTCACTGGTTCTCGATCGTCACTGAAGATGACAATCAAATCATCGGGAGAATGTATACATCAACGGTTTATGGTGCCCGTCACTGGTCCCTAATTGTCACTTTCCACAATTTACGAAATTGGTATTACGAAATACATTATCGTAGGGATTTATACATCAGCGATTTATAGTGTCCGTCACTGATCCCTAATCATCACTTTCTCCGATTTACGAAATCAATTCTACGAAGTTCATTATCGAAGCTCGAAATTATAGGTCAACAATTTATTTATAGTGCTCAATTCATCAGCCGCTTTTTAGTATCCATCTATCTGCCGAAGCTGAACTACTAACCTAACCAATGGTTCGTCTGACAGCGAAGATTCTATTCCACTAGCCTGCGATCAACACCACTTCTCAAGACCCTTCCAAAGACCCTGCATAAACAACGATAAGAATCACCACCAAATTTACGTCAGAAGATCAACAAAGCCCTGATACTCTATCCCACACTGTCTCCGTCACAAAGCCTATAAGACCTAGAATCCTAACAGAACGTCACACTGTCACTTCGTCCGTCATCGGTCCAGTCGAGCACAATCGATATCCTCTAATCCTCCGCGAACACTGTTCACCAAACTGTGCGAGATTCACACTCCTCGGGTACGGTGTGGTGGTCGCGTACGCTGGTACCGTGAATTCGCAGAACAGTGGGTAACGACTCACCTGCAGTATGTATCCCCTTGCGTAATCCTCGTACGTCCAGCCGAAAGCGGCTAGTAAACGTGTCACTTGCGCGTGCGGCAACTGGTTGAACAACTGATCGAGCAAGATCTTAAGGCGTATCGGTAGTGCGCGCGAGCCGTAGAGTACGAGGGATGCGACGTCAAACGCGGCCGTCGGCTCGACACTCTCTGAAGCCGGTGGCCTCTCCTCCTTCTCCGCGACATCGCGTCCCCCACCACCGTCGTTTCCCCCACCCTGGTGACCCCCACCACCGGTCGAACCGCCACCACTTCCACCGTCGTGCTCCCCACTACCGTTTCTCCCACTAGTGCCGGTACCCCCACTGTTGGACGATCCCCCACCAACCGGACTGGGATCGACACCTCCGCCTCCGCCGCCGCGAGCTCCTTCCCTCGGCGTCGTCGGCGTCGTCGTCACCGTGGTCGCCGGCGTCGCCTGTTTCGCCCTCCCTACGCTGCTTTTGTCCTCCCTTCCAGTGACTCGGGGGCTGGAGACGACATCCCCACTCGGCCGCTGCTGGTGGAGACCGGAGAGTCGCGCCAGCGCTGCAACAACAGAGAGGAGAAACGGACGGGGTTAGAAAGAGAGTCGTCGTCTGTTTGGCCGCGCCACGGATTAGCGCGTGTGTTGGTGACCGTGGACAAACGGTACCCCCACTATCGCCCTCCGACACCGGCACCTCCCACCCCCGCGTTACCTCCCTCCCTCCCACCCTCTATAGAGCAGACCGGGTCCCTGTCCTTTCGTTTTGTTTCTGTCTCCTTTCGCGGCATCCAGCCTTCGCCTGGCTCGCTCTGCCGACCGTTCTCCGTGTGTCTCTCTTCTCTTCGCCTCTGTCTGTCTCTCCCCGGACGGTATCCTACGGACGCCAACCTAGGGTCGCCCTGGCACCCACCGTCGTCGTACTTACTTACCCTCTCCCCGGAACACCGCCGCGTCCACGGACTCGCCCCCTACCCATCCCACCGCGTCAATACACGCGAGACCCGCACATACACCAACGAACCGGGACTCCAGGACAGTTCCGCCAACAGGCACACCGATACCCGCCACCGACCGTCTCCCGTCGTCGCTACCAATACTCGACGACCGGGATGGAATGTACCCGCGCCGCCACGGACCAGCCCCACCACCACCCAAGAACAGTCTCTCTCTCGTGAGACCCGGCATCCATCAACCTGCTGCTGCCGCCAGGGTGTCTCGCCGCGTACGGACGACCGGCGTACTACGACTCAAGCGATGTCGCCCCGGAAACGTCACCGACGGACCCTCGCCAGCGATATTTTTTATACGATTTCGATCGTGGTGAATATTTTTCGAATATTTTTTTTACTTGACGGTAGGGCGAGCTGGATAATTGACATTCTTTTATGGAATTGCTTTTGTAGAGGTTCTAAAGAGAATTTTGAAATCGAGTAGTCTTTTGTGCAGTGGCGACTCGAGTCAAGTGGAGGTCGACAGCGGTAAAAATTTTGATCTTTCACAATAAAAAAAAAACAAATTTTAATCTTTAACATGGTAGCCTACAACGTTCGTGGGATTGAAAATAAGCATAATTCACAATTGAAAATTGAGAAAGTTGTTTTTTTTAATTTCTTGTAAATAAATTGAATTTTTTTGTAAAAGAAATGAATGCTGCGAAATTTGGGCCCTATGGTGTTCCGGGGCCCCACGCGGCCGTTGAACTCGCCACTGCTTTTTTGGAGACGTGGAACTAAATTTTGGATGCAATGTGCCGAAGGCTGGGTCTGTCGAGACCCGTTCAGAACGGAGAGTCTCGTTTTGCGTTGCTACTTCCACGCCGGTGTCCGGGTCCATTCTGACCCAGACTTAAATTCTATCCAAATCTAATTCTTGGTTAATTCTGGAGAGCAACGTTAAAGATAAATATAAAAAATGATGTAAAATCTATCAGGAGAAGTTTGCAGTGAACTTGCACAATTTTTTCCATCGCATACAGATCCTCGGGCTGGTAATAGACAATTCGAGGAACGACTGTGCTCGACTAGAATCGCATTTCCGATGACTATAGATCGCAACGAGGTTTCGCGTAAGGGAAAACGCCCACGGACACGGCTGTTCCGAAGCGGCGCGCGCTCCTTTCTCACAACAGAGACACGGATCGCGTCGACGTATATAGTCGTCGAAACACCCGTAAGGTCTCGAGGCGCTTTCCCTCCAGAAACCGTCACGCTTTTCGCACCTGACGATCCCTATCTCGGGACACGAAAGTTTATAGGCGTTCTTACCGCGCAGCCACGTACACGTACAGGGTGTTCCGTTTCGAGCTTATTCCCGCACGCAATTATTTCCCACACCACAGGGTGACATGTCCAGTGATGAACGCTCGAGATGCATGTCTGTGGAAATTGCTATTCGCAGATCGTTCTTCAACTTACAAGGGGACGGCACGGTAGTCGGGAACCGGATTTTCCTGAAACTTGCAGTATTTGAAGATGACGTATCCAAATGTAATTTAGCGAAGCAGTAGCGCACGCTTCTCGAGATTTTCCGAGAAAACTGCATTTGAAAATCTCTATACCCGGTCATAAAGAGTTCGCGTTAACCTATGAAGAAGACTGGTAATCAGTCGGTCGCTGGTTCGAGTCTTGCTTAATTGCTCTGTGCAAATACGGAAGATATTTTATCCAGGTGGACTCGATTCATCCAGGTAAAGGACAACCGGAAAACCCAACAATGCCGAGAGATATAAATAGAAAATAATATTCTATTTAAAAAATAACTGTTCAATCTGTGCGATACCGGAGAAATTTTTATGAATGTTAATGAAATGTGTTTTCCGCTAGAAGTCCTGAAAAAGGCGTGCTCTTGTACAAACGCTGCGTTTATACATAGTGTGTGCTAGATGCCGGAAAAATTATTGTTTCTCATGCCTTATTTTCTGTAATTTTCTTTTTATTAATAAAAAATGTGCAATGATAAAATAAATAGTAAATACAACACTCTGTATTATTTTTATTTCCGATTTTTTTTTCAATACCCACAAATAAAAAACATGCATTTTCTATTTAAAAAATAATTGTTCAATGGCGGATTTCATAAATTTTAGGATTGAAACTGAAAAAGAAAGAAAAAATGTCGACAGCAAGACTCGAACTAGCGACCTACTGATTACCGGTCTTGTTCATAGGTTAACGCGAACTCTTTATGACTGGGTATAGAGATTTTCAAATGCGATTTTCTCGGAAAATCTTGGGAATCGCGCGCTACTGCTTCGCTAAATTACATTTGTCATCTTCAAATACTGCAAGTTTCAGGAAAATCCGGTTCCCGACTACCGCGCCGTCCTCTTGTTAGCTAGGTTCGTTAATTAGTTAGTTAGTTAGATTCATCTTTGTTCAATAAAGTGTGGGTTATTCCGTGGGTAATAATGTGGATTTTTATGCATTTATGAAAAAATTGGTTGGGTGAAATATAAAACGGTAATAGATTAGAGAAATGTAAGAATATAAAGTCATGACTTTATGACGGGATGAAATCAATTTTTATTTCATTCCTGCTTCCCTCAATCAATGCAGAATATTTTTATTTTGCAGGAAGATCCGCAGTCCGGTAGTATTGCCAGGCAATTTTTAGCAAGACACCCCGTATACACACGTCCATGTAGACACACCTGTGTGTTCGCGCACAGGTTTGAAGATGGTATCGGTTCCCGCGTTTCGCGTACGACGAAAACATTAATCGAAACCGTGCACGTTAATCTTTCCTCGTTCTATCTGGGGCCCCATCAATCTGCGTCGTTGTGGAACCGCCGTGAATTTATCGACTGGGAACCGATTAATCGGCCGAAAGGGTAAGAAGAGATCCGTTCGATGTAATGACAAACAATCAACGGTGTAATGTCTTATTTTTTCCGCGTCGCCTCGAGGGAAGACGCGTACCATATACTGTCATGTTCTCTGTAAGACCGTAAGTAATGTTATAAGTGTATATTGTTATAAGTTAATTTTATTATTACATACTGTGTTCAACGACTCCTTGGCAAAAGCAAGAATAAATGTATGAATTCAGAAATGAATGTGAAGATTCAAAACAATAGATTACGTGAATAGGAAGATCAAACTTGGAAACAAATTATGTATTCAGAACGGATCGAATTATATTAAAATATAGACAATAAAAGCTGTTATTTTTTATGCTACGAAATAAAACAAAAGACTATGTATAAAGTATGTCGCTCGATGCGCGTCTCTGAACTCCAAAGCGACCGAGAGATGGCGCCAAGAGATGCAGAGGCAAGGTGGGTCGAGACCTTCGGAGCCAGAAATCGCAAGTACTACATCGAGTAGCTAATAAAAGTTATTACAAAAGTTGCTAATCTGGATGAAAAAAGACGACTGAAACGAAGAATAAAAATTGCAATAGTTAACACTAACCTTGATCCTATTTTCTAATTATTAAACAAACTTCTTCATTCAAGCACCTGCTATCAGAATTACGAGAACTCTAAATAAATTCAGTTTTGCAATCTTTATAAAGCAGTTGGTCACATTTTATGCTCGGTAGGGTTAGTGTTAATAACTCACCACCTACAGTGATTATGGGCAGCACATCGTCAGAGGAGGCTTAAAAACGCGTATCAACAATTCTACTCGCAACCGACAGAGTGTAAAGAGCACTTCCAGAAAACGTTCATGTGTCGCAAAAAAGAGCGCAATAGCATAATCGCACGCAGTTAGGTGGTTGAAGGTCCGGAATCAATGAAAGGTGCGCGAAAGCAAACGAGCTAGTTAAATTACCTCGGTCCGCGGATCCTTATTGCCGAAACCACGCCCCTCGCGGTGCTCGGTAAACGAGAATAATCGAGACGTGAAAAAGCCCATCTTCATCCTCCTCTTCTTCATCATCTTCTCCAAGAAAGAGAGAGAGAGAGGGACAGAAAATTCTGGTTAACAGCGATCATTCTCACCGAGGAGAGCACGCCGATGTTCCCCATGTCTCGAAGATCGAAAGCGGGACGTCTAGGTGGCAAGATCGTCATCGCGGTTTAATTAAATCGAAAATCGGATAGTCATTAATGACAAGTGGCGCCCAATCGCGATGACTCCGTCATTTCTATTGATCCCACGCTGCGGGCCCCAGCGAGGGTCGGGACCGCTCGCGGAGCGAACAGAGGGGCCCGATATGGCACCTACAACGACAATCGTCGACGCAAGGCCCCGAAGCGTCGCACCGTAACCATAACGCCGCCCTCTTAATGTTATCGCGCCGGGAAAAAGGAACAACACTGATGGATCCGTGTACTGTACACTGTACACGACCACCAGCTTTCCCATCGTGCACCGGACACGACGATCGCCGATTATCGATCAGGCCCACCGGCTCGGGGCCCAATCTACAGTGTTTAGATTGAACGATCTCCTTTCGATGTCTTCAACTTCTCCTTTTATCTTTCGCTGGTTTCGGATTGTTCATTTCTATCAATTTTTTTCAATTTTTTAAATTCTTCGAATATTTTGACTGTTCTTTGTTCCTCCTACTAATTTTTGTTATAACTTTCAATTCCTTTTTATAACTTTAATGCGTTTCTTGACAGCAAATTATAGTATATTTTTATGTTCTTGGATGATCACAAAATAAAAATTGCATAAAATGCAACTGTTATAGAAATGCAATTTTTATAGTGGTTTAGCTTATAGTTAGTGTCTGAATATTTTTTAAATCACTGCAAATGCATTCAGCAAAAGAAGTGAATTGTTACATTTTTTGACCTAAGAAGCTCGAGAAATGTGAAAGAAGGTCTTTCGGAAAAATTGACTGTTCCGAGGGAAATTCCAGGGAAGGAGAGGGAGGATGAAAGCGGAAGCACGTCCGACTGGGCAATTCATCGAATTTGTTTTGCCATGACGTGAGCTTGTTACCATTTTTCCTGGATTGACTCGGCATTGGGGCGGTTAGGCGCGACAACGAATTTTTCGACGAACGAACATCGATGGTTCAGAGAGAGAGAGAGGGAGAGAGAAAGAGAGAGAAAGAGGGATGGTTGTTCTCGTTGGTGTCGGGTGTGCCGGTTGGATTTACACGGCGAGTGAAACGCATTTTTGCGAGACGTGTGCGAGAGCACGCCGCGCGGTCAGCCGTCCGTTACATTTCACGGGATTTCTGCCCCGGTATTATATTTGCCCGACCGCGTATCGATGGCTTTCACAAAAGACAATGTTTACCCTCGAGTTTATGCCGGTGGGCACGCCCACCACGGTCTCGATTCGTTTCTCGTTCACTTTCTTCTCGAAGGATCAACCCTTTCACCGATCGAGGAAACTTAACTCTCCATGGACAATTATTAGTTTGAACTGTTCTATCCTGTCCCTGAAAATTTGCATCATTAAATCCTTCCTTGGATCTTATTAATTTCGATGTGTCACAAAAACACTTAAAACATTTATTTCATGAAATCTGCGAGTCTCGGGAAACATTTGAACGAATTGTGTAGAATTTTAAGTGACGCATCGAATGAACACAATTTGATTTTATACGTCTCATTTTTCTGAGATATCTCAAGGTGACCTTGAGTTCTTTCAAAGTCAATGCACCTTCAATATCACGTCGTTGCCGGTGAAAGGACAATGTCAATTACTTTGATATCTCAGAAAAAATTAAATATAAAAATATAGTACTCATTTTCGATGCGTCCCTTAAAATGCTACATATAATTCGTTAAAAAGTTTCTTGATATAATCTCTCCACAATAGTATTGATTTTTTTAATGGGTCGTTGCACCAAAGAAAATTACGCAGGATTAACTGATAATATCAATACCTTTATCCCAACAGTTTTTGTGCATGCTCTTCTTAGTTAATTTAGATTAAGTCTTTGTTCTATCGTAAACATTTGTGTAAAAGGACCTCGGTCCGTTTATAATAAATATAATAATAATAATAATCAACAGAGTTAGTGATCCAAACAAATGATGATCAAAAGACAATACTCCTGGATAGCAAAATCCGACTAATATTCGACTGATCCTCGTGCACAGAGACTCAAGAATCAAGTCCATCGCAGACACCGCCATCTCCGAATACTAGCTGGCGTGCTTATCAATCAGAGAGAAGATTCGATATCTCGCGGGTATCGGTAAGGATGCAGAGCGTCGTAAGTACGCGGCAGCGACGCGAGCACAGTTTGTACAGCACAGTAAACAGCCGGTTAGGTTCCCCGGAGCCGAGGTTACAGGGCGCGAGTAAATGGTATGTAAACCGTGGCGGGCTCACCCTTGGCCCTCTCCGGCTGGCCTTTCTCTCTCTCTCTCTTTCATTGTCTCTCGCTCTCCCTGTCGTTCTCCCGGTTCTCTCGCACTCCGCAAACTCCATTAAAACATTATCCACGTGCCGATGCGCTCGGAAAATCAGACGCGACTATCCTGCCTCCGCGGCGTATTGATATTACGTCCCGGCCGCATCATCGCGTCCCGCGCCGGTTATGTATGCATGCACTCGAATCTCCATTTCGTGGCTGCCTGGCTCCGATCGACCGGCCTTTCCTGTCGGGCTTTCAGTTATCTCTCTCTCACTCCCTCTCTTTCCTTCTCTCTCTGCTGATGGTTGTCGCTTTTTTCCCGTTGCCTTTTTTAAAGGTCAAAAAGCACACACGCTGCTCCCCCACACCACCGGAGCAGACACGTCAGGATTTTTGTTTTCGGGAAACGCGGCCGGACCGGACAGCATCGGACTTTTACCACGTACGCGTCAATGCACCCCCGTTGTTTCAATGATCCACCCCCGAACTGGACCAACCGACCCTCCTTTCACCCTCCGCGCCGCTCCCAAGGGGACTGGGCACGCTCCTGGCGAGTTTTTCGACGTCCAGCCTTTTTCGAATTGCGATTTCGCTCCGTGGAAATTGATTTTTCTCAGTGCTCGAAATGCACCAGCTGCGGTCAACAAGATACTGGACTCTGCAAGCCTCAATTATCTACCGAACTACAGCCCGTAGAAATATTTCGAACAAAACTTACTCTGTACCGGGGTGGACATTTTGTAGCGATCACCAATTTTCTCTAGGTGTACGTGCTTCCTTTCAAGGTGGCTTCTGCTTTTTTTTATGTGAAACTGTATGTTTTCGTGCAGGTAAGCGTGTAGCATGAGACGAATTCATTGGTCTATAAATTTCGTCATCCAAGGTCATCCAAGGTCATTTAGCCCTCATCCTTCCCTCATTTCGCGAACTGAATCTGTCCCACGGTGTAAAATTGACACAGTGATACAAAAAATCGATAAAATAACAAGTGAAACAGTTACTTTTCGATGTTTTTTTCATTCAAATTGATGAGTTAACATTTATATCTTAGGTTTTTGCGGTTATATGTTTCGCATTAAAAAAGTAAAAGTCACCAAGTTTCTGACAAATTTACCTACAAATAACAGAACACTATAACTTGTTTCGGGAAAACTGTGTCAAATTGACACGAGGGACGGATGAGGATTAGTGTTGTTCGAGATTCAACTTAGCTAGACTAGGCACACCCTGTATATGAATACATAATCTTGATATTTGTCTCTCATACTAGTTTTAATATTATTTTGATAGTATTATCTTGGAAGTTTATATCCAGCGTGTTCAAAAATATACATTTAATATACATTTTACCAAGCATACAGCAGTCATTACCGAAGTTGATTCTGATGAATAAATGACCCATTAAATCCTTCACTGGCTAGCTGGCTGGGCCACACGCAAACGCTCGGAAATTTCGTCTCGACTACCGCGCAGACGACGTCATTCCGTCCCGGGAAGTCGAGACGGATTGCGCAAACGGTATCCTTGTAATCCGCCTAACGACATAATAAGTGATTTCTTGCTTACTTTGTACGAACGATGGTATGGCAAGACACGTCCGGCATCGAACTGAAAATTGCCAGTTGCGAGCGCGTTCGTAAGCGACGATAATAACGGAACGCGATTAAACATCGGCTTGCATCCAACGACCGAGAGAATCGAAACTGCAGATGCACAGAATCACTCGTTTCGCGATGTGTCGGATGCTCGATGACCTGATCGAAGAGATATTCATTCTCTGTGAGGTATAAGATGCACGCTCAACTCTTTTTTCGACACTCTTAAAAAACTTTCTTAACCCTTAAGTGGTATTGTGATTAGCCGGACTATAAAATTATCATCCCAGGACCTTTCTGAAATTTTGAGTAAATTGTTTCAGATACTTTTAAGTATATTACTTGAGACTAAGTAGTCCAAATGTTCTGAAAAAATTAAAAAATGTGCATATCTGCAATTTTCGTACAATACAGTAACAGAAGCTGGCACACAGAAATTTCGTCGGGGTTACGAGAGACCCCAGTATACCAATTAAGGGTTAATATCGGATTGCACGACTTGGATTTTTTTGAAAAGATTGCAATTGGCCGGGATTACAGAGGGAATACTAAAGGTCGTTTTTCACAACTGTTTTGTGTGGCGGTCTGGAACGTGGCAGTCTGTGAAGCAGGTTTTCGGGTCCGTGGGGGGTCTGCTGGCACAAATGTCGATCGGTCCCCGTCTGGGGACGATCGATCGGGCCTGATCGATCCTCGCCGACGAGGAGATCGTGTCAGGGCTGACTGCGAGGGCCGTCCTTTACGTAATCGGTCGACGCCATTGCGAAAGTCCGTTTCCTCCGGCGCAGAAGACAGGTCGGGTCTCACGCGAGCACGAGGAACGTCTCCTAGAGGCCCGAATAGGACGCTTGAGGGGATCTTCCGATCTAGAACCTTGAAAACATCTTTTTTGGAACCTCGAGAAAATTTTACTGTGTAGTCCAAATTATTGGGAATATTTATGCAAAATCTCCGTTTAAAATCAGTCGCCCGATTTCTTTACAGAAATTTCCAATTCGTCAATTTCTCACGACAGCATCTTTAAAAAATGGAACAAAACACAAAATTTGAAACCGGTTTTGAAACCAAATTTGAAACCGGTTTTGAAACCAAATTTGACCACCCATAGATTCAGTGTTAATTGCACGACTCGATTATCGGGAACTCGGGAGTCGGCGTTGTCTCTCGAGATCATCACGGGGACTGTTCGCCGGCCACCGATGACGATTCCGTGCGACTCTTCCTTTTGACAGGGGGCGTGTGTCGACCTAGAAGCGGAGAGAGACCCGTTTTGTTCGCTCGTTTCTCCTCGAGGCCGCCGCGCCGTGCCGTTTCCATTTTTAGACGGTTCGATTCGTTTGTTGCGTGCTTGCTCCTCGGTCGCTTGGCTCAGGTGTTCCCGTAGGCATCGCGACCGAAATTTTCTGTCCTCGATATTCTCTACTACGGGAGTTCGGAGAACGATCTCCTTTCAGGAGCTTGTAGGGAGTAGACGGTGGAGCAGTCTCTCGAGGCTGCCTATAATATTTCATCACATCTTTATGATGACGTATTAGAATATTAATTTTCTTCAGTTCACAGTACAAAATGAGAAAGAAGACCTTTACGCATTTATGGCTTCCGAATATTTTCAAAATGAGCTGTAATATAAAATTAGACAGAATTTAGTAGAATTTATTCAAATACGACACGTGCATGTGCAAAAATTGAGAATTGCATACGCAATCAGCAAAATCGATAATAAGAGAATCGACGAGGCACGATTCGAGCGTAGCGCGTCTCCCATCGGAAGCTCTCGTAGGCAACAATGGCGCCTCGCACAAAGGGAAACGGTTCTCAGAGGGCCTCGATCCGTCGCGAAAACAAGCGTGGGCGTCGAGGATAGGAGTCGACGAAAATTTGTTCCCTGGCACTCGAAATTTGCATGTCGATCCCCCGGTTTTCCCTCCTTTCATACGCCATGGGGGAGCCTCGCGACAGGTCTCCCATTCGGTAGCCTTTAGTTACGCCAACGATACCTCACGCAAATCTTTCTTTCCTGTCCCGTCGGCCACCTTCCATGGGGTATTCTCCGTGGTGAATAGCGCGGACAATGAAACCCCGTGGAAACGCGTCACGCCCCATGAACAAGAACCCGTGGCGGAATGGCAGCATAACCGTGCACGTCGTTTTCGTCGACTCTCCCTCTCTTACTCTCTCGCTCTCTCTCTCTCTCTCTCTCTCTCTCTCTCTCTCTCTCTATTTCTCTTACTCTCTAATGTACGTTGATCGGCGGCCGATCTGCCCCGTTTCGTTCCGTTTAGATTGCTCCTACGAACAACTGTTCGCCGGTGGATATTTCACGTATGCAGAACGCGAGTACCAGCGGAGAACAACGGTATAATGGGCTCTCTGTGCCCGAGTGTTTGAAAACTCTCTCGAATTAATCCCGACGTTTGTACGCGTCGGGTTACTTCATTACATGTACAACCGAAACTTTGCCCGACGAATTTCAACGCGTGACCATCCTCCGTTCGACGCAAGTCAAATAACCCGAACGGTAATATTCATCGACTACATTGTATATATTCGGCCATTTTATTTTCACGCGCCAGAGACTCGCTGGAAAATTATATGTAGAAGATACTGTTAGACAGAAGCCCCACAAGCTGATTTTTAAAAAATTTTTTTTAAAATCTGTCTTTTGCAAATCTAAGTTATTTAAATGTCCTTGCTAAACTATATTGACGTAATCTTCGTGGGCACTAATGTCATGATTTTATTTAAATTTATATTGAATTTTTCTATCTATTCCGACACTAATTTCATAACAGAAGAAATCTTGAACTAATTGCTTAAAATTTTGGGGAAAATATTATTAATCATTTAACTGGATTCGGTATTTTATGGAGAACCAGGAAAAAATGATTTTCTCCTTTTTAGTGTATTTTAATATAAGCGTGGTTTTTAAAATGTTTTTTTTATATATTTTATTCGATGAAATTCTGAACGACGAAGAATTTTCTACCTGAATTGCAACAAACTGCAGTGAAGTAGAGATTTATTTTCTTTCTTAATATGGTTAATAGGTTGAAAATAATGTAACAGTATTTTTCAATTCTTCTAATGTTTTTTTCATTTTAAATTATACCTACTCATTTTTGTCGTAAATGCATAAGATCCGCTGTTTAATTATTAAGAATAGTGCAAGGGGTTGATTAGTCCGTTGGCGAAATCGAGGAGGCGAAAGTGTGTTCCGTGTCGCAATCTGGAATGAAGTCAAAGAGTCATCAGCGGGTCGAGAAGGAGAAAGAGAGGGCTAAAAAGAGATAGGAAGAGAGAGAGAGAGAAAGGGGAGGAGTAAAAAGGCGGTTTCACGCGAAAGGAAGTTAACGATGCTCGCTGAGACTCGGTTCGCAGAAGCGAGTGCTCGCAGCAGCCCCATGCCGAGCGAGCGCGGTGCCCCCCCGTTCGGTAACAAATGATAGTTTTGATAATTAGCGGCCGCCTTTCGTTCGGTCGGGCACACCGGCGTACACCAACGTCCCTTCAACCTGCCACGAGTGTCAATGGGCAGCAGGTGCGCGCCCATTGTTTGCGCCCGCACGATAACCCAGGCGATGCGCGAATTCCGCCCGGAAACGTGGCGTGACCGACCTGTTGACAGCTCCCTGGAACAATGACAGAGAGCCTCGGAAGATGCACGTAGGAGGCTGCCTCGGCAGCCAACATAGTTCTAGGACCCTTTGAGACAATGGCCCCTGAGGCCGCGAAATTCGATTTCGACGGAACGTTCGAAATTTCCATGGACCCCTCTCTCCGCTCCGTTTCTATCAGATTCTTGGCGAATTTCTATGGTGGGGAGCGTTTCCCGAGTTAGTTACGGGGTACACGGAGTTTTCCTCTTCGGGAACAGTCCTCCCAGCGCGTAGAATTTGCGGAACATTGTTCTCGAGATCGAGGGGCATCTCTAGATCCTTGATATGCAGCAACGTAATTGTAGAAACGTAACTTCGATATAAAATCGGCAATTCTATGACTCCAGATTTTCTTAAAAATCGATTTTGCGACCAAAAATTCTGGAATAAATCGTTGTCATGCGTGCTATCAGGTAGAACGTTCATGAATTTTTTCGTAATTTTTTCTTGAGCCGAACAGAAGAAATAGAGAATAATTCAGAGTCACAGAGGGTTTTCTTTAGGAGTTATATCGAATGGTGTGACCAAAAATCAATTTGGTTTGGAGACACTTTTAAACTTTCAACCATCTTATCCAGCTACTGTTGATCCCCTATTTCGTAGAATGAATGCAGAAGATTTTGCACAAAGATCCGCAGTCTATATTTACCAGTGCAGATCTAGCAAAATACAATTTCGAAGTGTCATAGAAACGATAGTCCGTTTATTCGAAAATTCGTTTATCCGAATACAGCGGCCACCCCTGCGAAATCAAACACACAGGAATGCGCCGTGTTATTGTTGCACAATGTCCACGAGGATTGTTCGCCGTTTTTCGCAATTGTTTAATAACAGGGCCCGTGCATTTTCGCTGCCGGCGAGCGGAGAGATATAGGTTTCGCGAGCAGGCGTTATTAAAACCGCGGCGTTTTAAATAACTGCAAGCTATAGCCCGAACGATACAATTCCCTTCGTTCTGCTCTCTTTGTCCGTGTCGGTATTCCATCGTGACGGACATTTTGGTTTGCCCTCGCCGGGCTCGTTCTTTTTTTTGCGCGCGCGGGGATACGAATCGCCGGAGTATTGAATCCGCGTGCCACGGGCTCCCTGCGGACCGCACCGGTGGTTACAATCGATTTTTTCGCGCCTCCATTCTATTTTCCCTTCTTTTATCCCTTTTCTCTTTTTATACAACGCAACGCCCCGATTTCCGGCTATTCTCCGGCAAGATTAGCCGCGGGCGCTGCCGGGAAACGCCGATGGGAAAATATTTACCGCGCGTCGCTAAATCCGCGAACGATTGTCGCTGAATCGCTTCCGCGATCAAATTCGTCGATTCGGTCCCTGGATAAAATAATAACCTCTTAACGGCCACCTTCGTAATATTAAGTTCGGCGGCAGTTATTAACATTTAACCCTCAGTGTACTGTGCCGGAGTCTATTTTGCCCGGGAACATCCAAATTGTCATTTAAGTACTCAATTTGTTGCAATTAAACTAACTGAATAGCTGTTTCATTGAGAATATCGGAAAGACTAATGTGTCTACACGAGATATCATCAAAAATAAATTTTTAAAAATTATTAATTAGAGCTGTGAACGGTCCTAAGCATTGTCAATTATATAGATATAAAAATCGTCCGTTGTCCGAGGGTTAAATGAAGAAAGACCACTTTAATACAGGGTGACCCGGAAATGTATTTCCTTCGAAGCGGTGATTCCTGAGGTTCTTCGAAGTTACTCTTTTCCTTTACGAAAATTTTCTCCGTGGCTTTATTGCGGAGTTATTAAGGAAAACCAATCAGAGCGAGGCTACAACGGACTGAGTCCGGCTCGCTCAATGACAACGTACGTAAAGGAAAAGTTACTTCAAATGACTTCAGGAATCAACCCTTGCAAGGAAGTACAAGATTTTTGGGTAAAATTATATAAAAAAATTGTATAACGAGAGACATCTCTTTTTGTAATTTAAAATAACAGTTCTTAATGGAGGACCCTATAATGGCCCACATGCTTTTAAAGACGCGTGCTCCAAGGGAATGCAAAAATTTGATTTCTTTCAAGTTTCCGGCCGAGAAGGAAATCGAAGAATACTGGCGGATTGTTTCAATCTTTTCGAAAGAATTGAAGGAAGAAGGGCCAGCTCTCCCGTTCCTTCGAATTCACGGAGGAACTGGTGGAATGTAGCATCCGGGCGCAACGTAGCAGAAAAGACAATGCGCGATGCACCGGCCGATCCGCTGCAGGTATACATAGAGAGCCGCGGTATTCTCTGCACGTATCGAGGCTGTTTCTCATCCGGAAAGCCGACGATTAGGCCAGTTTTGAAACGTAATGTAGCCGCCGTCACGAGGCCATTTGTCTTGCAGCGCGTCGGTGGACGTCGCGCTGCGGGATATACATTCTGTCCCGAAGCGAGCAGGCCGAACACGGGAGAAAGGAGCGTGCTTCGAAAGAGAAAAAGAGAAAGATAGCAAAAGAGAGAGGGAGAGAGAAGAGGATAGAAAGGGACCCGCAAAATAATTGTTCGTCGAATGAGGCCCCCGGACCTATACCCGACACCAGACGACCCAATTCGACGTACTTTTGTGATCCAAATGGGATGAGTCAACGATTGATGCGTTTCTGCCGGTCTCTCAGACGCCGATGGATTTTATCGGTTTCGTCTTTCGTCCTGCCGATCGGGTCTCCACCGAGTCCTCGTCCTTTTCTCCTCGCTCTAATTCGTTCTTTCTATTCCCTTCTCTCCTTTTTGTTCGCCGGGCAAGGCTTCGGACTGGTCAGAAAATCACTGTCCACTCTGACACCGTTCCCTTACCGAAAAGTCGATTTTGATTACGCTACGGAGCTTCATGCAAAATGAAAATTGTACATTTGTGACAAAATTGATCAAGTGAAATTTAAAACGAAGGCTAAACAGAAGATTGGAAAATGTCAATACTTTATTTTCTACTGAAATTCGTAAGAAAAACTTGATTGTACCTAATGCAGAGAAATTTTTATTTTGCATAAAGATCCACAGTCTAAGCAAGTGGAACTTAAAACAGTAGGAAGGCTAAAACAATCTACCAAAGTTGGTGATTAAATAAAAGATTATTTTGTATAAATATTGGCAGTATAATTATAACAATTTGCTAGCACTGCCTTCAGAATCATTGCACGACGCTGCTCTTTACTGTGGTCGTTGGCCGACGGTTATTATTAGCGAATAACGAGTAAAACAGGAGAGATTAATTGATAGGTGGTTTATGAGTGATCGGTGCAGTCACCTGACCGACAGTCGACTGTTTCTTATCACTCGGGATTGGCGTGTGTTTATGGCATTCGCGAATTTAATAGGTTCGATGTCGTAAGTGTTGGATCGAATTGCTTGAAAGTGATTGTTGTACTGTTTATTACCGTCGAGTGCTTTCTTAAGCATCGACATTTTTTAGTATTGTAATTAGTTGGTAGCTCGATTATGGTGTGATTATGATGGTTTTGGTGTCCGAGGTGAGCTGTTCGTTTGTCGAGTGATTAATAATTGTTATTGGCAATGAAAATTTCCGGAGGGGATTAAGTAAACGAGACTCGAATAGATAGACTGCGGATTTTTGTACGTTTATGGAGAAATTAACTGAGTGAAATACAAAACGTCCGAGAATATTGTTACGATGTTTTCAACGTGGAAAGACTATGTATTAAGGGGTGAAATGAATTTTTCCGAATCAAAATTTTATTCTGCATTAACACTTTACCTACCGGAAGCCTTATAATAGGATTTTCAATAATCGTGCTGTACCAAAAGAAAGCATAGAAATTTTCTTTTACATTGCAATCTTAAATGAAACTATTATTGAGTTGGCAAGAAAGTAATTTCGGTATTTTAAGGTGAAGTAAAATTCAATTTTTTTGATCAAGCAATGAACTTTAATCAATCAAATTTTTTTATTTATTCTTTTTGGCAAAAGATCATCGAACAAAATGGGAAATATCTTATTCATTAAAGTTTATTGCTTGGATAACAAAAGTGGGCTCTATTTCACCTTTAAATACCTCGAAATTACTTTCTGGTCTACCCAATAGATGACGTTATTGAGGGTGACTTGTTAGTTCCCAATGAAAATTGCTGTTGTTATTGAAGATTCCATTAAAAAGTGTTCAGCCATGTACCATAGATTTTTCAAAATTATGCAATAGTCACCGGTCGGTAATGTGTTAAGATCCGATTATTACAGATTGCAAACGAACCGGAAATAGACACTAACGAATTCCACAATCCACGAAGAACAAACCTTCAAAAACCAACAATTCCAACCCAGCAGCGTGCACAAAGTGGAATCTCGCAGAGCAGAAACCATAGCGTAAAAATCCGCAAACACTTCTCTGAGAGCCGCGTACCAGTCTACGCAAAGCTGCCCCATCTCCAACGTGTCAAAAAGAAACGTATCCTTGGCAACCCATCGAACGTGCACGGATCCTTGAAAAAGAGCGGTGCAGAACAAACGGTGTTTAGAGTAGAAACAAATTTGTCCTCGAGATTTCTCGGGCCTATCCAAACAGCGTCTCAAAAGAACAAAAACGACGAGGATCCGAAGAAGAAGAAGAAGAGGAAGAGGAAGAAGAGGTATCGTACCTGCCACGGTTCGAGTCAACTCGATTTACCCTTGCCAGGCAACGAGGGGGATTGGCTTCTGTTTTTGCTAGGCTGCGCTGGAACACCAGCGGATCCGTTTAGCGTTTCGACTAATCCAGGTCGATCCTCTCGCGATCACAGATCCGGAAAAATCGAACGGAGGACCCGGAGATCGTTGGTTAAGGAGAGATCCTCGTACCAATGTGTTTCCAGGCAATTTCAGGTGGACACGAGACAGACTCTTCGGTCCCGGGACCGGAGTTGAACCTATTATTATCCGTGGCCCGAGTCCCCCGTAGTGAAAATGTCAAACGGCCGTCCCAGCTGATTCCGAGAGAGCCTCGTAGGCAGCGGCGGTCACATCAAAGCGGAAGAGCAGACTCTCTTCCTCCTACCTCGATCAACTGACGGTTTCTCGCGAACGACGTCACGCGACAAGACACGTCGGTCCGAGCTTGTCCCAAACGGTTTATCCGCCTGGATATCTCCTGCCGATCCTCACGTGCGAGGCATATCGGTCCTACGGATCGAGATCGGCCCGAGATCGGCCCGAGATCGTCGCGCTACGCGCTCGCTACCTTTGCGCCGCTGATCCTCGGCTTCCAACCTGTCGATTCTCGCTCGGGTGGAGACCAGTTCGATTTGGTAAACCCTGGGGCACGATTTCGAGGAATTTCCTGCGATTCCTGCGATTCCGTGAAGACCAGTCCACAAATCGACACCAATCGGTTTGGTCAAACTCAATTTTCAAGCGGAATTTGTATTTTATATGGCTATCCTCCATTTTTCTTATTTTCTGATGTATTATACACGGTGTCCCACCTAACTCTTGAATATCTCGAAATACATTTTGGGATAAACATTTTTCTCAAGATCATATTTCTCGAGATGTCACTGCCGTCAGAGTCTTTCTAAACGGAACTACATATTTTCACCATCGCGATAAGATAACCATAAAGTCAGATGTATTCAACTCCCTACGACCTTCGCGGGACCTTGAGTACAAAAAATTAACAAACATTAGACAATCGATGGAAATAGTGAAAGAACTCCGATAGAATGGTTAATGAATGAAATTTGATCCTATTTTACAAGGGAACCAACAGAGTCCTCTGTTCCTTTTTGATCACACTTTTTGAAACGCGCCGTGCGACGAGATCGTTAAACCGTGAGACAAAAGTCGAACGCATCGAACGGCGATTACGGCGATTAATATCAATTATCCGGGGCGGAAGCGAGGGGCGTCGTTTCGCGGGGGATGCTCCGGACGGATGACGCGGCGGTGACGTCACTGCCGGTCAACTACAAGTATTTCGCATTAGCGGGCCAGCGGCGGCGGGGCTCGCGCTAATTAATTGGGTTAAAAAGACGTTAGGCGAATTGATCGGTCCATTCGACGATGGCCACCAGCCGAGATAAAGTTATTATTCGGCCGTATCAATTTGCCGGGGATCGCGTGCCGTCCCGCCATACCTCGTCTTATCTCGCTTCGATTCGATACGATTCAACGGTATGGGAAAACCCGGCGCCATTCGTCCCTTTTCCCGCAGTAACTTTTGTTCGAACGTTTCTGGTCCAGCCGAATCGCTTTTCTGATGCGAACGCGGACAGCCGGTGTTTGCCTCCTGCTCGATTTCATTGAGACGTTCCCTTGGAAATATAGCGATGCATTTCGAGCGAAAAACAAATTTTCCATGAAGATCCATAATCCAGTATTATTAAAAAATAGTTCCTGCACCGGAATTGTTCTCCCTCTTCAGTAATTTAAGAATCATAATAATTTAATGCAATTTTGTACATTGCTGTTTACTTGGTGGAAGAATTATACATTTCCCATATCATTAACTATATACTCCCAGTAAATGTTCATAAATCAATACAATTTTCTAGCTAAATATATGCATTCTGTAACTTCAACTTTAATTTATTACAACATAATAAAATACGTCTTCTAAACTTGTTCAACAGCAATTTCCGTTCAGCAGCCAAATTCTGCCTCTTTTCCCAAAATATGAATGGGGGTCATATTAGGTGCATTTTTGCAGGGTCAAATTTCAGAATTCGTCTTTTCAAGTCTCCTCACGCGCGAGTTGAACGGCAGGCTCAGCCGGAAACGACAAAGGAATTATCGAAATTATCGGGAATGGCTGAGAATGGATAAGCATGGTGGATCGTTGCTCTCGCAACAAGATCGTCAGCGGGTGACTCCCTTTGTCAGAGCCCCCGAGGCGCTTAGGACAATCGCTGCCCGCTGCTACGAATTTTCGAAAACACTGACAAGCCTGCAAAAGCCTGCCGACGGGCCTTTGTACCCCTGTCACCGGCCCCCCTAGGGGACCACAGCCGTGGATCTTCGTTGTCGAGTCGCATTACACCCTTTTGAATCCACCATGATGTCGGCCGTGCTAACTTTTCTAACGATTTCGCAATGCTATCTCAGCGCGCACAAGTTTAAGTGCGCAAGGATAGGTAAAATTTGGGAGTTCTTTTCAGATATAATTACTGGAAAGAAAATTCTAATTTTTGAAGGGTATGTGAGTACAGCTTTTAGCTACATATTCCAATTTTTTAAAACGCAGGATGCTTTTATATGGCAGAATCATTTGTACAGCAATTAGTATCTCAGGGTGTTAAATTGTCATTGTCATTGTTAAATCTAGAAATGGGTGAATATAAAAATTCATTATGGGTCACTACCGGGCAGAAAATTTTTATCTTTTCAGAGGATGTGGATGCAGCGATGCAGTAAAAGTTTTTACTGTCAAATGTTTTGAACAGTAAATTCAATTTTTTAATATTGAATCTACTTCCCCCAGATTATCCATTAAATAATTGAGAAACCAATTATTATGCGTAAAACATGTCAGTCAATCCCAAACACAATCACAACTTCTCTCGATCGACATAATCGAAGCCAATATCGCCCGAATCCACCGTATGAATCATCACCTCTCACAAAGTATCCATCAGTCTATCTGTCTTCAGTCTAGCTCCATGACGCGCATAATCGACACCGCAAGCAGGCCATTTCGCAATCGATTGCCAAAAATTCAAATGTCACGGCCTTTGATATTTGCCCTGGGAGATGGACAACACCCCAGAGACGAGCTAAGCAGACTCCCGCCATATTTATTCCATTCTGGCGTCGTTCTCTAGAAAGTGACGTCGCCTGTATTGTCTCTGTGGAAGTGGCAGTGGCAGCGAGCCGTTCCTCACAGTAAAATTAATTACACTTTTGAAGAGCGCCGGCCGGTTTCGAAAGGGAGCCGGAGGAGAGGAATCGTTCGAATCGACGAGACGTTCTTGCTGACGCACGGTGCGCGTATCAGCAGCATCCTCTCTTCACCGGGGCTTGCCTGATCTCGCGGTTAGGCTAACCGTGGAGGGCACCGAAGGAAACCGGAGGAACCCCGAGGTACCCGGAGGCCCGCAGAGAAATCGGGATCCCGGAGCCCTAATAAAAAGATATAGGAGGACGATAATGCAGCCTCCAGAAGGTCCTTCGGAGGCACAATGGGATGTATCATGACTGGATGACACGGCCGTTTCTGTCAATGGCTACCCACAGCCACGGTATTGTGCCCTAAGGTCTCTATATCTTTCGAGGATCCTCTCCTCGCTTTCTACTATCTCTACTCGCCTTTTTATTACCATCGATTCTCTGCATTCGATTTTCGGGAAACCTTTGATATCGATCCTCGTTATCCATTCTTCCGTGGATTTTATGCATTTATGGCAGAAGCGAGCGATAAACGAAACTATTTTTACTATTAGATTAGACTTAGATAGAATTGTATTTCGATAGAGTAGTTACTAGAATAGATAGAATAATACTTAGATAGAATAGACTTACAATAGAATTCATATTCTTGTCTTCTATATTTTATAGTAGATTTGTAAAATTTTTATTTTGCGTAAAAATGTCTGTTAATCGCAATTGCGATCAAATTTTTCCTAAAAAATCCTGTTGCGTCTAAAAGACTACATTTTCAAGCACAATTTACATTTTTTTTATTGAAAAATATGGATAATTTTCAAAGATACAGCGTTGTGTCTACAATGGCCGTCGATGATTTCAATTTCCAGTAACGAGAGCGTTCGATTCTCGTTAATTAAAAGAAAATGCGGGGGTCTGACGCAGCGGGTCTGAGGCCGAAAGATTGGGCGAGAACCTAATCGAGGTTGCATTGTGCGCGGCCGGGGAACGTAATTAGCCGAGAATCTGGCAATTACCGGCGTAGCAGAGTGCAAAGGTGACACGGGCACGGCGGGGTGATTGATTTTAGCGAAAACGCGAATCAGGGAGTAATTTGTCAAGCTGTCGGCGTTCCATCTCTGGCAACGCGAGCACGCAGCGTGAAGATACGGATCTCCTTCTTCGGGCACTTGCTCCCTAGAACCAACCTGTGGTGGTACCGTTCGCGTCAGGAACGACCTGCCAACCTGCCAAGTCCTCCGTTCGCGACGTCTAATAATGTATGGCCCGTTTGAAGGGAGTTCGAGGCACCGTCTGTCTCGCGGACGCTTAGACGATGCTCCTCGGGAATTCAATGTGCTCCTACGAGATCGTTTTTCGATCCAACGAACCGGTATCCCATAAATTCTCCACAGGAATTAGAAATCAATTACATCATTTTACAGCTGCTTTGTTTTGTCAACCGAGAACTATACTTTAGATTTTGTTAAGCTATTCTCTGAAAATATCCAATACTTGTTATTATTTTGTAACCAACATTGTTATTTTGCATAAAACCTTGCGTAATTGATGAAGACAATTTTTATTTTGCATGAGAAAAATTTTCATTTGGTTCCAGTACCTTGTAATTAAGGGAAACATTTTTATTTTTCATGAAGATCCTTGTAATTATTGAAGAAAATTTTCTGTGGAGATCCGTGCATAAAACCTTGTGCAATTGATGAAGACAATTTTTATTTTGCATGAGAAAAATTTTCATTTGGTTCCAGTACCTTGTAATTGATGGAAAACATTTTTATTTTGCATGAAGATCCTTGTAATTATTGAAGAAAATTTTCTATGGGGATCCGTGCATAAAACCTTGTGCAATTGATGAAGACAATTTTTATTTTATGAGAAAAATTTTCATTTGGTTACAGTACCTTGTAATTGATGGAAAACATTTTTATTTTTCATGAAGACCCTTGTAATTATTGAACCCCTGTAATTATTGAAGAAAATTTTCTACGGAGATCCGTGCATAAAACCTTGTGCAATTGATGAAGACAATTTTTATTTTATCAGAAAAATTTTCATTTGGTTCCAGTACCTTGTAATTGATGGAAAACATTTTTATTTTGCATAAAGATCCTTGTAATTGTTGAAGAAAATTTTTAATATGCATGGAGATCCATGTAATTGTTGATGAAAATTTTATTTGGTTCCAGTACCTTGTAGTTGACGAAGAAAATTTGTGTTTTTTTATAAAAATTACAGTGTACCCGCACACTTAAAAAAGATAACATGTAGACATTTGAAATCATCATTTGGACGCAAACACCCGTGCGTGCAGCGATACAAGGTCATTTAATTTCACCGAACACATAAGCTTCACGAAGAAAGACTTCTTCAGGTCCCGTCTTCTGCGAATTTGAAGCGGGAAGTTCGAAACGCAACCAATTCCCGGAGTCCACTTACGACAATCGTATAAAATCGATTACCGTCTTGCCGATCACTGGGCGCCGCGCATCCTTTAGCGCGTTGCATCGCGTTGCAACGGTGTACGTATGCTCATCGATGGAGGCGATGCCCGCAATTATGGCCCTCGAAAACCGAGGGAAGAGCGCACATCTTTGAGAGTGTATCTCGGAGGGTTTCGTGAGAGAATATGATCACGGGGATCGTCGGTCGCTAACGAGGTGTACCTGGTCAATCGGGGAGAGCGTTCGAAGTTGCAACGAGACGGTGCGTGCGTCGATCGGGGGCCTTGCACCGGCTTGCAGCGTGCAATTTCCATCCATAATACACCGTCGGACAATGTATCGGAATCGCGGCGAAAGAAATCGTCCATTCTTCGTCCCGATTTCACGCGTGGGAACGCGGAGAAAGGTCGCCGACGCGGTTCTCTATCGGCGATCGATGGCGGAAGAAACGCGGCACTGCGATGGATATCATTAACAGACTTTATGCATCTATGGCAAAAAGGAGTTCTTGCAATTTAAAACAGCAGACAGTTTAAAAGCACGTCAGAATGTCGATACACCATTTTTTGATAAGTAGACTGCGGATTTGATGCATTTATGACAGAAATAAGGGTATCGATATATTATTATCAACGTATGAAAATTGTTGAAGGAAGAGAACAAGTTTACTTCGTTCCAGCACCTTGTAATTGACTCGACAAATTTTTATTTTGCATAAGGATCTACTAATAAGATTCGATATTAACAGGTTCGCAATATTTCTCATTGTATAGGATGTCCCAAAAATGTACTTCCTAAAATTTGCTTTCTGAAGTCGGTTATTTCGTATGCAACGACCGATAAGTCGCGGAAAGGAGGTTGCATCTAGCGAGGTTCCACCGTGATAAAAACCTGATGCAAAAATCACAGAGAACGAGCATGGAACAATCGACGGGGCACAGGTGGAGAGCATTGTTGGCGACCAGATAGAAAGGTTGATTCGAACCGGGCGGCTGCGAAATCGCAGCGCGAGCCGTGTTTTCTATGACCGTTTCAGACGCGGGTGTGTCTCGAAACGAATCACGACTCTTTTTCACCGTTTCAGAGAACGTTCCTCTCTGCGATCCGTGTTTAGAGAATACGGGGAAATCAGCGGCTCTGTATCGCTGCACGCGGAGGTGCAGCGACCGTCACGGATCGTTAACCCACTGGCCCTGCACACCTTGCAGGTAGACGAGAGGGTGGATGGAAACTGGGCTAGGATATCGTGGGGAAAAACTAGTGTTTAGGATCCGAGAACTTTCTCACTGATCTGCCGAGTTTGATCGGTTGGAATTGGTCTGTTCTTTACTGTGATTTATGACAAAAATGAGGAGAAGCGAAATTGTGAGAAAATATCTTCATTAAATTTCTGGTATCTAGATGAATTGATTTTGACAATTTTTCTTTTATAAAAATCCGCAGTCCAGTGAGAAAATATCTTAATTGAATTTCTGCTGCCTAGAATTGACTTCGACAATTTTTATTTCCTAGAAAAATCTGCAGACCAGTTTATTAATTTATGATAAAAATGGGGAGAACCGATATTGTGAGAAAATATCTTCGTTGAATTTCTGCTTAGATTTGACTTCGGCAATTTTTATTTTCTAGAAAGATCCGCAGTACAATTTATTCACGTATGACAAAAATGAGGAGTAGCGAAATTGTGAGAAAATATCTTCATTGAATTTCTGCTTAGATTTGACTTCGATAATTTTTACTTTCCAGAAAGATCCGCAGTCCAGTTTATTCATTTATGACAAAAACGAAGAGAAGCAGAATTGTGAGAAAATATCTTCATTCAATTCTTGCTGTCTAGAATTGACTTTGTCAATTTTTATTTCCCAGAAAAATCCGCAGTCCAATTTATTCACGTATGACAAAAATGAGGAGTAGCGAAATTGTGAGAAAATATGAATTTCTGCTGCCTAGAATTGACTTTGAGAATTTTTATTTTCCAGAAAAATAGTCCAGTCCTAATCAATAGATAATTGACTTGAAAAACAGTGGGAAGCAGAGACTCTCCTAACGTAAGACTCTCCGAAAAGTAGGATGATGGTAAGATCACCTAAGAAATCCTCCCCCGAGGTTGTTCCTCGGGCGAGATAGTGGACCGCAGCTGCCAACTCGTAAAAGCCAATCAAGAGTTCCACGCAAGCGGTCGCTTTCAGCGGGTCTTTTAATAAAGCCTGATTCGAGATAGCGCGGCCGGGCCTTTCGAGCGAGCTGGACGGTGTTAATGGCGTACCAAAAGACAACGGGGGGTGTTCCCGGTGTCTGTCGGGGTGAAAAGAGGAAAAAGAAACGCGGCGGCCGCAGGCAACCCCGTTCCCCACCCTCTGAAAACAGCCGGCCAACCCCCAGGGCGAAGGACTAACTTCTTGACACCGTGGCAACAAGAACAGATAACGATCCCCTGGCGACGTATGCGTGACACGTAAACGTTTGTTAGGTCGCGCGATTAGGCGAGCCTCCGCGCCGCGAGCTTTCATTACCCTGACGATCGCGAACCATTGTTTTCTATCGGAGTTCCGAAGATCTAGGGGTCGTTGAAAGGCAGCCTCGAGTTCTTTCCATTTCTAAGATGCCGGCTGTAACGACAGAACACTGTAAAAATATGGCACTTCACTGAAATGTGCAGTATATTACTTGTACAGCGAAAGTATTCGAACGCACGCTATTAGAACCTTGAATAAATAAAATATGGAAATATATAAGTTAAAGTAATGATATTTGGTCCCCTCGGGGTTTCAAAATCCATTTACCACTCTTCTTCTCTTTCCACTCTCACTATCGCCTAATTTCAGCGGGACCTATAGTTTATTTATTAAGGTGGGTTCAGAACCACCTTGGGGCACCACAGTTAAGATATGACATGAAAACCTTTTTCTAATGGAAAGTATTTTCAGAGGTGCCGGCGGGATTCGAACCCAGGACCACGGTGTTCGTAGTCATGAGCTTTACCACTTAAGCCACAGCGCGCCCTTATATGAAAATATATAATATTTTTCATATTTTATATTCTTAGTAATATTTTAATAATATTGTGGTATCATTATTGATAAGATATGAAAATAGTATTACAACTGCTACAAGTCCCAAGTATCAAGGTCGCCATCAAAGTTTAAAAGTATCCCCTAACTAATCCAGCAGAGTCCGACCAGCGTGTCGCCCAGCAAAATTCGGTGAAATACTGCAAGATAGAATTCCCGAAGCGTGTCTCGTGAATATTAAAGAATAGAAAATTTAAGACAGACCCCCTGTTAGTCGCGTCCTCGGGACTGGAACTAGAAGGGGGGTTGGGGGGTTGAAGAAGTAGGGGGTTCAGCACGAACAACGATAATCGTCGTCGCCCGTGTCGATCGCCGCTGGTCGATTAATTAAAACGGAGTCGCATCGATTTCGGAGCTAGACACCGGTCCACGGTCCTCTACACTCTCCCGTATGATAATCGACCGTTTGCTTTCTTGTAATTAGAAATTTATGCACTAGTTCGCGGGCGTGTTATTCAAATGTGACAGCACACTTCGGGCCCACGTGTGTACCCGCCGCGCGGCATAATAATAAGCGATGTTTATACCCGCGAGCCCGGCCGCCATTAATTATCGCCCTAATGGGACTCGGTGGACAACGCGCGTTACACTGGAAAGAAGAAATAAACGTTAGGCTCTTAACCCTTTTTCGACCCCTTTTTTTGCTCACGGTTTACAGAAATATATTTTTTTTCGGACTGTTTCCGATTAGATACCTCGATCGCGAGGTTGATAAACACGGACTTAAATTATAGTAGTATACAATCTTTTCTTTCTCCGCTTTTTTCGAAGATTGTTCCTCATTTATGTACTATAAAAAATATTTTAACACTTTTATGAACAATTCAAATACACGTGTCCTCGGTTTTTTACCTGCTATACCATACACAAATATCCTACAAACAAAAAAATGAATAATGGCCTGCGGAAGTAGAAGCTCGAAGCTTCAAAACGAGTCCAAATTTATCATTGTGCTATCTTTTTAACCCTTTGCACTCGGTTGTCCCCTCTGAGGTACCACTAAAAATTGCGGTACCATTATTCAAAATATTGTTTACATTATTAAATATATCGATATCTAATCAATTATTAGACATTTAGGTATTGTATGAGGTATTATACCAATTTCATATGCATAAAATTTCAAAAATCATAGGGAATGGAAATATTCTGGATCGGAAGAAATGTTTAATTTTCCAGTTAAAATACTTCCGAGTGCAAAGGGTTAAACAAAATTATCGTACTTCAAATATTGACAATTTCCCGAGAACCGGCTTGTGGATCAATTGCACATTAGTGTCAAAATTAAATGACGATTTACGAACACTAATTTCAACAGACATCTTAAGCGTTCCTCATTCCGACAATTATAAACAACAAATAAACAGTACTCTTATGGCATGCAACGATACAAATGAGAATGAGCTTGCAAGAAGAAGAATAATAACATCCTGCGTGCCTCGTCAATTAACCAAGAAGTCGCAGCCCCGGATGAAAAGTTGCGCGCGATAAACAATGGATCGCCGCCATGAAATATGCGGGGCTAATAAAAAAAAAGAGAACAGCAACGCGTCGTAACTCGGTAACGCGGGAAGAGCTCAAGTACCATAAGTCGCTTCCGTCTAGCCTCTCTGCTTCGAGTTGTTCGATTTCCATCGTTATTTTCCAGTCTCGTTGTTCGCTCATTTTTTCTCCCCCCTCTCCTGCGAGCATAAGTGGTCTGATCGCAGGAAGGAGAGAAAAAAAATAGGAGATGGGATTTCCGCGACGGTAACGACAGCAATGCCAACAATAACTCCGTTTATTAGCGGATTAATTAAAACCAAGGGGGAGGAGGGGGGCAGTAACATCAACAGCAAAAGGAGTCGGAGGTAGCTAGCGATCGCTCATCGAGCCATTCTAATGAACTTCATTATCGGGGTTAATCTCGCGAAATCGCACATTGTACAGGCGGAGGTCTGCGATGTAAACTACACGGTGTCTGATTAGTATTCCAGGATCGCGGACTATTTATATACCGGCATCGAGCGCGTGTACCAGCGGACAACGGGGTATTTATATTCCACTTATTAATATATCACGTGCACGCACCGCCGCGTAATTGACTGCGAATCGCCGGAGAACAATTGGACCGTGGTGCGGGCCGGTTACGTCAGTTATCGTGACTCTGTGTATGTGATTCCGCGCTTGCATGTGCGTAGAGGCTGCACAGAATGCCGGAGAGTATGTCTGTGTATATGGAGGCTGTGTAGAATGCGAGTGAGTACATCTATTTCTGCTTGTATCTATTGTTTCTGTAATTGTCTGCGGCTAGGAGAGCGAATGTGAGAGAGTGCGAATGTTTATGTGTCTCTGTTTGTTTCTGTGGGAGAGATCATATGGCTGTGTCTCTCTGTGTGTATTTCTATGGAAGTGAATGTGGGGTGATCATACGACTATGTCTCTCTGTTTATGTTTATATGGGAGCGAGCGTGTGAGAGTCGTTCGTTTTTGTTTCTGTAATTGTCTGCGACTCGGAGAGCGAATGTCACAGTGTCTAGGAGCATAACTGATCACTTTAAATCAGAATAACTTTTTTATGAATGGATCAGACGGCTTCAATTTCTCTGTAAGGCTAGAAGAATTAGTCTAGTAAATGACATCTAAAAAGTATGTTGCGAAAATGCATTTTGTCGGAATTGTGGAAAACAATAGTAAAAATTGATTTTAATAATTTTTTTAGCTGGGCCAATAACGAAAATTTAAAAGATGTGTTTGGTCAACTTGTATAAATTATATATGCTATGAAAATTTCATTGGAATTGGTTAATTGGTTTACAAGTTATGAATAATCAAAATTGGTAAAAATTGCAATCTTTCATGATTTTCGGCCTTTTTACCAATTTTGATCGTTTATAACTTGTAAACCAATTAACCAATTCCAATGAAATTTTCAGAATGTGTATAATTTATACGAGTTGACCAAACACGTTTTAAATTTTCGTTATTGGCCCAGCGAAAAAAATTATGAAAATCAATTTCGTGTGTGTCGCTCTGTGCGTGTTTCTGCAGAAGTGAATGTGAGAGAGAGTCCACAAGCTTTGTGTCCATGTTTGCCTTTGTGATTGCACGTGTTTGTGTTTATATTTGTATGAATGTAAATGTGAGGGAGTGCACACTTGTTTCCGAGTTTGTCCTCTGTGTTCGTAGGAGTGAATGTGAGAGAATACAATTGTGACGTTGGAGTGAATGTGAGACAGTGCCATATGTTGTCTTTCTGTACATTTATATAGAAGTTTAAGAGAATCAATGTGATAGAGATCGTGTGCATGTCTGCGTTTATATTTGTGTCCGCGGAAATGAATGCGCGAGAGTGTATGTATTTGTGTGTCTCTGTGTGTGTCTATACGTGAATACGGGTGCATATTCTTCTGTGGGAGTGAATGTGCCGTCGGAAGGTCGAACGCGAAAAGGATAAACAACGAGGAGGGGAACAAAATAGCCGACGCGAGAGGCTAATCAGCTGCAAATAAACCGGAGCAATAGCGCGAATCGCTCGGCCAAGTGAAATTGACTGGCTCCAGGCTCGACGGCTACCGTTCGTAGATATCTGTGTCAATTAACTGACACAGTAGACAATGCTCCGTGTTGATTGCACGGTTAGGTACTACTTGGCGAGACGTGTACGTTGATAGCGATACGTTCGGGTTTTCTTGTTACCGGTGGCTGGTATTGGTGGTGGACGACAATGGACTTGTGAGGTTGGCTATTCGTTCGGGGAAATTGTGAGTCACTTAGGAAGTGGTATTACTGATAATTTTTCATCTTGGCGTTAAAATCTTTAATCTTAATATTAATATCGATTTTTGAGGATTTTCAATTTTTAAAATATTTTCTTTTTCTAAGAAATCGTGAATAAAAAGGAAGTTTTAATCTAAAAAAGATATATCTTAATCTCTTTTTATTCACGAATTAATATCCCCTTCTCTATTCACGAAAAGACTATTAAGATATATCTTTTTCAGATTAAAACTTCCTTTTTATTCACGATTTCTTAGAAAACGAAAAAATTTTAAAAATTGAAAATCCCCAAAAATCTATGACCTTATAATTATTAATCCTTAGCACTAGCTAGGATTATTCCATCCTATATGATTTTTTAATTCTATGGATATAAAATTGATATAACACCTCGTACAATAATTCAATATTTAGTAACTGATTAGATATACGAACATATTTAATAATGTAAATATTTTAAATAATGGTAAAGCAATTTTTAGTGGTGACTAATCTCGGTCACTACTCGAGTGCTAAGGGTTAATAATTATTCAGAATCTTTGCAAGTTACCATCTCAACAATCACGGATTAAAGAATCATCCCTCAATCATAGCGTTGATGGATGATGTCTCGACAAGTGGCGGCCATCTTGTCACAATAATGCGAACGTGGGAAGCGTCCGGTGAGGTCTTCGCGTCCCGAAAACCGTGTAATCGTTCCATTTGTTAATACGCACTTTAGTTTACGAGGGCGGTTGCACAAGCCCATAAACAGACGGTCTTATGGGATCCCCGGGAAACCCCCGGTGACACTAAAATCCGTAGTTTACACCCGTAACCAACGTTTATGGTCCTCTTTTGACCGTCGCCGCCATTGACGTCTCTGTCATTCCAATTAGGACGCAGTAAACTCTCTTTCCCTCCCAGAACATTTTTTTCCCCCTTTCGACCGTCGGCCGATGTTTTAGGGTTGAATCTCCAGGACTTCCTGCAAACATCCACCGGAAGGGAAGCGACCCGGGATATATAAGGGATGGAAGGGAAAAAAACCGGTCCGTTTACTCCGGACGAGCGATTTTCTGCGACTACCGGCAAGCGGCGGGGTAATTAATCGTTAGCGAGCCATCATCGACTCCTTTTAGTCCCTTACACCGAGGACCCTAGACCGTTTTCCTAATTCGGTGTGTTCATTCGTTTAGGGGAGCTTCCTTCTCACGAGACTAGACGATTTTTACTCAGAGAATATTTGATTTGTTAGGATACTATATGTGAGATTGTAATTTTTAAAAAACTCATATAAGCGTCCCATTTATAATGAATCCTCCGTCTGCAACCTTATCTTCTTTATCGACTGTATACTGGATCGTTTATGTTCATGACTAATTTTTCTACTGTTCTAGGTTTTAAAAAAATCTACTTTCTGGAATATTGATGGATTATGGAATTATGGAATATTGTATTATGGAATATCACTAGGACTATGGAGGTCTATGAAGTTCTTACTTTAACACCCTACCCACCGGAAACATATTAAAAGGATTTTCAGTAGTTGTATTGTTCTAAAATGCAGCTTTGATATCTTTATACAAAAATGTATTAGGTCGAATCATAAATAACTTCCTGTACAAGCAATAGATTCTACCTAGCTGCATCGGAAGTTATTTATGACTCGACCTAATATTTCGTTGCACAGAGAGTGATTCCTAAGGTCATTTGAAGTAGCTTTTCCTTGAATCTATTTTCTTTTATTTTGAAAAGTAAATATTGGATAGAAAGCAATTGAAAAGTGAATTTTCACACCGGACATGAACAACCCAGGCTGTAAACGGAGGGTTAATAATGTATAATTAATAGAGACGCAAATTTTGTTTTGGAATTTTTCGCGATTCTAACCCAGTATGGTTCGACGACCTTCCGCGCCTGGTTGGAGGCGTGTGTCCACTAGCAAATGTTCGATTGGCACACACGCGAACGTGTCGGGGTCCATGTCAGTGATTTTCCGGGCGATGGAACGGGAACGGGAACACGGGGAACGAATCGCGGCACGCCACGGGGGATCCCACGGAAAACAAGATCTCATCAAGATAGGTGGATGCTCGCACTCCGTTGCGCCAGCCTGACGTCCTGGCCCCTGCAACTGCCATCCACCATTAACCGAGATCCGACCGGAGGTTTTCATAGTGAAAAAAAGCCCCTGGGAGAGGAACAAGAGGAAGAAGAAGAAGGGGCGAGGCAGAGTTGTTGGCAAGTCACGTTGCACATCCGAGACTAGCCTCTATCCTATCTTTTCGACGACTCGTTCTTCCAGCGTCTCTTCTTGCCAGGGAAACTGTCTCGCAAAGAATTTATCGCAATCCCGGAAATTGAAAAAATTATTACACTTTGGGCATACGTTATGCACATGTAGCTATTGTATTTTAAGGTGGAACAGAGCCCAAATTTTTTACCACGTTTTTATTAATTCGCTTCCTTGTCTACTGATGAATTTATTATAAATACAGTATCCATCGTAGTGCTATATTTCATTGAAATTAGGCTGGAAGGGAGCACGTTTGAAGCACTCCTTGCAAGAGTTGCCCCATGATCACCTGGAAGAGTTGAAGGGGTAGAATATGGTTGTGGGTATCCTACCTCTCGTCCAGGTGATTCTCGAGCGTTTCGTGTGATTGGACGGTTCGTTACAAGTTCGAATAGCTAAAGCGGTCCACAGGGGATCCGACGTAATTGCTGATCACTATACATAGAGACTGTGCTCTGCGATTAGGGTGCGTTTGACTGTGGGAAGTGCCATCATGCATATCTGTGGTTGCAAGGAAAAACGCCGCATGTCACAATTTCAAAAAATTTGAGTTTATGCATTAATCGAGCTCTACTGTATAGTATAGAATTTATATACAGTGGCCGGAATTAATATTCGGACGCTCTAAAAAAGACGATAACTTTTTTAATATTGTACTATACGATTTGAACTTTTTTGGAAAGCTAGAGCAATTAGTTTACTACAGGATGTGGAAAGAAATTTTTTCAAAAATTGCAATAGATCGGAATTGTAGAAAAAATACTAAAAGTTGCATTTTACAATTCTTTTATGTGGGTCTACATCGAAAATTTAAAAGATACGTTTTGTATTTATATTGTATACTAGTTAAGTAGTGAACATTGTTTGGTCACACACTAGAATCGTGAAAAAGTCATTTACTGTAAAGATATAAATGCCGCTCTAGAACGTGAATCCTGGATTCTTCCAATTTTTCTGAGTTTTTGGAGTTTTTACAACCAGGATTTTCAACACAAAAATCTGAATAAATCACAGTCTATGTACGCGGGTATTCGACATCTGCTAGACTTTTTTCAGAATTTCCGCATCAGAGGAGATAAAGGGATAAAGCTTGACACATATTTTTTCTCGATGCTTGTTTAATTAATTTGATTTCATCCGGCCCTATATCCGTTTTTAAATATTAAATATTGCCTGTTTATTTCTATTAGAAATAAATTCTATATTTTAAATTCACCGCGTCCACTAAACAGTCTGCGCGCCCTCTTTCTATTCTTTTCAACACTCCATTACTTTTCATCTCATCTTCTTCTCCATCTTGAATTACAACACGTGTGTATAATAAAGCAGTGCAATATTATTTAACAAGTCTGTGTTTATTTAAAGTAAGACTGATTCTCATCCCGGCTGAATATCCTGAACAAGAAACTCTAACAATTTCTAACAGGGCGACAATAATAACTTCACCGGTGTTTTCTCGAGTTTGTACAACTCTATGATGGATTCATGGTGTTGTAGTGTGGATTGGCTTTAATTTGATGCGGGCGTCAAAACCGAGTCGATGATGGTGCCGGGTGACTCGAAATGGACGGTTCTCATACGACGGTGCCGAAGACCGGGTCCGGTCCGGGACCGGTCCGTTGCAGCTGATGTTATCTGCAACGGTGGGAGGCATCCTCCGATATGTATACAATGCCATAGGTCCGCCGGGATTATTACAGCCTTGACAAATTGCCGCGGTGAAGGCCGATCCCGGTAATTACGGGCCAGAGGGACGCAGATATAAGGACCGGGCCCCGGTTGTGCGCCGTTCCGTTCGTTCTACGTATGTATGTACACCGTGTAACCCTTTCTCCGTTCGCGGGATCGGATACGTTTCGTTCTCACTCTGATTGGCCCGGGACCCTCCATTGGAAATGGTTTTCCATCCCCATGGTTCACGACATCGGACGTGACGCACCGACTAGTATCATCATCCGCCGAGCAGACTCTACTGTTGGAGAAATTGCGATCACGATGTGCGTTCTACACTTGCGATCAGGCGAATTACCGGCTGCTACTATGCGCGACTCGGTTCTGATTAGGCTACGTTTGTTCCACGGTCATTTTTATTCTGCATAAAAATCCGCAGTCCAGCCATGAGCCGAGGATTGTGTTCTTTGGGAACTAGTTGCTTTCTGGAGCGCTGAGTGGATCCTACGGTCACGCCTACTTATTTGCGCAGAGATTATAGGAGAATTGGAATTCCTGCCAAGAATCTAGAATATATAGATAGATAATTTCCTAGATTTTTAGGGAATAGAGAATGTAGGATGTGGAGATTATATCGTGTAAGACATTGTAGGAGGGGGGAGCGATGAAGCCACGCCCACCTGAAGAAATTTGTGTGGTGAGAATTGTGATGGACAAATTTTTCAGGATATAGAATCTTGAATGTGTAGATAGATGACTTCTTAGATTTTTAGGGGATAGAGAATATAGGATGTGGAAATTGTCATGTAGGACATTATTGGAGTGGAGAGCGATGAAGCCACGCCCACTCGAGGAAATTTGTGTGGTAAGGATTGTATCAGATTTTTCAGGATATGGAATCTTGAATGTGTAGCTACATTTTTAGAGGATAGTCGAAGTTGAGAGCATTAAAGCCACGCCCACTCAAGGTAATTTACGTAGATCGTGTACAAATATTTGATACAAAATTTTTACCTGTTAAAACAGCCAAACCAAACTAGTTTAAACCAGCAATTTGTCGAGTCCGGAATCACTATAGGAGATCAAAAAGCGAACCGTTCCAGTCGATCACATAGCCAAAATCCGCGATGTTCGAGGAAGCAGCTACCCAAGTTTAGCAGAAAATAAATTCCAGCCAGGTCCACCGTAACGAATTCCATACCATAAATATTTACCGGAAGCGACCCCAATTCATCCTGCGAAACGATTAAATAGCTGGCATTCTTCATTACCGCAGACCGCTACTATTGCAATAAACTGGCTGGTTGTTCGTCGAGCTTGTACCGGATGCTTCACGAAACATGGACACCGATTCGTTCCGGGCAAGCATGCTCTTTTGGCCGCTGGGAAAACATCCTTAAAATTCTGTTCAAATGCTGGGTTCATCTGGATGCAACGTGTTGAAGATCCATGGAATCGAAAGATGAACATTTACAGGAATGCCTCGATATATGTGATCGAGATGTGCACGATAGTTGCGCGAAAAATTTATCCCGCGTATCAACGTGTTATTTTCAATGTTTCAAAATGTTTAATAAAAAAAGGGAATTTTTATTTAGTGTCTTGCAATTAACGCAGAAAAGTTTTATTTTGCACGATGATCCGTAGTCTAGGAATAACATGTTTAATTATTCTTTTATGAAACTTTTGTTTAAATCGCGACATCGAATTTTCTAGCTGTCTCCAATGTAAACAATTTTTATTCTAAAGCGATGCATATACACTATACACTTTGAATTGTGGTGAGGTAACTGGTTAGTTCGGATAGTGGAGGTTCTACTATATCGTGGATCAAAGAAGTAAATGGGATTCGAATCGTGTTTGCTGTCATTTCAATCGGAAAAGCTTCGCGAATCTGCTAGTTGGAGTTACACAAAAAAAATCTTTTCATAATTATAATTTCATAATCAAAAAACAAATTCTATCACTAGATTTATGTTTCCATAAGCTGGAATGTTTCCGTATACAGTAAATCCTCTATAAACGCGACAAAAATATCCCCTCCACTGTGTAATCTGATCTCGGCTCGGATATATCGGTGTAAACCACTACTAATGCGACGCGGAGTCGCGGTCGCTTCGGCCTCGCGCGGTCTCTGTTTACATGCACTGTCCTCTACATTCGACTCGGCCTTTGAAGCTCAAAAATAGCGTCCCGTCTACGATAAATGCAACCGAATCCCCTCGAGGCTGTTGCGTTTATAGAGGATTCACTGTATTTGCTTTTCTACTGTATTATAGAATTTTAAAAAATATAACAGCATGGAGAATGTAAGATAACAATTTTTGTGTCCCCGGTATCCAACATTACATTGCTCGCAGCGATCATAGCGCACACTCGGCAAGCAAGCGCCGTCGCAATTATACTTTCCCGGCAGCGAGAGCAAATAGAAGTCTTAAGGAAATTGAATAGGTCGAAGCCGAGAGCCCGAAGGACGAGCAAATATCTCGTTTGAGGCGATCCTGCGGCAGGATTCAAGTCTGGTAGCCATTGTCCTACGAGGTCACGTACGCTCAAGTACGATCAGCCTGGAGAGGAAGGTCTTCGCGGGAAGGCATTGCTCACAGAGCAATAATTCCGCGTGCTTCTCTCTCTCGCTCTCTAGGTCTCTCCGGAACGCGTTGCTGCAATTCAGGGTCGATCATCATCCAAACAACACCCCCGCCCGCGGCTGGACGCGCTTCGCCTCGAGTAGGCACTCGCTCTCCTCGATCGTTGCCGGCCATTCACGGCCGACGTTTCACGCTAATCAAGAACCCGTAGCCGAGGAGTCATTAGGGGTGCCATGATCTTCGATCTTTATCGATCGCCCTTGCCAGCTGAATCCGGTGAATGGAGCGATCTTCGACAAGCCTCGATTCCGATTAGATTCAATAGACCGATGTTTACACGGAACGAATGCGTTTCATCCCGTAACTAGGCCACTTTTTTTTACCATTATTATGTGCTGCATTATGCTTGGGACCCATCACAGGTTTGTTTGGAAATTTTTTAAATGCATTTTAGTAGCACATACTATTGAACCGTAGATTTTTTTGAGAAGTGAGAATTAGTTCAATAAATGACGCGAGAAAGAAATTTTGGAAAGACGCTAGAGGTTGTTCTTTCCACAACTTCTTTTTTATGTGTGTGTGGGCCTATATCGAAAATTTAAGAAATACATTTTGTACATCTGTGTCAATTATACATTCTGACAGTTCTCTGATGGGGTTTTGATGAAGCTTCTTAGAGGAAATTAGTATACATAATCTTGTTTTGACAGTCTTTTGCCATCATCGCTACCATCATTGCAGATTTTTGTGAAAAACAAAAATTGTCTACATTTATTTCGAGCTACGCTGCCATTTGTTTCTTTTCTTCAATAATTTTAACAAGCTGAGAACAATGCAACCCAGAATTCTTTGAACACGACCCACGTCACAAAAACAACAGTCCACATAACCCGAAACCACATAACCTCTTCCTCCAAATTCCCCATAATCCCATATACCTGCAATTACGAGGATCCTCTAAATTCCTCAATCTCCAATGTACAAACCCAAAAAGAAAAAGTTTAAAAGGAGGAAGCCGGGGCAAGAAAGCCGACGCATTAATATTTTCCCCGGTCTTTTCTCAGTCTCGATCTGGCCCCGGCCATTAGCGTACCTAATTTATGCATCATCAGCGAGCGGCGCAACCCTTTCCCCATCCTGCATCCATCTTTTCGGCTGAAAAGTTTCTAAAGATTTTCTCCGGAGGCAAAGGATGCGCGTCTTAATTACGAAGGCAGAGAGACGAGACCGAGGAAGAGTGAGAGAGGGACAGGAAAGGTTGCGTCTTTTCAGGTTTGCGCAAGGCGGAAAGCGTTCTCCTGTGCCCTCAGCCTCCCCCGCAGTCCTAAAGGGTGGCTAATAACAAAGGGCCCAATAAACGGTAGGTAGCCAGTCCGTTGGATTACCGGCCACCGCCACAAAGCCTGCTATAAATTCATAAACGTGTCGTGGAGTCGGTGAATGGGGAGCCGAGGGTTCGCGAGACGACGCAATAAGACAATAAAACGTCCCGGGGGCGTAGATCAAACAGCGCCGGGATGTGCTTTTCTCCCCTCTCCTCGTTCCGGGACACTTTTCTCGAATTCTTCGGGAGCCGCTAGATTTTTTCCACCGGTTTTTTCCCCGTGTGGTTACTGTTGCGACTGTCGGTCCCTTCTCTCGATAATTCCCGAACTGTCCCTTCTCTACAGACGCTTCTCTGAAGACTGCCGGCGAGATTAGAGCTTCTGCTGCTGGGATTCCTGGGAATTAACCCCCTCGATTGTCTGATAGACCCTTCAGGGCCACGGCACAGTCGGACGAAACAGTGTTACGACGCGAGTTATGATACCTGGCCTTCCCCGGAATCCGAAATGATTCTTTAAACAGTCTGCTTCCAAGCGAGAGTTAATCTCGGGAGTTGGGTAAATGTTGGTAGTTCTGTTTGGTGATTCTTACTTGGGAAAGTCTGGGGATGGCCGTGATTTTTTCCGATCGATGCCTGCCGTCGGATTTCGACCGCCTTCGCTCTTTGCAAAACTGTTTAACTGGAATGTCACCTTGAAGATCACCGCCTCGTATACGAATGAATTCGTTTTGGCACGTAATATCATATGGTATAGAAGAATACATGCCATTTAAAAAATTGGAAAAGTCGACTGCACGACACGGAAGCTAAATAACAATTTCTTTCATTTTATTCATCAAAATTTCTTTTATAAATGTGTCCACACTGCTTTAAAATGTACGTACCAATTTTTGTTATGAATGCATAAAATCTAGTAACAACTATTATTAATCTAAATATCCGGTCGTCCGGAAAGTCATTTCGTTTTCTTAAGAGAAAATGGAAACCAACTTTTTTCCATTTAGAATAAGTTTTATGACATTTTGTTTTATGGTCTCTTGCGATTTTTCAGGCAACTTAAAAATCGCATGCTCGTAGAATTTCTGTTTTTTATTAGCAAAATATTGAGTTATATGACTTTTCACGACTTTATTTGAAATGAAATTTGCACCGCATTAAAAACGTGCACTACATTTTTACTCTTGCGGTAATAAAAAAGCAAAAGCTGATGGAAATGCGTACTTTGATTTTGCATATTCGATGTGATGATGAAAACATACTTGAAAGATTAGAAAGCACTACAAGGTAGGAAATCCCGTCCGAAATGTCAGCTGTCATGATATACCACGATTCTGCGATTTAAAATAAGGTTAGTAATAACTAGACTGCGGATCTTTATGCATTTATGAAGAAATTGGTTTGGTGAAATATGAAACAAGAGAAGATTAGGAAAATTTAAGAATATTGTAACGTTGTCTTTAATGTAACACAGTCATCAAGGGATGAAATCAATTTTTATTTTATTCCTGCTTCCCACGATCAATGCAGAACATTTTTATTTTGCATAAAGATCCGCAGTCTAGTAATAACAAATGGAAGCAATGCCAACTCTACACGAAAAACGAGATGACTTTCCGAACGATCCAATATTTACTCGATTTATTCGCTGGAAATTGATTAATTGTGTGACGAAGTTGATAGGTAAAAGTGCAGTGTTCATTTACAACAAGATCTAGAAGAAAATATAAAACAGCGTTTCCATCCAAACGGAAGAGAAACACGAAGGGCAGGGACAGATCAGCATTAAGGGCCACGGGTCCGCCATTTCTGTTGCCGCGGAATCATTGTGAGCGGACAACAAACGCTATGCCGATGGCGGTGGGTCTGTGTGTGTGTTTGTCTGCCGGTGTCTCGAAAAACCCGTCCTTGTTAGCAGCTGCGTAGCATCCCCCGCCCGTTGCACAATGCCCGACTCCCTCTCTCCCTCTCCCCGCCCCGGAAAAAAGGAACGCAATGGGTGGATTAATGACGTCACGGGGCACAGGGGAACCCGGCGCACCTGGCTTCCACGGGGAATCCACCAATCGAGGGCCGAGGAACTCTCCCGGAGAACCCGTGGGCAAACTACGGTGACACGCGGCGTAACGCGATACCCACCCCCTCAGCCCTCCTTTGCCCGTTCATTTCCTCCAATCGCGTGGACAAACCGTCTGCGCATACACTGACACATACAGGGACACCGGTGTAGCATAGATGTGCATACAGAGGGGGTTGCCTCTGTGTGCCCTGTTCGTTGCCTCGTGGAATGAAATTAACGAGTTAATTGTAAATGAACCGCCACGTCGAGCTGACCCGAGGGTCGTCGAGGAAATGAATTGAACAAACGCGGGGCGAATTGTAGCCGGAGAGAACGATGCCTTTTTCGCTGCGCTTTGTTTCTGCCACCGATACCCCCGCCTGTACGTGTGTTGGCAGTGAGGGCTTCCGAGGGACTCCCTTCGGGAGCTGTGGAAATTCCTTTCGCAAAATACGCGCATTTCGTTCTTCGACTCGCGCAACGAAGCTCAGAAACTAGTCGTTTTCGCGCAGACCCTATCGCAGAGAAATTACAATTCCGTCCGGGGGAAAAAATCAATCATGCCCCAACGTTGACAGGAGATCCGCTCATTTTCGAGTTTCTACCCCCCCTCCTCCCCCCACAAACAGCTTCTTCGCCCCTTCCGAGCATTTAGCAGGGACGGTAAACATTCGGGACACGCAACGTTCCAGTTCCACTCTTTCTCTCTCTCTCTCTCTCTTTCCCTCTTTATCGGCTCTCTTCGTGTCGCTCACCCTTCGCGAAGGGGTTCGATCCACCCTAACGTTTCGCTTTTTCATAATAAAATCGTCATGCGGTGGCCCGATTGGCTGGGATCGCTCGAGGGGTCTCACAATGCACCGTGGGCTTGCCAATATTCGAGGGGCTGACGACGAAAGGGGGGCGAGAGAAAAACAGAGAAAGAAAGAGAAAGAGAGAAAGAGTTCGGTGTCTCATAGTCGGAGGCTGTCGCTGTGTATATAGGGCACACACCAAGAGACACACGCCCAGCGTATTGTGCGTGCCCTCTCGTCTGAAGGGGCACCCTTCTATCCTGCACAAAGGGTTGTGTCCCGGGGCCGGCCGTTTGAAAACTGAATTTTTTATAGGGTCGACAGGAAAGCGGCCATCATAGCTCTGCGCGCGAGACGAGGTCTCTGTCTTTTTTCGCGTCCCTTTTCTTCTGGCTCGCCCCGCGACAGTCGACGCGGCAGGACCGTATGGCTTCTATCCGTACGTACGCTTTGCTCTCCTATGGTGTTCATTGTCCTCCGGGCAGGTTCCCTTCTCTATGGTGTACCCTGATTCCATGGCGTGACCGATTCCCCGGGAATTTCGCCGCTGCTCTCGTCAGTTTTCCAATTAGCCTCGCCTATTGTCTCTCTTGATCGTCGCACGACCATCTTCCGCTCGTGTTTCTACGAGGTATGTTCCAAAACCACATGGAAAAGATGTAAAATATAACTTTCAGCATTTCCTCTGCAATTCCGACCAATTGGAATTATTCAACATTTTTTTCCTCGAATTAGAAAGTAGGACAAGTACTTCAGAATTTCTTCGGATTATTCAGAAGCTTAGAATTGGCAAATTTGCAAAGACTCCTCCACAGGAAATAATCGAAAACATCTCTTATAATTCAATAGATATTATTATTCCCATCACACACGTCAGTAATTTGCCCGGTAGATGTAATGTTAATTAACCGGTCTTACATTTCTAATTTTATAATTATTGAAATTATGACGTTGCTTACATGGAAAATGATTCGATAAATTTCTTTATCCAAGCATATATTGCAATAAAAATGGTAGAACCTTGTCATTTTTATCAGCTAAAACATTTTAATCGCTTTCAGTGCTCGGTAGTGCTAGTGTTAAAAAATGGTCTCATTCGTTCAATGTTGTCTCTCACATATACAGCCCACTTTGAATCCACTTGGAAGCTTCACAGAAAATATTCTCGTCCCCAAAAGGTTGCCAACAACAACAAACGATTCGCAACGAATCCGAAAAAGCGTCTCCCCTCTACTTTCACACGAGGGGTGGTTTTCTCCCGGTGTTTGCGAAGCCGGCCAAGAACAATTACAAATTTTCCACCCCCTCGAGTCCCTCCGAAATATTTCGATGTTGCAAGCACTGGGGTCCAATGTCCGCGTCGCGTAATTACATCCCCCGCCCCTCATAGAAATAATAATCCGGAACAGCATCCCATTGTCTCGCCATAGTCGCCATCGTCCCGCGACTCTCGACTGAAAGGGGATGGGTTTCTCGTGTACACCCTATGGGCCACCATGGGGGAGGGGACACAGAGTACACAGATGCACGGGGTACTTACAGCCCCCCACGAGTGATTAGCGATATTTTATTTCGCATGGGAAAGCAGAGAGACGAAAGAGAGAAAGAGAGAAGGTTAGTTGAGTGGGAGCTCAGCTCTGTTTCATTAGGGCGAACAACCCCCTCTCTTTAGCCACCTCCTAGAGGTTATGGCGTTATGTCCAATATCGGGATCGGACGAGTGATTCAAAATGGACAGATTTTGAGGACACGGGGGTAGCTACCCTCCACGGCGGCCATCGCTGGGAAAAGACTTAGCTCAAACGATTGACGGATGGCTGAACTCCAGATGGATTTATGTGTTGTTGTGTGGGTGCAGAGGATGTTTGTTGAACGTAGCAGGATGTTCGGGGATACAGAGATTTTGTTTGACGGAGCTCTACTTCGCCAGTGATTTTTATTGATTTTTGTTTGTTTCTCCTGACGGAAGGGATTTTCAAGTTTTGATGGATTTCCTGTTGCTGGGTTGGACCTTTATTGTAATAGAACGTCTTCTTGTCGTTTGTAGATATTTAAATCTTCTATTTCTGATACAACAGAAATATACTTGTGGAAATATTAAACAGTGTTATTAAGGAAACTATTGGGTTGGCAAGAAAGCAATTTCGGTATTTTAAGGTGAAATAAAACCGAATTTCTTTATTCGAGCGATGAACTTTAATCAATAATGAATAAGACATTTTCCCTTTTGTTCGAAGATTTTTTGCTTAAAAGAATAAATAAAAAAAATTTAATGATCGAAGTTCATTGCTCGAATGAAAAGAAATTGGGCTCTCCATTTCACCTTAAAATACCGAAATTACTTTCTTGCCAACCCAATTTATGTGTCCACGAATGAACCATGAATTAAATTTATAGGAAAGCGAGTAGGAAAATGGAGTACCATATTACAATATAATTAATCCTCTCTCAAGTAGTATTAATATTTTTGAAAGCAAAATTCGTAGCGTTTTTAAATAAAAATTGAAAGATGAAATTTATAGGTTTATTCAACAACATAAGTTGACTCAAAAATGGCAAAAAAGAACATAAAATTTGTTATTGAATTTTATCTTTGAATTTCAATTTAAAAAAGCTACGAACTTTCGTTCGGATCGATAATTTAATTATGAAAATCGATTTTCGATCGCTGTCAGATCGTCTCGTCTCACTGTGCGATATCCCAGCAGCAAAATGGAGCATGTCTATCAGTTTCCGACGCATTTCAGTCGATCCGTTTGTCGTTTCGTGTTGATTCAACGGAATTATGCAGGGGATGAGGTCGCGGAGCCTGTGCACGAGAGGATCGTTCCCCGGGGCTCCGAAAACGAGGGTAGGACAGCGTGTTCCACGGTCGCGTTCTCCTCTTTTTCTGCCGTGACGGCCTCGAGAGGTCCTTAATTTCCTCGCCACAACATTTTCGCGTGCGACACGAGTATTAAAGTCGACTCGAAATGAAAAGCACCCGCCCCGGCACGTCGTTCTTAACAACTGACAGCGCCACGACGACGAGTCGCCGAGAATTATTTAGCCGGGCCTTTGTTCTCCGAAACTCAACGTGCGCCCACGTCTCTCGGTATTTCTAACCGTACACGCTCGCTTTCCCGAAAACGAACAATCGTCGAAACACCTCCGCATGGAATTGTTTAACATCGAGGCGTGCATATCTACTCTAATAAGGCAGCGTTGCTTCTAGCTATATCTCGTCTTAGTAACAATAAAATTAGAATAAGAAAACTACTTTTTCCTTGTACAAGGTGGCGCAGGGAAAATTTGAAATAATTATAGAAAAACGTGGTAAAAACGAAGGAAACTTACGAAACTTTATTTGATCCTGAAAATGTGTTCTACAAAAGTGGAAATTTCATTAGGCATCACTTTTTAAAAATTACGTCAGTTAAGTGCTGTCCATTTCGCTGTACACATTCAGTAAGTCGATTGGATTGTAGCATATTCAACTGCGCGGAATGAGAATTCAACATAGTGTTTGATATTTATATATTTATTACATTAAATAATAAATAGAAATAGAGGTTCTACAACAGGTTCAACTTCGAACATAAATTCCGTTGAAAAAATTAAATAATTATAATAATGAATTTCCCAAAGCAAAAGTGCCGCAAAAAAAGCAGCAGTACCTCTCAATCAATACGAAAATGAAGGCTCGAGAACAAGTTCAAGCTGAAGAACAGGTTCCCCCGACACATCTGGTGTGCCCATAGTGTCAATTCTCAGTCATTTAAGGTGGCATTAGCAGAAACCGAGAACCAGAAGAAGCATTAGCGGGAACAGTCAACGTCGGTTCCCGAAATGAAGATGTTTCCTTCGAAATTTCATCTTTGAGGGTAGCAATTAACCTCCGTTGTAACATCTGTCCGGTGTCCCGGAGCACAAATTACATTTTAGAGCCATGGGACCGCGACCGAGTCGCAAGGAGGAGTCCTAGAGCACCTGCCGCGGGGACGATCGATATAGCCGAGGATAGATAAACACCGTGAAGTGTTCCAGAGTCGGCCAGCCATGCCACGGAAGTACATAATACTCTGGTAGCTAGCGATTACACCGGCCACGTGTCATCTTTCCAGTCGAGGCTGTTTCACGGTCGTCGGAGGCGGGGACGGACCATGGAAATCATCGAATTGTTTTTCGGTGTCAATGAAAAATTGTTTTAATGCATCATGCTGCGGAATTTTGGAAACTCGGAAATGCCGATCTCTTTCGACAATTTTTCTGGGACAAATTTTGGGTCTTCAGAATCCCTTCGGTTATAGGAATTCTCCTATTGGTATGTTTAATATCGTAGTTTGAATGGGAATTTTTTTGGATACCCAAAAACCCCGATTTTTTGACATTTTTCATGATCTGTCACGAATCTTGAGGATTTATTCATTTTTCTTCTTGGTTGAGATTTTGGCTCTTCAGAGTCCCTTCGGTTATAGGCCCTCTTATTAGTAACTTTAATATCATAGTTTTAATGGAAATTTATTTGGATACCCAAAAACCCCAATTTTTTTTACATTTTTCATGATCTTTCACGAATCTTGAGGATTTATTCATTTTTCTTCTTTTGAGCTCTTCACGTCCCTTCGATACAATTATCAAATTGTGCGGGCATATTTTTGAAATTCTCTGCTCCCGTTCTTCACGGGAAACTAATCTATTTTTTGGGCCTGGTACATTAGAATATTCTGCTAACTTAGGTGAAATACACGACGCTTGCGAACGAGGATGGAATATCGAGTAGAAGGAAACGATCCGGCGTGGTCGAGCACTCGATCGACATATGGCAATTCCGGCCATACTGACGCGAGCTATGACGCCAGGCGACCTGTGGTTTCTGTCATTTATCGATAATCGCTCGCCTCTCGTCCCAAGGATACGCCGGGACTTCCCCCGTTAATATAGACTTCCGGTTCTGAGGTGGGCACAGAAGTGCGGCCACCTACGACACGCGCCGCTCAACCGTCCGCGTTTATTTTTAATCGAACTCGATCATGCTACTGGAACCTTTCAACGACCGCGGGATACAATGTGCTAAAATATCCTACGCGTGCAAACGCTTTTAAAACGAATGTTAGTCCTTCTGTCAAAGTGTTCCAAACAAATCAATGTTGTTAAAATACCAAAAAAAACAATTAATTAATCATTCTGTTAACTCATTTACATAATTAGCGTGTACATGTACAGAGTGTGAATCAAATCGTGATTCTACACCCTCAGATTGCTGGAAATTGATGTAATTTCAAGGTCAATATACATAAAAATATTGTTGACCTTGAAGTTGAAGGTCAAAGTTAATTTGGAGACATTTTTTTACATCAGTTTCCACCAAGCCGAAGGTTGAGAAGCGTCAAATTCAGCGTAAAAATGTATTCACCTGCATATGTCCTGAATCAATAGTTAACGAGCCATCGAAATGTGGTTGTGGAGTCTTTCGCGATTCAGTTAGATTGAACAGATAATTTCCTGCAGGTCTCGTTGCTATGATTTCGTTCCTCATCGTGCATTTTCACAATACAGACACACCGCGCGAATGTTCCACGATCGATAGGCAGAGCGCCGTGTATAAATCGGAAGAGGAACGACGGGGAGCCGTCGCGCGACATCAGAAAAGTTTCAGTTTTGATCGGCACGAACCGTCTCCGGGATTCCGTGGGAGAAAAGTAATTGTTCCGGGCGATGAGAATAATATCCGACGAGCCGGTCGGCGGTCTACGACACGTCGTTAATTCGTTTACAACTTCCGCGGACTCGCATACGTATCGTGGCGGCGAGAGACGGAGGGCATAGAGACCGAGCACAAGAGGATAAGGGGACAGGGGGATGGCGAAAGAGCGATATATGTCGTGGTGGTTCCGCGTGTGTGCATCCGAGACAAACGGACAGACGTTTAATGAGTTTCGTTGGGCGGGGAAAAGGGGCGGGCGGCCGACCGGTGTTGCATTCGTGATCGTTAATAGGAAACTAACGCGGCCGCGGAACAAAATTAACGGAAGTCGCCGTGAAATCGCGCGACTCCTCCCGCGAAGACGTTCGGTCACGAATATCGCGCCCGGGGTTGTCTGCGTTATCGATTCCCATTCCCCTGCCCCTCGAATGGCGAATAAAGATGCACGAACGTAACCCCCGGGAAACCTTCGGCTGGCAGGTTTCACGTGTCAACGTGTCACCGGTCTCGCGAATATTTGCAAACCAGGCCCGCCTCTGTCGGGAACCGTGAACGACGTGCGTCCGGTTCCTTCGCGATCGTCCAGGTAGCTGCTTTTATTACAAGTTCTGATGGCTGTGGACACTCGCCGAACTGCAGACGTTGTTCCCCCAAAATTTCACCCCCAAATTCCCCTAATTTCACCCCCAGTTTTGCGGTGTGCATTGATGACGTAATGATTCGAAAGAGGACGTAACCGAAAGATTATCAATTTTACTAAGACCAATGCTGTTCGATTCCAGAAAATTTGAGTTTATACGTTAATTGAACTTCGTAGCATAGGATTTACGTATTTACCAGGAAAAAGTCATGAAAATAAATTCGAAAGGCTCAAAAACATATAAGTGCAATTTAACCGATGTCCTGTGCCAAAGCATTAGCGATCAAAACTTTAAACGGCAACATCTCGGAAATGAAAGTACATTCTAAAATTGTTCAAGAATACTTTAAATCTTTTAAAATTCTGCAGGAAACAAAATAATTCTTAAGTGACTCCTGTGCCTCTCATAGGTGGAAGCGTCAAGGAGATATGAAGGTCAAGTTTGTTTCCTTTTAATAGAACGGTACGGTTTCTTATTTACATCCTGACAGCGTGTTTCAAGACGAATACAATGACTCATTATGAAGGTCATTTAAGGTCACTCAAGGTTAACTGCAATAGTTTGATGTTTTATGAAGCTGGGATTAGCATCGCAACTTACAAGATACTGGAGTCTGTGCAAGTAGTATCGTAACTCGGAAGATAGCATTCCCATCGAAAGTCCTATTCTCATCAGCGAGCAAGTAGCAAGGGGACTCCGCGAGTCCTCCGGATATCTGATTCATTATGCATTCCCGTATACACAGTGGTCGTATCCTCTCATCCGGCTAGGAAATTGACGAGATCGTAGAGGGGGCGCGGGAGGAGAACGTAAACGAGGTCGTGAGGATTCTAGCGGTTCCACGACAAAAGCCCCGACTTTCGAAGTAGAACGCGCGGAGGGTAATAAAATTCGGCTTGCGTGGTTCGAGAGCACGGTGGTCCGGGTCCATGGTGTCACCTGGGAGACGCAGGGAACACCGCGGGAACTAATTTCTACGGGGATCATGGGGCGACATGGGGCACCGCCCTGCGCAGCTCTTTCACGATGCTCTTCTAGTCAGCTGGTGCTCTTCCTTGCTTTCCTTCTTTACCTGGAAGAAAGTCCGAAGGCGGTTTTCGGACGGGAGTTATGATTCTCAAGCTGGACCCGAGCACAAAGAGGCGAAGACACCGTGAAAGGTATCAGGGTCAGGTCTGAACCGTAGTAAATTTGTTTTATACGATTTGGAAATTGATTTTAGAAGATATTATTATTTTCATGTATTTATTAGCTGGACAAGATGAACGCGAAACTCTAGACTTGTTTGAATGTTTGGATAAGTAGGTTAAATTATTTTATAGGAATAGCTTTTCAGCTTTGAACAGAATCTCGAGTCCTTTGCGCAGGAGGAATCGGCGTGTAAACCGATTCCTTGCTGTCGTCCAGGCATTCGAGAAACAATGTCGAGGATCCGCGGTGCCAGTCTGTCGCGTTCCGCCGATTACGCTTCGACGCTCGCGGATAAGCGAGCGGACAAGCGGACGTTTAATATGCGGCGAGAGGTTTAATACGCGTGAAGTAGGTGTACGCGGAGCCGAGCATTAATCAACGGCGAGTCGCACGATTCCTAAGCGAATGATACTCGTGTATCGGGTCGAGCCGATCTTTCGATTCCTCTCAATCGTAATGAGCTGCTAGATGAATTTCAATCGCGATCTACATTTTTATTACTAGACTGCGGATTTTTATGCATTTATAGGAAAGTCGAGTAGATAAAATTCAAAATTGAAGTAGGAAAATTTTGAAAATTGAAGATGTCAATATATAATTTTTCATCGATTAAAATTATTAAGGGAGGAAATAGCATTCTATTTGGTTTCTATTTCTTACAATCGACGCAGACAATTTTTATTTTGCATAAAGATCCGCAGTCTACTTATTACGTTACCTTCTACATTCCAAGATTAGATTTCGGACTTGCTGAAAATTGGTCTAGTTAACATTGCTGTTTTAATTACTATTTTATTATCAATGATCCAGGCTGCGTATGCAAAGTAAAACTTGTGCAAGTCAATTTCAAAGATAGAAGGTAAATGATATTTATTCTGCGGATCTTCATGTAAAATAAAAATGTTCTGCATTCGTTGTGGGCAGCAGGAATAAAATAAAAATTGATTTCATCCTTTAATGACTTTGTTACATTAAAAACAGCATTTCTAATCCTTTACTGTTTTATATTTCACCCGACGAATTTCTTCATAAACGTACATACCTTGTCCTCAAGAGAACTAACTCGCCTAACTTGAAATATCTTGGATCTTTTAGAAAGGATTACGATAGACATCGATTTGAAACGTTTCTATGAAAAATGGATTCGCAGTAGCGATCGAGAAGTACGCTGGGTGAAACGGGCCGGGCCGATGATTGATGCTGATCCCGAACGATTTTAATGATTTTATTAGCAAGCACCGTTCCCCTGTTAATTAGCTGAATCTCGCGCGCGAGCTAATTAGCGCGTTTTGGTAGCTCCTCGGGAGCGGACGGCGGTAACGAGACATATAAATGTACAATGCGACATGAATTATTCATGAGGTCCCTTCTAATTCTATAATCGTAAAACTGTCCTCGAGAGTTATTGCCGCGGGAGTGGGAATACCGTGTTTGCGGGTTGTCTCGATAGGAAAGCCCGAAGTTTGAATATTAATCTCCGTTAATAAGGCCGACGGGAAAGGTTACTAAGTCGTTGATTATGCTGGGCGTGAATGGAGGAGTCATGAAATTTATTGACAGTGGGAATATTCTGAATCGAAAGTACAATATGCAAATTTATGGAGAAGTTCTTAAAATAGAAATCTGGCAATGTATTTGGCACACTCATTACTTACATTGGCACCTTAATTGAGGTAAAACTCATTTAAGACACAATTCTACAGTAAATTCTGTAACGAAATGAGAGGTCGAAATTTTGACAGACGACAGGGAGCGGGCTAGAGAAGACATTAGGAATTAGGGGAGGCACTATGAACTAGAAAAAGGACTAGAAGGCCCCAGGGCAAGGGCCTAACGCGAGCTAGTGGGCTCTAATGTGAACTGGGGAAGGAACCAAGGAAGGCTAGAAAAGACATTAGGAATTAGGGAAGACACTAGGAACTAGCAAAGGGACTAGGGTAGCCATTAGGAACTATGCAAGGAACTATATTCTAGTCTACCTAATCTAGGCAACACGGAAATAACCATACCGATGAAGACATACTACAAACAACCCACCTCCATTCGCCTCCGGTCCCCGCGCACGTTATCACCCAAGATCCCAACATGAGTGCCACCCTCTCCCGAACGCAGTCTGAACACGATCAAACACGATCGACACGACACTTTGTCAGCGTCGAGCACACTCGACGACAGGCGAGAGTCCCTCGTTCTTGGTGTACTTGTACCCGATCGTGATTCAAACTCGGCCACGCTCCAGCCATCCGGCTTTCCCCGAAGAAAGCGACAGGAAGAGCGAGCACAGTCTCTAACCTGAGAGTCCCCTAACCGAGCTGTGTGTCGCCGGTTAGGCGAGATAATTTCTTCGGTGTCTCGCGGATCGACAGGACAACGGCATGCTCGACAAGGTGTACGCTCGATTTTACGAGCTCCGCTGACAGGGACATCTTGCGAGTAGCAGAGGCCGGCTATCCAGCACGTTCGGTTTGGTCACACTGGCTGCGTCTCGCACGCATTTCCATACAATAAGAGCCGACACACGGCATTTCCATACGCGTCGAGTCGCGCTCCTGGTTTCACACGCGGCGCCGAGCCGCTTCTCTTTTTTTCCCCCCACCCCCTCACCTTTCCTTTTCCCTTTTCTTGTTCCCTTTTTTCGCAACCACTCCCCTCCTCCCTCTCCTCCTCCTCTTCTTCCTCCTCTGTGTCACGCTCCTCTGATCTGGGTCAGCCGGAGCGTCGCCGCACCGAAGAGGATCCACGGGGATCGCGATCGAGCGATCCAACGGCTTCCGTGTTCCGCGTGCTGGACCAACTGGGACGATCCGCCTCGGATCACACGACGAGCTTACCTCGATCGGAGATCTATCGTGTGCAGGAACATGATCGTTTGCAGCACCTCGATCTTTGCGAATTTGCGGACCGACATCTATCGCACTGTTCAAACTTCTTCTGTTGAAACAAGGATTTCTCTTTATTAATCATTTGCTTCTGACTGTCTTCTTTGGCCCTTAGACTGTGAGAGGAAGAAAATTACTCAATTTAGTGATTTATGAAAATTTAGAGGACGTTTGATTGAATTATACAAAAAGAATGTTGAATAAAAGAAAATTTCATAGTAATAGAAATTGTTAAGGTAACGGAATAATCTAGATAGAAATTATTGAATTTAGCAATTTATGAAAATTTTGCGGGGGGTTAGATTAACCCCCTATTGCATGAATTTTCTATTTAACACTAAACCTACCGAGCCTTAAAAGTAACTGGTACATGTTCCCTTATAAAAATGACAAGATTGATTTTATTTATTGTGCGGCTCCTATTGTAATACGTGCTCTACTAAAAATATCTGCACAATCATTTCTTATGAAATCATTTTTAACATTTCGATAAGTGTGAAATGGAAAATCTGGAACTGGTTATTTTGACCAGTGTTGGTAGGTTTAGTGTTAATTTACTACAGAACCTTTGGAAATTTATGTCCCCAATTGGGAGCGGAATGCAATAGAGGGTTAAATTGAATTTGACGATTCAAAAGATAAGGTAGTCCACGCGGTTGTTGTTCAGATATTATTTAAATTTATACAAAATGGTTACAGTGCACTGCAGATTGTACATTAATATCTGGTTGCACGACCGATGCACGTCGAGATCGAAGACCTCTCTCGGGGTTGCAGGCTCAGAGGGAACATGCCAGAGGGCCGAAAGAAAGGATGACAAGAGCAATTACGCTGTGAAGTCCCTTAAATCCTTTGAGGAGGGATCCCAGGCGAAAGAAAACGAAAACGCTTTGGTCGTCGGTCTCGGGAAACAAAGCGGCGGTGGGGGCGGTTAATTGCTGGCTGGATTTCGCGGGACTTCTGGCATCTTTGTCGGCTGCCTCGCGTGATCTACGCTCGCCGCGGGTATATTAAGCGTGTACGTAACATCGCCACGACAACTTACGCGCCATGGCCGACAACAACCGCCGCTGACTTTACGAGCTACGAAACTGCTCACCGTTACCCAGCCCTTGCACGTCGATGCCGATTAACGAGCTACTCTGCCTTTCAATCCCATTTTTATCGCGACGTCTACCAATTTTTTCCCGGGGAACTACTACGCTTTCTGCAGTAGGATTTTGCACAGATATTCACGGGTGTGTGGGATGTACACATACATTTTTTTAAATAAATACAATCAAAAGTGCTTCTGATTTTTGTAGAATTTTAAAGCTGTAATATTTAAGATTTTCTTAAGGGAGTATTCTAGCTTTGAATGGCGTCTCTCCAGCAATTTTTTCCACAGGAAGTATCGAACTTTTTGCATTAGAATTTTGCACACAGATTCGTGGATATTCGAAGTACATACACTATTTTTTTCAAGAAAAAACAATAAAAATTTGTACATTTTCTTAAGGGAGCGTTCTGGTTTTGAATGGCGTCTCTCCAGCAACTTTTTCCACAGGAAGTATCGAACTTTTCGCGTTAGAATTTTGCACACATATTCCTGGGTGTGTAAAGTACATACACTATCTTTTTAAAGCAAAAACAATGAAAAGTTTTCCATTTTCTTAAGGGAGTACTCTGGTTTTGAATGGGGCGTCTCCAGTAATTTTTTTCCGAGAACCCATTAAACTTTTTGCATTAGGATTTATCACACACATTCGTAGGTATTCGAAGTACATACACTATTTTTTTAAAGCAAAAACAATAAAAAATTTTACAATTTCTTCAGGAAGTATGAACCCTGGTTTTGAATGGCGTCTCTTCAGCAATTTTTTCCAGAGGAACTATCGAACTTTCTGCATTAGAATTTTGCACACTTGAACATTTGAAGTACATAGATAATTGTTTTAAAGCCGACAACCATAATACGAGTCAAAATGTAAAATCCCTACAGTGCACGCTAGCGGAAACGAAGCTAGCGGCCATAATCTCGCGTCTTCCGTTACCGCACGGTGTCCGACCGCAATGTCAGCCCCACGCAGCCAATTTGATCGGCTCGTTGGCTAGTCCGAGATTCCGGGGACACGAGCAGACCGCGATCACGATCGTTTCTCGTTTTCGCGGTTGGTAAAAATCGCAGGACGACGCCCCACAGCTGTAGGAGTCCCCGGCTGGAGAACGGAGGAGGAAGGCTGTTGAAGGATGAGTGGTCATCGGGTCTTCCGGAGGAGCAGATGGCCACGAGACGAACGTAATTGCCGAGGCATCGGTATTATTGCCCGCGGCCACGTTCTTCCTCCCTCTTTCTCTCCTTGGAGAGTGGATATCTCCTTGTCGCATCACGTCCTCTATCTTTCTAGGACCTCTTGCTCGCCAGGAATCGGGACAACTGTCGTCGCGATCGCAGAACTAGACCTAGTTGTCCTGTCCGGGGCTGACAGGCCTGTCGATCGCCTCGTCGTTCACCTGCTGCGACTACCACGGGGACATTTAAGAAGAAAACAGACCGGGGTAATTGGATAAAGCGGAGAACTTGAGGAAAACTCGTGTCATTCGAGGGAGAGCTATTGTTCGATCTTGGGGAGCGTAATTGGAAACGGTCTTCGGGAAGATGCCGCTGCAAGATGAATTAGGACCTTTTGTTGCCGTCCGAGCACACGGGGGAGAGGGGATGAGGGCTCGATGAGATCGGCAGAAATTGGTAAAGGTATTTCTGAAAACCTACAGATATTAAAGAAACACAATTATTTCTTCATTTTTGCTAAGTGTTGATTAAGCTAGGAGTCCATTGGAGTACAAGAGCTTCCCTCCACTATCGAATCCTAGAAGGACACTGCTCCACCAATCAGCGCCACATTCCACGGTCCACCAACTTGTGATCCGCTCGCAATACAATGCCGAGTCTCTCGAAGAAAGAAGAACAAATCTTTGCAGCACATGTGCGACTGGGTTCTGTCCCAGGTGAGGCAGGTTCAAAGGTGAGTGTCAAGAAATAGTTAGTTGTATATAGCGTGGCATCTCTGCGATCTCGAGGGGATGGTTCTTAGCGAGAGACGGACCGAAGGGGATTTCTGCGAGTTGAAGATCGAGCGAGCGTTAAAAGCGGCTGCCCTTAAAAGCCTGGAAGCGTTTCAAGAACAGGACAGCCACGCAACAGGCAACTCGGCTCTCGCACGGGTCACCTGTCCTTCCTGCGAGCGTGTAAAACGACTTTTACGACGAGCAACGATCCCCGGGCCTCGTCCGGTGTCCACGGGAGGTCCGTGAACAGGGCCTGACCTCTCTCCGCAACGAGGTGTCTCGTTCGATTCCGGCTGACACCAATCCCCGGCCCGGACTCCGTAAACGTCGTATAAATTTTATTCGGTGGTTTTATCGCGCGCGCGACCGTAATTTACGACAAGTACGCGGCCAGCGACCACTGCTCGACGATATTAGAAGACAGCTCGGGAATCGTCGGGATAAGGACTTCATATTGCGGTTCGATTAAACGGCGTTTTGTGAAATGTAAAACCGTCCATTGTCGACCATTATCCTTAATAAATAAATGAATACAATAATGTCTCGATAGGTTTGATAAATTTCTGTCGTGTGGACGCCATTATTTCACATGAAAGGTGATATCTTTGACATGAACAATCAAACTTCAAAAATATATTGTTTAGACTTTAATCACAATGTAAGTCGACAGTTTGATTGATTAAATACTCCATAAATGTGTCTCTATAAAACATGGAACGTAAATGGAAAATTTCTTGTCTATTTGTTTAATCTCCAAAGATATTGATTACAATTAAATGGCCCTATTCAGCACAGAATTCTGTTTGCTATAAAACTAATATTAAATCGAGCGATTCTCGAGGTGTCTTATAATCTCGTCGACCAATGTATGTTCATGTACGTACGCTTCTTCGGGATCAAGAGTCCCGGCGATCTACGAACCGTCGATATCCTGCAATCACCGTAATTCCTGGGTAGAATCGCTCGTGTTTGTATACACGCCGCGATTTTTCACCAACGGAATTTCTCATCTGTTCGCTGCGCGCCGAGCAATCTGATGCTGTTGCGATCTCCGCGTGTAGAATCGATAATATTTGTATGGACATACGTGGTTCCCGAGGCACGTCGAATAATTCGACGTTTCGAGGACGGCGTAGAATGATCGGCGAGAGCCTTGACCCTTCCTCGATCCTCGGGTAGATGTGCCATATTCGAGTCTGAGAGCACTGCTCGATAAGCAGTCGCTGCGGGGCTGTGGACGGCCAAAACACTGACTTGAAAGTGAATGGTTTATTTTATCGAAAATCTTGTGTGACGTTCTCAAAATCAAATATTTTACATAACTTACAAATTTTTTAAAATGATATTAGATTCTTTAAAAAATCATTTTCTAACGTGCATCCTGCATTTTCAGGACAACCGAATATTTTGTTTAAAAATCCACCTAATTCAAATTCATTTCTTTCAATTGTGAGGAAAAATTATTTCCTTATGATGGTCTTTCTGAATTTTCGAGGTCACTCGCAAAGTGTAAAATTAAAAATCAAATTGGCGATTTCAGTAGCTAAGAGGGAAAGAAGATGATAAAGAAGGGTTTGCAATGATATTTTTATGGAAGGGACGATGGTGTGATGATCGAAAGCAGGGGCTAAGGGATTCGAAAAGGATTGTTGGCATTCTGGCAGGCAGTTTTGTAGAAGGACCGAGAGTAGATTGTCGCCGGTGAGCAACGAATTCCAGCGAGGAGTAGCGGTGACTTTTATTCCCGATAATGACAGAGAGCGCGAACAGAGTGGCCCCGGCCACGGTACGTGATCAATTTTCGGGCCCTCCGCCCTTTCGGTGGTATAGCTGTGCGTCTAACTACGATTTCGGCGTAATTATATACGGCGGACTGTCCACGGTCACAATATCCCATAAATCGAATGATTCCCTCTCTCCGGGGAATCGTTCAGCTCTTGTGATCATCGCGATAAACCGACCGACACGTCGCACGACAAAATTCTATCCTTCTTTCTCTTTCTATCTCATTTTTTTCCATTGTTGCAGCTGCGTGAAATCAGAAAATTGGTCGAAGTTCAATGAGTCAGAGCTCAATTGGCCAGAATTCGATGTGCTTGTAGATTCTCATACCTTAATATTCCGCATCAACCTTATAGTTCATCCATCAACATTGTTCGACACATTCGTCAGCACTCTTCAGCATTCTTCGACATTCTTCAACAGTCTATAACATTCAACGTTCTCAATACTCTTCAACATTTTTCAGCATTTTTTAATATTCTTCAGTATTTCCAACTTTTAAACGTTCTTCAACATTTTCAACTTTCTTCTTTTTCTATATTTTCAACATTTTCTACTTTTTCTATATTTTCAACATTTTCTACTTTTTCTATATTTTCAACATTTTCTTTTTTTCTATATTTGCAACATTTTCTTCTTTTTCTATATTTGCAACATTTTCTTCTTTTTCTATATTTTCAACATTTTCTTTTTTTTCTATATTTTCAACATTTTCTTCTTTTTTTATATTTTCAACATCCTCCAATTTTCAAACTTTTCAACATCCTTCAATTTTTAAACTTTTCAACGTTTTCAACATTTTCAACATTCCTCCTCATTCCTCGCGATTCGTCAACACTCCTCGCCATCCTCGCGTGACCAAACAACAGAAATATCCTGCAAGCGGATGAGAGGCGACAGAAAAGACCGAAATTGAACTCGCCGAGAGCGGTGCGACGCGCGACGGTCTAAGTGGCTCTCTCCGGGAGATCGGTTCTCTTCATGGTAAACGGTGAAAAGGAAAGGAAGAGACATCGACCCGAGACCTGGCTGCTCGGGTGACCGCGTCGTCCGCTCTTGTTACGCAAGCGAAGTCACAGTAGAGCAGCGCCGATTCCGGCGCAGCGGCGTGTGAAAATGACGAAGACTCCGGGCGACGAGGAGGGCCCCCGATGTAGAGTAGGCAGTGTAGTAGGTAGTGCGATGACGAAGAGGAATCGGACGGGTTGGGGACGGGGCACTCGCTTTCACGGCGCATCCGACTCTCTCGTTGAGACATCGCGCATCGCGCATAGCGCATCGCAGCGCATCGTATCGCACAGCCGCGCGCGACACGCTTCAAGGAGCGTTACACACACCGCTAACGTCGTCGTCGGCCGAAACCGAGCCAAGAATCGTCCTCTCTATCTCCTGTGCGCGTGTGTGTACGTGTTTGTGTGTGTGCTCGTCCTCCTCCGCGGCCACACAATGGCCTACCATCATCATCCCCGTTCGCCCTTATGCTAATAAGCTTCCTATTCCTCGCTGCTCGGCCACGAGAACCGCCTGCCTGCCACATCAGCTCCTTTCATCTGCTGTCGTTCTGCTCGTTGGACAGCGTTTCGGTGGCCCAAAAAGTCGAGACTGCCCTCGTCGTTCCACCACAGAACGATTCACAGGGTGGCTAGCTATTTACTGTTGCTGTTTGTTCATTGCAGACCATTTCTAAGTCCTCGATTTACGCGGATTTGTTTCACGCGGATTCTTAGAAGCGAATAAGAAAACCAATCCCGAACTGTGAAATTCGTTTTTTGGTTGCCAGAACGGGAGCTTTGTCGGCACACATGTAACAGAAGCGAAGATAAGTGTTTGCTTGTGTACAAGGTAGACATTCAACTATTTATGATACATTTTCCATGAACGTAGTTAGTTTAATTGAATTTTCCTTTCAATAGTTCCTTTCAAATAAGTATTAGGTTGTCCTAAAAGTTGGTTTTCGATTCATGCACATAGTGCAAATTCATGTTAGGAAGTGCTGAAACATTAACATAAAGATTATCGCATTGTTTGTATTTATAGTATTTAGCAACATTAAACTATATACATATAGTATGTAGGTACAAAGTAGATAGCATTAATAAGCTTTCATTATTCGACTTACGCGGTAAGCGCTGAAACGAATTAACCGCGTAAGTCGAGGACTTACTGTACGGGATTCATGTTGAATTTTGAAAATATTGCTCTGGAGAACGTTGCTTGTGTTCTTTAAGAGCTAGGATATTGAACCAAGACCACAGAACAATGTAGAGAGTGGCAAAGTACGCCCACTCGCAGAGAAATTGGGATCTTGTTTGTTCTTAAACAATCGTTTTTGAATTCGAGAGAACGATGCGCGACAAGATGGCAGGCATAGAACCGCGAGGCTAATGCGAAGACCACAACTCAACATCATAGAAAAGGAAGCTGTGCCCAGCTCTTGGAAAAATGAAATGACTATACCTGGACTGTAATGTTTGTTTAACAGTGACTGTGTACACCTTGACTATATCTAACACGACTGAAGGAGTACCTCTGTTTTAAAAAATGATTAATAAATAAATGATTCCAAGCATCCTCGTTCGTGGTTGTTGAAAACACCATCCCCAAAAGTTGAAGCTAGCGAACAGCGAAAATTCGCAGAGACCGCAGGAAGTAAATTAGAGGAGCGCGATCCAATGTTTGACAAAAGTTGATTTTTAACTAATGAGTCAGACTTCCCGACGTGGAATGAGAAAAATTGAAAATGGGACGTACGATCGATAAACGAATAATTGTGCCACCGACTATAATAATTGTAGTTATCGAACAAACACGAGCTTCTTCCATGATTATTAATTCGCTAATTATTCCTGACTCCCGCAGGCAGTCCGCCGCCGATTCGCTACACTCGGTTATAAATCATTGTGCTTCCGTTCCCACAAACTTTTAATTATTGAAAACATAGAAATTCCCAGATTCGGCATGTAGGTAACGGCCGTAGTCGAACGTTAGCCTCCGGGGGGAGAAGAGAAGATCGGCTACCTGATTGTTTGGGATCATTAGGCCAATCGTCCAGGTGAAAACTCGATGAGAATCTACGTGAAAACGATCCATCGATCCTTTCTCAGCTCGCGGAGGGCAACAAAGGGAAACAAATCACAATTAGCCTCTCGAGGGATTCATTATAAACAAATATTATAAATCACTCTGGCACTTTCGAAAATACCTCACGCGATTCTTTACAGAAGCATCTGCGCTCCTTATAAACAAATAATGTTTTACATCTATCATGACAGTGCTTCAAATATAAAATGTCCATTTTATTTTTTGAAAATTTCTAGACTGTGGATTTCCGGCGATTATAATAGAAATAAGTGAGTCTAATTTCAAGCAGTGAAAAATTGGAAACATTTAAGAATATCAATACAATTCTTCCAACTATAAGTTTAATAAAAATCCGCAGTCTACTAGTTATGTGAATAAATTATGTGTCTGCAACTTCAGGGATGAAATCATAGTATGTTTTGGTGACTGATTCTTTTCATAAACAATTGTTAGGGTAACTGTTATTTTTGCTTTCGGACCAGCGTACGGCGTCGGACGATTTATGGGAGCAATTATGTCGCGCTCCATGCCTATTCGTGCTAAAACTTCGTGCTTCGCGTTCGCTTCGAAGGCTTCGCCATCGCGTTTTACGTTATGCACGACAGTCGGCAACCTAACGAGATCAAGATACACGGTTCCGTCTTCACAGAACATTTACCTCGATCCGTTTCCGCGTCGCCGTTCCTTTCCCCCTCTAGTCCATGATTTTCTCTGGCTGTTTCATCAGGACACCGCAATCATTTAACAGAATTTGCACCTGCAGTCATATCTGAATGTACGTGAAAACTACTTTAATCTAAGAACAGCAATTATTAAGTCCAATAATATACTATTATTCCTAATAAAACATTTTGTTCACAAAATTCAATGGTTAGAAAATAAACGAAGATTTTGCTTCTTAATAAAGGTCAAACTAGTAAAAACATTAAAAGAGTTCAAAACTACTAAAAGAGAAAACTGAAGGAAGAAAATAAATTCCAATTTCACTCCAATTTGTTGCAATCCAGGTAGAAAATTTTTACGGTGCGTAATTCTGCGGTTGCAAGGAAAAACACCGCTTGTCACAATTTCAAAAAATTTAAGTTTATACATTAATTAAGCTCTATAATATAGAATTTATATATCTACCAGAAAAAGTCAAGAAAGTGAATTCGAAAGGCTGAAAAAAATAATGCAATTAAACGGCAATATCTCGAAAGTGAAATTATGTGACCTGCGACGTTCTTCCTGACAACCACAGAATTATTCGTCTAATTGTTAAATATCCCGTGCGGGCATAAATTTGAAAAAATCGAAAGTAAAAATTATTCCAGTTCCAACCTGATAGATCTTCATTTAACATCTGCTTTCCTGCAAGTGACTTGGCAAATTTTCATTTTGCGTAAAGTCTGCTTGTGACTCAGCCCAGCAGACGCGATCATTATCGTTTGACTAACAGCGATGGTTTCAAAGTACGTCTCACCGGTTGAAGGTTAATTTCGTGAATTTTCCCAGGGAAAGGCGTCGGAAAAGCCGAGCTGTCCGAGATTCGCCTAATTGTTCTTTCCATTTGGACTGCTTCTTTAGCGGAGCGTGCAGACGCGCGGAAAGCGGTCGTGTGACCTGGCTCCGCGCACTGGAACGATCACGTCGATGCAGTTGCAGGTTGCAACTCGCGCAACTCGTTGCAAAGGACGCGCGACGAGGCGGAATTTTCCCGCGTCCGATTCCAAGACGCGTAACGGGAAACCAACACGCGGGAAAACTCTACACGCGTGGAAACCTAATTGACGCGCAATTAGGTAACGCGAAATTGCGCGGCGAGCCTGTCCTTATTGCCTCCCGACATGATCGGTGAGATTTGTATCATTCCGGACTGACTCGTGATGGTTCCAGATTACATCAAGAATTATCAATTAAAAATTGACACAGTAACATAAGTAGAACGACTACAAAATAACACTGGGAAAGTGTACATGGTCGTTGAAAATATGAGATCTGATTTATCTTAAATTTTTCGCCAAAACTGAGGAGTCGATCGCTGATTTTTAAATTTAAGTATACGACCAAAGTGTGCGGAACTTTGACAATTATTTAAAACTCGGCAAATGAAAATATACAGAAAAAATACAAGAATATGCCTCAATCTTTATTTTAACAGATCAAAATATTTCTCACCGAGGAGTAAACGGCAAGTAAATGGTAAGCAAAAAAAAATGTTTAAATGTACATTCCATGCCTCGAACCAGCGGAGTCTTCTAATAGGAATAGCACCGGGAAAATTGAATAACAATTTACTAACTTCCAGAGTTGAGATGCAGATTAATTGTTCCTTCACTTGAAAACTCACCCTAATTTGTAAGGCTAATATTTGATCGAGAATTGTGAATTTTTCGTGAGGGTGCGAGGGAATTTTTCGAAAGAACCGCGAGTTATTAAGCGATCTGTCCAAGAAGGTTGCAACCGCGTTTAATTAACGGTTAGGGAACCGGACGGTTCCCAGTGGTTACTTCTTCTCTCGGCGTGAAGACAAATGGACATCACCTGGACGACTTCTAACCCAGATACTGGCGTTTCTTTTCCGTTGCGCCAGCCGTTCCTCCTGCTCTTCTTGGCTAGCCTGTAACGATCGCGCGAGTGCGATGCTGATTTCACTTGCGGAATAGTCTATCGGTGTTGCGTCCACCTGTACAGGTGTATCCTGATCGAGTGGCCTACGACTTCACTTCTTCCTCTGTGAAACCGTGAGACTTTGCGATCACTCGTTATTTTCATTTTCTTCACTCGGAATGATAAACGAGGTATCAAATTAATAGACTCACGGTACGCAAAGTAGGCATTTATTTATAAGTATTTTCTTAGATCAAAGCTTTACTGTAATATGTACCTATAAAGTGTAGAATAATGTTGAGTGATAAAATTTGGAACGATTTTAAAGGGTCTCGTAGTTCTAGGGGGTTAAATCATCCCCATAAACAATTTTAAAACAGTCGGAAATAAAAGTTGAATGGTTTCAAGAATTTCGCGTACTTTTTCTAATTGTTATTACGGGACCTTTGGAGATGGATCATTCCGAACCACCCTGTATAACCCGCAGGGAACGTTTAATTACACGCGTGGCTCGCGTGTTGCGATACACCAGAGACTCGTCGATTTATCGCGCCGTTCATGCGGTTCGCGATTGTTGTTTTGGCGATCGGTTTGGAAAAAAGCCAGTTTGTTTAGGAATTAATATCTGTAACGACTTACAGCGCCGAGAGTTACGAACGCTTTAGCATACGTTTTACAGAATACATACAGCAACAGTGGTATTCGCTGCGCAAGCGGCTGCCATCTTGGAACGGTCCGACTAAAACGCTGGGAAAGCGATTTTATTCAACACGAAAAATTTTAATGAAACCGTTTATGTACACGTATTTAAAATTAAATTAATTCTGAACAACAAATCTTAAAATCTGTTGGAAAACCATTCACTACAAATAAAAACAAGAGTATGGTCGTGTGAAAGGGTAATGTTTTAATCGAATAGAGGTGAAATTATTTTTTCCTCAGTTTAAAAAATTCGTCCCTGAAGAGATCAAGTTAGACCAGGAAATTGTGCGGTAATTTTGTGAAGTGAACGATTGGAGTCGAAGATCTATGGATCGCTCGTTCAGGAATGGCGGAGCAAGTGTCCCGGCCGCGTCATAGTGTGTTTAGCTCGGATTAATTTGATCAAGAATTATAGCTTTTCGGTTCGATTCGAGCGGCCCGGAGATTGGCTTTAAGTACACCGCGTTTTTTTTACGAGGCCTCTTAAGGAGGCGGCTAATTGGTAGTTTCGAGAGAGCCAATGAAACAGATGATCGTCCGTCGATCGTTTCAGGAGCGTGTCGTAAGTGCCCATCGATGATCCTTTTACCTCTGCGAACCTCCGCTAGAGCAGTGACGAGACCGCTTTATACTACATGTATATTTCACTATAAATATTTACGCCGATTATCGACGGTCTCAATAGTTAATTTCCTTCTTCGTGTTTGCGTTAGGGGCGGTACAACTGTCTTTCCAACGCGCGCGCGCACACACACACACAGAACCAACTTCGAGACTGTTTGCACGCTGAAGTCAACCTGTTTGTTCAACCCTTCAGACCCCTAATCGACCGGTACACCAGCAAGCAAAGAATTTCGATTTATCACAGCTGTGGCTCGATGAAACCGCAGTATGCGAGCTACTGGGTTTGTCTGTCGCCCACTAGTGACCGTCAGGGTAAAAGAATGGAAAAATCACGCGAGTAGAAGTTCATCGATAATCATCGATGACTGCCAATGCACAAATGAGAAAACACGGCGAATCTCGGCGCCGGTCACCGGTGACCGTCAACTTCTATGAGTCACCGATACGTTACAAGTGATGAATAACAGTAATAGTATGCCTTGATAATATTACCAGTTTCGTTGAGGCGACGGTCACCGGTGACCGTCGCAAAATTTCATCTGCACAGGATTGTCCTGCTTTCATAGTAACCGATCATTTCATTCAATTTTTCATTCGCACGATATTTCTCTGTCAACGCCGCGTCGGTCACCGGTGGGAGACAAGCAAATAAATGCACGGAATCACACGATGTTGCGATCTCTGAAACGAAAGGGAGGAATCATTTGAAACAGCAGACGGTTAGGTGAATAGGAAATTTCGGGGAGACGATGGGCGTGTTAGGGTAGCCTGAGTAAACGGAACACCGTGTATATCGGAGGACGAGGTCGCGAGAACTAATCGAAACCCGAAGAGCGAAATTGGTCCGCGCGTACCCGCATACTCTTATACCCGCTGAATGTTCGCGTGTGGTCACCGGACTTATTAAGCAAGCCCATTGCTCATCGGCGGCCTGTGGGCTCTCGCGGACTCTTAACATTATAAATTTATCAGCGCGAGAACCGGGCGACCAAAAGAAACGCGTTGATCGAAAGATGGAGCCAGCAAGTTCACCTCTGACCCCCCGAAGTATTTCGATATATACGCTCTCGTGCCGCGGAGATATTTATTGGAGATAATTATAAGAGCGGTCGTAAAGTCTCGGACGGGCCCGTTTCTTCGCTGATATCTTACACAGCCTGTCGACCGGCGGCTTTTACACGTTCCTTTATACAAGGTGTCCCTCCCGTAACACCATTGTTTCGACCAGTCCAGTCTCCAACCCACAATATATGCCAAACTTTTCGCTTGGTGCCAAATAAATCGTGGTTTTGCCAAAAAGACAATTTCACTTAACACTTTAGCTACCAGAAGCCTGTTAACAGGATTTCTAATAATACATGTAGAATGTTGATGGCTAGAATAAAATACAAACGAATTTTCTTTGCTTTGTAAAAAAAGTTCAACAAAGCTTCCCGCCAGTATTTTATTTGCTAGAATCTCGAAAAAAACCTCTCCAGAAAATGATACTTTCATCAACTTCCATAGTCTGCTGTCAGCTCATGTGTAACGTGAGATAAAGATCAAGACGTGAACCTGTTCCTTTATTGACAGTCAAGCATAAAATTGATCTCACCGCGATTAAGAAAGAACTATGTTGCTTATCAGGCATTTAATCAACGAACCAAAGCATCTTTCCATTCAACAATGAAGGTAGATTATAAATCTTACATGAACTCATAGTTCTAAAAATAAAGTCGTGGAATCTGCGGTACGTGCAATATGTAGTATATTCTAGCATATTGCATTATAGTCTGGTATATTATATGTAGTACATTCTAGTATATTTAGAAGAAATCACTATATCCGAGTATGTTTTAGTATATTATTCTAGTATACTACACAATATTCCAGTACATTAATCTCAAAGATTCTATTAATTAATATCAACAGTATCCGAAGGATGAATATTTGTGACAAATCCAGAAGACCCGAAAAAATTACTAAAGAAAACATAGCAAACGAGCACACTCGATCGCCCACAAAAAGATTAAAACGGTACTCCCGAGCATCTTTTATAAATCACAGTCATTCAGAATCATATAAATAGGGTTCCGCTAGTTGAACTGCCAATAGATCATCGTGAACGCAAAAACTGTTACCGAAACGAATGATAATGGCGAGCGAGTTAATGAAACTAGTATTTTTTACGGCGATACCGTCTTTATAAATTTCACAGTGACCGGCGGAGTACGTCGGGGCGCGGGGAATTAGCATAATTCCGAGGGATAATGAAGTCGGAACACGGATTTCATCGGAGATGTTCGGCGATCAACATCTCGGCGCTTGGATCACTTTTCGAATGGCGGAGCACCTGTGGAGCGCACCTGTGGCGCACAATGCACACGCCGACGTTTAATCGAGCAAATAAATTCTCCGCGTAATCTCGCGGCACACGAAAATATACAGCGGCCCCCAAAAACAGTTGTATTTCAACGCGGGACTGTCTTCGACAAATTATCGACATTCAAACAGTTGTATCTTCGCAAAACACAATCGCGCAACAATGAATCTCGACTCATTCTCAAGCTTGAAGCTTCTACTTTCACCACCCATCATCCATTTTTGTCTAGGATGTTTTTGTATCATGCAGCAGACGGAAAACTAGACCCAAGTTGCCTTGAAAATGTCTCATATTCAAACTTCCAACTTTTGTTCCATAAAAAAAACACAAAAAACATTGTACAATATTTTTAATGGGGCCGTTGTAAAGAGGAAGCTCCAATACTCAAATCTCTGGTACATAAATTCATGGAATTAATTTTTGACATTTTTACAGACGTTTCAATTTTCAACATTTCTGCACATTGCAAAAATTTCCTAGAGATAACTGAGTGATAGGATGCGAAAGTATAGGCTTCAAGCTTTCGAATGAGTGCAAGTTCATTGCTGTACCATTTGTTTTAACGAAATTACCTCGGTTTGAATATCAACGATTTTTCGAGAGATGGAGATTTAGTGTACGAGTACAATACTTTTTACAGCCGCCGCATTTAGTATACCGTCTCGAAACTCGAAACCCGCAAGACCGCGAGCTGCAGGCTCCTCGAGGAGCAGATCTCGAAGATTCTAGACTTCCATGATCAACTCGGGATATTTCCTGGAAAATTATCCTGGAGATCTCGACGAGTCCAGAAGTCGTACGAGATTTCGAGAAAAACTAGCAAAGTTCGCAGCCTCCTAGAAGTTAGCCCCCCACTTGCCGAATTAACTAATTTTAACAGTTGTGCTGAGTTGTGCTAAGTTTGTGCTACATTGTGCTCGAATATTATAACCATAATATAAAAAATAAGACCAAAAATTGAACTTCGCAGTCGATAGGGCTTTTCGCGATCTAATTGCCCGGAAAGATTGCGTTCGAAGGTCCTACCACGCTAATTATCGGCAGAACACGTTATTAAACCGTGGACTTCGAGCAGAAGGGAATTCATCAAGTACGAAATGAATTATCCCTTGTTCATTTCTTGTAATGAAATTTTCATCAAATATCATGTGCATCTCTGTCACAAGTATCGGGGCATCACTGTAGTATGTTCTTGACTGCTCACAGAGTCTCTTGGTGGAAATTGTGCATTCCCACGACTTCGAGGCGCACTTCTGGGTCACCCTGTATCCGTGGCTGGTCTCGAAGGCGAGGTGGTTGAAGATAGCACCCGGATAGCGAGCCGCCATGCAACCCGCGGAATGAAAATCGATCAGAGTGCCCGGCGCGGCGCGAGGATCGAGATGATGCATCGATATCAAAAGTTGTAGAGTGGTTTCGCGCGCTCGCGCTTCGCGTTCCCCCCTTTCCTTCCCGCTGCTTCTTTTCCGTCTCTCTCTGTCGATCGAATCGCGCTGCCTATCGGAGAAATATGTCCGGGGCAATTTGGATTTGAATTATTCGCAATTTTCTTTATCTCATTCCCGGACTCTATATCCGGCGAGCTGGGCCGGGTCGCCGATCGAATTTCCATCTCGAAAGTTTCGAGGCTACCTCCGGCTGATACATATAACGTTTTCTGATTTTCTACCTGCGAGGCCTGCGAAACCGCGAAGTCGATCCTCGCGTTCTCTTCCTTCTCCTCGTCCGACGGGCGCTTTTCGAATGACGAGCTATCGCTGATGCGATCCTATCGAACGGTGCACTACGGGATTTTTTTTTGGATTTTTGGCGGATCGAACCGCTCGCTGATTCTGCTCATATCAGGTATCAAATTCGCGGCAATTTTATATTTTGTTGCACAGTGAATCCGAAATGTATTTGAACACAACTTTCTCGAGAGATCGTCGATATTTTAACCACAATAACTTCGTTAAAAGAAATAGTAGAATAATAAATTTGGTCTCGTCTTGAAGCTTGAAACGTCTACTCTCGCAGGCGATCATGAATTTTTTCTAGCATATTTGTGCAAGATATGTGTTTGGCCGAAAATGCTGCAAATTGTATCGTCTGTGAAAGCATCGAAAGAATTATTTCAGACCGTATCTATTACACATTCAAAGATTGAATCTTGACAACGATTGCTTAAAACTTGGTCTACGATTTTTTCCAGTTGTTTTATAGAACAAAAATGAGGAACATGGCGGTGAACCTTACATTGAAAGCTAATCCTGTCTTCTGGAAACAGTTTGAGGACAGGGCAGGACTCGTGCGGCCGGGTCCTGCGGCAGAAGATTCCGTTCCGGCTCCGGTCGTAAAATCGGAATCACTTAAACCGATAAAGAGTGGAGAGCAGGCCGAGGAGGAGCGATTTCATAACCGGAAGCTCGTCCCTCGACGGCAGCTGAGCGTAGGGTATACATAATTCCAGGCTCTTACGTAGCTACGGATGCCGATCGGCGATACCACGCCGCGCCACGCCGACAGGAAACATACTTCGCGAATTATTGTCCCGGGCGACGTCCCTTTTATCGTGCGAAACGAAAGGCGGCATCGTTGACAAGTTTTCCTTGCCTGCCAGGGGGGAGGGTTGCTCCTGTAACCTGTGCGTGTAACCACGCAATTCCGAAGGATCCGCCTAGCGATAGACGCGTGTACACGCGCAAAACGTGCACGCTTGCGAGCCGCTAACTCGACGGAGCACGCGACCGATGTCTGACGTGTTAATGTCGCGTTTTTTAACTCCGGTAATAATACCGACGTCCATTGATGTCCCGAACAATTTCCAAACGGGAATTTTCATTTACTGGGCCTAATCGAGCCTCGGTAATACATAATACCGACGTTCATTGATAGTCTTGACTGGTTCTCAAACAAAAATTTCATTTAGTTTGGATTTAAACGAATTAATTTCGCATTTTGTAACGCCAATAATATAATACCGATGTTCATTGATAGTCCCAACTAATTTCCAACCAGGATTTTTCATTTTTTTCGACAAAAATGATCGATAAGTGGGGTTAAACTTGAGGGATTGAAAATTTAGGCCTTGAACTTTGGGAATATTGAAGCCATTGTAACTTTGTGAAAAATGATCGGAGGGTAGTCTAATTGGGCTCGTTTGAGAGGGTGAAAAGTGTACTTTTATATTTCAGAGGTCTTTTAAACAGAAATGTTTATATATTCTGTCCAGAAATATTTTAATGTGAGGTTAAACTTGAGAAGATGAAAAGCGAAAATTTAAACTGTTATAACTTTATGAGAAACGGTCAGGCGTCGGTATACCCAGGCTCACATTGAAGGGTAAACACCGATGTTATGCTCGCAAGGTAATTTATCCGTGAAAAATTTTTTCAAAAATATCTCTGTATTTTCCGGACGAGCGCGGCGCGGAACGGTGCAAAGCGGGTCGCGAAAAATATGAAAATTAAATGAAGCCAGAAGCCGGCGGAAGATTCCAATCGCGATGGCTTCCTGTGCACGTAAATTCCGTCGGCCTCTCGACAGAATTCCGATCGAATGCCGACGATTTCGCGGGGGCAAAAATGTTGCAACCGGCTGCCGCGCGCCGTTTGACGACGCTGCACCGCGATGCCGTCCGGTTAATTGCTTTGCACCGGACTTCTGGCATCGGTGAGTCTTTCTGAAACCATCGCATTATCGCTCGAATACTGTCAGAGGAACACTCGGTTTTAAAAATTTTTTACTGTTCGGTAAAATAACAGAAATACACACCATTCTTGAGAAACAGACATTTAAACTGTGATAACTTCGCCTAAAGAAAAAGTGCAACAATAGGGCTCAACACTTGGGTTCATTTTAAAGCAAGAAGCTTCTATTTTTGCCATTTATTTTTGTTCAAGATATTTTTGCAGGACGTAGCGACTGGTAAACTGAAGACGCCTTTCCGGTCCAAAATTGAAATTAGTGTGTAGAAACGTTGACAAATTTTTCTCGCTATTGAAATCACAGAGGATTTAAAGATCGACGCACCGCCTTTACAAAGAGTGCTTGAAAGTTGATCTACGATTTTTTCTAGTCGATTTATCGTGCTTCGAATAGGAGGTATACCGCCATCAATAATAGGAGGCCCACGGTCTTATACGATCGAACTTTTATTTTTATACGTTTAACCTACGCTTGCGGATCAGGGCCGGCAGATTTTCGAGTGCTCAATGCATACGCGATGGCCGCGGGTTAGGTCGACTATGTAGCAGGAAGTCAAAAATCACGATAGGAGTCCTCTCTTCTCCTTCTCTACCATCGGAGTTTGTGCGCTGCATGCCGCGCAGAAATTTGCAATACGAATTAATTAGGGAAAAGGAGCCGGCGCGCGGCGCTCCGGCACCGTCACGGCAATTAATCGAGAGAAAGGTATCCCAGACGGTGTGTCTCGCCTTGCAGGATAACGACGAGAGACGTTGTCGCTTCGAATCCGCCTGGTGAAATTTTTTCGCCGAAATCTTTTGGGGGAGATTTCGGACGATATTGCTGATTTGCGGCGACTTAATAGCGCTCCGCCTGTTCTTGTCCGGGGCTCGATCCTATCGCCACTGTGTTTAATTGGGTTTTTATTTCGGCGAGATTCCCATCGATAACGCAGCCTTTCTTTCCATTTCGGTGTCCGAGCCGCGGCACGCTTTTTTGCCAGGACGATTCTGTAATACGCGGGTCTTTATGCAAAGTGAATGCATGTCCAGCTGAAATTTTACTAATAGCTCCATTCTGTATTAAACCAGTGCAGAGAGCATCCATTTGTTCCTTGACCTTTCTTCGAAAAATTCAGAGTAACTCTTCTTACGTACTTCATATTCGGACAATCTTTAAAAGACTTTTTTAATACCGAACTTGACTGATCGTAATCCTAAAAATCTTTGGGAAATCAAAAAATTTAATCAACGAAACCAAATTTGGAAAGACAACATTTGTCATACTGATTACTCCTCTAAATAGCAAAAATTAATTTATTAGACCTGGTCAAAGAATAGTGCCATATAACGTGTTAAATTGCAAGAATAATTATTATTAATACGTTGACTGATTATAATCCTAAAAATTGTCGATAAAATCGAAAGAATTTTCATAGTAGTCACTCGTTCAACTCTTCTACATCCTTCACATGCTAAGCCAATCAAAATTCACTATACCATGGTAAAAATTAATTTGTTAGACTTGGTGAAGGAATAATGAAATATATAATTGCAAGAATAATCCGCAGTTCGAGTGTAAAATTCGATCAGTTGGTTATAAAACACAACGATTTCGCACAGTGCACAACCATAACAGACCCACTTCTCACGCGGTTCAACCCCAAACAGGAAGTCCTCTGAACATAAACGGTTCCCCGAAGCGCAGAAACAAACATTTCAACCTCCCGACAAATAAAATCAGTATAATCGGTTCGCTTGAATTTCCGGATGAACAAAAAATTTGTTACACACGGTGTCGACAAAAAACTGCTCGGACCCGGTGTGTGCGATCGATTAAAGGGAGGAATGAAAGACCATCGGGGCCGAGAGAACAGGATTGAAAACGACGTTCCATGCTTCGGGGTCGTATCCGCAAACGCGATGCAACACGATGCAACTGCAACGCGATGCAGCGAGATGCAACGCGATGGAGTGACCGCTATATTAATTCGCGCATTAACACTTTGCCACGGTAACTGCCGTATAAAATCACTTCCTCCTCGGCCCTGGGAACACCTGTCGAACAGGCGTGTATCGTTCCGTGCGCGACGCTCGATCTCACGTGAGTGGCAGACATTCGCCATCGCGGTCTCCGCCAAACCGTTCATTATCGCAGCGCGATGCGAACCGTTCGTTCGTTCGTTTCGAGAGAACGATAGCAGGAGGAACGAGCCAGTGAAACGAAAAAGAACGAGCACGGGAGGGGAAAACGGGATGAATACATTTCAATGAATTTCCTTAGAAAACCCTAAGCCGCGTTCCCGCGGCTTTGTTTACACGCGACTGAGACATACCGACGCACAGTGGGGAAAACGACCGATTTAGGAGTGCAGAATTCTAAACGCTACATAGGATAAACTGTACAATAATTGGCACCCTAAGCCAAAATCGTAGTAAAAATCTTTTTCTTTTTTTGAAATGTTTAAACGAGCTTAACTTTCTATTATTATAAGCTAACAGAGATTTTTCAGCAAAATCGAACAGGGTCATAAATCTTATATTCAGTGAATAACAATCGTAATGTGTCCCCTAAACGATCAATAATATTGTCAATATTCGCTTCAATATTGAGGCTCTATGTATATTGAAGCGCGCATCAATATTTCAATATAAATACATCAATATTCTCACCAATACTCATTCTGGCAAAAATATTCGTGCTTTGTTCCACGTGCTCGTCATCAAACTATATCAGAAAAAATAAAATAACTTGCTAATCTGCATTGCAATTGGTCCGAATTGCAGAGAAAATAGTAAAAATTGAAAAGAATGTTTTGTAGATCCGCGTCAATCATGAAAATTTCATCGATCCCGTCGCACTGAAAATTTCGCATTTCACTCGATGTGTTACAATATATCACTGTTATAAACTCAAAATCTGGCTGTTAATAATTTAAAATAACACTTCTTAATGGAAGACCCTGTAGTAATGCAAGCGGTTAAACTTTCAGGTAAAAATAGAGCGTTCTCTCACCTGAGGACCTAGTCGTTCTTCACAAATGCCGGAGTAGCCGAAGAAGAACGCGATGCGCGTCGCGGCGTCGATTTTCGCGGGAACGGAAAGCGCGACGCGATAAACGGCGCATTAGCAGCTATAGTAATCGGCGCACGTACGAAAGGGGAACGAGCTTGGCCAGGACACGCGAGGGCACCACTAAAACGGGCCTCGTAACTCCTCGAAAGCGGCCTCCTTAACTCGCGGCAAGGTCGATAACGGTTTCCCGCGTGCGTTCAAAGATTCCCGGCCCCGTCTCGAAAGGGGTGAATGCGTGTACACAGAGGCCTTGCCGAGGTCTACGCCCTCTTTGGCCGCACCCCTTGCACGGATTAAGGGCTCCCTCCCTCTCCCTTTCACCCCGTTTGGTGAGCCTCGAGGGGCGGAGTGCCCCGAATGTTTTCGGTGTGCCGGCGGATCTGAATTTCATTATCGATAAATCGCAGCACGGACAGCTTCAATTGTCCCTCCCCTAGCCTGTCCTCGCGAGGATCTACCTTCCGATCGTGTTCCTGCGATCTTCCACTTCCGTTTCCTACCGAGCCAGTCCTCGTTCGATAGTCGCGTGTGCATTTTCGAAATTTGTGTCAGCTCTCATTCGTACATTCGACGTTTAATTGAAACTAAATAAAATCCGACTGTGTATTAAAAAGGAGAAATATATAGCTGTATCCTCTTCAATGAAGCATTCGGATTATGATACTTTGAAGTACCTTCAAGATAAAATGAATTAAAGTGCCAGTGGACAAGTCAAGCCAGTGGACAGGTCCATAATTACACAAAAATTTTTAATGAAATTAACAACTAAATTAAAAATAGGATCTAATATCTAATTCAACGAAGCATTTTCATAATGGTACTTTTATGTACCTTCAAGGTGAAATGGGTTCATGTGCCATTTAAAATTGGCCCAACGGAAGAATTACAAAATGCCTATATAAAATTCAAGTAAACTAAAAACAAAATCTACGTGCTTCCACCATCTTCAAAACAGAGTGAGTTAAGGTGCCAGTTAAAACAGCTCGAGAAATTGCAGAATGCCTACACAAAATTCAGGTAAACTAAAAATAAAATCTAAGTGCCTCCATCTAATTGAAGCAGGCCAATTAATAATGGCATCACAAATCCTCGACGAGATTCAATCGAAAATAAATAGAGACCAGAGAAGCTGATCGAACAGAGATCAGCAGAACTAAACGAGGCAACCTGGACTGCTGAAAACGGCCATTGAAATCCATCAACATCGAAATGGCCGATTCCCACGGCGATTCGATAACCTGGGCGCGATGCATCGATGGAAAAGCGTTACGCGCTCTCGACCATGGAGCTGATCGTTGACCGGGCCTCGCGTCGACGATCACGTTCGCTTAATTATTTACGTCTGCTCGTAAATTACGCTTGTCGAACGGGGTTATTGATGAGATTGTTTCGTAAGTCGATTATAAGTTGCACGCGCGTTTACCGGCGATTAAGTTCGCTCGTATGCGTGCGCCGGGGAACCTCTTGCTTGTTGCCCGTTTGCTCTTGCTATTGCTCTCCCCGCGCCATCTTCCGAATTTTTCTAGCCACGGTAATCGAGCGCGCATGGGTTTCGCCGTTCGAGAAGTCCCGGGGCCCCGATTAAAAAATAACTTTAATCACGGGACTCGCTTCTCTATTTTCCGATCGTTTAACTGTTAATAACATTATTCGACCGTCGGGGGAAAAAATTTAATGAGCCCACGATCGAAATGGATCGCGCTGCGGTTGAACAGAAGCAAACGTAAAACAAGATTACAAGTTTCTCTCTTTCTCTCTTGAGGGAGAGGGAGAGACCCGATGATTTACAAAACATTGCGTGAACGTCCACGCAAAAGGAAAGGATTCGATCAAAGTCGACCAACAAAACTGAAACGGGAGAACGGACCACCGTCGATTCGGTTCGTGTAACACGCGTGTTTACAGAGGACGGTGATGTCTGCAGACTCTGTCTGAAATCTATCAAAGTTAACAGAATCTGACAAGTTTTAAAAAATCTAGAAAATCACGTACCCTTGGAAATTGCGTTTCACAGGCCCAAATAACCTCTTCACGCCCTCGTTATCCGAATAGTGAATAAATGGTTGAATAAAGTAACAATCGTCGAGCCTAATAATAATTGAGGATGTAAAGCCAAATGTGTACTATTCAGCTCATGTCGAATTTCTTCATGACGAAGTGTACAGTGAAGTGGGCTAAGTGCAGACTGGTTTTTGTAAAGTTGAATTTTAAACTTACAGTCGGTGTACAAAGTGTTCGTTTGCCTAATATTATAATAAAAATAACCGGTATATGCACATTGCCCCGTTTACGAACTTACCCCACCTTACCTTAAGTGTATGTTGGTGAGAATAGAATGTCGATGAGTTATCGGTGGAAACATATGTCGAGGAAGTCTGTGTAGGTCATATCATAAGAAAATGTCCCAACCGCATACCATTAAAAAAGCGCATCTCGTTATAGCCGGAGAGTGAACCGCGTAGGAAAGCGATATCCTAAACGCGAGGCGCTAGAATTTCATAGCGCGCCCCCGGCAATCATTCCGCAGCTTTCGTCGGCACTCAGTGGGATTGGCAGTCATCGATGCTCCTAGACTCACGCGTAACGCGTAAACTTTTACTGCTCGGAACAGCCGGGCACAATTTAAAGATTGCCTGGGAAAAAGATCAAAAAGCAGAGAAAGAACGAAAGAGAGAGAAAGAGAGAGGATAGAGAGTAGAAATAAGCTAGACAGGGAGAAGCGACCCTTACGGGAGCATCCGCCTCGCATAAATTCCGAGTCGCGGCTCGGCTGGTGTGTTCCCTTTGCCGGAAATTCGGTAATGGGGTGAGAAAGGAGGCTCGATTTCGCGGTCATGTGCAATTTCCAGGGATCGTTGGAGGGGGGTTGCCGGGGGCGTTTCGCAGGCGCACGTGGCCCCCTGTATCAATTCTGTCAATTGTCAATTCGTCGCCGGTCGGTGGGGACCGGCCAAAAGCAGCGTTTGTGCCGGCAAACCTAATCCCATTTGTAGGCTGCGGCTGGCGAGAGACACGCGCGAGAGCCACCCCCTCTACAACCCCTCTCCCCCGCCCCTTTTGCGAATTAGGTAGCCAAATTCGCCTGTTCCGACGGATCGAATCTCATCCCGGTAAAGGCTCCCTTATCCCAGCCTCGTTTATCCATTCTCTTTCTCCAACCCCTCACCCCTCTTGTATTTTCAACCCCCGGTTTTTTTCTCTCGCTCTCGCCGTGCTGTTTTCTTTCCTCCTGCGGTCTTCGAAAGTTCGAAGGGTCTTTGCATGCACCGAAAGCAATTGCAATCGAGTGCTCGCCTCTTGGCGGTTCCGGACTCTTTAATGACCGCTATTTTATCTTGACTCTTTGTTGCTGTTTTTTGGCTAGCGATTTCTTTCGTCCATTATTCTTCTTTCTCCTTGCAGAGAGTTCGTTTCCTCGTCTCGTAATCGATGTAGAAAACGTTTATTTATAGCGTAGATTTGCATCATCAATAATTAAAAAAATAATAAGAAATAATTCGTAACTTGTTGATCGTAACTAAATAAATCTGGACAATCATTCGACTCCCTACACCTCCAGCGAAATAAAACAAACAGAACAGACAAAACCCCATCACCCCACCGATGAATCTCCCGTCCCGCATCCCATACACCGAAAAGAAAAGTAAGGAAAGGAAATCACTCGAGAGAAAAGCACGAGGTCCACAATAAAGAAAAAGAACTGGAGAGAGAGGGAAAGAGTATATAACCGAAGGGGATGAGGGTGGAGGGAGCAAAGGTGGGCAACGAGTTGAAATTAATCGGCGCTCTTCTTCTTTCAATGGACCCACTCGTGACCCCCTCTCTCGTTGATCTTGGTCGTTGGCTAGGTATTAATCCTGGGCACCGTGGGGTCCCGGGATTATTGAAATTATTATACGGCAGCGAAGTGAAATCGGACGCAGAGGAGGCGGGGGTGGTTCGCCGGGGGGTGGTCCGCGTATATCGAGAGATTCCAGCACACAATCGCGTTTTCTCTTTCTCTCTCTGTCCCTCTTTCTCGATGGCGTGCGTGTTCCTCGAGAGCGCAGGGGGTGAGTCGGGGGTGGGTTTTCGGGGATCGAGGGTTTACGAAGGATGAGAACGGCTAGCCGAAAATAATGAGTCACCGTCGGCTGGACGGGGTGCTCGCGGCCACAATACGCACCCCCGAAATATCGCGTCCCGTTCCGCGCGTGGCCCGCCCCTTCGAAAATGCGGGGCAGGCAAATTACCGGCCGAGAGAAAAAAAAAAACATTTCCGACGTCGGCGATCGGCCCCCGGAAATCATCGTCTGCCGTCGTCGTTTCGTCGGATGCTGATCGATCAGCCCCCGTCTCACTTCGCGGCTAATTAATAACGCAAAGATACTCGAGGGCCTCTCTGCGATTCTTCCACGCAGACCATTCAGACCACGGAATCGAGAGGACAAAGAGAAACTTGAAACAGGCTCTCCGAGTCGATGATATTGCATTCAAGGTTCCCGCAATTACTTGGATTATTTTCAGACAGAAATGGTTATCTTTATATTTTTTGGTAGGGTGGCATGGTCAAGGTCATTTTTTTGAGGCAGTCTATATAAAATAATTGCACAATTCCTGAAGTTATAGAAATCTATCCTTGAGAAATTTTTTAGTGTACTGTGCGACCTGAATTAACCCTTCGCACTCGGAGCTACTTTAACTCGAAAATTAAACATTTGTTCGACCTAGAATATTTCCATTCTCTATGATCTTTTAAATTTCGTGGCTATGAAATTGATATAATAACTCGTACAATACTTAAATGTTTAAGAATTGATTAGATACCGACATATTTAATGTAAACAATATTTTAAATAATGATACAGCAATTTTTAGTGGCGTCTCAGAGGCACCACTCGAGTGCTAAGGGTCAATTTAATCCCAGTGTCATTCTTAGACAATGAATCTTTATGCAAAATAAAAATTTTCTACCTGAATTGCAACAAACTGGAGCGAAATGGAAATTTATTTTCCTTCTCTATATGTTTAATAGGTTGAAAACAATATAACGGTATTTATAAATTCCTTTAATGTTTTTACTGTTTTATATTACTCCTATTCATTCTTGTCATAAATGCATAAAATCCGCTGTCTAATTATTATAAATGAATTTACACCAGTCTCGTTTAGGGCTTGATAGTTCTAGCGTGAACAGGTGACTTTCTTTTGCAAAATATGTCATTGGCAGGTCGAGTCCCTCGCTCGCACGAAGTTTCTCGGATTCGCAGGCATTGACCGAGAGGCGATCGGTCGTCTCACGCGATTCCGCAATCTCGGAACAATTATCGATGACCGCGATGCGTAGAGGTCAGCGAAATTGAGTCTGCCCGATAAAATCAGTCCCGGAGACGGTCGTACAGAACAGAACAGACCAGGACTTAATTGCATCCGCGATCCCCAACCGGGAGTCCCTGTTCATTCTGTAATTACGATGCGAGACGAAAGTTATCGAGTCCGGGACCACCGTCCGGAATGTTTCCTTCTCGAATATAATGAAAATTGTGAACGAGAACGCGCGTCGTGTAATCGTATACGCGAGCGCGGGCGGCTATCGCGGAATAATCGAAAACATTCTGATAATTCGAGTCGTAACTGTTACGAGTAATTAATTGAACCGGACCCGCGGAATGATTGCGTCGAATTATTCGCTTACACATGCTGATCATAATAATGCCGTCTTTATTGCTCGCATCAAGAGCCTATTAACAGCAGAAACAAATAATATAAGAGTGCCACCGGACAGTTAACGTCGAATCAAAGTAATTGCGATAATGACGGCCGAGACTTTGGACATTCGTTTTCGATGAAGGTAACAGCCGACTAATTATTAAATGTAATCGCTTTCTATAATAGTGTACGATTATTTCACTCCGGGAATAAGTGTTTTAAACATAATTAAATATTCAGACACTGTATATTTGTAGTGACCAACTCGGATATAACATAACAAAAAGATTTTATTAACAGAATAGTAAGGAGAACATGTGTGCTCATGTCACTCTCAGGACCGGGCCACTCGGTCATGTGCCCCGCGTTCATACTACATATTATAGTTGGACAATATTGCAGAAAATAATCTACAAAGATGAGCATGAAAGTAATTAGTAATAATAGAAAGTAATAGCAATTCACTAATAATAATAATTAAATTACGACGCTGACAATAGTTTCCGCCAAAAATTCAGCTCATACTCGATGTTACACTGAAGGGGATGCTCAAGCAGTGGCACAGTATCAAGAAAGCGCATGACCGCGAGTAAGAGGATATGAAAAGCACCGTTTCGGCTGCTTTAAGTAATTCGGAAGCGTAGGGCCACTGTAAAAGCGATCCACAGAAAAAGAAAGGCCTCGTCGCAACAACTTCGTCGAAACAGGCTCTTTCATTTCGCGAGTCCATTCGCAATTTCGCTGTGTACCCTCCTCGCAGGAGAAAAAGGGAGACGCCACTTAATTAATGCTGCGAGTGCCACTGGGCGAGTGGTCCTTCGGACTGAGTCCATTCAAGAAGACAGTCGCCCTTGCCGAAAACATAGTGGATCATTCAATTCGAAGATATTCTTCTGATCGAATATCTTATTATTATTCTTTTCAAAGCCATTACGTGCAGAAATTAATTCGTGGCCCTTTCTTCTCGAATTCGTTTATTATCTACAAACAACCAAAACATATTCTACTGAATCTGTTTGATTCCCTATTTTCTTCTGCATATTTTAACGCGAGGCTTTCTCAAAATATTGCTTTCGTCAAAAATTATTTTCTCTGGACTTTGAAAATTTGTCAAAAATAAGTGGAATCAAAGAAAAAAAATTTTTTCAAGATATCGATTCCTGAGGAAATGAATGGTATATTGGAAAAAAATAAATAAAGTATGGCTCAAAGCAAGCCGGAAACTAAAGGAAACACACATATGACACTCGGAATATTTCTCGTCTCAAAGATCCAACAGTGATCCAGCAAAGTTCGATCGACGTCAGGGGGGTGGTTCCTGAATTTTGCATCGCGGAGTGGGCGTCAGAGACGTTAAACGGCTCGCGGTAACGCAATATCGGCGATCGCTTTGTCACTGAAAGTGTCTGGCCGCGAGAAATGCGATTACAACGCCGAATTTCGGATTCACCCTCGGCCCGCGTTTTACCGCGTATTATTCGAATCCACTTTGAATCCCCTCTGGCGCAAGGACACACAGCGTTCTGCCACCACCCACCCCCGCGGTCCTCCTCGGCCAGCCGAAATACGCTTTGCGATTTAAATTTTGTCGCGGGACAAATTGCCTGACAAATCGGATTTCCGAGCCGAGCCGTGGCGACGCGACCACGATCAAAAGCGTGCCTCTCTCTGTGTGCGCCTCCCACACACCCCCGCTTCTTCGACGGCTCTCACTTTTTCCCTCTGTCGCTCTTTGTACCCTCTTCACGAACCGCAATTCCACGGAATCCAATCGGTCGACTGTCCGAAACGGTTTGCAGTTCGCTGTCGAGCCACCGAACTTCATTACGCCACTTTTCGGCTCCGTCGAATCGTCGATGTTATTGCTACAGGGATCGAGTTCAGTCTAATCATTAAACATTAGCCTCCGGATCTGTCTGCAAAATATAAATCGTTTGCATTTATTGCGAGACGCATGAACCAGACTTTATTTCTCTTTTCAGTGGTTCTATTAACCTGTTAATTGTTTATGTCGACTAACTTTTTTAATGAAACATTTGTGAATACATTGGTGACAGTTTTCTGATTAAAACGAGTCCAAACACGATACAATTCAGATCGTATTTACTTGTTTAATTCACGATATAGCAGAACCTCGATTATCCGAACCGACGATTCATGTTCCTTTTTCTCAGTAACCGTTTGATCGATCGGGTTGAAATTTTCTGTGCCTTTTCCACTAAGGGTAATATTCAAATGAAATTTTTTAAAGATTTGGCCTACGAGTCAAAATCTTAAAATCCAAAACTTGAAAGTTCAAGAATTATTTCCTGTGTAAAGCTCTTTTCGAACAGCGGCAACGATAAATCAAGGAAAGAAACTGTAATTACATTAATAGAGGTGAGGAAATCGTGTATCACCATCAGCACGTAATAGCGCGATTTCTTTAAATCGGTTAGAAAAAGTAGCTGCAAAGATTCTGTAACGCGGGAGAGAGATTGCCAATGTTCCTGTCTCTCTCCCCTAAATAATTATCGGCTAACCGACACCTGTTAGAATCCACGCGGTCACGGAACGGTTTGAAAACAAAATGCATCGGCACAGCTGCGGTACATAAAGTTGATTGCAATTATCGTTAAACCGGACGACTCACGTTACAGAATAGTTCACGCTGGTCCATTCTAATTACGACGTACGAGCCGTAGAATTTTACTGCCGCCTTTTACTCCCCGTGTCCCCTGTCATCTTTTCAGATTTTTCCAGCTCTCCTTTCACTGCGCTGTATTTCTCTCGTTCTCTCGACGTTTCTCACTTTCGGCCAGCTTTTCTCCTCCTCCCATTCGAATTTAATAAAGTACCTCCGAGGAATGATCGGCCGCAGGTAAATTATGGCCGTGAGACGCGCCCTATGGCCAAGGATTTGTCCCTATTGTGCCCGGGCTCCGCTATAATCCCGGTGACACTTGTCACCCGATTTTATCGCGTCGTTAAACGGTTCCTGGGACCCGGTATCGACATCAACGCAGCTTAATTGTGTATTTATTGCCGCCATGGAATCCCGTCGGTCGCGACTAGCTTCTTCGTTCACGGCGTCCGCCATTTACGAGCGGATCCATCCCCTCTCTTCCATCCAATCTTCTTTTTTCCGAGATCATGCTACGCACATAATTGCCATTCACCATGCAAAAAAGTCGCGACCGAAGCGTCACTCAGATCGTGTACAGACGCTATCGTAGAAAAACTGCTGTAACTTCTTTGTTTATTACAATTTATTTATAAAACTTCCAGCAGCACATCCGCCATACTTTTCTAATTAAAATGATATCAAAGACGATACAATTCGGAGCATGTTTGCGCGTTTAATCCGATATAGTGGTTCATCGATTATCCGAACCAGCGTTGGAGACTCCAGACATGTTCTTTTTTCTCAGGAATAATTCGACCGATCAAGTTGAAACACGTATTTTAGCCAGAAATTTTTTAATTTGCCCTGCATATTTGTTTCTCTTGACCACTTAATGGATATTGTTTTGTACATAAAATGAACGGCCGCGTCAGGGTTCGCGAAACGTGGAAAATCGCGAAGGCGTCCGGCCGGTTCCGATTTCCATGGGAGCACGCACGCGCCGGTAATCATAATTAGCGCGCGGCCCTCCGAGGAAGGTCTTAATTACGAGGCACGGTCCACAATAGGGGCCACGGACCGGGTTCTCCCTTTAATAAATTTCGCCTCGGTAACGGGACACCGTGGTCGAAAATTTCGGGCGTCTCGCAATTTTCGATCGTTAAATCACGAGGGCCGGGCGTAACGAGCGACAGCGAGAGAACGCCGTCGGTTTTGCGGGGACCAGCGAATCCACCTCAGGGCGAACTGAACCCTAGAGCCCCCGAAAAAGGGACGATCTTATGCTGATTTGACGGAGCACTAGCCGATAGATCGCCTAATTTTTTGTGGGAGATGTTGCGCCTGATTGGTTGCTCCTTCTTTTGTAAAAGCGATTTCTGTTCACCATTTTGAGAGCGATTTTTGTTCATCTTCTTACAGAATCATTTTTGTTTGCCATTTTAAACAGCCATTTTTTTGTTCACCACTTCAAAAACTTATTTTTATTCGCCAAATTAAAGAACAGCGATTGTTCTTCATCTTCTTCAAGAACCATTTTTGTGTACTATTGCAAAGAACGATTTTTGTTTGCCATTTTAACACTAAACCTACCATCACCGGTCAAAATGACCGGTTCCAGATTTTTTATTTTACGATAATTGATTCAATAAAAATAATTTCATAAGCAATGATTGTATAGATATCTTTATCACAAAGGCTAAATAAAATCAATCTTGTCATTTTTATAAGGGAACATGTACCAGTTACTTTGAAGGCTCGGTAATGTTAAAGCACAGCAATTGTTCTGCATCTTCTTCAGGAGCAGATTTTTGTTGACCATTTCAAACGGTGATATTTTTTAACATAAAATGTTTAAAATTGAAAGGAAAGTTCACTTATATTCCGATTACGAGCGGGATAAAAACTGAGATACATTTTCTGGGAACAATAAAACATGTCGATGACAGAAATCGAGTTTCCCCGTTTGGAAGCCAACTGTCCGAAACAGTCCAGTTGCAGAGTGCCATGAAACATTAATCTTTTATCTGGAACCGACGCGGTGCGGCGAGTCCTTAATTTGCTCGTCCAGCGGGCGCACCTTTAAACTCACTAATTATCGGGGACACGGCTGGTCTAATGGCATACATAAAAATCTTACGATGTCCCCGATTAAGGAAGCAGCATCGCGATAGCGGCATCACGATAAACCGTCTCCACGCATGTACATACATACGTAAGTGCGTGCACGCGCGATTATACCTCCGCACCGCTGTGTCCCGACCGTCCACACACGAGGCCAAATTGCTTCGTACAAATTGATATTTACGGGTTATGTTAATTCACACGGGGCCCGGGCCTTTAATAAATTCCGCAATATCGATCTTTCGCCGCTTCGACGTCCAATCCGATCGTAACGAATATACTCGTCTCCATTTTCGAGATTGCTCGATCGAAAAAAATTATGACACAAGGAGGAACGGAATCGGACCAATGAGATCATTCTATCAGAAAAATTATTTTTTATGTACTTTTTTTATTAAAACTCGAGAAGCGTTTGGTTCTCGATTTATTTCTATTTCAGAAACGATTGATATTTTCATTTGACTGGGGATTTTCGTGCATTTATGGGAAATGCTTATCGTGAGATGCAGTACACAAGATTTGCATAAGAATGCAAATAACAAAAGTAGAATATTTGTAATATTAGAAATGCTATCAATTTTTACTAATAAACTAGTGGGTCTAGTAAAATTAGTAACAAATTAAAACTGGTGAGCTTGCCTTGATAATGAATTTCTGAGAAAAATGATTCAAAATAAAAATCCACGAGCTAAATATGATAAGTAGATTTTCTGCATTCACGACAAAAATAAACGGACCCTGAAATAATAAATACATCAGAAGAATTTAAGGATATGGTTGAAGCAGAAACGCAATCTAACAATCTGCAAGTGAATTTAGAACTCCGACAAAAGTTCGAGAGTTTCGAAACGGAACGTCATTTATTACATTTATTCAATTAAGACCGCTTGGCAAATCGTAATATAGAAGAATGGAGAGCGAAGCAGAGGACCAGCTGTTGCGAAACATATCGATAAAGATATCGGCGTCGTAAACAAGCGATTCGGAATTTTCGAAGTGCACGGGCGACAGGCGAAGATAGGAGAAATTTGAAATTGAGCGGGACCACCTGTCACTCGCGGAATTTCAATAAAGATATACCTGTCGTAAACAATTAAATTGTAGTTCTCGGCGATCACCTGTCGCTTCGAGCATGCTGTTGCAACAAATCCGAATTGTCGCAACGACGATTCTGCGAATCACCTTGAGAACTTTCAGAAAAATTAAGCACTGCATTTCGCAATTTCGAAACCGCTGTCACGTTTGCTCATCGCGATTCTCTGAATAAATTTGTTGAATATAATTCGTGGAATTTAAATAATCGTAAATGAAAAATATCATCTTCATTCTGACGGGTCCGGCAAACCGAGTGTGAACATAGAAAATTGTTCTTCCGCGGAGAGATGCGACGTTGCACTCTCGTCACGTGGTTCGAAGAGACATTTCGCAATGGTGGCTTCGTGCGGAGGCACCGTTCGGCGTCGGAATAGCTTCGCGTTCGAGAACGTCTTTCGGATTTCATTCCGCTTCTTTCCGCTAATCGTGACCGAGAAGTCGTAAAAAATAAGGTCGCTTTACGAGTAGCCGGGGCGATGGGCGAGCGGATACGTTCGCAGAAGGGCCCGGGTACTCCGCCATGTCACGGAAAGGTGGCGAGTTCATGAAAAATATGCATCACGCGAACGCGGCTCACGGGCTCTCGGCCTCTTCGACTCCGCGCTCTCGGCCTCTTCGACTCCGCGCTCTCGCTCGACGTGCACTTGCGCACACAGGTGCAAGCACGAGCTCTCTCGCGAACAGAGGAAATATACGTACTGGTCGGCGATCGTAAAACGAACGACCCAAATCTGTCCCGTGTTCCGCGAGACGACGATCCCGTGTGCACCGTGCGACCGGAGATTTTAATATCCTTATTACGAGCGAACCTGCCACCGTTAAAGATCACGACGTGTTCCCTCGGGTTCCGGCCGCGACAGTGTTTCCAAGGATACCCGCCTGCACGAAAATGCCCCGGTACCAAGCTTCTTTCAACGTGGATACCGTTCACCAATTCGGAAAATCTGTTTCATTCTTGATTTAAACTCTTCGTTCTTCAAGCACATTAAAGAAATTTGTGAAATTAACGAATGACTGTATATGATGCTGTATGATACTGTATGATAATGTATGATGTTGTACACGATTCTCCATGATTGTACATGATGTTGTATGATTCCGTACATGATTCTCTATCATTCTGTATGTTGTTGTATGATTCTATACATAATTCTCTATCATTCTGCAAGATGTTGTGTGTTTTTGTATAATTCTGTTACGTAATTCTACATGATTCTCTATCATTCTATATGATGTTCTATGATGTTGTAGGATTCTGAACATGATTCTCTATCATTCTGTATGATGTTATATGATATTATATAATTCTGTGCATGATTCTCTATCATTCGGTATGCTGTTGTATGATGTTGTACGATTCTGTACGATTCGACTGAAATCAACATAATAGGCTTAACTTTGCTCCTAGCTGCACGTTAAAAACCGCTGTAGCCGTAATTACTTTCTTGTTCGCGGGGAACAAACAGCGTAATAGCGTCGCGGTTAATTATTGATTTACAATCAGGCGGGATTAAACGGTCGTCAAAGTAGCTCGCGGGTTGAATTAATTTGCCGACGACATCGACAGGCGAGTGGAAAGGTCGCCTCCACGCGAACATGAACAGAGAGAGAGACAAAGGGAGAAAGAGAGAGGGAGAGAGAAGAAGAAGAAAATTCCCTTTGAATGTTGCTGGCACGGACGATTCATGACTCACGATCCGCGATAGGATTATGGCGATAGGAGGCCTTGGATCGCGGCTCTGCCTTCGGGCCCGGGGACTCGGTTACGCGTCTCTTTGCGTAAAACCGTGAAATCCATCGATAACTCTTCGCGGCGTGCCGAGGCACTCGCTACGAAACATAATCGATCGTCGCCGCGTTGCAATACGCTGTGTAGTATGTTAATGAACCTGTCAGACGCGCGAACGCTCAGGCTCTGCTCCGACCCGCTCGCGGCCCAGGACACGGTGCAACGACGCCAAGCTTCCTCTACTCTCGGTGCAACGCGGACGTCATCTTTATTGCAATTCTTCCAGCGACACCGTCGACCCGTGAACCAACTGTTCTTCTCCCGTGACAAAACTTCTTTCACCGAATCGTTGACAAGAGTCTCTCTCTAGAATTGTCGCATTCTTCGTCGCAGTCGCAGGAGAATTGTCTTAGATCTTCCACTGGAATTGAATTTCCAATTTAGCCTCGTGAGGTAAATCTTGTTTTGTTTTAAATTGAGTCATAAATAAATTCAATCTTATCCTGTATCTAATTTCATCTTAAATCAATTTTGTTCAATTTTAAACATGTAATGTTTATTCAATTTTGTCTCGTTTCAAATTCACCCTTTAATAGAACCGTGTCTTCTTTCAAACATAATCTTGAATAAATTCAACATGACATTTCTAGACGACAATATAACAACAGTGCGGTGCTGTGATTTTCCGACCACAGTTTTACAAGGTCCCTGTACAGGACCGTCTGTAGCAGAGGGAGAAAGAGGCTAGCAGAAGGACACGGAAGGTAGCCGAAAAGCGTGATGACCGGCAGTGACCGTCACAACTGTGGCGTCTCGAGAGATGTCGAAAAAGGCGTCGTCGGCACGGTTTTTGCCTCCATAAACTCGTTCTTGCCGTCGGTGTTGACCAGGTGGCAGGTAACTCCGGTCTGTGCGCATCGTGCACCCCGGTTTTACGACTTTTCCAGAATTTTAACGACCGCACTAAATGCCCTCTTATGAATTTTCTCCGGCGGTGTCGTGGAGTATATCGAACCATTAAAATACGGCCCTCTAAACGGTTCGTTTAAAAGCTGATAAACAGCTGAGAGAATAACGAAACCCCATCGGTTTTCACGCGGCCATCGCTATACTATACGTGCACCATCCTACTTTCCTCTGTTGCGTATTATACGCGTCGAAATTTTTATTACGAAACCGTGGCATTCCCGTCGGAGAAACCACGCTCGACCTTTTAACGCGGAGAGTTTTTATTTTGATGGAACATTTTTGATCATTATTGCGCCGTCTTCACAGTTATTTTCGGTGTCGCCAGATTGAGATTTGTCTCCTACTTTACCTTACCCTTTCGTTGCCATTCCCTCGTTTTTCGGCGGCGAGCATCCCCACTCTTCCGCCCCGGCCGGTCATGTGACGTACGGCAATGGCAGAGAGGTGGTAACTGTACTCCCCTCAATTTCCTCTGCCTAGCGACACTGCTTGGAGTCTTACTAGCCGATTGTTGCAACTGTTAACACGATTCCGATTTTCGCTTAACTTTTCACATTTATTCTTCAAGAATTATTTCTCAATTTTGTTACCAACAATTTCCTTACTATTTTAAGTATTCGATTTGAAATTTTTACTTCAAAGAACAGGCCCTTGACTGCTACCTATTTCAAACAATTTTGTTTACTAATTACATTAAATATAGCTCTCAAACTTTGTTTTAACAAATGCAAGTAAAGCAACAGGCACGTGGTTGCCTTACAGAAATGACAAGAATTAATTTATTTAGACTTTGCGCGGTTCTTATTATAATATGTGCTCTAATAAAGATATTTATTAAATTATTTCTTATGAGAGCATATTTACGATTTCATTAATTGTGAAATAAAAAGATCTAGAACCGGTCATTTGACCGGTCGTGGTACATTCAGTGTTAATTTATATTTGTGGAACTTATATTTGTTTTTAACTAAAAAATGAGACAATTAAATAAATAAAGAAAGAACCAAATACATATAAAAACCAGTCTTATTTAGATTTTTCTTTCTCTAATGTTGAGTCACACTCGACAAAGGAGTGCGAAGGGTTAATAATTAGAAGGAGGTTAATAAATTGTACTGGATTTAATGAATTCTGCGGTTCGGTTACACGAGGTGCAACATACGTCCCCGCAAAATTCCAGGCGACGTCCCCCTGCGACTTGATCTCGTCTCAATTACGCAGCGCGTAGCTCTCTCGTTTTCGCGAAACGCCTCCCGTACGCGTCTCTCTTTCCCCCTAGATTTTTATCCCGGCCCGGTGTTTTTCTCCCCGACACGGCGCGACACGCGCGAATGAATAATTTAACGACAGAGACAGAGCCGCGCGCGGAATCTGCGGCGTAGTTTCCGCGCGGGTGTCACGCGCAGCGAGACACGCGTGTTCACGCGAGTGACGTGCCCCTCGGTTTTTCGCCTTTTATGCGGGACAAGCGAGGGTGGCTCTTCATCGAGTGGAGTGGGTTCATCGCAACTGTATCAACGTCATAGTTCCGGACCCGCTATCTGCAATTTTTTTTTCTGTTTCGAAGCGTTCGAACGCTAATCACTGCACTGCGGATATTTATGAAATTTTTGTAGACGAATTTCAGGAAAACGGAATCAAATAGAATCTTATTTTCAATGCTAGTCGCTTTTATACATCCGAAATGAATAAAAATCGTGTTAAATTCTGTCGAATGAATGTCCTAGCCTTTTTCGAAAATTTTCAGACGTGAATGCAGATCCGCAGTGTATTATCACATGGGGAAAGAATTCTTAAAGGTACAAATCAGGGGTGGTCAACCTTTTACATACCATGCACCAATTTTTTTCGTATACGAGTTCAGATGCAACTCATACAACTCTTCATTGTTGGGGATGGATATATGGGGATTCATAATAAATTTGCATCACAAGGAACAGTTTTGCTAAACACTGGTGCCAGCAGTGATGCCATAGAAGGCTCACATGGAAGTAGTTAATTGACAAGAAAGATGCAACGATCCCTGGGCAGCAGAGTATGCCAGGAAACGAGTCGAAGGTTCCGGCATGCGGGGGTGGAAAGGCGACGAAGAGAGAAGCGCAGGGCGACACCCCAACAATGGCGAGGCGGCACGCTCACGCGGTTCCGTACAATGCTGGAACGCGGCGCTCTGTCAAAGCGGTGTCAACTGTCGACCGTTGTTGGGGTGGCAGACCGTGGAGACACAGAGCACGGGATGCGAATAATGTTCCACAACCATAACACCCTAACCGTCAACGTAGAAAAATCGCTCGACCGTTTTACTCGCTTTCGAACCGTTCCTCTAACGCAAACGTATTTCACAGAAATTGATGTTCTTCTCTATGGAAATTGTAAATGCAAGTACACATTTAACATTCAACCTACCTCACTGTCAAATGATCGATCTTAAATTCTTAATTTTATAATTTCGGTGGAACCTCAATATACAGTGGCCGGATTTAATATTCGGACGCCCTAAAAAAGACGATAACTTTTTAAATATTGTACTATACGATTTGAACTTTTTTCGGAAGCTAGAGCAATTAGTTTACTACAGGATGTGAAAAGAAATTTTTTCAAAAATTGCAATAGATCGGAATTATAGAAAAAATACTAAAAGTTGCATTTTACAATTTTGTTATATAGGCCTATATCGAAAATTTAAAAAATACGTTTTGTAGATCTGTGTCAATCATATGCACTGTGAAAGTTTCATCGAAATCGGTTGGTGCGGGAAAAAACGACAGGCATTGAAAGATGTAAGAATCCTTAGAGTTATTGCAGTTAGAGGCCGAAAATTGTGAAAATCTGCTATTTTTACCACTTTTGATCGTTTATAACTCGTAAACCAATTTCAATGAAATTTTCAGAACGTACATAATTTATAGGAGTTGACCAAACACATCTTTTAAATTGTCGTTATTTTGGCCCAGCTAAAAAAGTTGTAAACCTGAATTTTTACTATTGTTTTTCACAATTCCGACCAAATGCATTCTTTCAACATACTTTTTTGACATCATTTACTAAACTAATTCTTCTAGCCTTATAGAGAAATTGAAGTCGTTTGGTCCATCCATAAAAAAGTTATTCTGATTTAATGTGTGTGATCAATTATGCTCGTAACTGTATATTGATCTGTATCTCTATGTATGGAATACATTAACATATGAAACTCCCGGCAAAATATTCGTGAAAATTCAATAAACATAATCTTGTCAGACTCAGTCGCCTTGAACATGATCAATCATCTTCTGAAGACGATCAACCATTTCTTGAAGATGTTCGGCGCTCAGAACGGTGTCGTTGGAAGGCGGGAAAGCGTGAGGACCGATCGCAGGAAGTTCCATGCGACCGGAAGCGTCGGTCCTGTTGGATGGTCTTGGTCGTCGCGGTTCTCAGAGTAGCGTAAACGATGCAGAGTCATCTCAGCGGTCTGGGGATGGATGTCGGGGCCGGGTATTAGCATGACAAAGAGACGCTGGGACGCCTTCTCCTCGCTTCTGCTTCCACGCCGAGGGGCTGCTGCCTCTCAATTCAAATGCGATGGGCGTATGCTATGCTAATATTCTGATCCACCGACGTTAATGCATTATCAGACGCGGCGAGGTGCATCGGGCCGCCTCGCGATCACGATTCACTACCGACGAGCGTATATCACGGCCGAAGACTGTGCGTGACCGTGTCGCGCCGCCTGTCACGTCTCTATTAACGTTCGCCAAGTACCCTAACCGGCCCGCCACCCCTCTTCCTTACCTGTCGAATGGCAATCGGACGTGAATTCGACAATAATGCACCGGGCAATCACGGTCCCTCCAGCAACAGGGATCACCGACGGCGTGTTCTGCTTTCGAATTTTCAAGAAATCAATTTTCCCATTTTCTTTGAGCATTAAGTGGCCCTGCGAATACAAAAGGATTTGTTAGAATTCGCAAAATTAATTTCGTTCAGAAATCGTACCGTGGCAGATATTTTTCCCCTTCGTTCGAACTGGTTTTATGCATTTATGACAAAAATCAGTACATTAAATGCAGGAAAAACGTATAAAGAAACACACTGTTGCATTATTTTTAACTGATTGAAATGATTATGGATGTATGATAAAAGTGAGTGCATTAAATGCAGTAATAATGTTCAATGAGATCAAATTCTAATTTTTAGTTTTAGTTCACATTTTAATTTTACACAGGGATCTGTCGAATATCGAAACAGTATCAATTCGAATCGCGACGAGGCGTTGCTTAGGCTCGCCTAACCAGCAGAACCGGCGCTAATTGATCAGTCTTAAGCATCGAGCGCCGACTTTCTTGCAATTAAACCGTGCACAGAACAAGCATCAAAGGCGCCGTGCAACAGCGAAAGATCAGGCTCTCGCGACGTGATCTCGAACGAGCGTGGAACGCGAAAATAGGGGAAAAAATGGCTGAACTTTGCGGATCACCGGACACATCGTCGACAATGCCACACCCACGCGACGGTCCCCGTTTATTTATTGCACTCGGAGCGTTATTTTATTCTATGCGGTCGCGCCGCGTGCCGCGAGCGACGCGCTTTCTACTCGTTGTCGACGCGACCGCCCGGCAGATTTAATCTCGAGCCGTTATAATTATTTATTTGCTAATTAACCTTTCCACTCGGCCGTTTTCTGCGGCGCCTTTCGCGGATGCTGCGCGCAACTCCTGGGAGAGTCGGTTTAAACATAAATTTTAGTCGAAAACAATATAAATAATTTTAAAGAAGAGTGTCTCTTCACAGGGCAGGTCTTGTATTCCTGACCTGTAGTCTTTTGACAATTATCATTCAATTGTTGCTAGTCTGAGACAATTCTCTGGTGGGTGGACAAGAGAGCTTGGATACAAATTTTAGTAGATTAGAAGAGATTATAAATCCCCTCTTGCTCACTCGTCAAAGGAAAACTGATGCACGTAACTCCGAAAAGTGAATTCAATCTGGAAATACTAGCTTGTTCAAACACATCGTGTATTCCAATTACCATTCCCTAATATTTTAGAGACATATTTATCTTCAATTCAAGATCTTCCCGATCGGTGTTCCACCGTTTTCGATGCGGATAATAAAGGCTGGATAATTACTCGATCCTTTCCCTTGCTCTCAGGTAGTCGATGAATAACGACCAATTAAAGGCAAATAAAGCTGAGCCACCGTCGACGCCGGTCCTGAATTATTAATTTCGAGGCTATCTGCCGCGCGATCGAATTCTAATCGGCGCTGCATCGAAGAAGAGAATCGCTGCCGTCTGGAAAAGCTGGTGAGAGGGTGAGGCGCGGATCTATGGATTCGTGCGGCTCTTCGATGTATCGATAGCGAAGGAATCGGAGCGCCGTGACCTCAGTGTCAATCCTCACGATCGCAATTAATGGCGCAGCGATATCGTGGGATAAATGTCTTTGCGACATGTGCATTTGCATTTGTGAAACTGATACTGCTGCTGAATTTGCACACTGTATAATGAGACTGCGGATTATGCGAATGAAAAATTGTCTGCGTCAGTTCCAAGATTATTATATGTATTTTTTCTTGATTATTTTAACGAGTTGGAAATTTTAACCAGTATTTTCTAATTCATTGTGACGGGTATATACATATATATAACACCCTAATAATAAATATAATGGGTGTTTCGATTGTTCTGGCACAGAGTTGGGCATTAATCGATTAAAATTTTAATCAAGATTGATTGATTAAAAAAGTAATCATTAAAGAATCGGTAATTGATTCAATCGATTGATGAAGTTAATCGGAGATGGAGAATTGACAGAAATATATCTCAACAAAAACTCAGTTTACATTTCTTTCGATATTCATACAGTTTTGATTCCGTATTTCATTTCGAAGTTTCAGCAGTTAATCATTAATTATCCGATTGACGATTACAATTGAAAGGAATGTAATCGTTAATCGTAATTAATAGACTGCGGATCTTTATGCATTTATAGCAAAATTGAGTAGATGAAATTCAAAATTGTTGGAAAATTTGATAAATTGAAGATGTCAATAGATGATTTCTCCTCTATCCAAATCATTAAGGGAAGAAATAACATTCAAGTTAGTTTCTATTTCTTGCAATCGACGCAGACAATTTTTATTTTGCATGGAGATCTATAATCTAGTAATTAACGATTAATAAGTATTTAATCGTTAACCGCAGTTAACGACTAAACTAGGAGATTAATTGTTAATTGCGATTAACGATTGAAGTAGAAATTTACTCGTCAATCGTTGATTAAATTTTTGCCGAACTCTGATGTGGCAAATGAGGATGGATAATTTCCCACGAGCTTTTCCACTAATTGTGACACAGGAAGACACCGGATCCGGCATTAAGCTGTCACATCGACGAGGTTTAAGAAGAACGATCGGCCCAGGATTACGCAGTCGTTAACTGTAGTCGACTGTAATTATCGACCGGGGAAAAAACTGGTCCCTCGAAGCGGCCCGAGAACCGTGTTCGCGGTTCTAACTGTTTCTCAGCCGCGAACAGTCAATTACTTTCGTTTTTCTCGTCTCGGTGGCGAATCGTTAACGCGGTTCCCGCGGATCGGATCGGCGATCGTCGCCGATAGATCAAGGTCGGGTGTATGTATCTACTCGCGGATGCATCATCGGGTCGAACTATCGCCTGCATCGACTAATTATCTGCGTTTACGCGTCGCGCCAGCTCTTATCAGCTTGCGAGTATCAGCGTCTCTCGTCCGAGACGTTGCACGTGCGAAAAGGCTATTTATCAAAACACGAGGATGATCGCTGTCGCCGACTTTCCAGAGATCATGGTTGCCGTCTGGAAATCGCACGATTCGTTATCATTAGGTTACAACAGACTTACGTTAGGTTGCAAGTGTGAATACAACGACCTACAATTATTACATAATAGTATTAAATGAAAAAATTGCAATTATGATGCTCTCCTCGTGCTGACATTTTTACAGTAATTCTAACCTGAGACACCCAGTATAATTTCCATACTTGTGTCTCTTATAGTACTTCTAATATCTACTATTTCCTGATCCTAAATAACAATTCCCGATTTTGAGTACAAGATTAAACGCTTCGAATTGCCCATGTGTGAGCAACTTTAAACGCAACAAATGAAAATATTGTTACAAACAAATGTGAGGATGTTCATCAACCTTCAATCGAACAGACACAAAAATTCCGCACGAAGAAGTGAACGAGTTCGATAGTGAAAAAATGTTTAGCTCCATACTCCATGTAGACATATTGAGCCAGCATAAATCCTACGCAGTCGAGCTGCCGAAGTACAGTCAATTCTAACCATTTTATTAAACGCAACACGTGAAACTTTCGTTACAAAAAAAAGATACTAGAATGTTCCACGACCCTGGTTTTAACGGACAAAAATATTTTGTAGCGAAAAGTGAACGATAAAAATTTTTTTAACTCCTCGACGAATATCCATCGGAAAGGTTAACCTCGTTAAACTCTCCCAGCTCCTGACATCGGGTGGCATAAGTGCCCGAAAACTGCAGTCTAACTCCACTCAGCGTGGAGCGATGCACGTCAGAGGGCGGACCACGTTGAGTCCGCGTCGCGGTCCGCGTGAAACACTTTCGAAAGGGCTTTTCCATCGTCGAGCGTTATATCGAAGTTACTTATCTGCCGACCAGTGACTGAGCCACTGGCGCGGCAAAAGCCAATGGGATCAGATAAACCCAGAAGCGGAGACAAAAGGATGCATTAGCCAACCCGGTCGCTAATTAACCGATCTCCCTCCCATTTTTCGAGGATAGGCGTAACCAGCTGATGACTCTTCCTTCGGACAGCGGAGACTCTCTGACTAGACAGACACGCAATGACAAATCCCGCATAAATTACCGAACACGTCAAGGCTGGCCGACGATCGGTCACGCCTTCGCGCCGGCATTTGCCGATCGACCGTGCCGATATTCGCAACTCCATCTCCCCTGGATTACGTAACCGGCTGATTACGAGGATCCTTCGCGATCATCTCTAACGATCCCACTTCCGACAGCCGGTTTCCTCTTTTCGATCGTCACGCTGGCCGACATTGATCATGTTTGAATATGCAATTGTTTAATTGTTTGCGGATTTCGAATCCATCGATTCAATTTTCACGTTGTTTCTATCTCCGGCGATTATACCAGAAACACAATTCATTAAAAGAATGTTTCTACTGCATATTTCTCGGTTTAAGAATTGGTACACGTTCTCCAAACACTAGGTGAATTGTCGTAGAAGTTTCATAGAAAAATGATTCGTGGTTTCGTAAAAAGAAAATTGCAAACATCACTTTTAGTTTATGAATTCGCAGTCGTTCCTTTGTGAAATTTTCAACTTACGAGAATTATTGCAGGAAAAGCAGAATTTTTTAGTTCAAAATTGATCCACAACTTCTTTATTTTTCATAAACGTCCACAATCTACTAATGTGTCTTCGATATTGTTGAAAGATTCGAGGTCGAAATGTTGTTGCGACTGATTAACCACGAGGAACGCGGATTAATTCGTACACCTAATAACTTCTAGATGGTAATGAGCATCGGACAGGCGTGTCAAACCTTCGTCACCGTGGAAATTGTTCGGTTGATTCGCAGCTCGCGAGAAGACGTGCTGGTTCCGCTTACCTGAAACAGAAATAGGGCCAGAGAAACATTAGAGAGGGAGCTGAACGTGTGATGCAACGGGGTCGCGTGGGCGTCGGTCCGCCGTGGAAACATTAATCATCGCGAAACGCTCGCGTTTAATGAAATCCACGGTCACTTCTGTCGGACAGGAGAGAGGAAGAGAGAGAGAGAGAGAGAGAGAGAGAGAGAGAGACGAGAGGAGAAGCGACCCACGCTAAAAAGAGCCTTCCGCGTGCACACGCGCGTTCGTAATTTTACACCAAGCTGTGTAACGACAGTTCCTTGACAGAGCTGAGCGACTGTGGGCGTCTCGATTCTTACACGCCTGATCGGAGAGCATGATCTTGCTGATCGCACACCACTGTCGATCGCGAAGGAATTTCAGGGTCCTCGATCTTTCACCAATTATATTTTAACATTCAAATTAGTACCACTGGAAGAACTGTTCTCGCAAATTAATTAAAAGTACTGTTGGAATTTATTTAAGAAACAAATCGACAAAAATAATCTACTGCTAACAGTAGGCACATTCGATCGCTTGACTTTCGAGCGCCCATTACAAATGATACATTGTATCTATGCTGTCCGCGTCATCTTGTTTCTTAAGGCTGTTTCTTAGGCTGTTTCTTAGGCTTGTTTCTTAGATCGTCGTCCGTTTTGTAGAAGCGACCCTCACTCGTGTCGTATTTGTCGAACAGTATAGACGTGCCTCACAACGTGCCTTCAAAGATATATTACTTTGAATAAATTCTATTTCATATTTTAATAGAGTGTGGTTTATTGTATACCCATATTCTAACAAGTACAGTTCAAAGCTTGAAGCAGAGCAATTTCGCTGTTCCAGAAAATATTTGAACAGAGCTGTTGAACAACAAATTGAAGAAGAATTTTTAGCACAATTACGAGTTGAGTGAATAAAATCCGCCAGTAAAGGACAATAAAGAGTCAATCTCAAGATTGATCTCGCTAGGGTGTGAACCACCCTCGAATTACTTGAACGCAAACAAACCGACATAGGTAAATAACACACAAAGACCCTAGCAGGTTACAGTAGTCTTTTCAATAGACTCCCCAGACGGTCCTCCACTGTGGCAACTCTAGAGATCAGCGATCTTCCACGGCAGTTGTCAAGTGTCCCATAATCTTCCCATCTAGCCGTCATTCCGGGGCAGGGAGATGTCATCGGGGGTGCGACAAAGCGGTCGACTTTCTGCTCGGGGAATCCCCACCGAGGATAATCCTGTTACGCTTTTGCGTATCGTTGACGTGCACGTGATGTCACCGGGCCCGGCCGGTGACAATTGACAATGCCGTGCCGGTGGTGACTCGACACGAATCGGCTGAAAGCATTCCAGCCCCCTCGATCCTTCTATCCCCTGGATCGGCCGCCCGGAAACTGTCACGGTGTGTCACCTGTCCCCAGGTACGGGGAGCACTTGTGAACACGAAAACGCCTTTCGCAGAGCCACCGCCCTTCTTTGCTCAACGGAGCGACAAGTGTCCTTTTTTCCAGTGGAACTGGAACGACCCGGCCCAGCGTTCAATGCTTTACCTGGGCACGCGACCCATTTTACTGCGAAAATCTGACCCCAATGCGAAATAATAAGCGATCTGTGCCCATAATTACGTGAAAGTGGTCTAAGTCGAAATTGAAAAAATAATGAGTTTATCAGTTATTTCACATCACATTATTTTGAACTAACGAAAATGAACCGTTGGATAGTGTTTGTTTTTCCTTTAAATATCTCGGAACAAGAAATATTATCACTTAGACCACTTTCATAATTATGGGCACATTTATTTTGAGGGAACCGTTCTTCCAGTTCCTCTAATTTTATTGGGAATTTAAAATGATTTGTTCACGATTTATTGATATTATTAGAAGGCACACACTGTCATTTATTATAATTTTCATTTTTCAGGAAGATTCGTATTAGGGCAAGCCATTCAGAATTATTGTTCAGAGGTAAACCTTTGGTTGAAACTCAGAGTACAGACTACTTTGTAGAAAATAATTATTAAAAATAATTACTTTGTAGAATATGCAGAACTATACAGATACAACAATTTTGGTTTCTCTTCTATGAAATTTGTGAGCGACAGAAGCGTTCGTGAGATACACGATGGGGCAAGGGTCAGAAGAGGGACCAATGATTTCACAATGCGAGCGAGTGATTGCTCGGCGAAGCGCGACACACTTTCGCTCATTGAACGCACCTGTCGGAGGACCGCCCACAAAGACGCTTTTGGTGTCCCTGTCCCCAACCATAATCCCTGTTCCGACGACTTCTGAAGCGGCGACACGCACGTGTCGCAATCTAACACGAACGCGACATTAAGCGAGAGCGCTGTCTTCTCCCACGGTGGCTGATGTCAGAAGACGTGCGCGACAAAGTACGTGTCACGCCACTCCCGCTTCGTTTAAGTTAATTGGCATCTCTCCCTCGGCCAACCCGACCGATTTCATCACTGTCTTCTGATACGACCGTTCTTCGCGGTTCCCCCTTCATCTGCTCCCATCGCGAACGCTTCGGACCTCGTCCTCTTTTATTGTCTTCCGATCTGCTGCACACCCTCGCAGAAATTGTTTACAAAAGGATATAAAGTCGGGGACAAATATAGTGGACTTTAACCCTTTACATTCGGAGCTATTGTAACTCGAAAATTAAACTTTTCTGCCATTCCCTATGATTTTTTCAATTTTATAAGTATGAAATTGATATAATACCTCATACAATACCTAAATGTTTAGTAATTGGTTAGATACCGACATATTTAATAGCGTAAACAATATTTTGAATAATGGTACAGCAATTTTTAGTGGCGCTTCAGAGTCAGCATTCGAGTGCTAAGGGTAAAAGCTAACTTCTTTACAATTCAATCGAATCATTGGGATACTAGAATTTTTTGGGGATTAGAAGGTCACGATTTTTGAACTTTTTTATCTCAAAAAAGGAAACTCAAGTCGTTTGAGTCAGGTCTCAGAGAAGGCATTGAAAAAATCAATCAGAAGAGACATCAATTGATCTATGAAAATTGGAGAAACGCAGCATCCGGTGCATGGTGCATCACGCTGATAGCACTCGCATTGGCTTTGCTCGCGTGCGATCTCGCCTAATCGTCCGTGAGCGTAGGAGGGCAGGTATAGCAACGGGAAGGACATTTGCCGACGGTTCGTTGAACGCGATCGTCAATCTTGAAGATTCACCGTCGACCGAGCTAAGCGGATAATTATTGCGGCCTCCACGAAAGCTTCTTTCCTCCCCTGTCCTCCTTTTCCAGCTCTTCGAAGAGGATCTTGTTTTTGGTGGTATTCAGCCGGGAAAAAAGAGAGAGTGACGGAGCAGTGGATGGCATTCTTCGGAAATTCGGATGGCTTGCTTTCCACGGACGTCGTCTCATTTTGTTTATGCTCTTGACTGGCTGGATGTCATTCTTCGGATGAACTCGAACGAAGCGGATCAGCCTTGACAGGCTTGTAGCTTCGCGTTGTCGGAGGAGTCAAGCAGAAGCTGAATGCTTCGGCAGTTGTTTTAGACTGCACTGCGGTGAAAGTTCACTCGCCGATTGTAATATTGCTTTATAATATAATTGCTGTATATAATCCGTCTAAAATCTGCAGACTGAGTCAACGCTATACGTCGAAAAAAGAAATTTTTCAAAAAATAAATATTAATTTTTATTGAACCTCTTTTATTTAGCATAACAATCAGCAGTCTATTAACTGCTATCTCGACTGGTGCTGAATATATAATAGTTCCGAAATGTGTATGACTCAGACGATTCTCTAGTAAATATTTCAAAGCTAATAATAATTTTAATCGTGCGCCAGCTCATTCCCAGGAATATAATGTACTAATTTACCTCGAGTTCATAATTTAAAAGAAAATTGAAAATTTTCTTACATGTAATTGTAGTTCCAGGGGTACGTTCCCGCTTAGGGGTTGCGATTCTAATAATACCGCTTCCGGCAACCTAGCTTTTAATTATGTCCGTAACGTATTTAAATGAGATAGTGTATATGTATAATTTTAGAAGGCTTCAACTTCCGACGTCGATTAACCCTCCGTTTTTATAATTATTGTTCAATTTTGTTCCCAACAACTTATTTTATCTAAAACATACTTCAAAAGACATTTGTACTTGGCACTTCATTGGTGTTGATCTTATTGTTAAACAATTTTTTTTAAATGACAGAACTTTCAACGTCAGCTTCATCATCGTTCACTAAGCATCGAACATCTATCCAACCATAAACGTCGTCCTCGCGAGGGTGCGACAGGAATATTCCCCCTACATTTCTGTTCGACTTTTATCCAACCCCCGAAATCGATTCGTGGCCTGGAATTATGGGTTACGGAACGTTCTACGGGATTTCCATCCACCCCTTGACACCCATTATCGACGAATATTGGAGTGGAGCAGGTCGTGTTTCAGATTCACTCGAAAAACAACCCCTATATAATTGATTTTGCTATTCTACTTTCATGTTTCAAAGCTTGTTAGCAAAAATTCACGATTACACGTGGATCGTGAATATCTTGTATGCAAAGATTTTTACGGGGTAGTGAACACTGAATTTTTACTATAATATATTGGGTATAGTTAATTTTTATTAGAGTGAAAAAATGCAGAAGGGTTGAAGGAATAACCCCTAACATAAATTTCATCTACTCGGTTTCGAATAAACTACTTCGATTTCGTTGAATTGTCTAGGGGTTGTAACTTGGCAAACGTGCTAAGGAAATTAATCAATGCTACCTCGATAATTTCCAATAGAAATGCAGTTTGGAGGCGCAATAAAATTCGGAGCACAGTCCGAAAGAAGCAGGTTTAAAGCCATTCGTTGAACGTGTTAACATTCCCAGGGAGGTTTTCAACGATAACCCCGGGAAAGAAGAAAACGTTTAATATCCAGCCGGTATCGTTTCATCTAAATTGAGTCACGATATCGTCGGCTCCACCGAGAGACGAGGGTGCGAGGGGTCGAGGGTGGTCGATCGTTATCGAAATCAATATGTGCCCTTCGATCTCCGACCGCAGATCCAGTGTCTCAGATAACGGAAGCGACGAGGAGCCGAGATTTTAGCGGGCTCGGAAATTTTTCGGGTCACGAGATCCGATCATCGCCATGACTTTTCGTATATGAGAGAGAACCGCCGATTCTCTTGAAAGAGATCCGATCAGGAAAACAGTGCTCTTTCCTCGAGGGAGGAGATGACAATCTGATAACACGGGGATTCAAGCTCCGGCCAATCATCATTTCCAAAAAGCAAGCCTCCACTTCTGTAACAATTTATATGAAAATTCATAGTTTGTACAATCATTAAGATGTATCAGCAATTACCCTATTTTATAATTTTATAATATAGTTAATACCTCAAATTAACCTCATCCAGACCAATTTTATGAACGTTACTAATGGCATATTTTAAAATTAATTTAACCTAACCCAATCCGGGAATATATTTATTAGAATTGCTTAATGAATGCAACACGCCCTTCGAATTGAATCGTCCTGTTTCATATGAACTATGCACGTTTGGGGTTCCTTTATTCTGCCACGCTGTTAGGCTCAAGCTAAAGGAATTCTAATATTTGGCCCCGCGGTAGCTTCGTTAGGCAATCTCCAGTCATTTTTGCGGATTAACGAACCTCGTAGGAGCGGACCTTGGCCCGCTACGAAATAATCGATTATTTTCGGGACGAGGATTCGAATCAAATTTCCATCCCTAATTGGTTACCGGGCGGAGGAGTCGCGGAGGCAACGATTCGTAAAAAGGACACTATGTCACAGTCCCACAGTAATTTAAATCTCATTATATTGGACCGCGGTTTGCGGTTTTCGTACAGCGACTCTCATCTTGGCGATCTTCGCGAAACGGTCCGCCGAAAATCTGCCGATGAACGCCTGTGCTTCAGAGACGCTTCATTTTTATCAACAATGTCGAACAAATTTCGCAATTTTAGATCTTTGTTGAATTTAAACGGATTAAAGTTGCATTCTATTTTCCCTTTAGTGTTGGAGGATTGGAAGTCTAGTTTATCTTTTTCCCCTTTCAAAGGCTCATTTAAAAACCTGGACTTCTGAAATTTATAAAAGTCAGATAATAATGCCTAGACCTTGGATGATCGACGATCAGTCTCCTCTGAGCGATGATCTAATTATTAGTTGTCGTAACGAGGGATCTCGCGAGGATTTAAAATTTTGTATTTCATAAATAGTACCTACTTGATACATAAAACTATACATAAAATTATTTTATTCAAGACTGTCTATTTACTGCACACAGTACACACAGTGTTCCTATACATTTTTTTATATCCACCAGAATGATTAAAAAATGAGCTGGGGGGGCAACGATAGAAATAAATAACAAATTTATTTATATAATTATATTTGTGATTATATTTCTCTCAAATCATCCGATCATTTCCTGAATGAGAAGTATTAAGCGCCACAGGAAAGGGCCCCTTAAAATTCCACCGATCGAAGCACAGTCCCCCCCGTACAGTTTAACGGGGCCCAATTTTTTTCGCATTTCCCGTCGCGATGAGAGACGCTGGCCACGTGTGTATCCATTCCGACGTTATTGGTAATCAAGTCCGGGGAACCTGCTTGCACGTATAACGACAATATGAATTACGGTGGTTCCCCGGCCAGCGAGGATTACACGGGGAATAAGGCCCCGAACATCCAGCCGGGACGTCTCTCGGTCTCGGGGCCCGAAACAACCGGGAGGAGGGGAAGCGAGAGAGAGAGAGAGAGATGAAGATGAGGATCGACGGGGATGAGAAGCCGAATCCCGGAGAGGGGAGAGGAGAGGAGAGAAATATCGCGCTACGAGCAATCTTGCGAAATTTCGTGCCGGATGATGTAATTTCTGGGATGATCCGCGCGGCGCGCGTCATTGCCGGCTACAAGATTCATTAAATTCCGATCATAATAGATACCGGCTGCCTGCCGACCGACCCGAGGCATCCCAATACTCTTTCCCTTCCCCCCTCTCTCTCTCTCTCTTTCTCTCGTTCTTTTATTCTCTTTCCGGTGGTTATTTAAATTAACGGACGGTGCCGAGTTTTTAACGACCCGACAAATGAATTCGTTCGCGTGGATGGATCTGTGAGGTCGCGGAATCCGGCCAGATGGAATTCGAATTGTAATTTTTGGAAATCCGTCGAAAACACACCGACGAAGATAGCGTGACGTTTCACGGTGATTTTCATTCTTCGCTCTGATCGCTCGGTTTCTGGTATTCCGTTCAGTTTCGGTTCCGTATGATTTATTGGTTCTGGGGAAATGCGATTGGCTAGCGCTACCGCGAGTTTTGCGTGAATAATATTGAAGTACAGAAAAATCGTGGAGTCTGGAGGAAGACTGTGAGGATCTGCAAATCGGATTGTCGCAAATTTTAGGATCTACACGAGAAATTCTGGAGCTTGTGGAACAGTAGTGGGAATGTGTAAATAATATTGTAGAGCTCGCAAAAGATTTTTATGATCTCCAAAGAAAATTTTCAAATATATAGGAAGATTGTGGGGATCTATATAAATAACATTGCAGGGTCTATAGAAAATTTGTAGGATCTATCAAATATTGTGGAGCATGCTAAACAATCATGGGGATGTGCAAACAAAATTATTTACTAAAAATAATGTACATAAAATTTTAGGGCGTACAGAAATATGTTTGAATGAACAACCAAAATTCTGGGTTCTATATGTATAGGATCTGTAAGGATCTATAATAATTGTTTCAGCTCAGAGAAACCACGTGCGAGCTCAAGGAAAATGTAACAAAAATCGTCGAGTCTTACAGATACGAAAAATCCATGAATCAGGCTTAACTAAAAATTCCAATAAGCAAAACGAGAAATGAGGAAAATGAGAAAAACTCAACGGTACAGTACAGGATCGATCGATTCGCGGAAACAAATGAAAATCGGCGCTCATCCTCGATTGTACAGCCGGCCGCAGCGGGAGAAACTTCTGAAAATTCTATTCGAGAAACTTTTCGTATCGCAAAAGCACCCTGTTAGGATCGAAGGGGTGGTAGGGGGTGAGTTGGGGGATCGCGGGAGTTGCGAGGAGGAGGCGAAAAAAGAAAAGGAGCCACCCTATCGAGGAGGCATTTAATTAATTCCAGATCGAGGCTTTGATCGGAATATCGCGAGTTCAGCCTGACGGAAAACAAATCTGTCGGTGTTCCCTCGCTTTCTCTCTCTCTCTATCGGCCCCGACTGCTTAGCATTACGTAAAAACCAATTACGTGGGAATGCCTCTGTTGATTGGCAACAGAGATGGCCCGAGGGCTCGCGGCTCGGTAATCGGGATTCGAAAATGCCTCGGGTATGTTGTTCCAACGAAATGTATCCGATGTCAAAAGTAGCCGGACCGTTCCGGGGGGTGTGGGCGCAGGAGATGGGGGTGGCACGTGTCACTTTGAAGAACGTCCATGGGGTGCAGGACAGCTCGGACCGAAAATTTTCCGGCAAATCTTGTTAAGTTTTCATTTGCCAAATGCAGCCGACGCGACGCGTCCCGACGCTCGCCCAGTGACCACGCCACAGAAAACGGTAGACATAAAAATTTTGCAGCTGAATTGCAAAAAACTGGAATGAAATTGAAATTTATTTTCTAAACTACTTCTACTACAATTTAGTCTACGGTGACAGTAATTAGAACTTCTTCGTCGTCCATATTTTCTTACATAAAGAAGAAAGTTAATATTTATTGTACGCCTAAAATTAAATTTCTAAAGGAATAGAAAATTGTACTTGCACTGGTTGGCTTTAAATTTGCATAATTTTTGCGGCTGTCAAACGTTGTTGTAATCGGCCGAAGAGAAAAAAGACCGATCAGATTCGCGATGGAATTACTCGGATATCCTGAGGGGCGGCGAGGGTGAGAAAAGAGGCGAAGAAAAAAAGGAGAGTGAAGGTGAAAGCGGCCCCCGATAAAATTCTATTGTGTCGCTGAGGAGCGTTTAAGCCTCTTGGTTCTTTCTGGTTTACCCTCCGATTCCTCTCGTCCCAGTCACGGCACAGCCAACCCCTCTTGTCGCTTGTTGTCGCAAGCCTTTATTAGCCCCGGCCGACCGCCTCCTCGGGGGATGAGGAGGGTGACTTTTTTATTTCCCCACGACTTGACATCCGTCGATCTCTCTTTCGTATCTGCCACTTGTTGCTCCGGTGTCCCGATGACTCCTTGTCCTGCCAGCGACAACCGCCCCTTTGCTTTTCTTCCACCCCCTCCCCCTACCAACCCATACAACTGTCATGCGATCCCTCCGACGACGCGGAATAATATTGTGTCCGCAAACGTGTCGTTTGTCAGTCGATCTGTTTACTCTCGACCCTCTGTTTCGACGATTAACACGATCGACGTTGAATCGAAACCAATCCGAAACAATATCAACCCCTAAGCACAATTTCCATTTTGTATGTATGTACAGACAGTGTTTCCATTAATATTCGGGCACTCTTAAAAAGAAAACCTTTTTTAACACTACGTGCACACATTCCGTCCAAATTACGAGTTCTAATATTTTAAATTTATAATTACTGAGAATCTAAAGATAGATAGAAAGAAATTTTGAAAAAGTTGGAGATAAAATATTAAAAATTTGTATTTTACTTGTATTTACTTATTTGTTATTTTTATTTTAATGTTAAAAGTCTTGTGGATACTACAAGCATCTGTTACGCGAAACAGGAGTCACTTGGGAATCTGATTCTTTTCCAACCCTTATTTAGAAAATCATATCGGGGGCAGATAGCGACACTTAAACGAGACAGTCTGTGCACAAAGCTTGCCGGAAATGGACGCGGTGTTCCAGAAGCCGGAGGGTGGCCGATGGAATCGCGGAGGGTGGGGAACACGGGGGTGGCTCTTGTCTACGGACGCACAAAGTATGTGGTCTAAACGTAAACGGAGTTCGGACGGAACAACCCCCGCGGGGCGACCTCTGTGATCGGCGTTCCGTGTAATCGGCAAGTATGCAGATGATTAAATTTGCAACATCATCGTGCCAGCCCTGAAAGCGGATAAAGGGCTCGGGGTCCGGGCCAGACACCACCCCCTTGGCCGACGTGATACACGCTCCCGCCAGCCAGTTTGACTCGCGGTTTGCCAAAGGAACGTCTTCCGGTTTCTAGGCTCAAGATTTCTCCACTTGGACCAGACCCGATACGACTGGAACGAGCCCCGAGCCTCGAGACGATCGAATACTCGCCCCCACCCTCTCCCTTTTGCGAAGATAAGGGTCGTCGACGAGATATTTGGCCCTGTGAAACGTAATTGGTAATTGCCCAGGGTGAGGGATCGGGTCGTTTCAGTTTGAACCGACCAGTTCAGTATTGGGATAACTAGAATCCGGATCTTTATGCAAAATAAAAAATTGTGGATCAATTAATCCATTGCTATATTAGTTACAAGTATATATATATATATATATATATATATAAAAATACGGTTACTGCAATAAAACAAAATATTTATTCCTCAGCTACATTATATAAAACAAGTTCAAGTTGATAAATCTTCAACAAAATGAAAATTTTATGTTTCATGTTCATATTTCAAATGTCGCCATATCGGTGCCAACGGAGTGCAAAAGGTTAAAATAGAAATCGCCATTTTTCTGGGTTCTCTGGGTTTCATCGGTTCTATCAGGAATTATAGAAAAACTCGCTTGTGTGGAAAGCTTGAAAAATATGTTCCAATAAATTGCCAAACAGAATTGGGTCTTACAAAATCGTTACAACCGATGGTTGAACCCTAATACTCGCATTATACAATCCCAAAGAAAAACAGCTACAAAGGACACCTAAACGTAGCACCGTCCACCGCACCGGAGGGTAGCAAACAGCGCCCGCCACAGTATCTCCGCTGCTTATCGAGTCAATCATAGAAAAGCAATTCACCGTGCGTTCCGTAACCATTAAACATCCCCGTAAATTCGCGTGCACCGGCCCGTGATGCCGGACTGTTCAACCAGCATCCACTCGAGACCTGTCGAACTCGATCATGCTCAAGCTTTTCCCGGGACCCATTCTGTCCCTTTGTCCTCGCGTCATATGAGATTCCGGAGACACGTTGCGCATCGACCGAGAAAATATGATATTCTTTAACCCATAGACAACAGAGTGGAACAGAGCGAGCGAGCAGGAGCCACCGCAGGAGCCAACGCAGAGGAAGCGAATCAAATCAAAGAGAAAAAGGAGAGTTTAGAAGGACCTAGTTTTAGCGGGTCCCTCTCCCCATTGTCGAGGGACTTTTTCTCCAGGTAACGTCATATTCAATGGCCGACCAATCACAATATTTTTGACGAGTTATGTCGGCGCATAATGGCCCTGGAGATGGGGAGAGGGGGAAGGGAGGTTTTTCTAGCAGGAAAGTTGGACCCGGAGGTTTTGGAAGAGAGAGAGAAGCATATGGTAGGCTGCAGGACGATTCGTGGCCCCGAAGGACGCCACAATGGCCCGGGCCGGGTCCTTGAGCCCTTAAAAGCACAAAGACACGCGCCGCCCGGTCCCTGGTCCTGTGGAACCCTGTGAAACCCCGTGGAACCCTCGCGAGCCCTTTTTCCCCCGTAGCCAAAGTCCCGACGCATCCTGTGCTTATCCCGGAGCGCCGCGAGGCCACTCTCCCGAGGGATATAGACGCCGTCGAGCGTGCGTAACAAGCTCACAGGCCCGTGAGTTATGAGGGAAACGCGCGCAATATTAATATTTTGTATCATCCGAGAAAGAGAGAGAGAGAGAGACGCCTGCCAGAAGCCCACGGATGCAACCGCCGCGCCGCCAGTCTGAGACCCTTGTCTATCCAGTCAGCCGCCGTCTTTTGTCGCTGAGACACAGCCTGCGATCTGCTTCCGACGGAACATCCTCTGCCGTCTACTTTTCTTGCAAACCACCGAATCCCGACACGCCGATTTTCATGCAGAAATACAGTCCGTCTCATAACTAACGGCACACACTTTAAAGCGGAATAATCTTTTTATAAATGGATCAAACAAATCAATTTTCAATTTTTTACCCTTCAACTAACAATTTTTTATCTTTAAGTTGATTAGCAATACTTATTCCTTTAATATTATTTAATTGATTCAGCCTTTCTGTCAAATTAGATGAAGTATGTAGTTCACCATACGAGTTGGAAAAATTGTGTCTGGTCTGTGTGCATTAAAAAAAAAAAAGAATAAAATAGTAAAAGTTTCTTTTTACAGTAGGTTTATACAAGTATCTCAATAATCATTTCTTCCGGGATTCTTCCTCCGTGAAAATAAGATTTTCAGACGTGTCGTATTGCTGTAAGGATGGTCCACCATCCAAGGGTTAATAATGAAAACCAACAATTTCACCCACGATTATCAACCGAATCCACCACTACGCGCCCCATGGACAATTCCCGGGTCCCCATGACGAATCCCAAAATCGCAGAAGGAAGAAGCACCGGGCAAGAAACCGGACTGACAATAAGAAGAAGAAAGAAGTGAAGTCCTCGTGGCGGGGGCGTAGGTCCGAGAATAAGAACGAGGAATCCAATCGATACAAATTGGGAATGCGATGACGGTGCGCGTTTTTCGAACGACGCGAGAGAATCGTCGGTGAGGAGACCGGGTCGGGTCGGGCCGGGTCGGGCCGGGTCGGGCCCCCGGAAAAATAACGAAAGCCGCAATTATCGGCTCGTTTTGCCGATTTGTGGCCGGCACGCCGGTCATTAGGTGGCTGGTCCGGCCTCGCCGATCCCCGGCTGGAAACAATGGCACCCGGGGTGTCAGAAATAATACAAATAACCGGTCCGGTGAAAGTACTGTTTAGGCCGTAATTTCCTTTCGTGGCGAAGCACGTCGGAAGGCGGGGCGCGGTCACACCTTCAAAGCTCTTTCCATCGAGCCTCCCTTTCTATCTCTCTCGCTCTTCACTCTCATTTTTCAGAGAGAAAGAACAGAGGGAGGAACCAGGGGGTGCCGATTTCCTACGATCGACCACAGCCTGACACAGTCATTCTCGCGCTCATTGTTTTTGCGAGGAAAGTCTGGTGTCATCGTCGACGCCCCCATCGTCGACGAGCCACCGTGACCGGCCGATCCCCGAGGAAATCGATCCCGGAGCCGAGTCGAATCCGAATGGGGGACCGCGACGTCACCGATGGCTTCTCGCCGATTTTTGGCAGTCCGTTTTTGCGCCGGTCCTTTTGTCCTCGCGCGGAAACCGGCCGTGAGAATCCTCGATGATGAACCGGCTGTTAACGTTTTACATCACTTTATAAAAATAACAGGAATTTGCCATTTTTAACTTTCTTGTAAATGTACCGAACGACTTCAGTTTTTCTGCCGAACTAGGATTCATTTACTAGAAGTGTCCTGGAAATTTTGGAAAAATTGTGTGCTGACGGAATTATAGAAGAAATGGTAAAAGTTGCATCGTATAATTGTTTTCTTTGTAAAAAAATTTCAAAAATGTAGATTTGTGAAAGTTTCATTGAAAATGGTCAATTAGTTTATTAGTTGAAAACGATTGAAAATGGTGTATGTGAAATTAGTGTTAATCTTGTCCGAAGCCTGTCGCAACAGGACAGTAGCCTAATGCCTCACACACAGCATCATCCCCCAAATTCAGAACACACGAACCGAAACTTTTCCTTCTCACGTTACAATTTCGTACGCTCCGGTTTGAGCAAATTCGATGTCGGATCTTTTGCCAGCAAGTCGCGATTGTCTCGGGACATGTTGCAATCGAGAACTCTGAAAAGAGTGAGAATAAGAAAGAGAAAGAGAGACTTTCCATTCTCCTTGGTCCGGCTTCCAGGATCCAGGTAAAGACGCCGAGCTGGGACACAATGCGTCTCCCAGCAGGCAAGTTATTATTACCAACTCGCCTTTGTCCGGCTGTCAACAATTAGTTTAGATGATGCTTCAACATCCTGTCGAACAATGCCACCTGAGCAGCCAGCCCCCCAGGCTTCGTGGAAAATCGAATCGTTCGGGGAACGCGATTCCTGCGGAATTTGCGCAAATCTCGCGCGGTCCCCTAATCGACGCCGACACTCGCTTAATTAATTAACGACGGGCTTCTGTCGATAGCTTACCCTCCCACAAGTTATTGCATCCCTCGCGTTCTTCTTTACGTGATCTCTATTTTTTTCGCAATTACAATCAATAGCAATTTGAAAAAAATTATTTATACATTACCTTGTAAATTAATCCTAACATCTCGAATTTTAAAAAAGTTATTTATTTTTAATTTTGGAATATATGATCTGGACAATTGCACAGTCCTCTTATAGAGATAATATCCAAGGGATTGAATAACATTTTCCAAATAATAATTTGAACAACATGAAGCTCAAGAGTTCAGTGTTCGTTCACTGGACAGGTCACCCTTCCTCTAGAGACAGCAGTCAGGAAATGGAATAACGATTTGCGAATACTAATTTCAGCAGACATGCGACTCAAAAGTGTTCATTCAGCGTGCAGGTCACCCCATTCGTCCGAGCCCCTTATTTCCAAGGCGGAATCGTTGTCGACCACTGCCCGGATTTATTGAAAACCAACGTGTCGCGTGATCGTGATCGCGATCGCGAGCGTGCCCCGATGAGTCCGGGGTGCTGTGCCCGGTTTTGTCGTCCCCCGGCAACCTATCGTTAGGCAAAGTGTCGCCTGGCGGGCTTGCGTGCAGGAATGCGACAAGAACCGGCCATTACGCGACGCGGTGTCACCCGGAGCAGGGTAATTTCGTCGAAAGTCGAGGATCAAGGGCCGACAGACCGCAAAACCGCCCGGGCCCCGCATTCTTGCTATTCCGAGGATTTTGCGTCGACTTTGTCGGCCCGGCCCGATCCGGCCCGACCGGGCCCCATCTTTCCCGGTTCCCTCCTCCGCTCGATTCTTCACGAATCTCTTCGAGAACCCCCTCGGTTCCATAATTTCTGTCTTCGAGATTGGTCTCGTCGCTTCTAAATTATTTCGTCCCACTTTTCCTCCATCACACAAATCCGTACAGGCCCGAAGAGAAATGATCGTTTACTATGATCGCGGATATATCTAGGATTTGTTCTTGCTGAGGTCTACATCTCTACAACCATATGTACAAGCATATGTCAATAAACAAAACGAAGGTCAACGCAAACATCTCGTTCATCGGTTCGGATAATCGAGGTTCTACCAGAGATCGTGGATTAAACAAGTAAATATTATCCAAACTGTATCGTGCTTAGACTCGTTTCAATCAGAAAAACGTCACGCATACGTTACGAGAATTTTGATTCTGCATGAAAATCCGCAGTCTACTGACGAGTATGGGTAATCGAGGCTCCGAATTTATTGTTTCACTCGGAAAAATGTGACGAATATATTGCCAAACGTTCCGCAAAAAATTGTGAAAAACAAACAGGTTTTGTCCTTGGCACATGTTACACAGCTTGTCTGTCAGGCTTCTGGGGCTTTCCCGCGGTATGGAGGCTCAATTTTCGCAAACACCGATCTCTTTCACATCTGTACCGGAGCATAATTTATTACTGTAATTCGCGTGAACGATGGTCTGTATGTCGCGTGCAGCGTCCCAGTTGACAAACTCGCGGCCTAGAAGAGGACAGAAGGAAAACAGCAGGGAAGAGGAACGCCTCCCGACCATTGTCGAGCCGGAAACGGTAATAGGCCTCGACGAGAACGTTCACAAAAGGGGTTCGGGAAAGAGTTAAGCGTTGTTGATCGTCCGCGGACCTCTAATTCCCATCACGCCCTCCGGAACGTTGAACAGATGGACGCGACGCCGACGCGAGCCGCGTCGACACGATTAAAAGAGTAGGTATAATATATATTATATCGGCGAACGAATTCCTTTCGCGTTCTCTTCTTCTTTCGCTTTACCGTCTCCTCTATTTTCTCTTCTTCTCTTTTTTTTCGAAACTCTTTGTTTACCTTTTTGCTCCGGGACCATCTGGCTAGATTAACCGCTTCGTTTGCAGGGGCGTTCCCAATTTTTCGATCGCCGCGAATGGCGGAACGATCGACGTGTCCACTCGCACGTGAACACGCGAAAACGGAACTTTGCCGGGTCGTGGAACTTCGCAAACGGTTCCGTGGAACAAACCGGTAGTCTAGTCATCGAACTGGTTCGAAACGATTCTTCTTTTAGCACACGGAGAAATATGATTTCGACATTTTATAATTGTGTTCGCGAAAATACAGAAGGTACGTGAAGCCTCAAAGACTGGGAAGGTTGAATCGTCAAATGCCTTCTAAATTGCTAAAAATGTAGTCTCTACTGAAAGCTTTGAGACTGTTTATTTTCTATCGCGTTTGTCCTTGAGTGACTTTGAATGACCTTCGATGATCTTCGAGCGACCAAGATTGTATTCGTCTCGAAACCAGAATGTAAATAAAAATACAGTGTTGACATTCACGTCTCCTTGACGACTCGAAGCAAATTAGTAACACAAATCATGTGGGAAACACTAAGAAAACAAAGCGAACATGCGTTACCAATATAGTCGCGCACAGAATGCAATGGTTAGAGTAAAAATTATTGTCAAAGGTGTTCCTCGCCATAGTCGTCGGCACATCGAACGCAAGAATGCGCGTTTCGAGTCCGGTCGCAGGAATCTCGTTCTGTTTACGTTATCGTCTCTCATAGAGGCGTGCAGCCCTTTGGAATAGCGGCCCCTCGGCATCTATTTCTGTGTCATCGGCACACAAACCTCTGGCCACGAGAAAACAAATTACGAATGATTCCTGACAGGAGACTCGATTCGAGACGCCCTCGAAAGTGGATATTTCCGAGAGGCTGAGCGCCGTCATCTCATCTCTCTCTCTCTCTTTCTCTCCTTCCCTCATGGGAGGGCCTGCTCCCTTCAGCAAGATATCTCGAGGACTCTATTTCCGTGTCATTGATATTACAATGCTCGAGAACGAGGACCAAAGGAACACGAGCCGAGAACACGAATTCTAATGACGCTCGGAAGCAAACACCGTGTCGAGAAACAGTTCGTGCATACGTTTACTGGTTCCTCGAGGCTGCTCGCAGCTTGTTCCTGTGTCTCCGTGTGTGTGCGAGTCCCGAAACTCTTCCACGATAGCGAAGTATAAAGTTCGTGTATTCGTGAAGTACGTGGAAAAGCGTAATCATCGAACATACTTTTGAACAGTGGAAAAATGGGAAAAAATCAACAATTTTTCTTTGTATATGAAAAATTACATTTCTTCCAAATATCAACATCCATTCGCTTCGTAAAGCATGTAGAAAAGTGTAATCATTGAAGGAGATACTTTCAAACCGATGAAAAATGGGAGAACAATTTTTTACGCATAAAATTATGTTTATTTAACATATCAATACATACACTACCGCTCATAAGTGTTTAGACACTCTTAAAAAAACGACAACTTTTTTAATATTGTACTATACGATTTGAACTTTTTTTGGGAAGCTAGAGCAATTAGTTTGCTACAGGATGTGAAAAAGAATTTTTTGAAAAATTGCAATTGATCGGAATTGTAGAAAAAATACTAAAATTTTCAGTTTACAATTTTTTTATGTGGGCCCATATTGAAAATTTAAAAAATACGTTTTGTAGATCTGTGTCAATTAAACATATTCTGAAAATTTCGTCAAAATCGGTCGACGTTGCAATGAGCTACAAACATTTAAAGATGGTCAAAATTGCAGATTTTCACGATTTTTGGCGTATATCTAAGAATTCTTACATCTTTCAATGCCTGTCGTTTTTTCCCGCATCAACCGATTTCGATGAAACTTTCACAGTGCATATAATTGACAACAGACCTACAAAACGTACTTTTTAAATTTTCAATATAGGTCCACATAAAAAAGTTGTAAAATGCAACAGTATTTTTTCTACAATTCCGATTTATTGCAATTTTTGGAAAAATTTCTTTTCACATCTGTCGCGGAGTACATCTTTCGACAATTGTTTCTAACGTACAAAATGTGATTGTTTAAAAAACAAGATATACATCTTATTTTGATATTTAAGCAGTGTTCGCAGAAAATATTACTGGATAGTTTAAATTAGAAAAACGTGGCAGGAAAGAATTTAGATTTCGCACCTAGATTCGCAGTGTATCGATAAGGCGAATCGCGCGTTTCGGGAGACACGTTGCAGCGAAATGGCACGCGACAGGCCCCGGGCGATCGGATAGACAGCCATCAATTATAGTTTCGTGTTTCCTCGAAAATGTAGGAGAGTGCTCGCCTTTTAACGGCGAGGTGGCGCAGACATGGGTGGTCGTAGGAGACGGGCGACTTCAAGGAAGTGTCTCTGGACGCTGTCAACTTGGTTACCTATGAGAAAATCGAGCGAGAAAGCGGTTGTCACTGGCTGTCAGCCGCGCGTAATCGGCCGGCATGCAGCGAAAATAGTCCGTGCGCGGCGTCTGCGGGTTTCAACCGCGACAGATGTTTCGCGTCCCGACGACACTCTTGTACATATTTCGGTCCCACCCAGTATAAACAAGCCCGAACCGCGATCCACGTCCCGGAATAAACGCAACGGATTCGAGTTCGTCGATCGGCCATCGATCGACGCTGCGTCTCAATCTTTAAAGTCGAGAATCTTCAAATTAATCGTTAGACTGATTCCATCAGTTTATTATACGAGGCATTTATAACAAAAATGAGTAGGAGGAACACAAAACAGTCAAAACATTCGACTATAATTTTAATGATTTCTATAACGAAAAATTTACGAGATGTGTTGATTGTAAAAAGTCTATAGATTTCTTAAAGAAAAATGTACGACTCTGTGAATCTTAAAATTATAGATTTTCAGGAAAACTTTCCCAAAAGAGAACTGATAAAACTTGGAAATTCTCGGTTGTTGATCTTCGGTTTCAAAGGGACTATTGTGCCAGTAATTAAAATGTTAGGTTGTAAGAAAGATTGCAAGCTAAATAAAATAAATGTTGTCATCTATGCAGACTGAGATGGAAATATGTTAAGAAGAGAAAATCCGAGAAAATGTTCTGTTTATAATAACCGGAGAGAAGGACGATTCCTGCGACCGCAGACGATTTCATAGCGATCGTGGGCTGGCCCCGTTCCGATTCCCGCAACCGGCGTCGGCTACGGGGTACCGATAGGATCGCGATTGGCCGATTGAACGAGCGATTTTTTGCGGTATTCGGAAAACGGGGGCTCGGCGGATGCAGATGGAGCCGGTTACGCCGGCTGTAATTAACAAGGCCGGCTTTGTGATGTTTTGTCGCCGGTCGCGACACGCCGTGACGAGGGTGGAATTTCTGCGTCCATCGTGCCCGGGGACCCAGACTATAAAACGGTCTTTGTGTTCCGCGGTGCAACCAGGGGCCGCGTGTGCTGCCACCGCAGACAAATGTAAACATTCTTCTCTCTTTCTCGTTCGCGTCGCGCCGCGAGAAGAGTCCTCGAACGATCGCGCTGCACAAGGATTACCGAGTCGCCGATGCTGTAAACCAGCTTCTGGACCCATTCAAACTGACCCATTCCCGACGATGCACTCGGATCCAATAACACCGCAGTTTTCCTCTTCACGTGCCCCATATACAGACAAGTTCAAGTATTTGAGGTTCTACAGATTCTAGAAGACGAGTTAACGCCAGTAGCCTATTGACACTAGGGACGAGGTGGGGATCGCTGTCCCATGATAAAGACCTCGTTCCCGACGCGGTAATTATTGGGACGAGCAACGGCCACCCACTGTGCTGGACACGAATTCCGAAAGCTGATCGGCATACGTCTCTCGGAAACATATACGAGAGCAAAAACGCGGAGGCGGAGGCAAGGTCGGCGGTGCGGCTTTGCTTAGAGACAATGCGACCCCCGCGGCGACGATCCATGGATCCAAAAATCGTTTTCGGGAGCGGCCGGTGCGACATCGTACTGACCACCCCCCTAATCGATCCAGGAAGCTCGATCGTCGTGGGAAAAAGATTTCGAAATGACGAAGCCGAAATAAGCTCGAACACGTTAGAGGTTAGGTCAAACTCTACACCAGAAGCATTTGAAGAAATAGTATATCGTGCAATTCATGCAGACAATGTTTATTTGCTGTTACGTTTTTATTTATTCTACTTTTAATATCTAGAATGAGAATAATCTTTTTCCACCACGAAGACGTATGTCTATATGTCGTTTCGGAAGAACGAGTCTCCGGGAGAGGGAGTAATTTATCAAGGGCTGAAAAGGGCCGCAGCGTTCGATCATCGTCGAGGGACAGCGGTCGATTTTTCGAAACGAATAAAACACGGCATTGAAAATCGAGTGAATTGCGGTGGCGGCGGTTCAGAAGGGCGGCTTTCTCGTCGGTAGCCATTTGTCAGGCGACTTCGGGCCTACTCTAGCACCGACCATGAGCCAGGGGCGCGACGATTAAAAGACAAAAGGTTCTCGGCGTGGTTCTTTTCGGCGCCCTCCACACCGCAATGGTCCATTCAGCCGCAGAAAAGGGCCGAGCTCCGGACATTGTTACTGGGCTGTGAACAGTATACGCTCTCTTGTGTTTTAACAGTGTTTCCAAACACTCCCACGCGACCACGGATGTACGCCTAACGTTTCGATATTTGATCAACGACCAGCTTCATGAAATTGTTCCTAATCACTTGAAAAATTAGCAGTCAGCAGAAAAATTACCTGGATCAGAAGCACGCGAGAGAGACAACGAAAAGTCGGCCAATCTTGACAAGAAAATTTGAATAAGGGCCCGTTCAGACACGGCGGAAACCGCGCGGTTTTTGTTTTCGATTGTTCAACCGCGTGTGAACGAATACATAGACGCTAATGTAAATAAGGTCCGCGCGGTCGAAAACGCGCGGATTCCGCCGTGTCTGAACGGGCTCTTACAGCAACGATCTGAGGAATGGTGATTCCGCGGTTTACACTGCCAAAACGAATGTTGCTCGCTCTGCCACGGGCGTTTGGTAACGGGACAGCCTGTGCGTACGGCAGCGAGGTGGAAACCCGGGAGATTAATCTAAATAGCCCGCAAAAAGGGAAAAGAAAACAACCGTGGAGGAATTATTAGATGGCCAGCTCTCCGAGAGACGTTCCTCTCTTGGTGGGTGAAGGAGTTGAAGGAAGAGGTATGGTAATGCGCTAGAGGGACACAGGCTCGCGGGAGGAGGTTGCACGGATCCAGCAGGATAAGCGACCGAGCTTATGGCGCCTAAGGCCCTTGGACCCTAACAGAGTACGGTCCGCGCCAAAAGGGACCTATAAGCAATGTGTCCGATTTATGTGGAAAGATACATCATTTAAGACGCTTCATGTCAATTCATTTTCTGCTCAAATCATTAAAACAATAACAGGTTCTAACAGCAAGCCTTTATTCAGGCTATTTTTAGGATGTCTTAGAATCTTGTCCACTAGTGTACAGGATGGAAATGGTCGATGGAAATACCAGGGCTGAATGTTCACTTTGATTGCTGGGTCATCATCTGCACAGATTTCTGCAGTTGCACTGGAGGGAAGCGGGATTTTCTTTGATTCGCTGGAATTCGACTCGCTGTGTCATTCCAGAAAGAGGAAACACAGTTCTGGCGCAGATTGCTGGGCTTTCAAGTCACCTGGGGGTACATCAAATTGTAATCGGTTGTTGCTGAACCGTTGATTACTTGGAAAAATGTTCTGCCACAACCTGGAAATAGTGTGACGAGTAGACTGCGGATTTCGCATGGAAAATAAAAATTGCCAGGCACAGGAGCTACATACGCTATTTTAAATAATTTTAATGAGCTGAGAGTGGCACAATAAACGTTTTAGATTCTTTGAATGATTTTACTGTTCCGTGTTCAATCTACTCATTTTTCTCTCCAAAGACTCGTGGATTATGCGAGTACATGTGATCGAAACTGGGCCGTGTTTGGTCTCGGTTTAATCAGAAAAATGTCACGGATATGCCAGTAAGTGTTTCGTAGAGAAAATAATTGGAGACAAAAATCCATACATTTATTTATACATTTTAAGAAGAGGACATGGTGTCTCTACAGAGTCTACACGATAAAAGCGACACTTTGAACTTGAAGTTTCCCACACTTCGGAACACCATACCGCACACCATAGCCATCCGAATCCTACAAAGACGTAACGCTCCCCGCATCTCGGTTACCTGCGCTCGGTTTTAAATCTTCTCGGGTCGACGGCGATCGCCAGGTCCGCCCACGCGGATCTAATCTAAACGAGACGTTCCGTATTTCCTTCATCCCATTTACCCTCTGTCAGCTCCAAGTCACTCGGTTTATAGCTGGCTACCATGCTCGCCGGCCACCTGACTCGGAGACAGCCGAGCCGGGAGAAAACGCCTCGCGGAACAACGAGGTTGCGAACGTTGCTCGGAACGAGCTTCCTATCGCGTTATCGGTCGGTCAGCCTTACCTCGCTCGAAGAACAGCATCGGCATCAAAAATGATAGTCAGAAGTTACAAGTACAGTAGTGCTCGCTTAGAAGGTCGGTTAAGAGTGCCAAATGTTTCTACATACAATTCGATAGAGCCTCTCCGTAGAAAACTCTCCGTGGCAAGTTTCCAGTTGGTTCTCCTACCACAAAGCTAGTTAGGGTGATCACGGTTTAATGAATTATACTCTATTTCTTCTGCCCTGGTTGACAAAAAATTACGAAAAAATTCGTAAACATTCTATCGGACAGTCCACACACCCGTGAATTTTTTCCGAATTTTTCACCGCAAAATGGATTTTTAAAAAATCGCGGGAGTCTAAAATTGCTGATTATAATGAAGCTATAGACTGGGGATTCTGTAATTAATAATGCGTGATTAACAGAGACATGAATTTTGTGCAGCAATTTGCGGTCCACTGTATGGGAGCATGCTCGAGGGGTCTTGGTGGAATCCTAAGCCAGGGTGGCATGGTGCATCAGCCATCAGCCGGCACTCTTGCGGGTGGCTGTACGCCGAGAAAGAAGGTGGACAAGTTGAGTCCCGGGTCTCTGAAAGCGTGGGCGGGGCGGAGCACGCATAGCTCCCGGCCTCTTCTCTTCTCTTCTCTTCTCTGCCCCATGGCCCCCGCTCTTTGCCCCCCTCGGCCACCACCTTCGCTTATATCCGACGCCGCCACCTCCTTCCTCGAGCTCCTCGGATGTTATATGTGCTCTCTCGCTGCGCGTTCCCTACCCTATCCTCTCTTCTCCACCTCCTTTCTGCCTCTCTTCTTCTGCTCGTTTTATTTTCACCTTGTAGCCAGGGCTTCCACTACCGTTTTTCTCTCTTTGTTGTCTTCGGCCCGTCCGCTAGGATCCAGGATGACGTCGGGACTTTAATGCTTCTAGGGCATACACCTCGTCGCCACGGACGAGGATGTGCGTGCTGTATGGAGAGAAATACGCCATCCAACGCCCAGGGAGATTGCCCAGCCGTTCAGCCCACCCGTCTCTTTGAGATGGGATGCGGAATATGCGGAGGATCGAGGAAACCGACGCGACGGAAAGAGGATCGAGCCTTGATCCTCGGGGGTGCCCGCAGACTATGACGTTGCTCGGACGTTGCTCGGTGAGACGAGCGATCAGGGAAATGGTAGGTGTTGTTTCACGTTGACCCGAGAATATGTGAGCATTCATTCACTGGACAGGTCATCGTCTTCACATTTTAACTTTGTCCGGAAAATTCGATTTTGAAGGAAAATTGAAACGCAGCACATTCAAATTTTGGTATACATTTATTAAATTAAACAGGTGCTATTCTGTTCCACAACCTTTCCGTCCTTCCAGAAACTCTCAGGTTTTTCGGCGAAAAACTTTTTTATGTGATGTTTTACCTCCACCAAAGAGTTGAAGTTTTTTCCATTAGGGGAATTTTGGAACGATCGAAATAGGTGGAAATCTGAGGGCGCGCGAGGTCTGGGGAATATGGTGGATGGGGTAGAACATCCCAACCAAGATCTAACTACTTTTGTCGAGTTGTCAAAGACACATGAGGCCGCGCATTGTCCTGTTAACTTGTGGGGAACCCATACATCGAAACGGTTTATGTAGCCGAGCTTCACGAAATGCTCGTGGATGGTGGATTTTGATATTTTTAATATTTCTGCTAATTCGCGTGTCGTATAGCGTGGGTTATTCTTGAACAGTGTTTTAATCTGATCTTCATCTGTGAGGGAGGGCCTACCCGAGCGTTCTTGGTCTTCAAGGTTAAAATCACCAGCTTTAAACCTAGCAAACCACTTTCGCACTTGTTTCAGATAAAACACCTTCGCCACAAACAGCGCATATCTCGTTTGCCGCTTGAGTGGCAGTTTTGCCTTTCCGGTGAAAGGAAAGCATTAAATGTCTATAATGCACTTTTTTGCGTCCATATTCAAAGGCGTATAAAACTGATAAAAATTAACGAATCCCAACCAAAATTTTTTCCAAATATGCTTGAAGTACCGTCTTTTATTGGATTATTCAGACCTGTCCTAACGCCATCTACCAAGAAACGACACGAACTTTCCGGACGACCCAATATTTCACCTTCGACAAGGCGCCAGAATAAAAAGGTTTTTATTCAGGAGAAAAAGTAGTAGACCAGAATAAAAAGATTTCAATGTCTTCGACAAGTTATGTTCAATCTGCAAGGTCGAACGATAGCAGCATCGATAAAAATTGCAGGATCTCCAGAAGCACGAAGACAGGAAAGCTTGCGAAACGATGGCTGTGCAAGGCTCGTCAGCCCGGCTCGCTCGTAGATAATTTATTAGCGATCCGCAGAAAGATCGGTGTTTACGGGCGTCACATTTACCGGTCGTGAAGATCGTGATATTGGTGATCGAGCCGAAACTGTCGAAACCGCCGGGACAAGCCTGAAATTGGCGCAACTGCCTTCTGTCCGTGGTCTGGCGTTGCCCAAGTCCAAGTTACCGATCTCTCTCTTTCTTCCTCTTGGTTTATTAAATCGGTCTAGCCGGTCTCGAAAGGTTACATTTTATCCGTGCATATCTATTACTTCGAAAAAGTGCCACGATCATTCTTTCATTTTGTCGAAATTACGATCTAGTAATTGCCGGCGATCGTCGACGGGACCGAGCAGGTCGTGGACGACTCTCTTTGTGGATCTCTTTCGAAATCCGAGCGAGATCGCGCGCTCAATCGCAAGAACAGTGATTGACAGTGTATAATTTGATCGACGTCTGATTAATATGTCCACTGATTTCTGATTACATTGCTTTATAAAACCAACAAAAATGTGTTTATTCGCATCTTCCTCGCTCGAGCTCGTCTGACATTGATCATCAATTTTGATCATCATTCCAAGATTTCAATAATTAGAAACACTAGAACATGATAAAGCCCAAATGTTCCCAGTGCTCATCCTAGAATCCCATCACATAATCGATCCATTCAAGGTCATTTCCCCGCACATTAAGGTCGCACATCTCGCATCCGCTCGCCTCATCTATCACCTTCTCCGATTAGAAGAAAAGAGAAATTCCAAGCGGCCTCTGAAAAAACCTGCTCGCGTGTTGATGCTCGCTCCGACTCGCTCGACTCTCTTCTACTCGCTTCGACTCGCCTCGACTCGCTCAGACAGTGCGAGAAAGACAACGCGAGATCGTTACGGACGACTCGGAGCAATTTCGGGCCACCGGTCTGAGACGCTCGAAAGAAATCGCGGACTTTTAACCCGCGATTTCTCGCAGTTTTCTCTGCGGAATCAAATGTAAAGTAATCGCCGACGGGGGAAAAAAGACCGTGGACACGGTGAAAGCTGAGATATGACAGATACGTTGCTCGCTTTTAATTACGGGCCTGCGAGACGAGAGGATCACGCGAACTCTTACCGCGATCGATTCCGTTCCGCTGCTTCTTCTTTATTCCCCATACGCTCGACAAAATTTTGCAACTTTTTCAACTAGTTTTTATAAGATGAAGATCCGCAGTCTAATCGTCAGAGACGTCGAAGTACTGCGATCCTCGTCTAATTGTGGATGATTTATCGATTTATTCTTCGTCCATTTCATTCCGAGCTATAAACTCGCCTAAAGGGCTAGAAGTTCGTCTTCGCCCTGGCCCCGACGAACTTCCCTTCCTTCGCCGTCCTCTGACGTAATCGAAGAAGCCCAGGCCGCGCTCACAGATCACAGATTAAACAACACTCGAGTCCTTCTCCTCGATAATTACCCAGGCCGAGGTAATTGCTGCAATCCGGGAACGGCACGCAGTTACCGGGCAGATAATTCAGCGAACGGTGATTTCGAGTCAGATTGCCCGGGCAGAAAGTTACGTTATACGCGCGCGCCGCGCCGTTCCACCAAAGTTGGAATTGGTTGGAGCTGAAATTGAGAGAAAGAGAAGCCTGCGAACACCTAGAGACACACGCTGATGTTGTGGCCGAAAGAGGAGAAACAGAATCAAAGTGGAACGGAGAGAAGTGAACAGAGTGAGACAGTGAACGTGTTCCCACACCCTCGCCCGGCGAATGCAATCCTCGAGGAATCGCCTGCGGATTACGCGTTCGCACCTGCGTAAGCGAGATGTCGATTCGTCACGGAACCGCCGTTCCACGACGGGAATCGCGTGCCTGGAGAATCGCAACATGCGAAACGCGATATCATCTAACCGCACCATCGCGACTCGAATTCCGGCGAACTTCGCGAAACACTGTGAAAGCCTCCGACGCCGCTGACTCTCTGTATTCTTCGTCAGGAAATTGTCGAGGATCTACAGTGGCCGAAATTTCCACAGTTCCATACTTATTTCTTGGCAATTTTGGTTCATTTGTAAAAAAATAAATAGGCTCTAAGTATTCATATTATATTAAGATGAGTACAAAGACATTTGAATGGTTTCAAAATAGAACGTCTTTTCATTCAAGTGATAAAATTAAAAAGTATGTATTTTTGATGAAGGTTTGTGCGAAATTTCTATAGTTCCACTTAATGTAATACTTTATTTATTTCACAAAATCAACATGTTTTATTTTATAATTGTATGTTAATATTGTATATTGATACCATTTTTCAAAATAACTTGAAAAACTCGGTTAGTCATACTTTTAATTACGGTTTGTGACGTCGATAAATCTATACTACCCCTTGTCTTATACTACTTTTAAGTTCTGCAACAGTAGCAAATTGTTTTCCATTTGCGTACATCTTGCGAGATAGTATTCCCCAAAGGTTCTCTATGGGGTTAAGGTCCAGAGATCGGGCGAGCCAAAAAATATTAATTGAATATTTTTAATTTTAATCGAAGCTACACGCAACGATCAAAATACCAATCAAGAAATAACGATCAAAAACAGGAAAATTTTTAGTGGAACTATAGAAATTTCGACCACTGTACGTGATTGTTAAGGTGCGAACACACTAGTAACTTGCGAGATCCGGTCCGTGCTGTTTCTTAGATTCTGTAGTTTTGGGTTAGGTAAATACAGTTCGAATTATATCGTGTTTAGTATCGTTTTAATCAGAAAAGTGCCACAAATAAGTTGGTGACAGTCCCATAAAAAAATAATGGAACATCAACATATCTTTTACAACTTATCAAAACGTTGAAACACATTTAGAAATGTTCGTAAGATATGAACGCTACTTTCGATTACCTTAATGATTGCCTTGTCCAAGCAAAGGGTTAATTGCGACGAAAAGAATCCTCCATCAAGCAGGCCACATTGACTTGACAATTATCCGAGGATTAATAAAATAAATGTGAAAGCGATTCGGGGGACGCGGCGTGAAAAGGCGACCCTAAATAAATAATGGATCGCACTTGGCCGAGCCGGCAACGCACGCCGATCGATCTTTGCGCTAATGTATTCAGCCTCTCAAGGATACGGACCGGCGGCCGAAGACAATATTTTTAGGTTTGGCTTGGTCATCAGTTTGTAATTAAAAGTTCCCCCGATGAGACCGCGGCCGGGACCCGTGTCATTATTTTGAACCGCGCGGCGCCAGGACCCAGTATCTCATCCTTCTCTTGAAACACACCATTGGACCCGAACCAACCTTCTACAGGGTGACCGAAATGTTCCGTCGAGCTCCTATTGTCAGGCCCAAAAATCATCCACGGGCTCACCTTTTAATCAACATTCCATTAATCCTCTCGGGGACCATTTTTTTAAAGCGAGGAGAAAATGATGCATTCCTTCATTCGTGCCCTTTTTATTTTTATGTTGTTTTTTATGACCAGTGATGCAAGTGCCATTTTTCTGTTATCAAGAAAATCAATTTTGAATTGGAAGTGTGTTAAACAAAGTCCCACAAAAATTAAGTCTCCATGAAAATCAACTTATGTTTAATATTTGGCATATAGTAGAGAACAAACATTCTCAATAAATTTCATCCCTTAGTTTATAAGTGGATCGCAGATCCATCTGCAAAATAACAACTTCCCAATTATATGAAATTGGCGTTAAATTAAAATGCATTCCTTCTGATCATTCTAATAATTGAAAAATACAATTCACCTATTCATTCTTGTCACAAATGCATGAAAACCGTAGTCTACTAATTAGTAAACGCACCAAATGGCCTGTTAAAATTTTTCTTATAAATGCACAAAGTCCACAATCTACTAATCAGTAAATGCACAAAATAATCTACTAATCAACCGGGGAAGGGGCAAGTCCCACTTTGACAATTATCGCGAATCAATCGACATCTCGATTCCCGAATCATTAATCACCGGCCGTGTTCGGGTGCTCCGATTAAAAATGATCATTGCTCGTAAATGCGCGGCGCATATCTCTCCGGTCATAATTAATACTCTGTTCCGTGCGCTCGATAATTGTCCCGATACAATTTGTCAGGTGGTCGGTCGATGCTCGCATTAGGCTCACATCGTTACACAGTAAAAAGGGAATTACGTCGGCGGCCGGCGCGACACGCATAATAATCGCGTGCACTCCATTTCGTTCGCACCTCTTACTGTCGCACAGGTGTGCATCGGGTGCATCGCCCGCTTGCATTCGTCTTTCCACCGTTAATTAAACGTCGATCACGATCCCGATCCTCGGTATCGACGAACTATCAAATTCCGAAAAATATTCCGGTTGAACAGAACCAAACTTTTGGTTCTTGAGGATTGTTATGCAAAATAGAAATTTTCTGCAATTGTCAATTAGTATAATTGACAAATAGTATGTAACAAGCTCTTTCTTTAATGATTTGAAGCAGTTGATCAGAGCGCGGATTGTTATGGAAAATAAAAATTTTCTACAATTCTACAATCAACTGGGAAAACATCTTTCTTTGTTGAAATATTTTATCGAATGCAACTACTCATAAAATATTGAAAGTATTTAGCAGGAGAAGGCTATAGAATCTCGACATATTACACTGTCAACGTGGACAACAAAATTTATAAAATTTACTTGACCAATTCTAAGTAAATTCTGAGGTTGTGGTCGCCACATATCTAAAGGGGCCTATTCAAGCATGTTGCGCAACAATTCCTATTGCGCAACATCATTGACCGTGAATGATAGTGATTGGCGAATTACAACATGTTAATATCGGCCGTGAATAGGCCCTTGAAAGTTAGCGAACGTGTTAAACAGCTCATAAACGATCCAATAAACAAGCGAACAATATTTCCACGATTCCTCAAGGACTTTCTGTTCAAGATGTTCTGAATGACACCTTGAAAATAGGACCTAGCCGCATCGACGACCACGATCTCTAGATCTGGGACCGATCTAGATCGTCGGCACCCGGTATACAGATCTTGTCGGCCGCGTGTCTAGAGGGCTTCTCGGCTGCGAATACAGCGATGGGCGGAATGCCGGCGAACGTTTTATTTACGGCCACTGGGACAGTTTTTAATTTGTTCTCCCCGAGGCGGGTCGGGGGACGTCGTCGTCGGAAGAGGGAAAAGAGCGAGAGCACAAGCGAGCAAAGACAAGAGAGACGAGAGACGAGAGAGAGAGAAAGCGAGAACTGTGTATCTGCTCCACGGTCTTCAAGGAGTTTTCGACCTGTTAGTCGTTAGAAGCCGAAGAAGGCGTTTCTACGGTGTTGTGGCACGGCCCCGGGGCGAAATGCGGGCCCCGTTGGGACCCGGTGGACGTCGAACGGAGAAGGCGGCGGCGGCCGACGCTAATAAATCCTTAATTATAATTGCGCGGACGCGTGACGTGAATAACTCTCCGATTTAATTATCGGATTGCCCGGTCGTTATTGGCGCTCGACCCGATCCGGCCCGAGTTTTCTGGAGCCTCGAGCGTGGGCGAAGACGAGGTGGGGAGAGGAGGTGGAGGGTGTTATCTCATCTTTATGTTTGTTTAATTTGCCGAAAGTGGCGATCCCCGGTGACCCGGTCGCACGATAAACCCAAGTGACAACGGGTCTGTCCAGTGTTATCGAGAGGACGTTCGTCGTTTGGAAATTAATCCGTGTCACAGACGATAGTTTTGTAGTTTTTGTCGCGCAATCGTGTGTCGTGCTCGGATATCTCGGCTTCGCTGTCGCTTTGTGTGCTTTTTATTCGTGAACCTGCCGCTGTAAACAGATACCGCGCTCGCGAAAGCTTTCCACGAGGGGTGTCGATCAAACGGATGACGGGCGGGGTGTGGGTTTCAGGGAGATTGGCATTGTTGCGGGTTGTTCCGATGCTGACACTGCCGGCTTTCGACGCGGTTTTGCTGGGTAATCGGTGGACGATGCTTTGTTTGCTTTGGAAGTTGCGACAGTTTGTTCTTGAGACCGGAGAGCGTTGAGATTGTTTCAGGCTGACCTAAATGAGCTGAATGAACACCTTTATGTAACCTTTATGCATTTCTTTCAACAATTTTTTATTGTTCCTTCAAAAATATTTTACAGTGCAAAGAGTTAGCACTAAAACTACCGAGCACTGAAAGCGATTAAAATATTTTGGCTGATCAAAATGACAAGGCTCTATTTATTTAGATTTCAACATCATAATTTTAGCAACGTCATAATTTCATTAATTATGTAATAAAAATGTAAGATCAGTCATTTGACCGGCAGTGGTAGGTTTAGTGCTAATAAAAGAAAAAAATGTTTATCAAGCTCCAACAATCAAATCACTATTACTGTTATTTTGAGTCCGTCAGATGTCCAAAGAAGAGGAATCTAGTCCCCTCCACGACAACGTCGGATAATTAATCGTCCAAACCAGCATCGTCTTAGGGTCATTTGTGGTAAGAAAGGTGTCGCCTAATGATCTAGAAAATAAGGAATGCCGAGTTAAGCCCACGTTGATGCTCTTTTTTCGTTTAACGAGTCAAGAGAAATAGAGAGGGACAGAGAGAGATTCACGGTTTATCGTTCTCCGGATTAATAACAGCTCGATGATCTTTTCGTTTCGGGCAATTATCTCCCTAAGCTACTCGACGAAGGTTATGGTTAAGCGTTTAGAGCATGATTCAGATGATTCTTATATAATTACGGTCGTGTTTTGGCGAGATAACTGTACGTACACGCTCCGAGTGTATATTATCGAGAATATTTGTATCAAGTTGAAACAAAAAATTGTGTTCGCTTAATTACGGTGCTGGGAAGAGCGACAGGTGTACTGAAAGTATCCTGAACGTGTGCTCAAAGTATGCTGAATGTGTACCGAAAGTATGCTGATTGTGTACTGATCGTGGACCGGTTAAAGTATCGTGAAAAATCATTTCGAACATTATTTTCGAATATATTTCTTTGCAAATATTTTAAATGATACGCACAACTTTTGAAGTGATATATTTTTACTCGATCGTTTTCGAAGCAATATAAGTATTTTATTCGAGACTTATTGGAAACAATTGGAATTTATGTAAAAATGTTCCCTCTCAATGTATGGTTAATTTAATACAAACTAAAAATAAATTTACAGCATGTAACGAGGAAAATTTGTTGGGGTGGAATATTATTCCTTTACCTAATATGTATGGTATATAGTTGTTTAAAAGCGATATTCAAAACACACACGGTGCTTATTTATTTTAGCATAACCCATTTTTACACAGATTAATATTGCACGGACTACTAAACATATATGTATATACAATATGAAAAATACTTGATGAGATATTTTATTGGGAACAAAAACATTTTCAATTCCAATACCGATAAACAGATATAAATACAGTGCATGTATCATAATTATTGTTTATAATGACTTCAAATAAATAGATAAAAATACAACACAATTTTCTTCAACCATATAAACTCTTTACTTAAATCGTATAATTTTCCACATTAAACAATTTCCTTAAATCCAACCCCTCCGTAGACCAAGCAAGGCCTGTTTCACACACGAATTGTCTCAGGGATCCGTCGCCGGTGTCCATAGCAACGGGGGAACGGTCTCACCGCACCACGGACGGCTATTTTTTATCATTACTGGGAATTCGGATCTGTCAAGATGTCCCGGGTCCGCGGTTGCGTTAATTACGGTCCCGGGGCCCGAGCGGAATAATTATAATAATCAGTGGCCACGCCCCTCGGGGCTGCGGTCGTGCTCTCCCCGCCCCCTTGGTCCTCCCGGGGCTAGAGAGACAGATAGACCGGAGGTTTTTCGGGATCGTAGCTGCGCCGGTTTCGTCTCGGACCGTTTCGAGTGACAGGGACACGTAATTATTATTTGTCCCACCCTCCCCCTTCTCCTCTCTGCCCCCCTACTTCAATTCGGGGCCCGATTGTGCCCGCTGTCAGCCGGTTTGACGGCCACACTCGTGCCAACTGGCCGATTGCGCAAAAACTAATACGCCTAATTGCCGGTCGTTTCTTCGCGTCCCGGAATCGAGGCCGTCGGTCGTTCGTCTCGCTCTTTCTCCGTCTTGGTCTCCACTTTTCTCTCTCTGTGTTTCTCGATCGATTCGCGCTTTAGGCGATTCTGTATGGACGCAACCGATCGGGACCAAAGACGACGTCTCGAGGCCTGACCTTTGCTGTCTCCGTTGATTTACGACGACCGGCTGCGAGTGGAAATCGAACTGGAGCGATTCCGACGTCGGGGCGGCATTAATTACGGACCCCGGGACCGTACCGGGCCCCGAATGCCCGGTCAGGACTGCTCCGACCGTCTAACAGCTCCTAGACTGCAGGCCCACTGTGCGCGCCACCAGTTTTCTCGCAAATGTTCAGAACACCATGTTGTTCAATACTCGAACAGCGGACCATTTTTACAATTTTTCCATCAACGATATTTAAGATTGTACTGCGTCTTTAATCAATTTTTTAAACTATTTCTAAAACGACCATCAGGAGGTTCCTGGCATTTTTACTGGAATAATCAAAATTCAGTCCCCGAAATAAAAGGCCCGTAATTGGTAAAAGATCATATTGTCGGAGGACGGTTAAAAAATTCGTCGCTGAAAAAATTCTCATCGTGCCAACCACCGCGTGTACCCTCGCGTGACACTGAAAGGGCCCGGTCTCTTCAACCTCGTGGGGCCCTGTCACGTAAGAATGCAGTTCGACATCGTCCGCGACCGATCCCGCTCGTCGGCGACGAACTTAATGAAAACCACTGGGGCCCACTGTCATTAAGGTGCCCCATAGCCGTCCCCTTCCCTCTTCCAGAGTGGGTCCGCGGTCTTTGTTTCATTGGCTGGTATCGGTGGGGCCCCGAGTGTGCGCGCGGTCCAGAGGGGGAGGAGCTGCGGGGGTCCGAAATCGTCTGTCATCTCCGAACGACTAATGGTCGCTTCACGCTGCTTCATTATATTTTCTAAATGTAAATTCGTACACGGTCCCGAAGGGGCCCCACTCTCTGTCTCTCCCGAGCGCCCGGAGGCCGGTGGGGTCTTTATAAAACTTGGGACTCTTCTGTTCCTGCGTTGGCGACCGAAAACTATAGTGAAAGGGGAGTAGGGGGCCGGGAGGTGGGGGGTTAGGATCCACCCGCGGGCTAGAGTCGCGCATCGTTGATTGCAGGCGACAGTTTATGGTCCTGTCTCGTCCTGCGGACCAATTAGCCCCCTAGCTTCCAGGAACGGGCCCGTGGACCCCGTACCCCTTTCCCCTGGGCCTTTTATTCTTCCAGTCTGACTCGTACCATACGCTCGTTTTATCAGTTTATGGGCCCGGCACGATGAAACCATGTCTTTTTATTTTACGGTCCCACGGACAATTGACTGCTTCGGGTTTTTGGGCCCTACATACTCTCATCGAATGGGTTATATGGTGACAGTGAGCTGTAGGCTGACGAGGATATGTGTAGAAAGTTTTTTGAAGGTGGATTTTGCGAAACTTGTGATAAATGAAATTGTGTGGGCCTTATTGACGATTTTGATAAATTATTTACTTTATTATAGTAAAAATTAAACATTTAGTTTGTGTGGATGGTATTTATACATGGGCTTATACTTTTATAAATAATATTTAATATAATTGGACTGGATTGAGTACACGTTCGTACGCCGTTAAAAATGAAATTTATCCATGACATATTGATTTAATGCATTTATTGATTTGAACCGTGTATTTATTTGTTTTAAACCGACGGGATCATCGATCGAAAGGCAGCCTTATTTGCGTCTCGTCGCTGACGGAGTCTTGCCGTTAAAAAGTATTCCTAGTTTCACGCGTCGTTTCTCTGATAAGCGTCGAAAATCAAAGCAAATTGAACGAGCCTCGGCCTTGCGTAATTGCCGCGGACCCGTGCATCATCGCACCGAAATAAACGACATGTGTTTCACTCTGCACGATCGTCGACGGGATCCAATCTTGTGCGATCTTGCGGGAACGGTGCTGTACGACGCTCCTCGGGTTATCCATTTCAAACTATACATGCGCCCGCACACACGTGCACGCACGTGTACATCATTTCAAACAACAAGTTAGTTGACGTACGACAAAGATTACAAGTAGATCTGATGTATTCGTGACAACAACGAGTGGATGAATTTAAGGCATCGATATGCAAATGTACTATCTTTTCAGTAGATTGAATCCAATCTCAAAAATAATGCTTCTAAACCATTTCTAAACCGTTTCTCTTCGTACGAAAACAAAAAATCAATGGAGTAATTAAAAAAATATTTCTCAAAATCCAAAACTGATATTGAACCACCCGAAACTTGCAAAGGCAACTGCGAAGTGTGCAGCGTCGCCAGTGAGCGGGAGGAATTCGCCGTCCGAAGAGAAGCAAAACGAAAGCTGAAGACGAGGGTGAGTGGGGTGGAAAGAAGATGAAAAGAGAGGAGACTGTAGATAGAGAGGAGGGAAAGAATCGCCCGAAGCGTGGTGGACGATGCGTCGCGGCTATTATCGGGCCCCGGTCTTTTTGCGAGGCGGACCGATCGGTGGGCCATTGTCTCGAGATGATTGCAACACGTTCGGGGCTGCTTAAAATATAGGGACCGAGGGGGCCCCCTATCTCTCTGTCCCCTTTCCATCGAATCGGTCCTACCCCCACTCCTTGAACTGTTCAGGCTGCAGCAGAAGCGGCCAGACCGGGCCCCACAGAGACACACACGGAAGGGCGGGCACCTGTGCTCCTCCCCACCCTCCTGCACCCTGCACGATGGAGAATATGGCCCTGGTTAGTGGGATCCTCGTGGAGATCGACCTCTCGATCCTCAATTGTCCACCTTTCTTTTCCACCGAGACGAACCCGCCATCGCCACCTTCGTTCTCGTGACGAAATACCGGCGCACTTAGAGTCTGACATGTTCGAACAAATTATTTACGTCATCAGTAGACAGTCTTTATGCAAAATGAAAATGTTCTGCCTAATTTGCACCGAACTGGAGTGAAATTGATTTTCTTTCTTAATATTTTTTTTCTTTTTATTTAATGCAATGTGAATCTCAAGGTAGAGATTATTTTGCCGTACATTATTGTTCAATACATCGTGATACTTTATGTAATACAATACGAATTATAAATAATTGCTTCTTTCTTAATATGTTTAATAGGTGGAGAATATAAAATAACAGTATTTTTAAATTCTTCTAATGTTTTTACTGTTTTACATTACGTCCACCCATTTTTATCATAAACATCCGCAGTCTAGTCATCAGTAACAATTAACTACATCAATTGCAAGAAATGTGAAGCAAATAAAAATGAATCAGCTGATATTAATATATCAGTATTATTCTGAAATCCCTTTAATCTTTGTCTCCAAAAGATATTTAAATAAGCAGGTAATTTTGCTTGTAAATCAAAAACACATGTTGCTGGTGAGTCATTGGGAAACAGGAATTGCCAGGTTTTCTGAAAGATGGCAACAAGTTGTTACAAATAATGGAAATTATATCATTGAATAATATTAAACATATATTTTTATAGATTGATTGAAACGTTTTCTTTAAAACACGACAGAACTTCCCCTCCAACCTAATATATTAATTTATTATATACATTTATCAGCCAGCAGACTCTAATAAAATCGATTTAAATTATCTACGTATAATATATAGTGTAAAGCAGCATTAAAAACTCCGAAAAATTGTCAAACTGCTCGGAACAGAGCAAACGACAGCCATGCAATTATCGGAGCCGTCCGCCCTTTTATCGGAGCGATAAAATTGATTGAAATCTTAATTTTACCGGTGGATATTTAATTCCGAGTAGCCATCGAGTTTCTCGTGACGCGGAAAAAGAGACGGCTTAATAAAGATATTAAGAGCGCAACGTCGATCAATCTCCGTGCACAGGGAGAGAGACTGACAGTGGAAGAGCCGAGAGAGTGAACAGAGGGAGAGAGGGAAAGAGGATCGAGAATATCCTTTTTTTCCCCTATTATTCGTAGAGGATGTTCGAGGACCGTAGAAGGGGCCTGATTCTTGATCAGGCCGCAGGGACACGCAGCACGGGGGGCGGTGCCCTCCCGGAGACTCCCTTTGCCCCGTGCCCTTTTGCCGAAGAGGAACAGGGGACCTCGGTTAATGGGATCGCTGTTAGTAATGGGCTTGGGATGCTCCGGGCCCCATTCAACGACCAAATTTCGAAATTGTCCTGCGTCGATTGTCGGGGACTCGGATCGGGATTTATACGGCGAACAATCTTTTGGGCCTTATTGTACTAGAATCTGATGGCGTATTTAGAACATCTACCGAATTGTGCAGATGTTGGAATTTAATAATAATTTACTTTTTATGGAAACACCTTTATGTTCTCGTTTGTTTTCTTATGGAGCTGAACTTTTTAAATTATAAATATAATGACAATTTTATTTTCCATGGAAACACGTCTATGAACTTTTGCATGAAGATCCGAAATAATTACCTAGCCCTATGAGACCCAATTGTAACGACAGATCACGTTCCGACAAAATTGATTAGCAGGAATAGCATAGAAAGCAAAAAGGGAAACGTATCGCTGGCACACGTGTTGTCGGAGCTACCAAAAAACCGGCGCCGGTTCCGAATCGACTGGGCATCATCGCTATCATCTTATCCACCTCCTCCCCCGAGTCCTGGTCCTCGATTACTCTTTTCTTCGCTTCTCGATTCCGCTAGTGTATGGAGCGGGAGAACGAGAGAAGGTAAGAGAGCGGGAGACAGAGAGGGGGTCCCTGGGAGAGTCTCGTGGGCTACCCCGACGACAACACCCAATGAACGACCGCAGAAAAACTCAAGCAATTTGAGTCCCTCCGTTGCTTATTACCAATCGCCTCGTCAGTCACAAATTGGCTGGCTTGCCGGGCCTTTCGGACTCTCCCTCTCTCTCTCTCGCTCCACTGCCGTCCCTTATCCTTTATTCCCTTACCCTCCTTCTCTTCGTCTCCGTCTTCTTTTCGATCTCTTGCTTCCTCGGATGACGCCGCTACCACACACGCGGCCTGGGACCCCGAGAACCGCATTTGCAAGTGAGATTGAGTACCGTGAGGTTGACGAGACGTTCGCACGTTCCTTCTCGCCGAAAACCTCGCGAGCCCCTGTCCAGGGAAGCCGCTGCATTCCCTCGGGTTCCTCCTTCTTCCACGTTTCAATCGGTTTCTTCTTCAATCGCTATTCTCTGCCAGCCTTCATCATTCCTGCACGTTTGTATCGCTTTCGGTATTTTTCGTCATCCTCCGACTTCCACCCTGGTGGATCAAATTATCTGACATTTCAAACATCAACGCTGTTTCGAGCAAACAATTCTATGAGGAAGAAAGAGTTGAACATAAAATGTACAGTTAGATTCAAGTTGCCCCCGCTCTGCCAGTACCGGATTAGTCACGTGACATCGTGACACATGCGCGGCAGACAAGTGGGAGACAAGTTTCAATCTGACGACTGATAAGACATGTGATAAAACAATTGTGGAAGGAAGTTGTTATTGTAGCCGAAAAATGCATGAAAATGGTGTTAATGGAAAACAATTTTTTAAGTTACAATTAGACTGCGGATCTCTTTATGAAAATAAAAAATTTCTACGTCAATCGCAAAACACAGGGGCCACCTAGAAAAATTTTCTTCTTCTAATTCTACCTAGAAAATTTTCTAATTATTTTATACATACAGTTGAAACTAATACATTTATGTCCTTAAAACTTTTTAATATGTTCACCGCTTTAAATTGTAAGTACCTATTCGTGTCATAAATGCATAAAATCCGCAGTCTAGTTACACTATTTCATTGTGCGGCTTTAGAAATGTTTACGAACACAAGCATAGACAATAATATAATTTATGCACTAGCTCGCATGCGAAGCTTTCAGGCGAAGCTTTCGATTTCATTCAATTTAAAACGACATTATTACGAGAACGTTTATTTCATTAAATACTTTCGATTTTTTCATTTTCTCTGCTCTTTGAAGCATCTTCATCGAAAGAACAATTTCCGAAAAATCACTTTACCCCGTTTGTTCAGCAGGAGCCGGTACACAGAGGGTCGAGAGTGGTTCCTTAATATTCGCAACGTGTCGTGAACGACTCAATCAATAACGTGGCCAGCGCGATAGTTGATTAGCAACGTAAATTCGCGACAATGTATAGCGTGTCGGTCGCGACCAACCACCTGACGCACCAGCGGGCCCCGGAATCGCCGGAGATGACAAACCGGGTATTGGCCAACTTATTATTGGTTATTGATCGGTTATTTATTCAAATGAATGCAGATTACCGTGGCGGGTTTTCAATGCGCGGCCAGTTAGCGGGCGCAATGAATAAATTGCTACCGGGCCAGAGCGAGCGCGCGCGCCGCTACTTAGCGTCCTGGCCCTTCAAGGTCCGGGACATTTAAATGCCCCTTCGCAAATCGATGCCCGGACGAATTTCAATCTTGCGATATATCCCCCTCGCCATTTTATTCCACATCCTTTGCTATCATGAACAGGAGAAACAGCTAATTTCCGTAACACCGATAGTGCTCGACGAGGAACTTGTCAATTTTAATTTGGAACACTGATTTTGAGATTTGAGTGTTAGATGGTGGCTGTTATTGAGGACTTTATTGTTGGAAAATGTTATAGTTCGAAGATAGTCATATCAGAATTCTAATTCGAGTCGCCAGATCAGAGGAATTGGCTCGAATCGAGGTGAAAAAGTTACCCGCTCTCTGCTAGGAGGCGTGGGGGAACAGTGCCGTCGAAGGGGAAGGTAGAGTGGAGAGACAAGTCTCAATCTGGCCACTCTGGTTCTGCGTTCTAATAGTATCCGTACCAGAAACTCGCAAGGTTCGGCGCGCCCTCGGGCTTACCCGAGAGAGGGTAAACTCGCGTGTGCTCGAGCAAAGTCAGACCCGTCTGATCAAACCAGGCGGGAAAAAAAGAGAAGGCATACCAGGGTTAGAGGTTGTCCGGTTGGGACGCGTAGGACCCGAGAAACAACAGGTTACCGGTGTACCAGAAGCGTTCTCGGTCCGTGGCGGGTCTCGCAGGAGGCGTAGCCATGCCGGCCGCATAACTCTCGGGCACAGAGGGCAATCTCTTAGTCCGACAATGCGTCGGTGATTGTGGAGGAGACGTCTCTCGCTAAAGAAACACCTTGACGACGCGAGAGAGAAACAGAGAAAAAGATAAAGAGCGAACGGGCCAACGTAGTGAGCGGAATGAACAAGAGGATCCAAGAGCAACGGAGCAAGCTCGGAGCAACAGAGAGAAAAAGAGTAACCGATGATCGAACGAGGACGATGAACGACCGCGCAGAAGGAGCTGCGAGGTGAAGAGAGGAGATCGACTCTCTCGAGAAGAAAGAAAAGAGTTGCGGAGAGGGGGAGAGGTAAAGTAGAGAGAGAGAGAGGGAGAGAGAGTCCAGGTGAGATGAACGAGATGACGGATACCCGGTTTCACCCCGTGGAAGTCACAACAATGTTTGTTAGCCGGCGTTAGGCACGCAGGGAACCTTTCCATCACGTTTCCCTGTTAGACTAATGGCTGGCACGTCGTGAGAGGTCCTGCGGGATGACTGGCCGCCGTGGTACACTGAAAACAGCGCATTTGTTAGGCCAAGTTTCTCGCGGGATTATTACCCCGCGGGGTGGAGGTGATCGAGGGGAAAAGGAGGAGGATGGATACGGGACCGGGGATACGTCGGCGACGAAACAAAAGAACAGGGATGAACGATGCTCGGGGATAAATCAAGACTAACCAGCCCATGCCTTTAATTCATAAGCGTGGGATGCGCCGAGCCCCATCAACCCACCCCGTTGCAACTAGCCTCGGACTCGTCTTTCCAGCCATGGACCCGGGAAATCGGCCTGTTTGCCGGTACCGGCCAATTCGTTGCTCCGGTTCCCATTTTCTGGGGCCACTTTGACCCGAGCTGGGCCCGAACTGGGCCCAGTCCGTGTTCCATCCGAATTCTCCAACAGATGGATTTATGAGACCGTTTTCTCGGGAATGTTCATAAATTTTTTCAGTAGGAACTGTTGAACTTTTTGTACTAAGATTTTGCACACGTATTTATGGGTGTTTGAAGCACACAAGTTATTTCTTTTTAGTAAAAATAATCAAAATTGTACGAGTTATGTATTTTTTTATAGAGCACGGTTTGGAGAACAAGGACTGTTGCTGTTAATGTGGTTTGAAAATTTCCGTGTCAAAGATATTATTCATAATTTAATCAATTGTGCTCGAAACTTCGTGCTTGAAACCTAAATATAATAAAGAAATCATTAAAGTGAATAGTATATAAGTATCGTAGAACTACTATTTCTAGCACGTCCGTATAAACGATTTTTTCCATCAGAGAAAATTTAGTATTAACGGTGAAAACACCTTTGATCAAGTATCAATCAGATCTGCATTCCTCCGTCCAGTTCACTTGTCTCTTCTGCACGTTATGGGCAAACACCTTATGTCATCTATTCGATGACTTTCGTTCGCGAAAGGTTAAGAAGTCGATAAAGCGAGTTCGCGTGAATGATATGCTATTTTTGTCTTTGAGCGTGACACTCTATGTTTACCGACGTTGACGCGAGCGGTTCAAAATACATCTCTGCATTACAGCTTGATCATTGTTGTTCTCCAAAATTTTATTTTTTTGGATAGATATAATTAAATAATATTACAGGAAAAATACAATATGTACTAGGAAATTTTTTAAATACAGCAAATTAATAATAGTAATTCGAAAAGAATATCTGAAAATTGATAATTGCGAGCGTGCTAAACTCGATGAAAAAATTGCAAAATTTCGTGGCCAATTTTAACAGGCCTTACGGCCTTTTTTGAAAGAGAAATCGCAAATAAATTCACTTGTAACATGGTTGTTGTACGAAACCTCCTGATTTTCAAATTGCAGTTTTTGCGATCGTAACAATAGCGAGACAAAAAGTTCTTGACTGCTCTAACGTCCGCCAGTTCTCAGCCAAGGCCAAGGGTCAGATAGGTTCAAAAGCATCAGTAAGAGAGGCCCGTTTCCCCGTTCTGGCTGGCAAAAACCACGAAAGAAGTTGGATCTCGATCCGCAGTCTGATGGGAGACACGTGCGTTGACACTACCGTCGTTGTTCGCTGCCGTTTGATGTCCGGTGGGGAGTATCGGCGCGGTTTATCATCCGGGGTTATCGAAGAAGACACAACTAACGGCGTGTCGTCCGAGAGCTCTGCGTCAACTCTGTGTCATCGTTTATCGTTTTAATGGCTCTCTAATTAGCGTCCCCTTTGCTTTATTGACTGCCTTCTTCTTCTCCGCCGTCCGCCATTCTCCGATCTCTCTTCCCTTTGTCCGGTTGGCAGAGTCGCAAGCCGTTGATACACGCGAACAGGAAAAATATTCGCGGTGACGATTGAATAGATGCTCGTAAATTCGAGGCGACGGTCGTTCACGATGAATCAGCCTTTCGGATTCGGGCTAATCGTTAGACCATGGACCTTTATGCAAAATAGAAATATTGTGCATTAATTGTGAGCAACAGGAGAGTCAAGTAAAAATTTTCTTCTAAGTAAATTGAAAATGGTACATTGATGTCTCTAAACTGTTTTAATCTTTTCTTTATTTTAAATCGTACTTACCCATTTTTATCATAAATGCATAAAATTCATATAACTATATTTTTAAATTCTTTTAATGTTCCTACTGTTTTAAACGACACCTGCACATTTTTGCCATAAATGCATACGATCCTGTCTACGCATCAGCAGCAGAAAGCCTTAAGCAGTAGATTATCGTCGATTACGGTGGCCAGCGGTGAACAAGACAGAGCACCGAAGCGAGCAGATTCGATTATTGAAATCTCGAAAGAGTATCGTCGGAGTATGGCACCCGAAGGCACCGTGATTGTTCCCATAGTGAGAGCGAGAGCCTAACCGAGTCACTCTCATCAATATGGAGTAGCCGAGTGCCCAATCCGGCGGCAGCCCTTGGCCGGCCCTTTCCGAAGGTTACGAGGCGGGCAGCGGACTGTCATTCCTTTGATTGGCTTTTAGAGTGGGCCACCTTCTCCCCTCGGCTCTTTGTTTCTCCTCTCCTTTCCTCTCCTCTCCTCACTTCTCCAGGTACCACACGAGAGTCCTCCTCTCACCTCCTCGTCTCCCACCGGTTCTTTTACTTTTAATCTAACGACGGACTCTGTTCAACTCCGAGGGACAGCGGTCCTTTTGCTCTTGATAGCGGGCCCAGTACTCTTTCGTCCGTCACGCGAGACACTCGGGCCTGCTCGGGCCTGTCCCGAGGGGCCCCGGGATCATCGCTGACGGACCGTGTCGTCGGGACGCGGCACAATGACAGTCGGCACTTTTCTTCGCTTTTATCCCCTCTCTCGATCCAGAATGTTCGAAACTATTTAAACAACTAGCCAAAGTATTTTTTCCGAGTAGTTCCAAAATATTGACGAGGTGTCACTCTTTAGTCTGTTTAGATAAGTAGCTAGTAAAAATAATTAGAAATCGTTAATTTCGAGTTGTCCGATGTCGGAAATATCTTTTGAAGAAGCCACGTTGCCTGAAAGTTTCATCGGATTCGACGTGTCTGAGTTTCGCTCTGTTCCCTTGTTAGCTGAACTTTGCCGATCGAACAACAACCGTAATCCACGGTGTATTGCAGTCCTCGAGACGATAATCGGGAAAACGGGTCAAGAGAGCAGCGGACGGCTGCTGGTCCAACAGCAACGAACTCGAGAAACTCGATTCTCATGAATTATCGAATTAGCGGAGTTACGACCCACGTGCTTTGGCCCTTATTCCAGAAATCGTTTGATGCCAAGGGTGGATAGTTGTTTGGTGTCCGGGACTTTGCGAGGGGAAAATGTTTTTTGGCTCTGGGATGCTAAGAATTGGGAGAGGAGCTTCTGATGACTACCAAATTGGTAGTACATGCAGCAAACTCGCAGTAAATAGTGAACAATTATATAAAAATATAATGTCTAATAAAATACAGTGTCTAAATAAAACTTTTCTTTGCTTTAACATGTGATGTAATATTAACTTGTTCTCACATACAACCTGAACAGGATGTATTCATTTCAATGACAGTTGAATGTCAAAAAAGAATTACCATAATTTTATATAAATATGGTATACAAGCAGCTTTGCGAGGTCAATAAATTATGATTGTGTTCTAAAAGTATTTCAAATTTACCGCCGAATATTGATTGTTCATACTTCGATCTTCGATCCTATACGTTCGTGCCTGATGTGTTCTGTTTACCTCAATGTCTCCATAACCGGCATGTGCTCAACATGTATTTCATTCTCTCACCGAATTTATTAATTCTCTTCGCAAAGCTAGTGAGTAGTTCTCTCAACAATATAAATTACAATTCCAAAGATTTTTGGTTGTGTATTCCTAAATTTCAAACTTTTCACAGACGCAATTCTAGTAACACCTGAAGATGATCTAAACAAAGATCGAAACGTCGGAATTACTCCGTTTGCGAAATTGCTTTGTAAATCAAGTAACAATTGATCGGACCTTGCGCTGAAAGCATTAATATTTCTGTATTAACAACAAATACGATCGATATGAGGATACCATTATATAAAAATATGTCAGACTTCAATGACTAAACCTTGTGTGAGATTGACTCGATTGTAACATTAATTTGAAGGAATCTGAACAGACGATAAGGGATGACGTCGCGAAAGTGTTGAAAAAAAATCATTTGTCACCTGGCCGATTCCGGTATATCCCTTTCTTGCAGGCTCCAGCAGCCGATGAAGTAATTACACGTGCGCATGCGATGCGACGCGATGAAAGGAGACGCTCCTTTTTTCGTCCCCTTTCGACTCCGGCAGCAAGCAGCTGCGCACACCACTCTGTTTTTAATGTTCCATTATCGAGGTGCGATCCTGATTGTCCGACAACTCTCTCTCCCTTGCCTTCTCTCCTCGGCTCGTTTTTGCCTGCGCACGACGACGACGACGACGCCACGGCCCTCATGACGGAAGCGAAACCTCGCGTTTAATTGCCGGGATCGCGGATGAGTCGATGCTTTCGCGCGGGCTCCTCGTTTTTCAATTAACGAGTGTTTCGTAATTCGCCGTTCCGCTTTTGGTCTGTCGCATGCGTCCTCTTTCTGCCCACTTTGCTGCGGGAGCACACTGCATTGCTCCCGGGAGCATTCCAGCATTATCTTGGTGCAAATTGTGTCGAGGAAGAAATGGAAGAGTATTTAGCTTATTTTCTCCTGTTTGGATTACCCCATCTTTGTTTAGATTACCCCAAGTGAGCGTGGCTTATTGAGAAATTTAACTGTTTTGTTTTCAGTGCAATAATTAAATTCTAGACTTCAATGAACCACTGATGAGACTAAACAGAGTATGATCAACAAATGCTCCCACCAGAAAGATCCATCTCTTAGTTCACACCTGCAGAGACGACATCCTCGACACAACAGTTCAAAGCTGAATCCAGCTCAACAACAATATTCCTCATCGGGAAGATCATGTTCGAAGGGTTCGACACTAACAAGCTACCACAATAGTTGCCACCGAGCTCTCTCGAGAGCCTCGTGGCCCTAAAACTGTCCATAAAACGAAGAAGAACGAAGAATATTGCCGGACAGTGTCAGACCCGTTGACAAAGAGAGGGATGTGGTATACGGTGCCTGTATAAAGGATAGATTTCAAGAGATCCATATTTCTTTTTAACACCCGTCCTTCGGTGAAACATACACGTGTTTGACGAACGGGACAAAGGACCGGCGCGGCGAGAGGGTTATCAAGGTTAGCGTAGTTACCTGGTAGGTAGGTCAGGTAGATCGGCTAGGTGTGGGAAGGCTGGCCCGTGCCCATGTCTCAGCTCGCGGAGAGCAGAGACGAGAAGAAGAAGATCCCTATCTTTTTCGTAGCACGCGCCCGCTTAGCGATTACACGGAATCCATCGGCCAGTCGAAGAAAAGAAACGCGTGCGCCTCGAACGAAGGCGCCACGCTGATCGAACGATGCTCGGACGTGCCAGATGTTGTCGACGATGAGGGGTCGTCTTCATCCAACACCCTTCAACCTTCCCATCGACCTCTGCGAACCCCCATACCAGAAAAAGTCCGGTGACCTTCGTAAGTCGCGGATTTCTCGCTCTAGACAAGAGCTACAGTAGTCGAAGAGCCTTCGTAGAGTTCCTTATTGTGCACCGCGACTAGAAAACCATGGTGTAGAAGTTCGATCATAAATATCTCTTAATCTCAGCAATTTATTTTCGGGAATTACTGTTTTGTAATGAATCCAAATTTGTTTTGATTTGTCATACTAATGTCCTAAAATTCAGAATTGTCTGTTGTGTTACAATTTTGTGAGTAAATTCAGAATCCTCTGTCTTTGCACAATTTTGTCATAAAATCCGGAATTGTCTGTTTTGTTATCGAAGAAGAAATTTGTTTGTTTTACCATTATTTTCGTCATAAAATTCAGAATTATCTGTTGTGTTACAATTATGTGAATAAATTCAGAATTGTCTGTTGTGTTACAATTTTGTGAATAAATTCAGAATTATCTGTCTTTGCACAATTTAGTCATAAAATTCAGAATTGTCTGTTTTGTCAACGAAGAAAAAATTTGTCTGTTTTACCATTATTGTTGTCGTAACATTCAAAATTGTCTGTTGTGTTACAATTTTGTGAATAAATTCAGAATTGTCTGTCTTTGCACAGTTTTATCATAAAATTCAGAATTGTCTTTTTTATCATTGAAGAAGAAATTTGTTTGTTTTACCATTATTTTTGCAATAAAATTCAGAATTGTCTGTTCCTCCAAGTTCAGCATATGAGTCAGAAAAAATTTCTTCGAGTATCCCAAAGACCATTTAGAGCCAGTTTTCCCCATCTTCCGATTGGTCTGGTATAGGTGGCAAGTTTCCCAGTCGGCACCAGCAGATCATCGGATTTCTAAGTTTCTATACCCCGAAGTGAAGTATGCGGTCACGTCGACGGGAGGACTAATGACGCCACGGAGAATGATCCAACCCCATGCGGCTCCGCCGTGTTGCGCAGTCGTCGTCGGCTCGAACAAAAAGAAACGAGGTTGACTCGACCTGGAGTAAGGTCCGCGCCCCCTGGTGACATTTCCCATTCTTCTCGGCACGCCATTACCTGGTCAAAGCAGCCGCCCCCGCGGGATACCATGAGCGGACCCCTTTCCCCGCCAACCCCAGACCAATCCCACTTTTCAGCTTTTCTACGGGAACATCTTCGAGCTCTAGCCCTTCTGTAACTAACTCTAGCTTTCGATAGTAGTCATCGATATTCGTAGTGATGATCATTCTCAGCTGCTCATCTTTTGTCTCCTCGCTTCATCTCATTTCCTTCCTCATTTAATCATTTTCACAAGCTGAACAAGAATTGGTGAGTCAGTGGAAAAAATTCTTGAGACTTTTTAAAGTCTTTATAAATTGATTCTTAAGAAGTGTAAAAGTAATCAGACTAACGCAGACTAATTACTGATTCTCTTCAAAACGATTGTCCTAAAATTAGAGGCATCGGACATCAATTTATTAATTTCGGGATTATCTAAATTATAGTATAAGATGGAAACTTCGTTATCAAGTGACTGATAATAACTCTGATCGTTTATACAGTTGTATCAATAAGAATTATTTTTAATTTATTCCACGTGATGGAGGGTTGAAGAGAGAGGCACTCAGAAATTCGTAGGATGATAGCGAGATAGAGAGTGATAGCGTTCGATGTAGAATCCGCGAACGGTCACGCGATGATCAGCATGCATCGACATATAAAAAAAGGGTGGTCAGGGGTAGGTTGAGGGTGCTGGTAGCGGTCGGCTGATAGAGCCATAAATAGGACCATAGCTCATTGATCCGCATAATCGCATGCATTACCGTTCTCCTCACCGGCGGCGATTCGCTCGCGGTTTTCGCTTTTCGAGTCGGCGGCGGCGGCTCCGCGCGCCGTCTGTATTATTATGCCGACGAACGAGAATGAAGGGCCATCCCGTGTGCCATGCCCTTCCTCCCCTTCGCCCCTTCACCGTGTTCCAACCCTCTTGCAACCCCCTGCCACCGCCACGGCGCGCCACGACGAGAATCGCTGGTTCGAACGATCCTTGTTCAAGTGATTCGCGCCACTCGATCGCGTAACGCTGATAAAAGCGTTCTCCTACGCTCGGTTAGCGCTGATTGATGCGCATTGTGACAGGTGAATGGCGAATATTCCGCCACGGAATTTAATTGGCCACCGACCATACCTGTGGCCCGGATCAATCATATAGGGGACAATCGTCCATTTTGTCTTCCGTCCAAGCTTTTTCCACTCTCACCCAGCTTTTAAAATTATCGTTTTGTTCGAGCTTATATCGACAGAAAATCATTGTGTCAGTTAGATCTACGCATTGTCTGCATTTTCACATATTGTTATAAATATTGCGCACTGTTCGACACTCAAAACCAGACCTCTGCTATCAATTCTAATTTTTCTTGTCGAAATTGTTCAAGATCAGATACTTTTTTTTTCAGAATCTATTTACTTCCCAAGAATGTCCCAACTTTTACAGAACAATATTTGTGCAATATTCGAATATTTAGCTTTGTGTATTCAAAGCTGCCACGTTTGTTTGCAAATAACTCTTCTGATTAAAATTGTTCTTTGCTTGGAGTACGAAGTTGTTGTAATTACTGAATTATCTGAAGTGTTCTCCTTAGTGAAGGACCTAATTACCGAAAGTTCAAAAATGTGAATGGACACAAAATGGCTTGGACGTAAGCATTTCCCCGAAACTGGAAACGAATTCCCGTTAGGAAGTGAAAAACCGAACTGGTCCGTACCGGTCCAGGACCAGGGGGCCCCTTAATACCTTTATTATACGAACGATCCTAATATCTTAATATTGGACGCGCAGGGAGGTACGCGAGTTACATGAGGGTCTAATGGTCGACTCAATTAAGACACCATTAGACCAGCAGCATTTACATGTTAACGATAATAGCCGTCATGATACATTCCCTCGGAATAATGTTCTCCCCGGTGTACGTATACGGATACGTGCATATGGAGATACGGTGGTACGTGTGTGTAGACGTGCTCAGCGTCCGGAAGTGTACGCGTCGCCCGGCATAATTTCTTTTAATGACTGGTCGAACCCTTCCGGCTACCGACGCACGACTGCCAATTTGCGAATCTTGTCTCTCCGCGGTGGCATTAGCGGGAACACTTTGTTGGCTCTCTTAATTGTCCAGCAACCGAGCAACGTTTTACGAGCGCCATTGCTGCAACGGGACAGTAAAGTGTGCTCCCGAAAATGCATTTCGAATGCGACATTCACGACGCGACGTAGATTTCTCTGATCATTCTTTTCGACCACGTATACCAACAATTTCACGAACGACAATTATAACAGTACTGTAAAAATATAAATGATCTTCAACGTGGAAGATTTTTCCCAATTTCTCCTTGAAATTTCTGATTTCTGACAAGCAGAATTTAGAAATATGAAACCGCAGTACTTGTATGTATACCAGAGTTTGTTAAAATTATGAAAATACAGGATAACCGCGGGAATAAAAGTGCTAATTAAATACGATACTTCGAGTTTCGTATTAATTGTGAATATTCGATTACCGATGAATCGTTAGTACAATTGATTCGACATTCGTTTCAAAAATGAATTCAGTGGATTCAGTTTAACAACCACCAATTGCGAATATGAAAAATTGCTGAACGTGGAAATTTAAAGAGACCAACCGGGAACGACGTGCCAAAAAATAATTATAAATAATACGGGTATATAAAAACTCATATAATTACAAATATTTTTTTCAAGATCTCATTATATCGTACAATGTTGTACACAGTGATGCGACACCAACAAAATTGTACTTTCAAAAAAAATAATTTGCATAAACTGCACTGCTCTTGGGCCGTGTCGGAGTGGTCAGATGACCGAGCTTCGATTACCAAATTCTTCGGGACGCAGAAAAAGGTAACTCGCGACTGTTTCTCGTTAAGAGCCGGTCCCCGGGGCTCGTATTCGAGACAGTTTCCGAGGCGAGCTCGCCGTCGGCGGTCCGCAGCGAGCGCAACTCAATTAGCACTCGATAATTAGCGGGGCGACGCTTGATTAGCGGTAGACAGAGTCTCGATGGGCATTGTTCGACGGCTGACAATAATCTCCGGGCGCGGGTGTGCGTGGGCAGAGGCAGCGTTCAACAAAGGCCGTCGCGACGCGAGGCGTCGTTCTTTCCACAGAACGAAAAAAAGAAAAGAAAAAGAGAGAAAGACGACACCTACATACACACGCGTTCCACCTGACGCAGTCGAGTGGCTCGTTAAGGCCTGTTTGAAATTATCGTCCATCGGCAGAACGGGGGATCGTTAAGCCCTCGATTGATCCGCCACGGGTAATGCCGATTTTTTCCCCCCCAATAAATCGTGCCCCATCAACTTTTTCTCTGAGACCAAGCCTTTCCCAGAACCACCTGGGAAACCAACCGAGGATCGCGACGATGTCCTCTTTAGCTTTCACGCTGGGAAAGAATTCAAGGGGGTATTCTAGTTGTCGGTTTTGCACGATTTTTCCGAATTTCTTCCGGGAAAACCAGTCAACCTTTCGCGTTGGCATTTTCCACACATATTCGTTTGTAATTCACGTACGTGTGTGATTTCTTTAAAGTAAGAATAATCAAAATTTAGTGAGTTATATATCTTTTTGTAAAATAGGTATTTTCCAAGCCAATTTTGCACGAATATTTAGGAATTTTTTTCGGCAAAATTATTGAATATTTTGCATTGATTTTTTGGAGTGAATTCTCTTGCAGTGATTTTTTTTCGAGTAAAAATAATAACAATTAAATTCTGTCGAATTTCTTCAATTCTGCAATTTCTTATAATTGACACAATTTCTATTTTGCACACAGATTCACGTTAAAAATCGCTTTAGATATTAGAAAACAGAAAGTTTGATAAAATCGTGGAAATTGTTAGGACGGGACCAAACCAGTAAATATTGCAACGTGCGGTTTACAATTGGATATGCGGGCCGAAAACACGGCTGAAAAAGCTGTAAAAGCAAAAAACATTGGGAACGGTATCGTTCGCGCGAACGCCGCGAAAAGTGGGGGTGGTTATGACACCTGGTTGGATGGGGGTGGGTTATCGATGAATACTCGCGGCGTGGGTGCAGTTTTCCTCGTCAGCGCTTATGCAAAGCCGGGCTCTCGCGGCGTTGCAGCCAGTCTCCGTGGTCCTTGAATAATGCATGCGATATTCGCGCGGCCTGCTGCAGCCTGCTGCACCCGAAACGTACGCGGTCAGTTCTACAAGGTGTAAGAAAAGTACCGCAAGACTGTCTCCTCATATGAGTTCTTCCAAAGTTGTGTAAATCAATTTGTTACATTCATTTATTATTTTCGAACAGAGGGAAACAATGCTCAAGTTAAAAGCGACTTTCAAAATTGATTGTTCCAACTTCACTTTATTTACACCACATTTGTATTGTACGGATATTTCGGAAAAAATTGATATCTTCACTGTTTGTTGTTAAATTTTTTTATGAGACTTTTACCATCATATTTGCGACATTTCTCTGGTTAATTCGAATTCAAACACGGTATAATTCAGATTATTTTTAGTTCTGCAATTCGCGAGTTAGTAGAACCTCGATTATCCGAACCGATGTTTTATAAAATTTTTATTCGTTTCTTAGAATCTTATACGAAAAGCTGCAGTCCAGTTATAAGTAATTTTGCAGCAAGTTTCTTCCACAAATATTCACTGGGGGTTGTACGTTTACCCTGAGAAGGGGTGGCTATTACTTTTCTCGCACCCCGTACGTTTCGTCGAATACGCAGGTGGAAACCACACGGTTATTACTATGATTTATACATTGTGAACTGTCGGTTGTAACCCGAGGAGCTTGGTGCCTACTCCAGGGTGGTGTGTCCTCCTTTTTCCTTCACCCCGATTCCTCTTCTCACCCCTTCCGATTTGCGAAGACTTTTAAGCATACAGCTCGCGCGCCTAAATTCTTCGTCGTGCCGGTAATTTGCGTCGCGTGGGGGTGCTTCAAGGGAGGAAACGTCTTCGTTAAAGGGGTGTTTTTCTTTTACCCGGTTCTCTGAGATCGCTCGGAGAGAGCACGAACTTTTCCGAGTAGATGAAAACTTTCCAGTGATTTCCAGCTGACTGGCTGTACCTTTTAAATAGTAGCTTTTCTGTTCTTGCACCCCATCTTTTCCATGATTCTTCTTCTTCTTTTTCAAAGCGATATAAAAGAAACAGCCCCCTTTGATTTTTCATCGGAGGCGGAAGTTCTCGAGCGATTGTGTAGCCTTCGTCTTTCAAGGGTGGCTACCTTTCGCTCTTCAGAATCGATGGGAACTTCGGGTCGACGATTGTGGAAATGTAATACCGAGTTTCACAGTGTTTAATACGATTTTTACCGTGTTTTAAAATTATGCATGACTAGAAAGATTTTTGGAAATGTTGGCATTTTTAAAAAAAATGACAATCGTCTAGTGAAATACATAACCGGGGAACATATATTAGAATAGAATAATAATTAGAATCAGAATAATTTAAAAGAAAAATACATTTCTATTGTATTTCTATTTCTGACGACTGAGTTAGAAATTCTTTTATTTCAGTCTGCTAATAATTCGTCAGAGTCAGTACAGTGCAGCGCCTGTGTGAAACAGATTTAAACAGTTATTTTCGGAACGGTTTGAAGCCGTGTTTACGATTGTTGTTCCCGTCTTTGAATATCTACCCTCGTTTCCCGGGAACGGTGTAGCCGGCCGACAGCATATTGTATTAAATGAAATTTATCAAAATTATAGCGATCGCGGCGAATAAATTTGCCCAGCGGCGGACGTGGAATCCGGTTCTGTGTTTATGCAATCGTCACGAAAGGAAAAGAAGGGGGTTGCTCGGCCGAGACGCGGCGCGGCGCACGAACAGGGTGGCGGCCGGAACAACGCTATCATTATGGACGCCGGCCGAAGTCGGAATGGAAATAACAGTATATATGGTAATACCGGTGACGATTACGCACGCTTACTGCCGTAATAGTCGATAATAATTGCCAATCCTGGCAACATACATCAAACCCGGTGTGTCCGGGGCCGCGCGTAAACGTCATGCGATGAAACACTCGCTCTCGCGAAATTTGTAATCGGCCCTCCGCGACTCGCGGGGAATCCACGGAATTTTAATGTGTCATCAGCTACGCTGATACACTGCCGGATTTATTTAGTGACCTCTCAACCAAGCTGCGATTTACACGCCTTTCACCCTGCATGATTTACAGCCGATTATCGAATAATTTGAGCCGCTGGGAACACATTCGTTTTCGAACGGAATCAACGTTCTCCGCGGTGATGATAGTAAATGTGCTTTTGTCATTTGTTAAGAATTCGTACACGTGTGATGACTAGACTGAAGAAACTAGAAATTTATTTCATGCAAAATAAAAATTGTTACAACTTTTACATTTTTATCTTGAGGAGTAATGATGAAGTGACGGATTCACATTCATATAGAATTTATTATCTTGAGTTTATAACTATTGTTCATACAACACGGAGCACCATGATGTCCATTATTTTTATGTTTTGTTCGACCACCGTGGGACGCATTGGTACATTTTCCTGTGAGAGAAGAATGGAATGGACTCTAATCCGGTAAACGAGCATTCGACGTAAAAGAAAGAAACGCCGATGAATGAATCGGCGCTTTTTAATTTTCCTCGTAAAAATCGCGGAACACGGCGATGATCCTCTAATTCGCAAAACGCGGGGATCCCTTAAATAACAAGGTAACGATACTGGCGAGCATTAATAACTCCGCCGGGCGAAATCCCCGCGCAATTTTACGCGTTCCAACTCTCCAAGCTCTCCAAGCTGCTTAACCCCCGACTTTCGAGGATTAACAACGCCGCGCGTTCCGCCCTCGTCTCTCGCGCTCTCCAATCCGATGAGCGAGAACGTATCCGTGTCGATTTTGACCAGAACTTGCCCGTTTTCAAGGCCCGTACGCTGCTTTCCCTTTGTTTCGTTTGTTTCGATCAGCTTCCGGTTGTTTCCCTTTTGGTAAAACTCGGGGACTCGAAATAGGTGGTTTTGTACGCGACCCAAATGGAACAGTGGTGAACTAGGTGAAAAGGTAGTGTGAAAAGTTCATTTTTTTCAAATTTTAGGGGGTTGTTGTAAACGCCTCTCTTCTCCTGTAATAATAAATTTTTAAATTGTGAAAAGTTAATTGGTTTGTCCACAGGCCTGTCAAGATTGCTAGTCGTTTTCCGTCGTGATTCAGTGCGTCCAGGATTTGATTTTGGCTTCGCAGGGGTGACGTCGGCGAAACAAAGGAAAAGGTGGTGCGCGAAACGAGAGACGGGTTGCATGTGAGTCTTTTTGCTCGGACGGGTCGTCGAGGGGCTGCTCGATCGGGAATTTCCGCGAGGGATCGTTACAAAACTTTTAACGGGTTCGAGAGGAAGCACTCGAGTGCTTGCGGGGAAGCTTTTCGCTGCAAGTTTCGCGTAGCGAGCTAGCCGGCTAGCCGCCGACGCCCGAGTGCATGCCAACTTTCGAAGAACAAAATCAATTATGGAACGGTCGTTTTTATGCGCGTCGGACGGAGGGGAGGAGAGTGTTCTTTCTCTCTCTCTCTCTCTCTCTCTTCCTCTTTCTCTCTCTCTCTCTCGTGAAAAAGAGAAGAGAGCGTGATTATCGGTCGGACTTGCGAGACTAAAGTAATTCGCCGCCGGTTGGCTCCGGTAGACGCGTATTTGGGATTACCGGCGGATTACGGGAACTCGGTTTTATTTTTCTCGGGGAGAAGTAATGGACCCGCGGATAGATCGATTGTTCGATCGACGCCTCATCGGATTATACGGCCGACGATTATCTCGCTGCGTCTTCCTGCTGGTCGTCGTCTAGACACCGGCTCCTCCGGTCGATCATACTAATTTTTTCCTGATTAATACCCCGACGGATTTACTGGGTTTTCGCGGACTTGATTTGGGGAGGTCAATTTATTCTGAGTAGGGGATTTTTTACCTTTTTTAGGGGTTGTATTATGGCAGAAAGGGTTATGTTAGATGGTCTGCACTGGATCTGACTTGTTGGTTCCAGGATTAAAATTGCTAATACTGTTGAAAGATCTATTAAAAAATCCTCCATAGACTTTACAAAATTATGAAGTAATCACCGGTAGATAAACAATACTTGATCTCGGAAGAATTTTCAGAAAGTCCCATGATTCAGTTACGCCAGTGTACTACTTACTTGCAGATTAAGACTTGTGTCCCCACTCTATCTTCCCTTTCTACGACGCGGCCCAGTCACGTGACGTGTTTCATCTCTGAGAGGATAACTTTTTCCCCTGACTTCGTGTTTCTTATCACTCTCATTACTCGTTTCCAAGGAGCAAACACGAAGATTAATTGCAGCTCGTAAGAGGTGTGTAAACAAAGGATTCGGATAACGATTTCGAACCGGTAGATCGTGCACCGATCGTGTCCTCTCGGACGGGGCGAGATCGTTGTTTCGTTTCGATCCGGCTATGAATTATGGGATTTTGTAACGCGAAGATTCTATCGGGGCACCAAGCTCGTCTAGCAACCTGTCAGATATCTAAATAATATTGGCGGTAATTCGTTCGCGATATTATCTGGCTCGCCAGGCTGCCCGTTTAATCGCCCGATTGCGTTGAATTTCATTGATGCGGACCCGGTCGATGGGGGGAACTGATAATTAATGATGCCGATGATATCGCAACAGTTATTACAGCAACTTATCGTTTCAGTTAGACCGGTCTAGCGTGATTTATACCAGGTCCGAGTCAATTTTCGATTGTTTCCCTCCAGCCGAATGTCCTTTGCAAAATCGGGCATGCTCGGTTGCAATGCTGTATAGGATCTTTATGCAAAATAAAAACGTTCTGCATTTATTGTGGGAAGCAGGAATGAAATAAAAATTCATTCATTCATTTTATCCCTTAATGATTTTGTTACATTAAAAGCAACATTACGATATTCTTGAATTTCTCTAATCTTTTACTGTTTTATATCTCACCCAACCCATTTCTTCGTGAATGCATAAAGATCCGCAGTCTAGTCGTAAGTATAGTTGCGGATCTTTATGCAAAAATACAACATTTAAGAATAATTATACAATACACGTATCTTCTATTTTGGATCAAAAATCACATAAATAGGAGGAACTGCAAAAGAAGATCAAATTTTTAATATATTGTTTAAACAAATCACTTTCGAATTTCCTATTTAAAACACACAACTGATTTGTCAATTATGAACATTCCGGCAACAATTTCGGAACATCGAAGTAGAATCGACAAAAATTGTACTGCGATCAACGTAAGTATTCGAGGTGTATCGGGAATTTGTTCGGTGATTTCTAGCCGAGATCGAGATCAAAATTCCTCCGTGGCCGCGTTACGAAATTCACGAGGATTTTCTCGAGTCGAATGCTCGGTAATTTGCGTTCTCCGTTCGCGCGGTGGAGGAGTATGAGGAACGAGGAGGAACGGGGAGGAAGAACTCCGGGTCCTTCAGACTCCTTTCACGCATCCGTCAACGTATCCAGTGACAAAAAACCGGAGAACGTGCCCGGAGCGATGTATTATGGATGGGCTCGGACAGAGATCCGTTTGTGCTCGCATTATCATCGTGCACTGGCGTCGACTTTCAATCGAGGCTACATCGATTCTGCACCTTCGACCGACTTTCTCGAACGATACTCCTCGAACCAAGTCTTCGCGAAAACTGGCTGCACTCGGCTATTTTTCGCCCAGAAATTGCTTCTCGAAATACACTGATTCAATTCTTTCATTGTTGAACAGGCTGTGACTCAACGTAAGAATTTGCCAGCATTTAAGATTTTATTGAGTTGAAGATGCGTATGTGGAATTATCTGGATTAATTTTAAGATACAGGACCTACGTAGACACGTTCATTTCTTTGCTGAATTAATTTTAGTGAGTTGAAAATGCGGATTTTCTGAAGCAAGATAATTATTGTCTGTATTAGTTGCAAGATACAGGACCTCCATAAACATTTAAGGTACATTTAATCGTGGCTAAGATGTCGAACAGAATCTACTAATATGTTATTAATTTCCTCTAAACCTTAATCCTATTTATTATGAATATTATAACTGGGGAGAACACAATAAATATAAACTTCCTCTTTCTTCTAAGAAGTGATGGATAATCGTAAAATAAATCGTAGTGCAAGGGGTTAATAATTTTTGAAAATAATAAAACAGAACATTTAGATTCTCCAGATTTTTTCGCTGTTCTGCATTTTTCAAATTTTGTAAGAACATAAAATCCGCAGCCTAGTTATAATGGTATCTGCCACAGTATTCCGCAGTGTCTGAAAAACTGGTGTAGGGTATCGGCACTCGACATGATCGATAGGACCCACAGTATCGAGCCACTCGAGATCCCAATGTTTTACAGTGACAGGGCGAAAGAAGAGCCGGTGACCTCTTAAATCAGCCACGAGATCGTACGTCACCGGTTAACATCTCCAGCTTCGGTGACACGAAGCAAAGACACACTTGACAGTGACCCAGGCCATGTAAACAGACCCTAAATCACCGGAGAACAGCCATAGACGTCGACGAGTGCATCGTGAAATAATAATCCCAAACGAACCACTGTATCCCGACAGCACCCTATTTTTTCTTGTCCTTCGAAACGCTCCTGAATGATCTACGATCTAGAACAAGCATAGAAACGACTTGGAACATGCATAGCAACTATCTGTTCCTTCGAGAGGGACGACACACGAATGGTCGCAGTTGTAACACGTGGGGGCCACACAGGGAGAAAATGTTTCACTTTCGTTTGGTTTTAAGATTACTGTTATTAATTATCTTCAGGCACAATAAACATTGTCTATCCTAATTGGAAGAATATATACTTCCTCTTAATGTTTTTACTACTTTGTGTTTTTCCTACTCGTTTTTGTTATGACAAGAATATGACAAGAATTTACTTTCAATATTTTTTTCGAGACTTTTAACTTTTGTAAACACATTTGTCGCATTTTTCTGATTAAAACGAGTCCAAACACGACACGATTCGAAACACATTTGCCCATTCAATTGGCGATTTTGTAGAACCTCGATTATGCGAATCGATGATCTAAAGTAAGCTATCTGAAGTCAATCTAAAGCGACGCATACCAATACGATTTACTGTTCAAATCATTAACGATTAAATCTAGTAGGTTCTAATCATGCCAAACCTGGAGCATTTCACTGATGAGTTCGCATAATCGAGGTTCTACTGCATCGTGGATTAAACGAGTAAATATAATCCAAACTGTGGCGTGCTTGGACTCATTTTAACCAGAAAAATGTAACGAATATGTTGGTAAGAGTTCCATTTAAAAAATCATTAAAAACAGAAAAGTTCCTTGTCTTCCAAGCTAATGAAAATCGTAATAAAATAAAAATGCACAGACGCGTACCGTAGTATTTACACGCGTCCACGCTTCATGAATGGAGTCAGTATTCTGGCGTAGCCTTGTCGATACGCAGAGCGTGCGTGAGGTTAGTTACGCACGGTTTCACAGCCGCAGGGGTGTTCACTGAGCGAATTCGCGCCGGAGCAAAGGTTTCGGTGAATGATACTGCTTTGCTAGAATCTAGTCCTTCGTTACATCGAAGTCCACTTTTGAAAAACGTTAGGATATTTATTGCAAATTTAGTATTTTTATCTTGCTTCAAATTCGTTCTTTCAATTATTGCCTTTTAGAGAGTGCTCTACCTTTAAATATCTTTCTTTTCAATTTTTTTTTAAGGGAAATACATTTAGAATGTTACTGACACTCTATATATATTCGTGGTAAATATATTAAAAAAATGGTCAAGTCTATTAGCAGATTTTTAGCAATCTCGAAACCGGCCTACTTCGCGTTCGATCATGCGACTGGTTTTATGCGCGTAAACAGAAGCTAGGCCGCCGCGGCGTTGCGTCGCTTCGCGGATAAACTTGTCTTGACAGAGTCCAAGTCCCCCAGGAAATAGCTACAGAAAATCCCGACAACCCGTCGAAAGAGAATGCCCTTCCTCGAATCTTCGAGTGGGGTAAAAAGAAAGAAAGAAGCGATCAATTTTCCAGTCCTCGAGGACTGCTCGCTCGCGAGGTGGTCCTCTCGAGATCCTCTTCGCCGAGAAGCTGAGCGGATGCCTGTCACGAACCGTGAAATCGCGTTCTTCTCGGAATATTTGACCGAGAGCAAGGCCAAGTGTCCGATCACATAGAGATTTCAGTGTGCACTCGAAATTAGACCGTGGGCACTCGAAATTAAAGATTTTCTATGAGCGGACTTCAATTTCATTTTTTATCAACGTTGGGTTGTCTAACAGAATTCTTCTTTAAACATTTTCTGTTCTAACTCTCGGACTATTCTTATAGCTGTAATTAACGATTAGACGAATTTTTATGCAAAATCAAAATTTCCAGCGGCTATCTAAATTTTATTGAGGAAAATTCTGGGAGTTCTAATACTCTCGGAAATCTCTAAAATGTTGGGATTCTTAAAAATTGCGGGACTTTCGAAAAGCTTGGATTTCTCGAAAATATTATTCTCACGAATCTTGAAAATTCCCGAGAATCCCGAAAATTATTGGGATTCTGGAAAATTTTGGGACTCTCGAAAATATTATTAATATTCTTACGAATCTTGAAAATTCCTGAGAATCCCGAAAATTATTGGGATTCTGGAAAATGTTAGGACTCTCGAAAATATTCTCACGAATCATGAAAATTCCCGAAAATTATTGGGATTCTGGAAAATTTTGGGACTTTCGAAAATATTATTAATATTCTCAGGAATCTTGAAAATTCCTGAGAATCCCGAAAATTATTGGGATTCTGGAAAATTTCCAGTATTCCAATATTCTGAGTACTTAAAAATTCTCGAGAGTCCTAATATTCTCAGTAATACCAAAGAATCTCGGGAGAATCCCGAAAATATTTCCGGACCAGACCCGAGCCGACATTTTCGAGTCTCCGGACACCTCTTGATCGTACCACGATTTTCGTACCGCTCGTGTCGACCGCCTCGCGACTGAGAGATTACTATGGTTATCACTGGGCTCGGGTTCCGCCGACGAGAGTGGCGACCGCTGAAAAGTGTCGAGCAGGCAATAATAATTAATGTTCGCTGATACGGGGTTCATCGAGCGACACAGATTGATCGATGTCATGGGCCGGTTGTCTCCCACGATAACCTCCTTCCGTGACATCGCGGACCGGCTATCGTTTCCACGAATGCCCCACGATGCACACCGAATTCTTTTTCCTCGACACGGACTTTCTACGGACCGATAGCCAGCGAACGTCACCGAACGTCAGATTACTTTGATGATCGCAAACAACGAGAAAAATCGCATTTTCTAATTCAACGATTTCGCATGTTTCATACTGAGCGAGTGCCACATTAATTGCTGTACAGTAGGATCTCGCTTATTCGAATCTCCGACACCTGAAGTCTCCATGATCCCAACATATGACTTTATGTGTTCATGGAAAAAATGAATAGATGAAATATTTCTTGAGACTTCTTGGAATTATTAGAAGACGAAATACGTTGTCAGTTAGTTTCCACTTCCCCACTCTACCTCACGTCACGTGACGCGTTCCGTCTCCATCATGCATGCGTCACAATGTCACGTGACTAACCTAAAACGCAGAGAGAGGGTAAGTCGTTAGTTTATGCAATTTTTAATTTTTGTAGGCAAATTTTAAGAAAGTGGGAACAAATGAAAATTTATTTCCTTTATACATCTAAAATAAATAAAAATCGTATTAAATTCCGTGGAATTTTATATTTTAGCATTTTTTGAAAATTTTTAGAAGCCGTAGATGCATAAAGATCCGTCTACCAGAGTAGGGCACAAATCAACTAATAATTAAAAATGACTAATAGTCTGATTGATTGTTAGTCATAGTCATAGCAAAATAGTCGTCAGTTAAAACTTTTTGATTAGTTATTCATAACTACATGGCACAGCTCTAAGTAATCGTTAGTTATTGCTTATTAGTTTATTAGAACTAATGATTAATCATGACTAATAAGCAATAACTAACGATTACTTAGACCTGTGACTAACTAGTGCCATGTAGTTATGAATAACTAATCAAAAAGTTATAACTAATGCCTATTTTGCTATGACTATGACTAACAATCAATCAGACTATTAGTCATTTTTAATTATTAGTTGATTTGTGCCCTACTCTGCCGTCTAGTGATTAGAATTTCAATTCAAAAGTCCAATTCAAAAACATCCTTTATCCAACAATAAAATGTTCTAGTTTGCAGCATCCGATTCAAAGTCCTCCACCATCCAACCAGCAGCCACCATCCAACACTGAAATCTCAAAATCAGTGTTCCAGGTTAAAATAAAAATAAAAATGAGCCGCTTCGGCGAAGCGAGGTCGCCGAAGGTCGCCGGTCATCCATAGCAATCTGTTTACAGGAAGACGATATTCTATTAACCGGGGCCAAGTAGTGTCACGTCGACGGAAGCGTCCCTAGAGGATCAACCCTTCGGTCCCTGCATAATGCACGAGCCCATGGAGACGAGCCACGGAATTAGTCGTGGCCCGTGGTCCGAGGGATGATTTAGGGCGGAATTATCAGGATGAATCCAATAACGAGGACCATGGAATATGTACAGCACGCTTGCGAATTAAGATGATTCGCAAGCTGTGGTTCCCGTACCCTTCCGCTTTGAAGAGACTATGCCGCGGGCGATCTCGCGCGAACGTTTTCCGTTTTCATCCGATATGGAATTGGTAATAAAGAAGGGGGCGAGAAGTGGAATATTGTTCGTGACAACCGATTTACCAGGCGAATGTACTATCTTCCTCTCGCTCACGGATGGGTAAAGACGAGTCCACGAGTTCGTATCGATCAAAGATCCTTTGAATATGTATCAGAACGTCAACAGGGGGTGAATTAATACTCTTCGAGGGACCGTCGACGTCGCCTAACCGTCTATGTCCGCTTGCTATCTGTATGAAAATGTGCGCTTTGTCGAGCAGTTTCAGAGTCGTCTGAATCCTGTGTCGCGTGCTCAAACTTGGCCATTGTTAACGCCAGTTGACAACCGTTTTTAAAAGGTTTTTTTTAATATATTTTTTTAAGATTAAACTTGCTGCTGACACAAGTTGTCCATGTGGTTGTCTGGAACAGGATCCTAATCGTGTGTTACGGCAAAGCCCGATCTACGAAAATAATAGAGATGCTCCGACAAACTTTGCAGCAAGGGTTACTTCCCACCCTATACAATAGATGCCTTTTTGTGCGGACCCTCTCTTTGCCGCTTACTGTATGTAGATAAATTTCTTAAGGCTCACTGTTTGTACCTCTAGACTTGTATTGAAAATGTTTCACCATATTGTCAACCCTAGATTATGAGTTATCTTTGTAATGTTAGCATGCACATGACTGTGCATGCTGCTAATAATCCCTTGCGGGGTTTTATAGCATAATAAAAAAAGGAAAGACTGGGTGCTGGGTTTCCGGAGTATTTAGAAGTTGTGACATTTAACGGTATGTATGCCGTGGCTATGAGCCGAGTGCAATAAAGCGCATCTATAAACGATGCATTTTATTGCGCCATAATCTATACTCAGAAACGTGTGTCCGCGATAAGGTGGGAGCTTGCGGACTCGTCCGCGTTCGACTTCGAGATCGCGGCACACGATCGAGTTCCTCGAAAAGCAAATGACCTGGAATGGTGGTGATGTGTAATCGAACGGTTCTATGACACCGCCTGACGGCTTCGTAATTGATAATCATTAACGGGACGCAGCCCGCGCGCGCCCGCGGTCCCATAAAGCTCTCGGTTGCATCACCCGCCGCGTTTACGGCCCGTCTCGGACCCGCGAGTAACAAGCAAAAACCAGAGAAAGTAAAGTATAATAGTTAGCGGTGTGTGGAGATACATATGTACCGGGGCCGTCGTCGTTGGAAGACGACTTCACTAATAAATAGACTTTGCGGAAGTCTACACAAATCCGTTCGTTTACGAGCAAAATTAATCTCACAGGAATATCGAGCCGGCGCTCAATGGAGATTTCAAACGGAATTTATGCTGCATGATTAACGTTGTTCTGTTCTTTCGTATCGATATTAAATGTTTTAATGCGACTTCGGTGGTCGAGCAAAACAGCCGTTGCTCGAATTATTGCCTGCACACCTGCGGTTCAGGTGCGGTGAAAGATAACAAAAATAATAAGATAATAAAAATTTATTTAGCACACACGTTTCTTACAAATAGCCGACGGATTTTTATTGTCTGCATTAATTGCAAGCTATCTAATCTCTAATAGACTATAGTAATGGTGTACCCTCGATGACAAGGGGTGAAGCTTTAGTTAATATCTCATTAAATATTAGTTTTAGAGCAAACAATGTTTGGAAATCAATGCTTTTTATGTTATATTTATATTTTATATTGTTCATTTCATTATTAGCTGTCGAACACACAATGTTCAATACTTTTTTATTTGGAAATCAATGCTTTTTATGTTATATTTATATTTTATATTGTTCATTTTATTTGTTTCATTGATGTGGTCCATTTCTGAGGGCAGCGCAATAAATAACGCGACATCCATTATTCGCGAACAGTCTGCGAGCGTAGTCGCATTTATGCGACCGGCCAGTATCGCAGTATCGCGTCCACGCCCGCCTCCTTTCTTGGTCCTGTAACCGGAGTTATCTCCCCCGCAAATATATATTAATGCGAGTGATATATCAGGCCGGCCGCGAGGGACAAAACCTTAAATATTGGATAAGTTGGTCCGCGGTCTCGCCCCGTGGAGACCAAATCTCGGTGATGGATTGCCTACCGCTGACTGTCATAACAACTTCGGTCCTGTTATTTCCCGATGCCTTCTGCGGCCGACCGCAGAGATCGAGAAACCAGCTGCCACCTCGACAATCTCGTTATCGATCCTCCAAACGCGATTCTTTAATTCTCCGTGACTTACAGAAGACTAGAATGTTACAGAAGAATAGAATAGAGATTCTACGACCTCGGTTTAGTGGGAACTGTTTCAGGTAAGGTGCCGCAATATTAATTTCAAGGTCGAAAAGGTCAACAATATTTTTTTATTGCATCGTATTCTATTCATTGCACCCACATTCAAACCAACGCACAAAACTCAAAATTCTCTTAAAAAATTACGGTAAAATTTTTGCATTGTCAAACTGATCTTATTTATATCATGTCTTCATTTCTCAGTCAGATGAAGTTTATACAGCGTTATAAAATTATTTCTTTGCGCGATATCGAAAATATAAATAAAATCAGTTTTTGTGATGAGTAGAATAAGACTAAATAAAAAAAATTGTTTTTGACCTTGAAAGTAATTACACCCTGTTCAGGTACATACTTCTTGAATTAAGGAGAATCGTGATTTGTACTCGTTAATTTGGTCCGGAAACGTTCCGTCAAAAAATAAACGGGTTGAAATCGAACGTGAAAAAAGAAGAAGCCTCGAGCGATCGAGCCTCGAGTGATTTCAGCTTAACGATCGAGGAAGTCTATAAAATTCTGGAATTGATACGTTCCCCAAATAAACTACTTGGTGGATCATTCGTCTTTTATTGCGCGCTTCGTTACGGCGCATCACTGTAAACTAGTGTCGCGTCCTCGCGAAAGAAGTTTTACGATCAGCGTCGCGAGATTTGCTTATAATATTGTCCGTTTACAAGACTCCTCTTCCCCTCGATCGCGATATTCAAGACGCCGACGACAGATTTACGCCGACCAATAAAACCTTAACATATCACTTCGAATATCGATCCACGTTGATTGAATTTCTGCGCCGCGGCGAAACACGCGGTCTCGGAACACACGCTGACCTGATTCGGAACAGACATTGAACTCGGATTAAATTGGGATATCATCGGTACGGATAATCGAGGTTCCACGTAATCGTAAATTGCACAAGCAAATGTTTTCCAAATTGTGTCATGTTTGAGCTTGTTTTACTCAGAAAAATGCCACAAATATGTTGGTGAAGGTCTCATAAATAAATAGCGAAGATCAATTTTTCAAAAATATTGTACGAACAAGGTATGTAACACTATCGAACAATAAAATTGGAGCCCGCTAATTAAGGATTAAGAATGTGATATTTAATGAAAAAGAAAGAAACTAGTTCGAACACTTGATTTAGAAAACAAAAAATTAAAAATGTGCTGTCTAACCAAAGAACAATTATCGACCAATCAAATTTAATCAGGGGTTGAAAATGCTTAAGAAACCCAGTGCTGTTCCGGGAGTCGACTGAAGTCCTCCAAAGAGAGGAGGGACAAGGAAAATGGTTTCGCTAGGAGGGGCAATATCAGCGGCCGATTTGCATTTTATCGTTTCTGAGACAACCTAATTGGCCCCGGGGAATTGGTTGCAATTTTACCGGGTCGCTCCGATAATACCGAATCCTCCCCTTTCCCACCTATCCCCTCTTCGGCGTTCGCGTTTCTTGTCAACCCGAAAACACCTATTCGTTGTGTTCCGTATCACTCCGGAGGTCACCTGTAATTACGGGACCCTGCAATTTACACGGACTTCCGGAGATCATCGTTCACCCTTCCCAAGCTTTCTTTGCCAAGGTCCGAGGATTTGCGGAAACCTGTAATCGCATTCCACGAAACTAAATTCACGGGATTAGTATTGAAATTAATTTTCACGAACGATTTACTCTCGACGAACAAGGTATTTTGCACTAGAATAATTTTTCTTAATATCATGTATTGTAATAAAAAACAAGGGATCAATGCTGACGAAATTAATGTTCACAAATGATTTACTCTCGACAATGGAAAAGGAAAAATTTTGCATACCAATGAGAAGAAATTTTACGCTAGAACGATATTTTTAAAGTAATATCAATATCAAGAAATCGTCTAAATTCAACGTTCACGAAAGAGTTAACAAATACAGGCACGAAGGAATCCTGTGATACTGTAGAAGCCGTTCAGGAGCAGAGACTTCTCCAGTAAACTGAATAACATACCACTCATAAAGACGATTGAAAAATTCCATTTGCAGGATCTCGAGAAGTTCGCAGACGATCCCGAGGTGCTTCCGCGATCCCGTTCGCAAAACGATCATTCGAGCGATTACTGTGAATATTAACGCGAGAACGGTCCGCGTTTCAGCGGAAACAATTAATCGGAGGATCGGGACGCATCTTAAACCGGCCCTGACGAAAGTAACTCAATTACCGGTGGCCGATAATTACGCGTGCGTCGAGGCGAGCGTTATAAAGTGTTCCTGAGGCTCGTGTTTCTTTCTCCCGTTTGTGGGAAGACGTTGAAGAAGCAGAATTTCTGTCCGGTTTTTGCCAAGTTTTTGCAGGTCTCAGGTTCGTCGAAGACGTTGGACGGTCCCTGAGCACGCGATGCTATTTTTTCGAAATTGCACCAGAGCTGAAATTGTCGGGCAGAAAGTTTCGGCTGCGTGTTATATGAAGAACAGAAAGAGAGAGAGAGAGAGGGAGTAGAGAAACGTTTTGGTTTGCTCGCGACCACACGCGAAACTATAACTGTTGCCGGCACTCTGTGAAAGCGAACCTAAACCCGATAGGACCGAAGTCGCTCACCTTCCCGAAGCTCGGAACACCTGTCCGACAAGCTGACGAACGCGGACGAACAATTCGCCGGTTATCTATTAACTTATCCCAACCGGGGAATCGCTGACGAGTGACGGAGACACACCGACGAGAAAGTTTCTGTTCAAATTCTTGACAACGTGCTCGCTCGCTGACATCGCCGGATAGAACTTCTCTCTCTCTCTGTCCCTCTCTTGTTCCTCTTTCGATGGTAACTCGACGCGGTGCTCGGCGAGAGCTGATTTTCAAGCTCGTGGCCCTCAATTTTATATCTACGTGTCGCAATGGCTCCCATCTTGCTTTAACCCTTTGCGCTCGAAGCTGTTTCAATCCCAAGACATTTTCTGACCCAGAATATTTCCATTGTACATTTCTGGCCTTGTGTGACTTCGCAGGTCATTACGTCGTATACGAATGAATTAAAAAATACATTTCATTTAAAAAATTGAAGGTTATATTCATTTCCAAAAAAATTACAGACATCATTACATTTTGCTTGTAAAAAGTATAACTTTCTCCTCTTTCATTTCTTTCTAGCGTTCACTATTTCCAAGAAAACCGCTGGCTGGTGTTAGCGTGAAGACCCTGTAGAAGCCTGTCATACCCGGAATCAAATGTTTCAATGCAGCGAGTAAAAGAACGTTCTTAAATCTGAGTGGAAATTGACCTAACTCCCACCATGTTGGAGTGAAGTATGGCAGAGTCGGGGGTGAGACACCCTGTATAGATGGGTGTTCAGGTAGCTGGCAGCCATAATTCGGCGGGGGATATAATTATTCGGAGTCAAACGTCTTGATAGAGCGAGAAAAAGGGAGGAGTCCTGTTTCATAATTCCATCGGGGAACAATTTCCACTTTGATCCTTCCAGGGGGTTAATGGGACTGGAGACGGCGAGAGAGGGAGGGAAAAATGAAAGGAGCTACCGGGGAGAATTGTTGGGGGTCGTGACGCAGCTTCGAACTCGTTAAGATCGTCGACGGAAGGGGTGCTTGTAGCTCGAAAAGCACCGGACATAACGCTAACGCGGCGCATACAAACGGCCGCTAATGGCGCGGATAGCTTTTGTTGTTTTTAATTAACCCTTTCTTTTAAGACGGCCGGCGGGACCGGTAAAACGGGGCCGCGGCAGGAAAAGGGTTCAGAAAGCAACGCCGATCCTCTTTCCCGCCTTATGTACACCCCCACCCCCTTTGCCGAACAACGTTCCCCCGGTTTCCCGTTTACCGTTTCCCGCGGGGGATGTAAATATGCCGGGAATTGCACCTAAGAGACAGAGCTGTCTCCTCGCTCCGTGCAATTAAACCGTCATCTAATTAGCGAGACTGATTGCCGGCCGGCCCACGGGATCGACGGGAAAACGATTCCACCTGATAGCTTCACGATTTTTCCAATACGCTGCGAGACGTTGAAAACAGTTCCAATTAAATTTTTAGTACGCGTGTGTGATAATCAACATTTTATACAGGGTGTTTTTTTTTTATCAATCCTCAGTATTTTATTTACTAGTAGCATTTTATGCTTTTGATTTTATGCAATATTTATACAAAATGGATTGGTGAAGTACAAAAATACTCATGTTGGATTTTTAGAGTAATCTACTAATGTTTAAGTATTAAGTTAATCTTAATTAACTTTAGAAAAGAAAATTAAATTTTACTTTTCACGGTAAAACTCTTAAATTATGTTAAGTGTTGTGAAATAAACACGCGGTAATCGATATCAGGAGCTCGTGGATTTTGTACAAATTTTTTTATGGCGACAAATGGTTTGAAGCTTGCTTATCATTTTTGTCACTCTGTTTTTCTGCTGGAACGTCGTCGCTGAACGTAGCAGTGATATGTACGCTTGCAGTGGAATTGTTCTGAGAATTGTACCGAAACGGTCCCCGCTATCTGCGAGAGATAAGGTTACTTTAACTGCTCGGTAATTAATTTTTTACTGCCGGCTGACCGATTTGGAAATTTTATCGACAGCGCGGAATTTGTTGCGAGATTTTCCTCGCGACAGAAATTCGCGACTTTATGAAATATTCAATATTAGAATTTTGCAGTTTTTTGATGAAGTAACATTTGCTGTGATCAATTCTATTAAAATTGAATTGCTTTGATTCTTTGGCAGTTTTACATATTTTTTAATTTCTGTGGTACTGAAAGGGGTTAATTAAATTGTACATTTTATATTAAACTGAACAATCTGGAAATTGTGATTTTTACCCTTCTCGAGGTCTCAATATTGAGAAACCCAATGAACGGCTGTCTCTAAATTCCCGTGGTATCATGGTTAGCCGAGAAATAAAATTTTCGATTAAGGATTGACTCGGGGAACGCGATTTTATTTGTCGTTCCAGGGTATTTTCGAGTCGGACAGCGCCGTCTGAGAGCTGACAAAAGCCGCGGTTGAAAGGCGGGGGCGACAATGAAGAGAATAAAGAAGAATAGCGTTAAGAGTCGGCGCTTTGTCGCGGTCTCGGGACTGTCAATCATCGGTGATAGGAAGCGACACATTAATCCGAGGAACAGCCTGTTGACCGCACGACATCTTCTCCTCCTCTGCGGTCAAACAAACCTCGTCCACGGCCGCCCATCTTATTTTCATGTCGCGTCAGACTTTCTTTGTCGGCAGAGAAATGGGAACACGGGACCACCAAATCGATCAAATCCGAATTCGAATTGTCAACCACCGATTCGAATTGTCAATCATCTCTTGAAACATTTCTTGTTACAATAATTTAGGAATGTTCGAATTTGAATCTCATATCAGAATCGAAACGTATTGACGATGAAATTGCAGAACTTTTGAAGCTACACATATTGAAGCTAAATTGTTGCTGAATACGGGAAAAGTAAGAAAAAATAATGAAAAATAATTTTTGAGCATTCTAAGATTTTATGCTCCCTCTAAGCTCATATATAAGCTTTTTAAATGTTCCGTAGTGCCTCTAAATGAATCTAGAGATTTTTTAAAATTCTTCTAGTACTCATAATGGGTTCTAAACTCATTCTGATGGCCTTTCAGTTCTTCCAAGAATTTTCGAGAATATTCCACTTCCGGTTCAAGCATTATACAATCTTTTACGCGAGGGGAATACTTGATCGCGGATTGCGACGCTTGCGAAAACTGACCAGAGCTGACAAATGTTGGAAGAGGCTAAGCTGGACACGGTTTTCACGGATGAGCACCAAACTGTGGTACAGTTGTCGGCATGATTAACTGCGTCGTTTCCAGCAGAAATAACGTCATTTGTTTCAGACCCGAAACATGTGCCTTGTACTATAACGCGCTTAAAGATTCACAAAGACTAATTTCAGGAATTTAAGAAAATCCTTTCGTGCACAGATTCAATAACGCTCGAAGGAAAAATCATTAAATCGAATTTCTGGTTCGAAAGCAGTTCGGAAGCAGTCTGTTAGCAAAGAGGAAAAGATTTATCAGTGGAGGCCAGTTCGAGGATCGAAGGAAGAGCCTTAGAGGCAGAGGCAGCGCGACTCGGGCCACCCATCCGGCTGATTGCACACCGATAAACGCATTATTTAATTACCGTGAGTAATTACCGATTATTACACGGCGCGGCCTGTCCGGGCGCACTGTCCCGCCATTAATTACACGAACGATCGGGCGAAACACTCGTTACGCAGCACTCTTTAATCGGCTGGACTCGCTGCGGCCTCTGCGTCCGGTTGTAACCGATCGCGGTCCTCTCTCTCTCTGTCTCTCTTGTTCTTTTTCCCTGCCTTTTTTCTTTGGGGAGGCGTTCGCGCGACAGGAAGGACTGCTGTTTCTCCGTCTCGCGGGGTTGTTGGGCCTTATAAAACTTTAATAGAAGCTCCGTTTAATTGGCGATTCCGAACACCGTGCAATAATTGGGCAACGAGGTCCGTTTTGCCGTGCAGATCGCCTCCGACGATAAATTCGAGAGAAATGGAAGATAAGTGCTGTTTAGTGTTGCGAGTTTCTGGAGTAGGATAATGTAATTACGGTTGTAAAACTCTTGTTAGCCTGTTACAGGCCACCTGTGTCACTAACGGGCGTCGATCAAATCCTTTGGCCTCAGTTATTCCTTCTGAATGTTTGTTCGCAGTATTTACAATTTGGAGATCTGCTTTAATCGGCAATTTGTGGGTAATGTAGGAAAATTGACTGCCTTGAAATGACCTCAGGACAGAATTGCAGGGACGGAATTTTTTTTAATCGCAATTAGCAATTAAACTCCTACTTTAGTCGTTAATTGCTGTTAATGATTACATTCTTTTCAATTGTAATCGTCAATCGAATATTTGATTAATGATTAACTGCTGAAATTTCGAAATGAAAAAATGTAAACTGAGTCTAGGTATATCGTCATTTGGTCTATAATATGATCTCTATGTGCCTACTTATTACAATTTATGGATAGACCTTGTGGCGACTAACTTCAACAATTGATTAAATCGGTCTCCGATTTTTCGATAATTTCATTTTTTAATCAACGATTGACTTTTAACTTCATCCATCGATTGAATCAATCGTCGATTTTTCAATGATTACCTTTTTTAATCGTATCAATCAATCTTGGTTAAAATTTTAATCGATTAATGAAAAAAACTCTGCCTCAGGAATCATCCCGAGGAAGTACAACATTTTTGGGACACCCCGTATAACGTTAGGTGAACTATAAGCATCGGAAAATATTCATATTTGGAATTTTTCCTCATCTTTCAAAATTGTCTTGCATCAATAAAACTAATGTTAATACAATGTAGATTAATAAGAATGCTTGAAAATAAATCGTCAAGGTACCTCCAACCCTCGGTCACGTATCCAATTTTTTTTGACCGCATCATTAACAATGGACGTCCACTAAGAAAATCGTTGCTGCATCATAACATCATCGTACAAGTCGACATGTCCCGGAATGACCGATTCCACGACCGATCCCATGGAACAAGCAATTCCCGGGATTAGGATTAAATATTGATGGCCAGCTTGATACAGATTAATGTGGATTCCTCCGCAGACGAAACCGACAGCGATTTGTCACTGGTTGGGTCGAATCCGCCCCCGCAAAGGCTGATCACCACCTAGGACATCGTGCAGATCTTCCTGGCCCTCTTATCTGCTCCGTTTCTCTCTTTATCTACGAATTCGACCCTCTGCTACGCTATGATTAACTGCTCTGCCCGAGAACGTTTTTACCATGAGATACCAGCTCGCTATGGGAATCTATTAGCGCCGGGATTCGCGATAACATAAGATTAAGGGACCGTGTGTGAAAAATTTCGTCGACCAGCCTGCTGGCTGAACGAAGTTCAGCAGATTTGTCTTTGTTTCGCAACGCACTCTGGCCGGCAATATTGTTTATTAGGTTGTAAATACTTTTTAATTAATCACACTTACGTCTACAGTTGCTGTGAATCACACTTGAATCACATTGTACACAAAAAATTAACGCTAAACCCACCACTGTCAAATGACCGGTTTTATATTTTCCATTTCACAATTATTGAAATTATGAAGTTGCTTACATGGAAATTGATTGGAATATATTTCTTCATCCAAGCATATATTGTAATAAAAGTTGCACAAAATCTGAATAAATAGAGCCTTGTCATTTTTATAGAGCCTTGTTATTTTTAAGGTAAAACATTATAATCGCTCTTAGTGCTCGGTAGGTTTAGTGTTAAATTGCACAAAATTAATTTATGAACGACTTTTAATATTTATTAGTGCCTCAGCTAAATATGTGCTTTGTTATTCATTACGATGTGTCGGAAACACCTGTCAGGTCAAAGTTGCATTATTTCAGGGAACACAAACTTTTTCTCTCAAGGTTACAATATTTACATTCGAAGGTCATCGACGTTTGTTTTCCTAGTGGAACATTATATTTTTCTTTCGTTGCCCTTGCCGAGCATAACAAATTATTGAGGTCAATAGACTAAGGATGTTTATGCGAATTGTAATTTTTATAGAAGAGTTTTATTTTTATCGTTGACGTACCCGATATGGGGAGCGCAAAACTGGATTAAATTCTATCAAACTGATTTCGATTGTGTCGTTGGGGACGTTTTGCAAGTCATAAATGCGTAAAGGTGCACATTATGTACGATTGTAAGACGCCTTATAATATTATAAGGTTTATGTTATGAGACTGCAAAAATAATTGCCTGACAAGATGAGGGGGTAGTGTAAGATACGCGCTATAAAATGAGGTATGTATTGTTATTTAATCCTTCATGTCCAGAAGGTACTTTATTGCGCCACTTTCATTGGAATGCTGCTACTGACCAAATACGCCGGAGCTTTTTTAAATTGTTCAACTTGATTCGATTTCAAGTACCGCCGTATGGGTTCATACCTTGTTGGTCGCGATGGCTATTTATACCTAGGTGCTGCTGTTCGATCGGACTTCGAGTGACCGAAATAAAAATTGCTATAAGGAAAGAGACTTCCTGTATAATTTCGTTTTAATGAAAAAATTATTAGCAAGAAGAAAATCGCTAGAAAACTCCACAGATGTAACTCAATGTTTTAACAGTTCAATAAAAAGATTGAATAATGTTGAAAAACTTTATTTTATGTGTCCTTGTTGCACTTTAACTTAACGTGTCCTTATTTCACTTTAACTTTAACTTTAGTCCTTCACTCTAGGGTCTGGGCCCATAACCTGTTGAAAAACTTTATTTCCCTTAAATAAGATGTCTTTATTTATTCAATGTTAATAAAGTTACAAAAGTGGATTGAATAGTGATCCTAATGTGAATGGAAAAAGAGACACACTGTATTGAAATAAGACAAAGCTAATGCTGTAGTGTAAAAGATACTGTGTTGTGTTCTGTTCTTTATTGGGACGACGACTGAGCTGGTTTGTCTCCGGGAAAACCTTCAGTCCCTTTTCTAAGTGGGGGTGTTGTAAACCACTTGAGCCAGGCAACGAAATCTGTGCTTCTTCGGTCGAAGTCGCACCATAGCCTGTTTCTGTATAATATTATCGTTGGATTCCAACAAATAATCAAACTGGAAGGAACTCCAGAAAAATCCAAACCGGAACTATTGCACTATTGCAAAAATTCAGATATGCAAAGGTTGATGAACTAAACAATTTCTAAAAAGGTAATTAGCGAACGGACACCGTTAAAAATATTATACTATACACGTAGCCCAGGCCTAACACTCCTACTAAAACAAATTTCTCTCAAATCCAAAGATCCTAAGGGTGCAAAAAAAAATTCGCAAAATCCTCACCTTCCTTTTCGAGAGCCTAGCCCAGAATATTAAGAGGAATAGTGAAGGAAAAGGTCGGTCGTCGAATGTTTGCCACATGGAGCGACGGCGATGCGTCGCAGGTTTTCTCGTTGAGGCTGACGGTTTACGGAAGGCGTCGCGGCGCTGTTAGATTGTGGATGGAAGGATTGAGGGGCGGGAGGGAGGTGTGGGGGTGGTTGGCACACGGGTCGTCTTGACGCGCGTGTCGTCGTCGAAGCGTTCGAAGCGTCGAAGCCGGCAGTGAAAATGGTTTGTGCCAGAAAGTCTCGGGATAAGTTAAACACGGGCCGCGGTCCGGGGGCGTCGTAAAGCGCCGCGGCGCCTCGGTGTTTACGCGGGGCGACGTCGAGGCCCACCAACCGCGTCATCCCTTTCCATCGACACCGATCGTTCGGTCTCGCTCATGCGAACGCGTCGCGTC